>CM021771.1:30955939-31360847 GCA_011076525.1 Nettapus auritus
CTATTCTATTCTATTCTATTCTATTCTATTCTATTCTATTCTATTCTATTCTGTTCTGTTCTGTTCTGTTCTGTTCTGTTCTGTTCTGTTCCGTTCCGTTCCGTTCCGTTCCATTCCATTCCATTAATTTTACAAAAATTTCAAGAGTTCCAAATTCTGGGAAAGCTGCTTCCTGGTAAGACATTTCCCCTTAAATAAAATTTCATGAGGTACTAACACTTAGGATTTGGGAGATTTCTATTTTCATGTGTTAACATGATAATAGAGATTGAACCCTGAATGTGCTCCAAAATCCATTCTCATGAGACAGAGGGATTTTATTCTATATGTGGAGAAGTTACATACTGACAGTTCATATTCTAAGAAGTTAATGTTCTTTGTGTCCTCAAACTATTTTAACAGGAACTTCTCACTCATTTTCCTATTCTATATATATATTTTTTAATTATTATTATAATTAAATCAATGCTTTTTTTTTTTCTTTTTTCTTTTTTCTTTTTTTTAATCTCTACATGTGTTTGTGTAGTAAGACTATTACTACAGACTATTTAGAATTATAAGGTTTTGCTTTACTGCTTTTTAAGTTATGCTGCATGGTATCTGCTTCAGAGAAACAGTTGATAATGTACTACATATTTTTACACAACCCTCTGATAATTACAACATCCACATTTTGAATTACAAGCAAAGAATCCAGTCCAAGACTCATTTCAGTAATCCACCGTGAGTCTTAGACCAAAAGGATATTTTTTAGTTCTTCTTCATAAGCATCAAGTGCTAAAAAACATTTCCAAAAAGCAATAAATATGTGACATTTAAATATATATATATATATAATTTATTAAGAAAATAAGCTGAAGAAACATTAGTTCTCTTATCTCACTTTGCTTCAGCAGTGACATTAAGGGAGGGGAGAACAGCTGCCATTTATGAAAAACACAGCCTCTGACAACACATTTTATGGGTTTTGATTTTAGACTCTCATCCATGAACATGCATAATGTTTTGAGGTATCATTTTTTTACATTAATAATAAACATGATATAAGATTTTATGTACGTCATTTTGTCACATGGATGGTGCAATGTTAAAATAAGATCAGTTGAAACATTTACTACATACTTTATTATCTCCTGTGAAATGAGTATCTGGATAATTGGAAAAGCAAAATCTTTGGTATAAGGATTTATGAATTGAATAAAACTACCTTGTGCAACATGAATTTCTTTGAGACAGGAATTTTCTTTTCTGCTGAAAAACATCAGAAATTATGAGGTGTATCCACATACTTCTTCCAAGAATTAAATTTTATTCCTTTTTTTTTTTTTTTTTGTATTTAATACAGAAACTTTCCCCTGCCATCTGATCTTGACTTCCAATTTACTAATATTTATCTTAAAATAAACTTGAGATCTCAAATCCAAATTCTCTCTTTGTTGTCAAACCAGCCTCTTTTGTAGATCATTTAATTAGCAAGCACACAATATTCAAAAGAGGCTTCACCTCCTGAAATCTGTCCCCATAACTGAGACTTGCCCTTTCATAACCTTGAACTATAAGTGTTTTATTTTCAGATTGAAGTGGACAGAAGGACTATATTTCATTTCATTTCAATTGGATTAACAGCTTAATTTTTCTAAGGCATAATAATCTTTACTGACATCACTGACATTGGTAGATGGTGTCCTAGCTTGGAAATCAAGGTATCTGTCAGTAACTTTAAGGAATCAACAACACATAAAAGGTCTCTCTGGACATTTTTCCATAACTTGCTAGGTAAAGTAAACTGTCAGTTACTGCAACTGCAGACTAAATTATTTTTTTATTAGCATATAGCACCATGCGTTTCTGACTCAGAATGTTTGCTCTCTAATTAAGGCCACTATCAACAACTATATTTATGTAGTTTGTAGTATCTTATATTTTGATCGTTGATCAAAACAGAAAGAAAAAAAAAAAAAAGAACCAATTAAATGGATCTGTTGACATATTTGTTAAAACGAAATATTTATGTAAATTAGTCAACATTCAATAATAAAATTCTGCTACTAATCTCTGCATTCCCAAGGTTTGCACATTTAGGTGAGAAAAAAGATATATTTTTGCTTGTTTGTTTAGTGCTTGTATAATTAGATAAAATATACTCCACGTATAAATTTTTATGCCAAATCACTATGGAGACACAAGAAGAAATAAATTGGGATCTGTAATTTCCTTATCTGTTTGTGACACATTACCTTTGTTATCTCAGGCATCCTTCCTGACCATTACTGTTTTTACAATAAGAGACTCATAGATAGAAGACATAAAAGAGTATTTAAATACCAAATTAACATTGACCACAAACCATTCTTCATTATTTGCTTGTATATTTTCCAGGGTCATACTTCATATAAAAATTCTGCACTTGAAAATTTGAATTAGTTATGGCAGCCAAAAAATGTTTTAATTCATTGATGAATAATTGCAGTTTTTATGACATGCACCAAGACAACTTTCCCTGCTGTGATCATATCATGTTCAGGATTTTTTTTTTTTTTTTTTAAATAATACAACTTATAACCCAATAAATAAGGGATTAGGAATGATGTCCAATAATTGGAAAGGCAACATCAGTATTGATTATATAGTATGTTTACATATCACATATAAAGCTAATACAATGCTGCGTCTTAACCTTCTTGTTAATATAAACCAAGAGTAATGTGTCATGTGGGCAGAACTTACTGCAGTGGAAATTGGTGCAGTGGCCACCTGATGATAGCATAGACGTCCTCCAGTCCCATCTCTCTGAAGCTTCTCTAAAATCTGCTGGACATCCTTTTTCAAAAGGAAACAGATGTTTTAGAGAATTAATTGATGATTTTGCTGGCCTCCTTTAGCCCTAGTGTCTCCAATGGGATTTGTTTTTAGCCACTGTTAAGACCAGGTACTTGTCACGAGCAGGAGTAGTCTGAACTGTGTGATTTTTTTCACAGCCAATCCATAGCATTTGAAAGACACACCTCTAATGACACTGTCATTGACTTATGAATTATGATGAAGCAGTAGTTTATTTGCCAGTTACTGATTACAAACAGAGCTGATCATCATATAGTTAGTTGGGTGAAGGACTGATCATTCATCAAATGCTCTGACAAGTTCAGCAGGGCAAAATGAATAAATAGCTGAATCACCTTACATTACCATGTTGTTGACATCCTAGACAGTTGTTTAACACGGGACAAGAGGAAATGTTATGAATAAATTCAGATTAGTAAAGTCTTTAAAAATAATAAAATCCCTTAAAAATAATAAAATCTAATTACATATTGCTCTTTTTCACTTTCATAAGCAAAAACGTCTTGGTTTAAGACAACTTTCTTAAAGATCAGATTACATGGGCTTCTTCATTTTAAATACTAAAATTTCATGAAGCTGTAAATATTGCCAGAACAAGGAATAAGAATTATTTCAAAACAAACTAACAAACACAAAAGTTGATTTTGAGGTTAAGAAAGTAATGGGAGATGGGAGTGACTTATTGTGCTTTTCTTACACAACCTATTCTTACCTAGAAAGACTCTTAAGATAGTGCCTTTCCTATGAGCCCCCACAACAGCAAGAGAAACAGGGAGGGAAGGTAAGGACTGCACAAATGCAGAGCTCCCAGCTAGAAGAAAGGTTTTCCAAGAAATAATGGGTATGCCAGCTTTTACACTTGCCAAGACTATGTCACATTTACTCTACAGCTAATCTTTATGGGCATTTTTCTCAGAATGTTCCCAGGGCAAGTCACATGGGTGCAATTTTTCACTGCATTTACACAAATACTCTGGTTTCACGCCATCTCATGAGTAGGATCTCCTTCGGATTAGTTTAATTTAAATTTAGATAAAGGACACAACAGAGGCACTGCAGAAATAGAGGCTTCATAGGGAGAAAGGTAAAGAGATTATTTACTTCTTGTAAATTCTTCCCAGCATAATACACATCTCTGAAACACAGAGGTCATTTATTGTGAATGTAACGAATATATTCATATCCACCAAGGGTAATAAATTTTGTGAATTAAGTTGAATAATGACTATACTGTCTATTTCATTATTACATGAGAGGCACACATGGGTCTTAATGTAGTCAGTATTTATAATGCAATATGGTATCAGTCTCATTCAAAGTTAGAATTGCTGAAATGTCACACCTTAATTTACCATTACTGCCTGAGGAACTAGCAACATAAATAAATAAATAAATAAAAATCATTGCAAACAAACACTGTGTATGGAATTCGTAATGAGTTCCTTAATCATGAGCCTACTTTATATCAAATTATGATTTTTAAGATCTTTGTTTTTTAAAATTCAGAAGTATAAAAGTAATACAGTACTAGTGAAATGTTACTTATGTTTTTAACCAGATTGATTGTTTCAGATATACTCTAGGTTACACAAACATTCAAAATATTTCTATAAGATACAGCCAAGAATCAAAAATGGAATCACAACTTTTGGTGAAGAATAGATGACAGAAAGGGCTTAAGAAATAAAAAATAAAAGGTAAAAGCAACCATTGTCATAAATAAATATTAATAACCAGAATCTAAATTGTGTTCTAGGCTGCTGACATGTATACAACTGAACATAAAGCTAAGATTTTGATAACAAGAAAACATGAATGACACACATAAACAATACAGATCTACTGTGCTAACCAGCTACTTATGTTAAGTAGATCTATGACAGATTGGTTGATTTGTAGGAAAGATAGGGAGGTGATGCAGCATGGCATGCCCAAGCTATATGTTTCTTTGTTTTAATTGTTTTAATAGTTAAGTAAAACAAATCTTGAGATTAGAATATGAATATATTAACTAAAAAAGAGAGGAAGTCAGATCTACTTGATCTTGTGATCAATCTAGTGTTCTTGTTTATCAGACAATGGTAATGGTATTGCATTTCCTTCCAGTATGAACCTCTGTAGGCTGCTAAATCCACATGTGTATACTATAGTTTTTAGACATCCCAACAAATTACACAAGTGTAGTGAAAGGTACTTAAGATTCCTTAATTGTCTACTTCTTTTTTTTCAGGAAATTAAAAGACATAAATTCTGCTCACCTGAATGCCAGAATTTTTGCTGTTCTTGGAGGTCCATAGATGTCCAGCATTAGTGGTGAATATCTCTTACTGGAAACCAAGACTCTTTCAGGAATAAATCTATCTGTATTTATTATTCCATAATTTCAAATGAAAGAGGGTGTGTGAGCTCTAGAAAATCTATTTTACTCTATAAAATATTCATTTTTAAAGAAGTAGAAGAATTTCTTCATTAGAACAGTAACAGGTTTTGCAAAACTCTAACCACCTTCAACACAAGCTTTTAAGAGGTATTTTTAGCATGTTTTTATCACAGCTATGCCTCTGTTTCTTTCTATCCTATCTCTTTCTAAAACAGGAGCACCCAAGTATTGTTGCTGCACAAAGGGATCACCATGGTGAGTCCATTTTTCAGGCTAATTATAGGAGGTTTCCCTTTCAGATGGACTTTGAAGGTCTAGGGATTGCTTTAATATATGCATACACATACATATGTATATGTATGTGTGTGTAAATATATCACGACACACATTTCTCCATATATACCTATGTACATGACATGTATTGTTTATATGTCTATTTATTTATTTATTTACAGCTTGGGATAATAGCCTTCACTTGAAGGAATCTGGGCCTTGAGAAAAGTGAGCAAGCATTTATTAAAGACATTCTCTCAAGCAACTTTGGTTATCAAAGCTTGTCAGAGTTTCAGTGCTTTCCCAACAATGAAGGCATGTACAGTCAATCTCCCTGGAACCCAAGGTGTGAGAGTTAATGAAATTTGACAATTGACTGATGTCAGATGCAGCTTTGAATTTGGAAATCCAATTACCTCTTTCCCTTTCAAAGCAGAGGTCATTCCAGTCAACACGACTGTACTGCCATGCTTTGCAATTCAATCTGAGAGTTTGCAGGAGATTCTGGTTTTCAGAAAAGACAGTGACAGTCTCTGTGTCCAGCAAGTTTCAGAGCACAGCAAGAAAATTTGGTGGACAAAGAAGATATAAGTTGACTAATGACTAGTAATAAGAGCCAGGCAGATATATAGATATACTCTCTGTCCACACAGACAAAGGCTGTTTCTTTCAATAACCTGATTGTCTGTGGTTGAGGGTGCAACCACAACTCTCTATTTCTATGTCTCAGTTTCTTAACTCCATGTATTTTTCACAATGGTATTTTTTTTATTATTTATTTATTTTTTCCCCAGAATCTGTTATTCATACAGATTTATTGCTAAAATTTTAGTGGATTTACAGAACTGCATTTAACCTGGTGGCCTGAAGATCATGAAAATTTGATAGAACTGGGGAAAACTGCACCAGCAGAAAAATCTAACGAGTCACTTATGAGCTCAAAGACCAGTTTTTCAAATTCATACTCGGGCTCTACTTGTCTAAATATGGTAGTACTATAACTCGCTGCACAGAAATCTGCAAACAGAAATTGCTGTGTTTCAGTAAGATAGGCAGAGATGCAATAGTGTCTGTCCTTTCTCCATTCCTTAACATCTCTAAGTGGAATAAACAGATATTAAACAGTCTAGTGGGGTGTATATTTGCTTGGCATCTTCTTTGGACTTGATTTTCGTTAATTAAGAATTATTAACAGACACTATAATGCTAACATTAAAAAAAAAAAAAAAAAAAAAAAAAAAAAAAAAAAAAAAAGTCAGACAATGCAAGAGTTCCCAAATCCCCTTGAGGAGAAACAGGAAGAGATCAAACAGAGAAAGAGAAGGACCTGGGAAACTGTTGCAGTTTCCATCCCAGGTTTCTCCCATGTCTGAGGTAGTAAGTCAGAGCACTGATCTGTAAAAAGGCAACTGGCTTTTTTTTATAAGCACTTTCAAACTCTTTCTGTGTGTAAGGAGTGAAAGCAGTGCAGCTTAGCTTCCCGGTGTCATGCCTGATTCTCCTCACTCTCCCACCAATATAAATCAGAATCACTCTGGGGAAGGGTTTATACTGCATTTTTGTGCATGTAGCAAAAACTGTGCATGCAAAGTAATAAGGATGACTTTTTTTGAGCAGTCTTCATATCCTAGTTTTGTTTCAGTTTTGAAGAGGTGGAGGCGTCATCGGCCTTGAAAGAAATGAGGCTGGTCCTAAAAGATCATTACATATGACACCTCTTTGGTCATGCAGAAAGCTATTACAAAGAAGATGTTAATTTATTCCCATGTATTTTAGGGCAGTTTCCTCTTGGAGATCATTTACCTAATTTATCTGTTTGTTCACATCTTGAATCTTTCATATCAAGAATCACAAATATCTCATTAAACACAAACCACACCTTGCCCATGCCAAATTATGTGCAGCACAGCCCTGCAGAAGCATCACCCTGATGGCTGCAGAGAAACAGTGCAGGGAAAAGCACACTGAAGACTCTTATACAGCCCTGCTGGGACATACGTACCAGCTGCAGAATTACAAAGACTCAGTGGCTGTTGTTCCTGACAGAAGAATATCTTCATCACCATGGCACTGCAGTAGCTGCTGGTGGTGAGTCATGCTACACCCCGCTGTATCAAGGCCTGCTCACAATAAATGCAGCTCTTGCCCAAAAAGGCTTGCTTTTAGCAAGGCAGGATACAACAGCAGGTGGATGGCAAATGCACACAGAGTGATGAATTTGTGATCACTTTTCTTTCTGAGGGGTAACTGAGACAGGTCCCATAGGTCCTCACCAGCCGGTTATACCCAGGGCAGAGCTGAAACACTCAGTGCTGTGCTGGAGGAGCCATGGGAGAGCTGCCTCTCTGTTCTCACCTGTGATAAACAAATTCCCAACTCCAGTGCTTCAGAAATGCCCCAGCAAGGTACCAGGTCCAGACTGTTGCCTTTGGTGCTGCCCAAAGACACACAAGATCGTGGTTCTTCCTCTGCCGTCTAATAGTGAAATGTTCTCTAATTTCAGCACTTAAACATGTAATAATCTCCAAAATCCACTTACAATATCTTATATCCTGAATAATTACTGCAGTACCCAGTAGCAGCAACCCAGCAACCTCATCTAGAATACTTAATTGGGTAAAAACAAACAAACAAACAAACAAACAAAAAACTTTAAAATTAAAGAGTTGTTAAGGTTTTGATCCAATATTAATTGGTACATCTGCTACAGGATTTAGTGAAATGAAGAGATGTGAGCAACAAAAGATGCCAAAAAGATTATTCCCCCCCCCCCCGCAATTTAAAAAATGCAGCACACCAGCCATCCTGTTTTTTACTGCTTTAACCGGAGCAGCTGTGCTGAAGGGGAGCAAAAGGCCAGTGGTGGCTCCCCAGAGAGCAGAGGGCTGGCTGCCAGCTGCCTTCACCTGCTGGAGCTAGTGCACCTGGGAGACCAGCAGTAGCTCTGGGGGCAGCAGCAGGGCCATCGGCCATGCTTGCACGCCCTCACCACAGCACCACAAATCCTCCTCTGGGATACAAACATGGGTAAAGCTCCCCACCACCTCATGAATCAAGACACAAATGTCTTCACAAAGCAAGCCTGGGACTGCTTAGTTTTTCTTTTATGTTACTTATGTATGGGAGACATGATTATGTGGTGTGCACCCTCTTTTGATCTTACATTTCTGTAATTAATTATTAAGCAAAAACAATAACCTGGAAGAAAGTGATATAACCCTATTGTTACATGATATGTTAATGTTAAATTCTTGGCAATGGGTATCTATCTGCTCCTTGACAAATGTGTGCTGTAGCTAATTAACTCAGGTAAAACAGAAAGTATCCCACAGGCACTTGGCCTTCAACCTCACGTCTGATGCAATAATCCTTTTGCTCATTTAAAAAATAAAAAAATAAATCTTAAGGTCCAGGTTACCTGTCTGGACTTGGGATTCAGGAGAAGCTACAATCTGAATAACTGCTGAGATACACCTATGCACCGTTTAAGGGAAGTTTGTTTTGAACTAGTCATGTTATTCAATAAAGTAACATTTTGGCAGTGTCCTCCGATTTTTTTCCACTGGTATTAAAGCTTTAGAATTTGCAAAGTCTGATCTTTAAATAAATAAATAAATAAATAAAAGAAACCTTTAAAGTCCTTCTTCTAGGTTCTCAGCAATATTGGCATTTTTTCAAGGTAAAACATAAATTTAAGAACAGAGAATCTTCTTTAGACAGTATTTTAAAATTTCACCCTATTCTAAAATGTCACTTTTTACTTTAAATCAACACCTTGAGGGTTCACAAACCTGCAGATAGAAATTTATTGAATTTTAAGCAGAATGTTGAATTTTAATATACTGCTTCACATTAAAATATTTAAAGGTTTAACTAGATGGCATAATCTACCCATATCCTTTATGAAAAAAAAATAAATAAATAAAAATCATTTCGAGCAGAATTACTTTACTTCAAGCATCCTTTTTGCTCTACACATATTACTGATATAATTTTCTGCCAGAGATATTTAATCATTTTGATAAATTTATCTCTTAGAAAGCCCCAGTTATAGAAGACCAAATTGCATTTTCCAAGAATAAATGAAGGAGTAGCTTTTTCCCTGTTTGGGGTGCATAATTTACATGTCAATTGAGATTATCCTCAAGATTTTGAAGTTGCTCAGCTAAGATCAAGAAAGATAGCTTGCCGCTTCTTACATATTTAGCTGACATCAAAGTTTTATTTTTTCACTCTATGCAGCATTAGAAGCAAGACTGTAAACAGTGTCTTTAAAAGCCTGTCCCATGTAACTCCGACAAGTCTTCTGGTTATTTGTTTAGCATAGCCTGTTCTTAAAAAAGATTCCCCTTGCATAGGAAAAAAAATAAATATATATATGTAACAGTTAAATATTCATATAAATAATTTTATTTAATATTGTAATAGTTATTTTATTGTAAATTGGAACCATGCTGTATAAATCAGTTCATATTTTTCTCCTTTATTTACACCAACTAGGGATGTATTGCCTTGCAAAGATAGATGTTTATGAAAATAGTCTCAATGAATTTTTTTTTTTTTTTTTTTTTTTTTTGGCTTCGTTAAATTTTTCTCTGATAGCAATAAATAAATAAATAAATAAATAACTTTGTTATTTTTTGTTTCCTCTCCCTGCCTGCTCAGACAAAGCCTAGGAATAGGATTAGAGCCTTACAAAATAAATAAATAAATAAAATAAAATAAAATAAAAAAACTAAAAGACTTCCATAACTATAGCTGGGAGGAAATTTTACAGTGAAATATTTTCTGAGCAGCAAGCATCAATTTGTAAATACAAACACTCTTTAGCAATTTGCCTGATTCTGTAAAATTTCATTTAGAAAAAAATAAATAAATAAATAAATAAATAAATAAAATAAAATAAAATAAAATAAAATAAAATAAAATAAAATAAAATAAAATAAAATAAAATCCCTTCCAGGGCTTCACCAAGGAAGAAACCATAGACAGTACTGCTGCTATGAACAAGTAAAGGTGGACATGAAAAGGGAAAAAGGAAAACAAACAAATAAAACAAACAAAAAACAGATAACTCAAGGAGGACAAAGAAAGATAAATTTGTCTTTTGGAAGGCGACAAAAGGGGAGAATTGGTGAAAGCCATGCAGAAATAAGCATGATGACATTTCTATGGGAAGCGTAGCATCAGGGATCTGCTCCTCATGAACCAAATTCTCCATGAGAAAATGATCAAGAAGCAGCAGGGCACAAGGAATGAAGGGGACTCAGGTTCTTCTGGGCACAGAGAATTAATTTTCTCTTGATCTGAAAGCAACAGGGCTGTGACAGGAAAATGCTGGGACATTGCACATCATTTTACTGTTACCCACAACATCCACTGAGATGGTGTAATGGTCCAGGTTTGAATGTGTTTCTCTGTACTGAATCTAAAATTTGTACAAGATGCTGTTCAATGTCACTGAGCATCAGCAATTTCTGACTCTTTTGGGCTTTGGAGAAGACTTATGAAGCCTAATTTGGGTGTTTTTTGTTTGTTTGTTTGTTTTTTAAACGTTCTATTTTTCTACCAACTATGTCAAAAAGGAACAAATTGTCTTCTTAGCTTTTCCACTCCAACAACAAATGAGACTCTGTCTTGCAAATTAGAAACAGTCCTAATTACACTGAAAGTGTATCCTGTGGTAAACCTTATTTAAGAAAAAAAAAAAAATAGTTCTGCTCTTTCTTTTTTATTAGCCTCAGAGTATGTATACATATATATATATTTAAATAGCCAGTTATGTGCTAAACATAATTACAAAAGCTTGTCATTTTTATCTTTATAATCATTTTTTAGTAGTGTGCCAGAAATATGGAAAACTGTCACTATCAGACTTTCAATGTTTCTGTGTGTTTATAATGATCTTGATGAATGTTCTGGTATACTACAACCCCTGGGAAATTCTAGACTTAATGATAAATAGCTTATTTGTAGGGAAAGTATTTGAAATCCTGAAATTTTAAATTTATTTGTAAAGAGCACAAGCTTATTTAAAGTCTCCATTACTTGCTGTTATAGAAACAGCACAATCCCATATTTACAGCCTTCTAATATACTACAAGATATTTTGGAAGTCCTTTGGTGTTTTGAGCCCACTTCACAAAGAATTTGCATATCTTTTAAGTATCTGAGTTTTTTTCTGGCCTAAACACAAAAGAATCTCTAGAGGCACAAATCTCAGAAAGTATATAATGAATAAATGGAAAGCACTTTGTATATTAACAAAATCCTCTTCTTACATATTGTCTTATGAAAAGGCAACTATTTATTGCAACCAGTTTTGGCACAATTTAGTGACTGCAATGAATAGATGCATTGTCAGAGCTGCACAAAATAAAGCATATCAAGTCCTGCTTTCTTCTGAATCATTTATGTAACACAAAAACTGAAAAGTTCTCGTAAAACTGCCAAAGAATCACTATTTACCTAAGAAGAATTTTTTCTTTCTTTTTTCTCTTTTCCTTCTGTTCAATAATTATATACCTAACACTGTAATACACATTTAAGAGATGAGATTTGATAGAATAATCTATTACTGCTGAAAATTATTGCCTAGAGTAAATAAATAACAAGCAACCTGATGCTCTGAACATGTAATTGTCTTTCTTTAACTGTAATGTATTTTGGTCACTGCCTTATTCTCTAAGTGCTCTTGGTGTCAGAAAGTTTCTTTCTCCAAAGCTCTTGGTGTCAATAAGTTTCTGAGTAAACACAATGTAAACTAAATTAGGTTGCAGAATGTCTCTGCATTCTGTGCACTTTGGTAACATAAAAAGACAAAAATATCAGCTAAATTAAAATAAAATAAAATAAAATAAAATAAAAAAGAAACTTATCAGAAACATTTTTCACTAAGCAGGAATGCCACTGAAAATTTACAGTCTCAAAATTTCCATAAAAATGAATCCAAAACATCACATACGTTGTTCTCAAAAATCTGTTGCTATTCATAAAGAAATATACATTTTGAGAAAAGGTTTAATAAAGTAAAAGCACCATGAACCTTTCTAATTTAGAAAGCAACCATAAAAATGTTAAAAACAATAGCACTGACAATTAAAATTAAAACTAAAAAAGAATGGGAAATGGGGTGAAGTAGGAGATGTGGAGCACAGTCTCCTGAGAAAGGCCAGGGCATACCTAAACTACTAAGAACAAATGTTTGTTTAAGCTGGCATCTCCAGGGCTAGAGAATCTAGAGGATATTTTACTGCTTAAGTATCTTCATCATTACAAAATTTATTCTAAAGCCCAACCTAAATCTCATTTGCTGAAAATTAATCCCATTATTTTATATATTATTCTAAGTGGACATGAAGAATAATTTATTATTCTATCTTTGCAATAACTCTCCAATGACTCTAATTTTACCACACATGCTTTTTGATGGTTATAATTTTAACTAAATCAGGTAATTGGAAGGTTAACTACTGACTGAAAATTATCACAGCTTAAATAAAATATAGTTAATAAATCCCACTCCTAAAGATTATACTTATAAAATATGAAACCATGCTAAGAAATTATTTAGTTTCATTAATTATCAAGAAAGATAGCCACAGTAAATCTACTTTGCGATTGCAGAATTATCCCCATGTATTTACTGCTGAGGATTCAAACTTAGTGGGATATAGGGCAAGAGCGGATTCAAAATAAAATAAACATGGGTATGAAAAAGAAAAAAAAGAAAAAAAGAAAAAAAAAAAAAAAAAAAAGCTGTAATAACAAATAATGAGTCTACAACTACTCCATAGAAATTGAAGTAATGTTTAGTTTGCATGCATAGATGGCTATTATGATTTGAGTAAGAAAGCTACTTAAGCACATTGATGAAAATGAGGATGGTGCTAATTACCTCCCTGGGCTGTACGTATCTGTAAAACTGACTTTCCCACATTTGTGAGTGTGAAGCAGTTAATTCATAGTACATGCAAAAAAAAAAAAAAGGATACTGAGAGTCTTTGAGGCCCGTAAGGTAATAAAATACCTGCTTCTAACTCATGTCCTGGCTTCAGGCTGACTTCTCAACATTGTTGGTTGGCAGCCTAACCTCCAGGTCAGAGACAGCGGCTCAGCCTTCTTGCTGACACTAACTCCAGGCTGCACAAAGGTACATTCACTCCTCTGAAACTGTCCAACTAGAAAGATCTCAGATAGTTGCTCGCCCCAGCTCTTCCAGTTTCACACAGATCCCTAAAACAACAGAAAATAAATAAATAAATAAATAAATCAAACAAACAAAATCCACAGAGTCTGGAGCTCCGAGGAGAGTAACCATTTAAATCCGTTCTTCAAAGTGCTGTGCCTGATACCAGTCTAAATAAGGTTTCAAAATCCAAACTGCTCCAAAGACATCTCATCTTCTGAAAAGCCTTTCATTTATTATTCTCCTATTAGGGAACAGGTAAAACAAATTGATTTTTGCAATTGCCTTAGATTTTATTTATTTATTTATTTTAAATTGGGATTAAATATAATTCATGGTATCAAAGAATTATTTTTTTATCTGGGCATCTGAAAAGGAAAGAAAATATGGAGACACAATTTACTCAATTTTTTTACTTCCTGAGACAAAGAAATGGCAGACTTTGGGGCTGATAAAGGAAAAGGCTGAAATAAGGAATTACAGAATCAGGACTAGACTCCTACATACTTAACCTATATATTTTCTGTAGTCCTGTTAAAATCATAGGCGCATTGCATTAAATTCTTCAGGACACTATTCACATACTAAAGGTCTTTAAAAGGCCATTAGCAGTACTGTATGTAAATGTATTGTCATTATGTATTTGTATTGTTTTTGGACATTAGGCAAAGATCTAGTGTGGATTTCCAGTGTAAATTATTACTGTAGAGCATTGAATTATTTGTACAAATATAAGCATCTATAAACACATGCACACATATACTCATGTGTACATACAGATTAATATTGTCTCAAGGCTATTTAAGGCAACTATTTTTCAAGAAGAAACTGAGAGAGAATCTGAGAGGAATGCAAGAATGTGAGGAAAAAAACTATCCCAGAAATTTAGCTGCTTGAAAGTACATATTGCAGAGGAAGGTTAATAATAATAATAATAATAAAAAGGGGGGGTGGGGGGAGGAATAGTTTAATCTTACTTTCTTTGATATTAAAATGCATTGATTTTTGCAATCCAGGATAATGGGCATTAAAGCTATGTTGAATCAACAACATTCAGATGGGATGGCTGTATTTGGAGAAATACTGAGTTGCCATAAGTCTTTAAACTGCCAGAGAAAAAGTTACAGACAGAAAATGTCTGGCTTCATCCTGTGCCCTGAAGAATTGAAACCCACCATTAATTTGCTGCCCAGGCTGCATTCCTGCCTGGCCTGTTGACCTGTCTTCTGTGTATATCACATATGCTTTATGCAAGATGTCAGTACTTAGCTTCAGGATTTTGAACAAGCCAACTCAGAGAGACATAATAAAGGCTGGCAAATTCTAATGCATAAAATAGTTTGTATTAGTTTGACACACCAGGTGACATATTTGATTTTCTCTCTTGCATACAAGTGAAATATTTATTCTGCTTAAGGCTTGTGCAACCTCTTTGATACCAACTTCATTTGTGTTATATCTGCTGATGTGGGAGAGAGTCTGACCTTACTGGAAGACCAAATTGTCTCCTAGTCCCAAAGTACAATAGGAATATTTCTTTTAACCTCCTTGACCATAGATCATGCTCTGAGGTTTCCTTGTTGCAGTGCAGTAAAAGGTGACTCTCTCTAGGTTTTCTTTGTGTTTAAGATTTGATGTTATTGGGCTGGCTGACACCAGCTTTTCCATATTTAGTGTAGCAATAGAGCTATATTGGGCAGAGGAAAATTACTGATTGGCTGATTGGGCAAGGCCAAAACCCTGAACCCCTTAGACAGCTTAGATAGGAGGATAACTACATTTTGTACATCAAAAAAAAAAAAAAAAAAAAAAAAAAAAAAAAAAAGAAGGAAAGTGAGGGTGGAAGCTGGAAATTTCTGCAATCCCTTCCATGTGTCTCTCTCCTTACTTTAGACTTGAGTGCAATCTCATTAGAGTTACAGTGGCTACCTGCTTGTCTTCTTTCTACAGGCAGAACAAGAGCTTTGTTCCTCTTGGGTATTTGGAAATACTCCCCCACTTCAATGTTAAGGTCTGTACTCTGATACTCTGACACCTATTACTGATATACAGTGATAAGTCTTGATTTTTTTTTCCTTTGCCCAGCCTCAGATATACTTTTCTTTGATATTTCCTTCACTAGAAGAAATCTTGACAGAAGTCCTTCTTCCGAGGCCAAGATTTTTCTAGTAAGAGAGTTCTTCACTAATAAATGGATTTAAGGAATTTTAGGTCTGATAGGACCATAAAATCATCAAAGATGACTTTCTGTGTCAGACTATTATATACCAGCTCTGTATTGATCACAAAACTTGCTTTTGGCCACATTGAAATGTGTTCTCAGTTAATGTAAATCTTGCTAGGTTTTATCCAGTAGTTATGTGAAGAGAAGGAAAGCTCTGGTACACACCATCACCTGCTCAACAATCATAGATTCATTTAGGTTGGAAAAGACCTGTAAGATCATCTGGTCCACCCTTTAACCTAGCACTACCAAGTCCACCATTAAACCATGTCCCTAAACTCTGCACATGTTTTTTGAAGACCTCTAGGGATGGTGACACAACTACTTCCCTAGGCAGTCTGCTTCAGCCATCTTTGATGGCTGCTGAAGCAAAACAAAGAGAAACATGTGGTGAAGGCTGGCTCCTGTTATAACTTGTTCTGATGACTAATTATCTACAGAGACACAAAACAACATTTCTCTCCTCTTCTTCTATCCCTGCAAACACCACCCCCCCCCCCAAAAAACAAAAACAAAAACAAACAAAAAAAAACACCCTCATGTCTAATTAAAGCTTTTCATTTTTGTCAAAATGTTTAATTTACATTTCTTCTATAAATGTTGATATTGGCTCTTTTTCTCCCTTCCTTTGTGAAGCTGATGTTGCTCAGTATTATAGATTAGGCTCATTTTGTTTCCTGCTGCCAGACATTGCAAGCAATTTCTTCATGGCTCTTCTGTGCCACCTCTACATTTTTCAGCGGCATTTTTAAAATGATTGCTGTATGCAGAAGTTTGTTCAAACAATTGAACCACTTTAGACAGAAAACGGTTATGACCAGGGCAGCTGTTCAGATGTGGTGTTTCACTGTCTCATCCCAGCAACTTCTAAAAATATGATCACCCATATTCCTCCATGTAAAGACATCAGGGCTCCACATGGACAGGAGAACAGCCAGGATACACTCTTGACACTTGGAGACATGGACTAGCATTGTACTGACATAAACAAACATTACTTATATCTCCCTACAGTCCTGGAAATCAGGCCACAAAATCTAAACTCCACTTATCCAGGGTAGGGGATGCCCTGTCTTTGATAACTGAGACACATAAGGTCTTGAGAAAGGCAAGGACCTTCTCTCATCCTGCACATTGCATTATGGTTAATTCATTTTTATGGCTCTAGATTCCTGCTGAAGAGTTTAGCTCTCATGCATCATCCATATAGTACAGCTACTTAAAAGTGGATTGAGTGCTCAACTCTGAGAGATAAATACCTAAAAACTGGATGTTGCAACAGTCATCAACAAGTAAATATGTCAGGAAGATAGCCTTAAATGCATAGGAAGTCTTTTGTCATTCAGCAAAAGCAGAAAGCAAAGTTTAAATCCCAATATGTACAATTTTCATGCATAACATCAATCATCAGTGAATACTGACAGCTCATCAAATGGGAAAAGGGCAGCAGAAAAAAGATCTTCTAAATCAAAGTATGTGAGGACAAGCACAGACTCTCTTCTGGATCATTTCTTAGCTTAGCTATCACAGTTTGTGAAGCACTTGTTTTCATTTAATACATCAAAACACATATTAAAATATATAAATGAGTCTGTAAATCACACTTAATGTAGGACATAAGTATGTTTTTGAACATCTTGACTCCAAAAGTGATGTGAGTGGTTATTACTTTGCTGTCGGATCTGATTTCATCAGTATTGTTTTTTTCCCAGAATTTCTTGACTCACCTCTAGCTGTACAAAGCCAGCCTTGTATATAGCACAAGACCCAGTCTAAATCAGTCATCATTACTTCACTCACCTAATGACATCTGTCTGTATCCTGGGCTTGAGCAACATGCAGAAAACAGATCGACTTTTCTATATTTTGAAGGGATCGTACTGCCAATTCCCTTTGGATTTCTTCATCTACCTGAACTTCATATTTAGTGCATCAAAAGTTCTTTCAATTACAGATTTAGAGGATGATGCACTGAATTTTAATGATAATCTTCTGGAGTGTGAGGTCTAGGAACAAGAGACTTTCCTGACTTCAGTTGTACCTGAAGGGAATGCAGTTCTACCAACAAAAAAGAAAAAAAAAAAAAAGAAAAAAAAAAAGTTTTATTAAATTGTTCCTAAAGGAAATATGCCACTCTCAGAATAAGTGAATTGATTTACAAAACATTGTGCCTCATGTACAGGGGTGAAATTGAAAGAAGGACATAGACTACTGAGCTGTACAGTGAAATATTCAATTTCCAGAAATGCAATAAGGAGCAAGGGATACAACAGTTCTATTTTGATGACATTTTCTCCTCAGATACATAACTAACTTTATTATTTTAATTCTGCTTCTGTCCTTGTAATCCCACACTGGGGGAAAATTATCTGCCTCTGATATCTGGAATTGTCTCCAGAAAGAAGGTGGAAGAGAATAACTGGAGTAACATCAACAAGATAGAAATCCAGGGCACAGATCATATAACAGATATCCAAAGATCACAGTCTAAGATAGGCTGATGCTGAGGAGAATGCAGTTGATTGTTTTCTCAGGAAATCACTACTGTTTCTACAAAAAGACAACAAACAAACAAACAAAATACACTTGAAAACCCTTTTCTTCATCTTTCTTAAATGTAGACTAAAGTATCCCACTCATAGATATGTCTGAAGTTTTTCATCATTCAGATGAATCAATCTGTTTAAATTTAGGATTTAGCATTAAGGGACACTATGAGAAAAGCTGAAATTATTTGCTCTCTTGACTAAAGATTTAGAGACTTTTCTCCATATTACCAGTCCAGTGAAGTCTTTTTCCGCAGAAACAGTTAATTTTATGATCCATCTTTTGAGCGGTTTTATGCTGGGGCATCATTTTGAATTCTGAAAGTCAGGCTGACACAGAAATCATGGCAATACTTCTAGTCATAATGAATTGCACCCCACCTCACAGGCAGTCCTCTGCTTTACAGGACAAGCTAACGTAGCTGTATCTTCCTCTTACTGAACACCTGCCACCTTCTGATGCCATTCATAAATCCATGGAAATTTATTTAGGATTCCAACTATTGGTTTTGTTGGTGGTGGTGGTGGTGTTGGTGGTGACAAAATGTCTTTGCCTTAATTTGGTACTCCATGCCAGGAAGCAACTTACCACATTCCTTGTTACACATGGGTATTTCCCACTGCCTATATCAAACTGTCTGTGCAATGCAGCTATAAATTAGGTAAATATAGTTATGAAATTCAGTTAATCTCTGTATGTAGCTCTCTTGGGACCTGGACAAGGAAATAATCCAAATTAGAAAGATTCTAAATAAATACCCCTCATGCTTTAACTTAATAAAAATTACTTTTTAAAAACATTTTTTTAAGGAAATTTCCCTAATTCTCTGGCTGCAGAACAGAATTTCCCTTTTGGAGATGTCTATTCCCCTATGTCTGTTATGCCTTTTACAGTCTCTGCCAAGTTTCTCTCCTGTTAACATATTAAAAAGAAAGGAAAAAAAAGACAGATCACACATAATAACATTTTCTCTGCAGAGGCAAAACACCAAATGTCTGGAAGAGTGCAGGTAAATGAAGATAAATGGTGGCTTGGGACCTCTCCAACTGGATGATTCATCATCTAGCTGCTTCTCTGAGATATGTTTGGAGTTGAAAATATTTATGCACCATATCCAGGCTCAGACATGACATGGCCTGCCATGAAAGAATAAACAACCTCTTGCACTATTTGAGAACTCTTTCTAAGCTGTATTATTATCTATTATTCCTGCATTAAATTGGCAGAAATATATTCTTCTCCATTTTGACTATACATCAGCCTTGATAACTTATTTTTGTTTATGCAAAATTCTGGCACTTCTTGATCTTGTAACTGTACCTGTATTAGTATTGTTTTATTATTCACTCAATGCCTCACATTAAAATATGATGTAAGGTCATTAGGGAAGGGACCATGAGAAAAAAATGGGGACATTATCAAACACTGGGAATAAAGTCAGAATTAACATATTCTCAGTTATGACACCAATTAACCAAATGTAAACTGCAATTAAGAGAAAACTTTGTTTAAAGTACACTAAAGGAATTGGATCCAACATAGTGCACCAGCTACAAACACAGGTTTTAGTGTCTTTCTTGAATGACATAACAATATGCGCAAAAATACTTTGAACAACTCCTGCCATTTTGATTAGACTGGATAGATAAAATGGAGTTTTCATGAATGTAAGTTTGGGACTGGGCATCTGCATCACTTTTCATGTCTGATTTCTATTTACTGAGTGGCGGGAATAATAGATGATATATCAGAATGGTCCTCCTGCGCCAAAGCAGAAAGTCTTATAATTGAATATCCTGTTGCTGAGAATTGATATTTAATATGTATTTTTTTAGAATAGGGAAAAAAAAAAAAAAAAAAAAAAAAAAAAAAAAAGTTAAAATTATCACCTCTCTAAAGCTGCTTGTGATTCACTCTGTGCTTAAGCAACATTATGAAAAAGCCAGACCTAGCTATTATAGCAGTGTAACTGCAGTTATGAGGAAATTGAGACAGAAAAACTGTGAAATAATAAATACTGAGGAAAAATATATCAAAATGTTAATGAAATTCTATACTTGCACCTGATTATTGCACCTGTGGTATTGTATGGAGGAGGAAACACAGACTGAGAAGCATGAAAATACAACATAAAGGACATATGGCATGGACTGAATACAAGGTGCTGTTAACAATAGAAACCATATGGAAAAAACAATTAGTGAGACAAAAATAATTAGGAAAACAAAAACAAAAACAACAACAACAACAACAACAAAAAACCAGCAACAACAACAAAAAAACATAATAAGCAGTAGGAATAGGTATGAAATACTTTGTAAGACACTGGTTAAGTCTACATACAGGAGAATTCTAGCTTGAACTGTTTACACTCAGCCAAACACACTGTGCTGAGGGGTTAGCAGGCACTTTCCGTATTTTGAATGCATATGTACTATATATATATATATATATGCATTGCATTGACCATGTCACACGGAGCTCTGAATACAGGAGTCTCTGGATTTGTTTAGATAAGAGTCCAAATCTAGTCCCCAGATGATAAAAAACCCTGGGCTTTGCAGGAGAAGCAGAGGGACCCTAAAAGAGCTGGTGTGCATGGGACCGGATCCATCACTGTATGCAACATCTAGGAGGTGTCAGGCTGATAGACTCCCAGGGCAAGAATGAGTTTCTGGTTTCCTATGGTGTGAAGGTGTCTGAGCAAAATCTGCTCCTGAAAACTGGCTGATAATTTGGTCAGTAGCAGGACAGGTCATGTGGATAGGAGATGAGAACAATGAAAGATTTCTGCAAGGTGAATAGCAACTGCAATCACTAGCCAAAAATTAATAAGCTGGTTGGTGTGAAGATCCCAGTTACCAAATAAATCCCCTATCCAGCTGGGTAGAGACCAGCCAGAGCACCAGCAATTTCCTGCTCTTCTGTTCATTTTAATCAGTGTGCAGCAAGCAATACAGTGGATTGATTTTTTTCCCAACATAATAATAAAGATGAAGAAAAGTTAAATTGTGTCACCTGCATAGCAAAGACAAAGTACAACTGTTAATGCTACATGATTCACAACGCTTTGATTCCAATGCTTGACAGAAAGCTGCTATCACAAAATGGACTTCTCTGCTTCGTTCTGATTCCACGTCTGAATTCTGACAAAGCTCCAGTTCTCCCCTAATTACTTCGCTGCTCAGATGAGGTTCAGCCCAGGGACTGGATTCGAAAGTCATCCTTGGGCCCTGAGCCTGATCTTTTGTTATCACATAAATACACACCCTGTAATCCCCTTTCATTCACTGATTAAAGTCTGTTTTAAAAATAACTCAAGTTCACTTTACTCCTATTGGCAGTCCCAGAATCTCACTTTCCAATGGGTGGGAAGTTGCTCCTCATTTTGACTTCGTATAGGCTGAAACAGCTTATTTTTGTGATAAAAGCATCACCAATTTTTGCACAATGAATTTGAATTTGGACTTTGCCCTCAATGTTTAAAATTAAATTGAATATTTGACTGCTTTAGCATGATATTGACTATATCTCTCCAGCACATGGCAACAAATGTATGTGTTTTTTCTGCCTTGTCATTGAGCCCAGCAGGACACAAGCTATTTCCAACCAGGAATCATGTTTCACTTTCCCTGGCTGACACATGCAGTCCCACTATCAGCACCACAGAAACTGCAGCAGTGCCCTGCAGGAGCCTCTGTGGTGCTTTTAATCAGATCACAGTCCAGCTATGTACACAGCACTTAATAAAATTCAACAGCATTTTCTGGATTGGGAAAAGGTGTCCCATTTGATTGGAAGATGAATGGGTTTGAGTAAACACTGAACATATTGTAATTAAAAACTCAAAGCCTGGTAGAAGCACAGCTCTTTTCTCTGCAGCTCATGGAAATGATGCTTGCAGGTGGTGGCAGTGGACTTGCCCTAGACAGTGTGGGACCTGGACCCACATCATCTCCCATCAACCCTCCTCCTTCTGCCTGGAACCCCACAAAACAGAAACCCAGGATCACAACCTGGCAAATGCTTGTGATGTGCCCTGATAGTTTCCCAGACAGGGCAGGACTGAGCAGCTTGCCAAGGAATTCCCTGTCTCCCCAGGCACAGATAAGCCAAAGCTATCACAGAAAATTAATTAAATAAATAAAAATTAATATAATAATAATAATAATCCAAATTGTTACATGTTGGAGGCAAGAAGAAGAAATCCCTTCAGGAGCAGAGTCTTATTTTGGTGATCTTTAATCCCTATTTGACTGTTTCTCAGAGCACTCCAAGCATGATTAGCAGCTCTAATTGAAGTTTGAGAAAGTATCAGAACTTGTGCAACATTACAACAGTGTTTTTATGGCACTTCAAGGAATATGTTGTAACTGCTCCAAGACTTCATATAATACTTTTCAATGCTGCAATGTTTGGAAACTTTTGAATAACAAATTTGCCACGACTTTTACTGGATTAGAGACAATAGACAAATCAGGTGTAAATAGGATCAGAACTAAGATTTATTTTCCCACTCTTCAAAATTTACCCAAAGGAGGGTATTTTTTTTTTTTTTTTTTTTTTTACTTCTGATTACAGTTATAATATGTCATTTTATTAAAATGATAGTATTTCCTGAAATATTTTAGTTTAGATCTATTTGATAAAACCCAAAAGGTGGGGTGTCAACCATTTGCTGGGCAGATATGAAAAATTTATATTGCATTACTCTGTTATCTCACTTGATAGATTTCTTATAATCTGTATATAATTTTCACAACAACATTTAAAATTTGTTTATTCCATGCAAATCTTCTGTCTGGACTTTTAAAGAATAATTCCTTGGAATTTAAAATTAAAATATTACTTGACTTATACTTCCTAAAGTTCTTAAAGCTGCATTTTGGCCATTTTAATTATAATTTTCCACCTCTGTCTTCATTTGGTTTGACTGTGTTTCCTGTTAAGGCTGTCAGTTCTAATGAGCATCCTTCTATTTCATTTTTTGGGGTATTAGCACATTCAAACTCAAACAGTTGCATGTTACCTCCTGTCCATGCTAGTTAACATCAAACCCTGAACATTTTCTAGCATTCACTAGCTCTGTTAGTCAGCATTTTGTAGGATTTGGTCTGAAAGAGACATGCTTTTGCGACTGCCCCCAAGCACAAAAAAAAAAAAACAAAAACAGTTATTCCCTAATTTAGGCAGTGTGGAAAGGGAGGAAAAAAAAAAAAAAAAAGAGGATATCAAAGCTGCTGTAAGTAAATGGGTCTTTCAAAAGTTCATGTCATTTTTTCTACTAGTCTACATGGTACCACTCCTTTGTTGTGAGAAGAGGGAAGAAATATTTTGCAGCAAACACAGGTTGGGACTCAGTACTGAGATGCTTCATTTGAGGCTCCAACCTGTCTACTTGAAACTCCTTGAAGAGCTGCATGTATCAATGAATAGTTTCTCTTTAACATTCTACCTCTTCTTCTCAGAAATGAATATATTTTATTAAGTGGAGCCTGCAGAGTAGTTTCACTGAAACAGACACCTCTATTTCGAAATTAATAACTGAATATACCCCATTAGTACTCCAAAGAACATAAGCTGTCTGGGAAGAGTTGGCTATTAAAAGTAGCTAAGACACTCTACTTCTGTGTCAGAATCAGGCAGGAGTCACTGCATTTGATGAGTCTTGACACAGTCCTTCCATGTTCTGTCATTAAAACGATCTCAGGTTTCTTATCCCAAAACAAATAACTGGGGAAAGCAACCACTTCTGATTTTTCTTTCACTTTGGGAATTAGCACAACATTTTTGCCTTTCTTTAAATAATCAACTTTTTTTTTTTTTTTTTTTTTTTTTTTTTGCAAAGGCATTATTATACTCTGTGTAAAATTTATGACTCTTTCTATGTACCCCTTTATATTTTCTGAACCCAGCTGTTATGTGCCTTAGGCACCGGGGGTTAATCTATACCTATTAAAAACACAGGGACATTCTGAAAATGGAAAAGCTTGAGCAAAAGTCTTTCAAATCCATACCTAGTTCTTTTCACTCCTCATTAAATTTCAATTGGTAAAATCTATTGGTCTTCCTTAATCTTTTATCAAGGGGGACTATACCATGCACAGACCATCTGGTGATGAGTAACAGCTTAGCCACAGCGGGCTTGCAGGGGTTCATAACATACTAGCCTCTTATGGCTGAACAGCTGTCAGTTCTTCCTATGAAAGGCAATCTTATCTTCATATGATTCTACTCTTTGGACTGACTGTTTCAAACAAACTGTATAATAGTCCAAAAACATTTGGAGGATTTTCTACAAGAATCAGGTGCATTATAAGCAGATTCCCTATGAGAGTGAATGAACTGGGTTGTTCATATGGTAAATTTAATATCTTTGCCCTGGCAAGCTGTGTTTTTCTACGTGTGAGCATCTATTGTTGATTTCAGAAACTCGAGGGTGATAAACTTATCCAGGTATATTCACCTCATCAACATAAAGCACAAAACAGGTAGTTCTACCAACAACATGAGGTGATAGTATGGAGCTCAGCCCTAAGGAGGAACATCTTTAATGTTAACGAGATAACCTCTGAAATATATCATTGATCACATCAAACACCAAAACACTAAAACTTTTCAGGTATTCATGATACATAAAATGATTGGTTAAATTAATAATTAAAAAAGTGGTAAAATTAATATTGTAGGTTTAGCAAACAGGATGCCTATATTTCACAGCATCATTTTAAGTGGTCTGCCATTTTCCATGTGTAAGATATTGTGTGAATAACCCTTGTTTTTTTCATTGCACTTTATGGTTTAGAGAGATAAAAGCTTCACTAGTGCTTTACTTACTGTCTCCTGAGGACACACATCTTTATATACAGTTTGTGAGGCAGAAAAGCTTAGATACTCAGAGATGGAGTTATGCTTGCTTTAAAAATATTTATAGCAACCTTTCTTCTTTTAAATTATACCCATCAGTCAAATACAGCACTCACTCAAGAAGCCTCAATCCAAAAAAATAAACAGTTTGAACTAATTTATGTGTTTTAGGAAAAGAACGTATTGTTTGTTTTGCCTGCAAAGCAACTGATTAACTCATACCAATCACATGCATTTTCTTTATTTGACTACTGTTTTTTTTTGTTGTTGTTTGTTTGTTTGTTTGTTTGTTTGTTTTCCAGATATCAACATGCTTTACTGATGCAGTAACACCCTTGGGAATAGGATATATTTTATCCTGCTGCACACTTGAAAATCCAAGGTACAGGTGGCAGAAGAGACCCAAGTCACCACCCAGGCCAATAAAGCCATGTATCAAGGCAACAAGCAGAGCCTGGGAGAAATGGCAGCTATCACACCAGCCACACCCCAAGCTGTGTGACAAAGCTTTATGCTCCTCTCTTTGCAATATCTCCACCATTCATCACACAGAAAAGTTGTTCTCCACCAAGTTTAGGGTGAGAAAGGGTGGTTCTTTCCATCTATCTAGTGATATGTAATACAAGTAAATGGGTTATACTGTGCAAAATCTTTCAGTTTGTGGTCTTATCAGAAGGCTCAAAGCTATGCTATCTGAGCCAACTTTAACCTCACCAACAGCAAAAGTCACAACAAGCTCTTTAACACTCTGGGGAGTGACTGGGCATTTAGATTTGACAGTATGGTACTGCAAAAGACATATTTCACCTCTAAAATCTGAGATGATAAACAAATGCTAACAACCATGTCATCAGCTCTGACTAAACACGGCTATTTATTTATTTATTTATTTGGCTGGCAGGCACTCGAGGGCTGCTCTGATTCATCCAGAATCCATCTTCTGCAAAGGCACCATGACCATGCACTTCATCCATGCTGACTGGCTGCATGGCACCTTTTCCCATTGCTACAGTAGAAGGGATGTGTGCTTGGAAAACACATATACCTTTTTTTGATTACTAAAACAACTTTATGTGTGGCCCAGATACAGCAGTTAAATCATCTTCAGACTGCAGCTTTTTGCCTACTCTTGGAAAACAGCTTTTTAAGATGACTATAAACAACCACTTTTGATGCCTTTTGGTTGCTAAAATACTATTCTCTAAGCCACAAATACAATAATGCTGTTTTGCCTTCCTCTTCATGTTGAAACTGGAAATAAGAAATAATGACTCATCATCAATGGGCTGGAAGTAGCTTGTTAAATTACAGTGGACCTGTCTCAGAATCTGTCTTGCTCTGGCCTTGTTGCTTGTTGGCTCTAGAAATGCATAGACCTGTCTAAGTGTATGAAAGAGGCAAAAACTTAAAGTAGCTTGTTCACCTTATGCCTATCAAATCTGTCAGAATTATGGAATGACTTCAGCTGGAAGTCACACCTCCAATAGGAGGCTGACCTGTTGGAACAGCTTGCTTAGGGCCTTCTCCAAACAAGACTTGAGAATATCTGGGGATAGGGACTCCCCGGCTCTTTGGCAACCTGTTCCTCTGTCCAGCTACCCTTGGGATGACAAATGGTCCAGAACATCTTCAAATTTTCAAGTTAACTTATTTAGCCCATTAGTAAAACAATTCAATCAGAAAAATATCCTTTAGAAGTTACACCAAGGTTAACTGTTGGCTTACTCTCAGCAAGTATACTTCAAGGGCTGTATTAGTGCTTGGTAGCTTGATTTTCAAATGTGTCTTAGGACTTGAGGGTCACCTAAGACACTGGGGATTTAGGAGGTTAAGAAAGATTTCAGATACAGACATCTGACACCCCCCCCCCCCCCCAAAAAAAAAAAAAAGGCAGGAAAATGAAAAAAATGAATATTATATTTAGAATAATAAGCCTTTCTCATCAGAAAAAAAAAAAAAAAAAAGTTTCTGCTTTTAGGTCTGGCTTCTACATTTAGCATAATTAAGCTGCATTCTGAGTGTGGCTGTTTATTTAAACCTTTACAAGAAGGTCAACAAAGTGTGCTAGAAAAAAAAAACAAAACAAAACAAAACAAAAAAACCAGCATCACAAAGGTTTTTACTTCAGAAAAAGAAGGAAAAGAAAAGGCAGTAAGTAGCCTTATAGCTCATACAGTTTCCCTTTTCTAATAAATTTCTTGGGTCAGTTTTAGTAGAAAGTGATTTTTCTGGGATCCTTTGTTATTGTCAGAAATGACACAGTAGCAGAAGGTGATTCATTCTGAACCAGCCAAAATAAGTCTGAAAATAAATGCCAAAATTCAACTTCCAACATGGCTTTCAGTCTGAGAAGGGCTCACAGTAAACTGAGCAGCAGTAGTGCTCACAGAGCTCCACTGAAGCACTATGTAATGCAGACAGCTGCAGAGAATAAGTCAGCTTGTTAAATTCGACATAACTTCACCATTGCATAAATTATTTGTCTTTGCAGGAGTGGAAATGACAATGACCTTGTTATTGAGAGAGAGGGAGGGAGAGAGAGAGATTTTTAGTCTGAAAAGAAAAGCAGAGGTGGAATTTTAAACACAGTGAGGAAGAGATGTATACCAAGAATTCTGAATTCCTGTACATCCACCTCACTTCACAGAACCTCGGCCTATTGTCAGCCACCACCTGGAGCACTTTGCTCAGCACAAAGCTCTGTGCTCTTGCTCTCACGTGATGGATGGTGCTTTGAATTCACTTATCACTCCTCAGATTCAGCAATGACTTCACACAGTCTTAGGAGAAAAACTGCTTCTGGCCAGCACATTCTTGCCTTTTCTAACACATTTCTATCATGCAGCTTTAAGAAGCATTTTGAAACATCTCCTTGACTTCTAAGCCTGAGCTTCTCCTATTTTTCTGTAGTGTGACCAGCACTGTCACACAACTACCATTGAAACGATCATTTTCCCCACAGAAGTGATCAGGTACCCCAGGATGGGTAGAGGCTGATAGATACAAAAACTTGAAAGAAACATTTTTCTTGTTTTCTGCTTCCTCATTTGATGTAGTGAAATCTTACCCACAAATGAGCAGGGCTCATCATTATCCCAAGGGATGAAAATGAGTGTCCTGTGGCTCCATTGTCAAGCACTACTATTGAAACAGGGGAGTAAATGAACCTTACAGTCCCAGGGCAGCTGGTTGTATTCAAGCAAACAGGGTGTTGACGGAAATTTCAGAAAGAGAAATATTAGAGGTTTTGTTCCCATTTCTCATGCTGCTTTATTTAAATAATAAGTGGCAAGTACTTCATGAGTGTTCCTGTACTTCTAAGATTAATTAGTCAGAATAAGTTAAGGAATATGAAATGAACAAGGAGATCAAGTATATTAAATGAAATATATTATATTTAATTTATAAGAACATGTCACATACCACCATCAGAATCAATCTACAATACGTGCCATGGTCATATGATTTATCTTCAAAGCTTGTGTAAAATGCTTACCAAAACTAAGAGAGCAAATCATGGGAAACGTGAAGCGGCAGGTAAAAAATGAAGTATATATTCTTCTTTCCACACAGCTCCAGCACTGATGACCTAATCCCATATTCCAGCAGGCTGTATAGCACTGTACCTGAATGCAAATTTGTCCCAGTGCATCTGATTTTTGTATTATGAGAAAAGGAAAGGACTAATTTCTTAAAAACGCAAATAAGAAAGAGGATTGTTGGGCTGATCAGAGACTTTTGAGATCCAAGCCATCCAGGACACTCCGTCCTTCTCCTGTTCTTGCTCACCATCACCCTTTACTTTAGGTAGGCGCTCAATAATTTTTTTGTCAGCAAGTCAGAAGGGATGACACAGTTCCCGGCTTCAAAGGACAAATAAAGCACAAGACAACAACAAAAGAGAGAAAAAAAAAAAAAAAAAAAAAAAAAAAAAAGGCAGAGAACATCAGGAAAATTAAAAAATACTTTGTTACATGCTCAAATGCAATAGTCTATAGTGAACATAGACAACTGCCAATTAGGTCAAATAACTAGCTGTATATTCTGTCTATATTCCACATATCCTATATATCTTATATCTCAAATATATATATATATACACACCCCATATATATATAACCTAGCCTTTATGTATGTAAACATATTAGACCTTTTAGTATTTTCAACCTATTTTATATATGTGTATATATATTTAAATTTATTTAATGAAGTCATTTTGCTTCATTCTTTCTAAGAATGCTTCACACACCACAATTCTCTGAGACACTTCAAACACCCAGAACCAGAAATATCATATGTCAGCAATGTCTGACTTGATCAAACTTAAGGGAAATGAGAAGATGAACTTCTGTAAAGAATCCTGAGTAGGAATAGAGCTGTGTCCCATTTGATACAAAATAAAAATAAGAGCCAGGCTTGATGGACCAGATGGTGACCTGCAGTACTCTACTATGTAGAAACCATTCAGGCTAGGTAAAGACCTCACAAGCTCATATGACATCTGCAAATAGATTCACTGCAGTTTTACTTTCTGAATTACAGAAATTTCAGAGTAATTCCACAGACAGCTGTATACACATATATAATCCAAACCAAAGTCAAATTAGAATCTTAACCTGTTTCCCTTTGGCAACACCATCTTCCACTAAAACTAATGTTGTGTATTGCAAGAGACATTTTTAATAAAGGGAATAAGAAATAAAATAAAATAAAATAAAATAAAATAAAATAAAATAAAATAATAATAAAAAAAACCCTGTACTTGGTTTTCGAGATTGAATAAGAAATTCTATCAACATGCAAAATGAACTAATTCAGCCATTACAAATGAACAGTTTCACAGAACAAAGATAAACTTTCCACATCTCATTTAATTTATGCTATTATGTTTCCATTATTCACTGTACTGAGGCAACAGCTTTACCCATCCTCTAAAGTAATCAAATGTTATAAACTTTAATCATCAAAACAAAAACAAATAAACATTATTAACTGCTTGAGAGAATACTTTAAATGAACAGGATAATAAAGGAAATGTTCCTAATTCACAAGTGTTTTAAGCTTCTGCACTAGCAGTCTCCCTAAGGTTTCATATGAAAGAATGAGCAGGAACTGGATGCAGCAGGGGCTGGAGACATACTGCTGAAGACACAATTTGATTTTCTCCAGACAAACAAACTTTATTCTTACAAAGGTTCCTAATGTTATTTAAATCTTTAAAACAAACAAACAAACAAACAAACAAAACATCCAACCAACCAAACAAAAATCTTATTTACCAGGGGCTGGCTTTGCTGTTTATGTTGGATACAGACTGAAATACAAATCTCTGGGGATGATTCTACACAGAAAAACAGGAGTTTGAACAATTTACTGTATCCACATTGTCTTCTTGAGGTTCAATTGCCTCTAGTGTTTTCACTTTCTAGTTTTGTTAGGCAGTTTCAGATTCATCATCTGCCAGCACTCTTGAGTTACACTTACTAGATTTTATGTTTAATTCAGCTGAAAGTTCCTGAGTCAAGCACAGAGCAAGCTGGCTCACAAAGCTTCCTCAGCTGATTTTTAAAGAGGGGACTGGGGAGAGGGCATTTTTTAAGCCCAAGTATTTCACTAAAAATTGCAAATCTGCACTGTGAGAATCCTCCTAAAATTTAAATTAATCAAAGACTTTTACTCTGAAAAAAAAACAACAACCAGTTTTCAATGATTTCTACAAATCTTGGGCTCGGGTGATATCTTTCTACAGTAATCTCAGCTAGAAACTGTCATTAAGTAGGAAACCAACAGCAAAAAAAAGTGATTTGACTACTTCTACAGCCAGGCCTTTCCCTGAAAAGCCAAGAAGAGGGCAAAAGTCACAAGTTTTTTAATCATATCATGAATTTCTGAAAGAAGCTATAAAATTTTCCCATGGCACAGATGTAAAGAAACCTGAACTACTCTCCTATTGTTATAAAACGCATAAAACCTTTTAATGATTCTTTTAATGTTTTAATCCAAGTTATATTTTTCACTTTTGATCCATTAAAGAAAATCTTTGATTTTCTATCATGCATCTAGTAGTAGTAACTAACAGGCATGTTTCTGCCTTAACAGCTACAAAATACAAGACACCATTTTCCTTAAAGTACCTCTTATGAAATTCATTTTCCCTTTTCCTAACTTGTATAAATATGCATCTAAAGGTAGTAATTTCACAGCATGTTTTCACTTTTTTTTTTTTTTTTTTTTTTTTTGCAGGCAGTTCACTGCAAGGATTGCTTCTGTATTTTGTGGCAGGCTTTAGTCCCATCTCATCCTTGAGCACACATTAGAAGGAAAACACATTTCACAGATGCATTTTCTCTAAGGGTTTAGCTTGTTATCATCCTTAATTAAGGAACTGTGTATTTGTTTGTTTTTGTTTTGCAGTAAAAAAGAAGTTGGTTCTTTCTTGTGAACCTCAGGGAAAGGCCAATAGGCTATATATGTTGTAACTCTTAGCTCATTTTCTGTGTCTTTAATTGTAAAGTATCCCAATGAACCAATTTGACAGCTGAGGCATGCTACGTTAGGGCTGCTGCAGCTTCAGAGACCAAAGTATATATGATTTGTCTCACCATGGGATCTTTAAACCCACTACAGACTTGGCAAAGGAATCCCAGAGAAGACCAATAGCACTTTAGCACTGGCTTTGCCGGGCAGGATCAGAATGAGCCCCATCATCTCTGTTGCCATGAGCCACTTCTGCTGTGCAGTTCCCACAGTTTTGCTTGGGTCTAAAGCACCTTTGAAAATTACTATGTAGTCCTGAGCACCATCTTTTGTCATTTATTTCAGTTATAGAGTTAGAGAGGAATGTTTCTTTGGTAGAACGAACTTTCACCCATGACAAAGTTCAGTGTTTTTTAAAGGGGATTTTAATTTTTTTTTTTTTTTTTCCTGGTATCTATATTCTTCAAGAAATCATCCAAGCCAAAATAATGCTCTTGTTCTTTATCCTTTACTTTTTTTAAGAGCAAAAACTTCCAATAGCTAGTTGATTTCAAGCAAATGTAAAATTAAAGCTCTCAAGTTACTTTCTTTTTTGCCTTTCATCTTCAGCACTTTTTCAGATTTCCTCTTAGGTTTGATGTAAAGGGTAAAGTAGGCACCTCTCTGAAATTATGCCATACAGTGTTTTTTATCTAAAATCTTTCAAAATTATATAAATTTTCAACAGGACCAAGATGTCCAGTCACCTGAGCAACAGATTTCTTAATGAGAAATTAAATTCTCATTCATGTGGTATTTCCAAGTCAAGACCATCACTTCAATGTTGATATAACACATGGCAAGTCAGGTTTCAGAGAGACACTACTAGAAAATTAGACAAATTACTGTACAATAGACAAATAGCAAATGAACTGGAATGATGGAAATAGCTGTGATGTCTAGAAAATTCAGGTATCTCATTACTTAGAGAGGTAAACAAGTCCTTAAATATATTTAAAATACTTTAGATATTTAGCATATTTTAGATCCCAAATCACAAAATGGAAACAAGTCATGAGGATTTGCTGAGATGTTGAGATATATGTTGCATGTGAGCTATCTAGCTATAAGATCATCTGATCTGAGATGTTTCCAGCAGGGTTTTGAGCAGCCCAGTCTCCCTGAGAGGATGCTAAATAGTAATTATTTCTTACCTCTGTTTCAGGAAGGATTTGGTCTAACAGTCCTAGCAAATTAATGATACTTTAAATTTCTAGAGGTATGTATTTTGTCCAAATGCCCCAGACCATTATGTTTACATGCAGTATAAACTGCCCTTTTATTGTTCATTTTTAAAGTCTTTGATTCAATAGATTGTTTCCTTCAATCCAGTTACTGCTCCATAACAGATGGGTGTTACACTGTAAAGCACATGAAAAATTACCCCTTTAATAATGTATTAAGACAGGATAACAGCATGATAAAAGAAATAGTTTAGAGCATGCTTTAGCATTTCTCCATTCTATTTTTATGGAATGGAAAACATTTCCAATTATTTAATGTTGTATTAACTTCCAGTTTGCCTCATCTAGCTGTGATTCATGGTGTGATTCCTCGCCAGAGCTGGTGAGTTCTTATAAATCATACCATGCAAATCAATAAAATGAAATAAAACAAATCATGTTATTAATCAGTTTCATAAACTAGATTTTTATTGTTTTATATAAACTTTAGTTAAAGTTAAGCTTAATTAATTTCAGTGAGCTTATCTGCCATTGCATAGCAAAATTACTGCCTTCCTGCTTCTTTCCTATTTCTGCTTTATTTTGGTATAAAAGTAAGACTTCTGCACAGTACAGTTCTGAAAGGTCTGGAAATTACAGGAGAATATAAAGCACTCAGAACATCCTTGGATGTCAGTGGCTTGACATTTACTGTGATGCTACACAAGGGATGAGACCCCTTAACAGTGATGCTCTAGGGAGCAATATCATTGTAGCATTTGGCATGTGCTTGGCATAGCAGGAGCTCAAAGACAGTATTTGTGGAAATAAACAGTAAGGAAAACAATTCTAGATGATTAGAAAGTAATGCAAAAATGCCACAAGCTGTAGGTTACAACATCTCTCAAACCAAGTCTTTCATCTTTAACAAGTTGTTAACTCTCTGTGTAATGTCAGGTATGTCTGGTTTACCTTTTAAGTATCACATATCACATCTCAGCAGATCGTTCACGCCTGCTTGGTATAAAGTTTTGGTTAAAAATCCATGAATGAATAAATTCTGGGTAAAAATGCATTAATTCTATCTAGAAATATGATTAACTTGGATGACAAATTACTTGAAATTTCCACTTCGTTTTCTTTACTCACAAGGTTGGCCGATTCTGATTAATATATTTTGTGAAACATTTCTAGCAAATCTGTATTGTCTAAGGTCTCAGGATTTAGTTGTTGAAGACATACATGTCCATTTGCTGTATGCATCAGCTTTATAAAGTAAATATTCACAATTTCTGAAAGATCAGCTTTTCTAGTTCTATCTTATCTTTTGATGGAGCATAAAAATACATGTTATTCAAGATTTCTTGGAGGCATTCTAAAAACCTGATTTCTACAACTGCATAATAATGTTTTCCTTCATATTCTTTATGCCTCCTCTATATCCCCCAGTGCTTTGCTTGCCCTTCTTTCTGTTGAGCTCCAAGCAGTATTCAGAGAATAATCCAGAAAGTCTTCATGATCGCTCCATTGCATAGAAATAGCGCAGTTAGAGACTACCAAAATAGAACAGTTTTCCCCATCTGTGCATTAATTTGCATTATTGCCACTGAATTTCATCTGCAATTTTTATTGCCCAGTCATCCAGGATTGCAAGATCCTTCTGTATGTGTTGGCAGTCATCTTCAGATTTGTCAGAACACAGTAATTTTGTATCATCAGCCTAGTTGTTTTCTTGGTTTCATTTTTCTTTCTTTTTCTGATAATTTATGGATACCACGAGAAGTACAGAAGTATTTGCTGGGATAACTAAAATCTGATAATTTGTTCCTACCTTTGTTTCCCATTTCCCATTGTTTAACTAGTTTTTTTTACTCTTCTATGACATAAATCTTCAGGTTAGAAAGAAAATTTGGTGGAGTCTTGATAAAACATTTTAGAAATCCATGCATGTGGTATTAACCAGAACAATCCTGTGAACATACTTTGACTCTTAATGCAACAGGAATTTCTGCAAAATTCATGGCATCCTTTTCTTCATTATACCATGTATTTTTCCTATTTTTGTTGTTGTTGTTGTTGTTTTAGTTTTTTTTTTATGATTATTTCTTTTTCCCATGTTTTAATACTTTTAAATTTATTTTCTACTTTTCCCATTCAAATATTTCATTCATATGTTAAAGCATGTCCTTATTACTTCTACATTACTGTTCTGCTCAGATGGCTTTTTTTTTTTTTTTTCCTTTCTTTTAACGAGGAATATCCATTTATTCCAGGCACCTAACAAAGTATCTTTAAACAATCATCATGACCCCTGTAATCTGTTCCTTTGATTAACTTTCTTCATTTTGTGTTGTTCCTCCTACCTAAGGTAAAAGTTGCTGTAATGGGTTTTCTGTGTGTGACTTTTTCATCTCTTAGCCTGATGTCGAACAGAAGAGTAGCACATTCACTAACACAGATGGGCTCTTCTACAGCTAAATCACACACAAGGTTCAATGAGCCACTCACAATTAAATCAATAGCTGATTTTCATTCTTCAGCTTCCCTCATTACTTGATCCAAGAAAGAAGTATTAACATCTCTAAAAATGTCACCTCTTCACCAAATCCTATATAGTATCTGTCCTTTTTGCTTACAAAAATTGGAATAGAAACTGTACCCTGATCTTTGCAAATAAAGACTGGTTTCCTTCCAGGAGCATATTCTCCAGACGATCTTACCTTCTAAACAAACCCAAGTTATTGGGTTTAAGGTTCATTTATTGGGAAGGTAGATGAAAGATAAATACTGGAAATAGAAAGACTAGTTTAATGGTTCCTCATACATTAAACTCTGGAAATCTACATTGCTTACTGAAGTGTTATACATGCCGCTGTGCTCTTGAAGGCTTCTTCAGCAAAGCAGTGCTTTAGGGTAAAATCAACCCTGATGCTTCCGGTTGTTGGAATGAAATGCAACTTTATATCCCCTAAGATGAAGGTGGTATTCAAGAAATCCTTGGCCTCATTTGCAAAGGATAATTGTTTTACACATATATACCAGGGGTGTGCGTGTTCAAAGTGAGCTTTTCTTTCCATTCTTTCCACTGTTTTCCCAAGTGGGAATTTACATTTGTAAACCAGATAGCACAGGAATTAAATGCAGAAATTACAGTAGGAATATTAACACAGAATCAGGATGTTACACATAATTGTTACTATTTAGTAACCTGAATTAATTAGCCTGGCCTAAAACAGTAAATATCACATGGCACTGGAAAGACATCTACTTTTTAGAAACATCAGATTTCCTATGTATTCCATCTGAAAGCTAATTTAGATTCCTTCAAATTATAACACGGTACCACTGAAGAACTGTAGGCATTTTGGGTAAAGCAATATGTGCTTCCTGAAACACCAGAAACAGATGGTGGAAAGCAAAGAAACCAGCTTGGAGCCACCACATCTACTCTATTGACTTCAAGTAACAAATTTATGTCACTTCATCAGTCAGCATAACTGTGCATAATACGCAGTTATCATTTCTACTTATCCAGTAATAAAAGGCTCTCTTCTCCAGACTCATATCACAGCCAGATCTACAGGTTAAAAATGAACAATTACACCCAAAAAACAGTTCGGAAGGGACAGAGTGGAGAACACATTCAAGAAGGGGCATCAGCACATGCAGAAGAAGCTGAACTGTGTAGAGGACTTTGTTCTTTTGCCTGCTATAGTACTAATTCACATCCATGAAAAACTCTGAATGAGGCTCTGAAAAGAGAAAATCCAAAGAATTGTTACCATTTCTCATATGACCAAGTTTGTTATCCTCCTTTCTTCATTGGTGAGACAGAAAAACCTGCATACCAAGTTGTATTGTGCACAGTAGATGCACAATGAACAAGATAACAAAAGCAGTTAAGTGGATTGTTTAAAAAAAAGAGTTGAATTTGCCCCCAAGTGCCTCTGTCACTTTTGTTATTGAAACAAATATTCACTCACCATTTTATATCCTTTTAACTACACCTTTTAGCAAGATCTACTTAAATATCTGTGATGTTCAAAATTTTCCACTCACACAGGTACCTGTGCTGCTGTGAGTACAAGCAAAAGCCATTAAAATGGCAGGCCAAGTCTAGATGAATATATCAATTAGAGTGCCTTCAATGGTCTCTACTAGATGGAAGAAATCCTCTTACTGTCCTTCCTCTGCCTCCTCCTTGAGGGCACATCTCCAATGCTGCAGGTTGCAGAGCCCCGTAGTGGCTGCCGGTGTAGCTGAAAACCAGCATAGCTATCCCGGCTATTTTGCTTCCCTTGACTGACCAGTGTGATAAGAAGGTGATAAAGGTGGCTTACCCTGAGCTCCTGTGGCTCTGGCAAATCAACACAGTTGGTCCATGAAAGTTAATCAGGCTTTAGGACAAGATAATGGCAACAGCTCTGTACAGAGTGGTCATATTTCCCAGGGAATTTGGCTCATAGTATTGATTGTTGGGGGCAGAGCAGGGGGACATGACAGTAAATGAATATAGCAGGAGGCTATGTTTCAAATGCCCATCAAATACAAATGAGAGAGCATTAGTGTCTATCAGTACTTTTCATCAGAATGGAGATCTCAAAATATTATAAAAGAATGTTTCTTGAAAATATTTTTGGCAGAAAACAGAGTTGTCAACAGCAGGAGAAAAAAAAATATTCAAGAAATGCTTTCTAAAGAGACAGCAGGGATGTTACTGAGAGAAGCTTAAGGATGAACAGGTCTTGAAAACCTTACTTCATTTTTCATACTGCTGATTACTAATCTCAGAGCCTTTCAATCTCTTGAAAAAATATTTGAATCTTCTGCACGCTGGCAGAATTTTACATATGTATATGAAAAAAGTGTGGCAGTGTTTTTGTTTGTTTGTTGCCTTTTTTTTCTTTTTTTTTTTTTTTTTGAGTTCTGGAGACAAAACACTTATGTATCCCAATGAATCCAAAGAACTTCCTTCTCATGCTGAAGTGTCTTCCACATGCGCAGAATGTGAAAGGTACTTCATGTAACCAAGCCACTACAGATTAACCTTCTGAAAATTTCCCTGACAAGTAAGGAGAAGTATTCCTCTTTCTAGACCTATTCAGGACCAGATTCAATGCACATTTTTAAAGCTGGAAATCTCAATCACCGCAATGGTCAACACTTCCAGCACACTGCTGACAGGAGTCATCCTGCTTAGGGATGCTTCACCTCTTGATATCATATCTTTCCACACCAGGCAGATGCCAGCAGCCCTATCACTGCCCAGGTGGAGGATATTTTGTTTCCATGAATCCTGTTTTAAAGCAAACACTGATAGCAGAGGGAGCCAAAATTTCCATTTACACTGCAGTGGTGCTGCCACACACACCAGGCAAAATCCATTTATTTAAACAGTCTATGTGATTTGGGGAAGTGTGCAGCAATGGAGATACCACCTAGAAGTTAATTTTGCCAATTCTGCCATGGATAATGAGAGATCAGAGAGCAAGTCTTTCTGCAGCATTTAGGTATTCATAGTCATGATTATCTGGTCATCTCTCATCTTCCACTCAAGAGAGCTGGTACATACAGTCACAAATGAATGAATGAATAAATAAATAAATAATAAAGGGGGCTGAAGAGGATCACGATGGATGGAAAAAATCAAAGCTTTTAGACAAAACTAGTACCACATGAGTAAGCCACATCCTACTTACACCATCAGGATGGTAAAAGCAAGCATGAAGGCCTAGTAAACAGAAGGTAGGTAAGTAGCAGACAACAGTAGGAGGGAGAGAAATTAGGCAGTTATTTTTCTGTCACCACAAACCTATGTTATAATTTCAAAACATGTTAAAACAAAGAGAAGTGAAACAGACAACAACCACAAAACACACTGGACGAAATACTGCAGCCACTGAAGGCAACAGATATTTTTTCTGGAAACATCACTTTTCTGGGCCACTTAATTACCGTCATATCGTACTTCTCATCTCCTGCTAGATATTTGCTATTTCTCACAGGGCTTACCCTCTCCATCAGTAAGGATGACCATCAATCAGGCAAAAACCCTGTCAGTGCATTTCACTTCCACTCCACACCCCATTCTCACCAGCCACCAGGGAAGAGATGCTCAGCTGGGAACAGCAAGGCAGCAATAATATTTACCTGCTTTTTATTCCCATCCACTGATAAAACAGTGCAATCAACAGTAGTAATGTAGTACACTTCTGCTGATTGCAAATGCTCAAAGGATCAATACAAATAATTATTTAAACATACATATAACAGTTTATTTTGCTTAATCCCTTTGCCCTTGTACTCACAAAAACTATGTTAGTACAGAATAAAAAGGTAATATGTCGATACACTAGAATTAAGTATTAAAGGTAAATAAATTACTCTTTTTTTTTTTTTCTGTGTGATTCTTAAAAATACTGTCAATCCTCTGTTTCACATACAGACAAATAGAAGTCCTAGTAGTCAGATGCTTTTCTTAGTGTGTTATTATGTAAAATATCAAAAATAAATGTGATTTTTTTGAAGCATTATAACATAAACTCTTTGTTCCAAGCTAAGTTATCTTTGCCATTTCACTGGATACATTAACTTGGTCTTTCAGGTTAGAGGAGCTGTGCTTTATTATGGCTGTGAATGGGTTAGGGAGATTGCTAAATAAGAGAAACCTCCTAAAAGTTGTCTTGAACACCATTCTTCTTCAGAAAGGCTATTTACAGTTGGGTAAACAAGATGTGGATTCCTACTCTACATTTTCCTTCTGCCAGAATGAGTGTGCCTAGCATACAGCAGGCACCTGTCCCAAGTGAGGCATGTGAGAAGTTATGGTCTCACACCAAGCATTTGCAGTGAGAGAAAATACAGTATCCATCAAAGTCCAAAAACTCTATCAGAGTTTTTACAGGCTCCAGTTGAGTGCAGCTCACTAAAATCCTAAAGCTTTGCTCTCCTCTAGCACATTCAGATTCTGGGAAAATACCTGAGAAAACAGAACAGGTGATTTTATTTTATTTTATTTTTGGGTGAGGGAGTGGGACTGGCCTGATCCAAATACACTGAAGTCAAAGGAAAGATACCTGCTGACTGCATGGGTCTCAGAACACAGTCCTTCTTTGGGATACACTGGCACTCCTACAAGACTTCTAATGCTACAACCCGCTATGATCCTATGACCACCAGTGCCAACAGGACTGAAGCAAGGTTGACCATCCCAGCAGAAATCATGAACGTGATGCTATGAAGGGTTACCAGAGAGGGAGTGGGAGAATAATGCTTTCCATATTCTTCCTATTAGCTGCTCTAAATTTAGGTGTCGTGCTAAAGAAGAGACTCCAAAAGGAGATGTAGCTATTATTAACATGCAGAAATCCAGCTGCAGAGGTGTCAAGACAAAAGTTAGACAGGATAATCTGCTTGAATGTGTTTTAAGTGCAATTATATTGAGGGAAAAAAATAGATAATGTTTTGAGTTGTGTTTTTTTTTTAAAAAAAAAACAAACAAACAAACAAAAAAAACTAATTGCAATAGAAACAAATAAAATTGCCACATTATCTCTTTCCCAAATCATTCAGAAACCTTTCTGCTATATATTCTTTGCGTCGTAAGAGGTTAAGGAGCTGATGCCAGAACCCTGCCTGTTTCTGAAGGACTAAAGAAGAGAACATGCAGGAGGGAGGAGGAACAGAACAGGCCAATTCTCTGGGTACTTTTTTTGAGGGGTATTGCGTTTTGTCGTAAAAATAGGGTTTTTACTGTTTAAGATCTCCAGCAGAATTTTAGTTTTATGTTGTAGGCATTCTGAAATGTGCAGTAAAACGTGATTTCATTCACCTGGAGGGGGTGAGAAGTTCTTTGGTTATGTGCTTTTGAAAAACTTTATGAAAATGCTATCTCCCAGAAACATAACTGTTCTGCCTGTCTGAAAAGGAGGATGCATCCTAAGGAAAATACAAATATCAAAATAATTAAATCAAAGAAATAAAACTGTGAGGGGGGGTGGGGAGACAGGACTACTATGCACATTTTACATATAGGAATTCAAAGAGTGGAGAAATTAGAGTGGTTTGGGTAAAAAGAAAGTTTATGAACAGTATGGAAAACTGACAGATCCTGGATCCCTACCACAAGCCTATTTCCCATGGACCAAGGTAGCGTTTGCATCTTGGTACAGAGAAGACTATCACAGGACCTGCCCAAATACAATCAGTTTATTTAGGGAGGCAAAGGACAGGATGTAAGCTCTGAATGAGCCTTGTGGTATCAGTGTTATTACTGAAATGATTCTCTGAGATGTAACTTTTAAGTGATGGAGCAACCAAGTTCCCCTAGTTATTTGGTTCACAATCACAACCCTACTGTCATCCAGAGAAATAAGAGCCATTGTTTAAATTGTATTTATTTATTTACTGTAGACAGATAACAGAGAAGGCTCCTCAGCTTATAGATCTGCTCCTAGTAATAAAGACGACATATTTAATACCTTCAGGTCTCCTATCTCAAACCCCAGCTTTAATCAAGAAATTAAGATCTTTTGGGCACCCCAGCAGCAGTGTCAAGCTCCTATAGCACTGAATGCTGCCATTGATGCCCATTGACTTGCTACTTTTCTTGCAACCTTTCAACAGCTTTTCATTTGAAAGCTGGGTGACTGAAGCTGAAAAGAAAAGACACAGCTGATTTACTTGAATAAGCTGCTTTATTTATTATTGGGCAGTATGTGGCCACTTGGCTTTTTCATCCAGGTATGAACATAGGATTTGGAGTGCTTCGTTCTGAAATTCAAGATAACAGAAAATTAGACTTACCTTTGGTCCTCAATCCCACTTTTAGTACCAGCATTTCCTCTCTACTTAGTGCAACTGTTGAACAGTTCAGAGGCCTGAACTCCCTCCTAAAATTGCATATTTAGGGGCTTGGTCCCCTGAAAAGAAGTATATCACAGGTGTATCTCTCTTCCTTCATGATCAGAGGCGTGCAGAACTGCAAACAAGTGTGTCTCTTGGTCTTACAGAAGGAAAAGTGTTGATGTGTTACAGTCATCCTCCAGAAGCCTCACTTTCCTTTTTTTTTTTTTTTTTTCCCCTTTTCACCATAGGAGGTGTACTGCTTCAAAATGAAAGATATCTTTCCAATTTCACTCCGTCTGTTTCACCAATTTGCCTTTGATATCTGAGCAAGTCATGTCTTGTACACCCTAATCACAGAAATACACTGTGCCCAGAACTACATGGAAAATACAGAGCAAGTGCATCCAGATACAGCATATATTATGACATGGGAGTATCAACATGTTTTTATCCAGAAGCACCACAACACAGCAGCAGAACTAGATCTCCATCTCTCCAGCTTCTTATTGAACAACCTCACTACAAGGTCATTCAACCATTTGTACTGCTATTTAGTAGTTCTTACAATATACTGTTAAATCAAGTACAATCTTTCTCTCTATATAAATTCCTTAGGTCTGATTTTAGATTTTCTAGTAATCTGGGCCCAGTACAGATTTCCTACAGCACAGTAACCATATAAAACATAATTCCTTGTTGCGTTTTTTGTTGTTATTTTTGTTTTGTTTTGTTTTTCTCAGCCATGTTAATCCATTCTGTATCTATGGTGTCTGCAACACTTGATTACCAAGTGGAGATTATAACTCTCTTCATCACTTAAAACAGTCATACGTATCAGTTCACATATCACACAGCATATAGCTAGAGGTACTTAAATGAAACACTGATAATTTGAATAACCAATTTACTTGGGTAATCTGAGATCTACCTCTCCTCCATTTGGATGTGTTCTTTTACTTTCATGACATTATTGTAATTGCTTAAACCACTTTAGTTGGGATAATCTTTTCCACCTTAATTACCCTGTCATTTATTATTAGGGATGTTAATATGGTCATTAAATGTCACAAACATCTTTTAGTTTTTGCTTTCTGCCTGATTCATATTCATGCAATTCAAACATGTCCAGCTATATATATATATATATTTACTTTGACACATCTTAAAATATGTTCAATACAAAGTTTATTATGGCATTAAATTGATGAACTTGCTCTAATAATCAACATAAAAATAATCAATTTAATACTATAATAAAGAAGATATAAAACAGCCAACCCCCTGAGTGTGATGAGCTGCAGTGACATTTGGTGGTCATGCATGGCAACATTTGTACAAGCTTCATTTAGGGAAGGTGGCAGGTTAATTGGAACAAAACACAAATGCGGTACAACATCCATAATAAGCAGCCTCCATCAGTGCTATAAAGAAGGCAAAAGGAACTGAAAACCTGTTTCCATTTTTTTTCAGACATCCCCTCTGAAACTAGTATCCAAAATAAGCAGAGATCTTGAATTAGTACCAAGATGTTTTTATATATTTATATGGAAATACACTGATACAAGATAGCTTGGCAGGCACCAAGTTGTTTTTCCTTCCTCTACAAACAAAATGTTTGTAGTTCCAGACTCCATTTGCAATAGCTGAATAAAGTACAGGTCGATGGTGTAGTTTAGCTTCATTTCCAATAAAATTTCAGCTAACGGAAGCTGGAACCAATACTTGAGAATTAACACAGAAATCACTTCCACTGTGTGGTTTTCAAATAACATAAATTCATGTATTACCCCACCCCACCCTACAGTCTGGCACAGAACAAAACCTGAAACAGAAGTTGATGGATAACTGGGGTCTTATATAGTAAGAACATCCATGTTTATCTGTAGAGATGAAAAGTTTCAGCCAGAAATCTAGAAAAAAAAAAAACAACTCTTAAATCTGTTTCTCAGAAGATAGCTTGCTAGACGTGTTTTATAACATGATTTTCCATACCTGTATTTCTCAGATGTCCTCTCTTACTTTCTCATGGTGTTGTACCCACACCTTGACAGTTACAGAGGAACCAGTATGGGTTTGCTGAAACATGCTATTTGACAGCCAAATTTAGTTTTGCAGATGGATTAAAAAATAAGATTTTTAAGTGGATAAATGCCTGCTTATCTCTCAATTTATTCTTATGTCCTCAGGCTGACCTCATTATTTATTCATCAAAACTGTAATACTAAACTAAGTTACCAGAAGACATTTGATTTACCTTTGTTTTCCATCCTTTATGGACTGGGGGGGGGGGGGGGGCGGGCAAAATATGGCAGATGCCCTGAATCCATCACTTCGGGAGGGGCAGCACACCTGGGAGATGTTCATTTTCTCCAGTATCAAGCAGCTGACAAAGATGAGTCCCTACCAGCAGGATCAGAGGACACTTTGGACCGTTTTAGTAAGACCTCATACAGGGCATATACAACCCACTTGCAGGGTAATTACCTAGCTCCTGGAGGATTTGCACTTTTACAAACCTCCCAAAGTAAATTCACAATTTGCACTTCCTGAAGTCAGTAAAAATAAATAAGACCTATGGATCCATATCTTTTTCCACTAGAATATGCTTGGGAGTATTTGCCACCCTTTGCACAAACGTGCTGGACATAATTACTGTAAAGGGCTACTACAGATTTATGTTAATTATAAAGTGCAGCTTGGCAACACACTCGGCCCCATTCAAAGTGAGACACAGCAACACCTAATGTTTGTGTGCAAACCACCCCAGAAGGTTTACAAATTCAATTAAGAACAAACGCAATGAGCTGTAGCAAAGAAGATAAGTTCTATATAGGCAAGAAGGCATTACTTAAAATGACTAATCTGCAGGCATTGCTCAAGTGTCTGTGCCTACAGAAGCAGAGCACTGCATCCTATGCATAGCAAAGGCATCAGATGTGAGTACAGACTCTCTCTCCTAAGTGCAGGCTTGCACACAGTGTGAACCCTGGGCTCTGCACATTCCAGGTCCACACCAGTGTCTTTCAAAATCCTGGTGAAGGCAATGCACCAGAACCTGACCCATGGGTGATGCAAGATGGTGAGCAAGGGTGAACTTGAGAATACAGCATAAGAGGCAAGCACTGCAAACAAGTCTGAGGTGAGCAAAAATTGTGCGTGGAGCTGGTGGAGAATGGCTGGAGACTGGTACTTTGCAGCACCTGGGCATCTGAAAAAAAAGGCAGAGGCAGGGGACATCTCTCCGCTGTAGGCAGCATCAGCCTATGCAGCCCTGCCCCCCTTCAAAGCCACCCCCCCCCCACCCCCCAGGAGTTTGACTGTACAGATAAAGCTTGTGGTAGTGCTGGCTGTGTTCAGGTGAGGATGCCACTGTCCCCAGTGCTTAATAAGTGCCATGATCAGGAGAAAAATAATACTACTTAATGCTGACAATAAGTTCTTGCCTTTATATGTGGCAAGAGGTGTTTCTGCCTTTCACACAAACAAGACTTAGAGCAAAACAACAGTAAGAATTTTTGGGGGGGGAATAGGGACAGCCTAGCTATAGTGCACTCTAACAGAATTTACAGACTGAATGTATTAGGAATCCAATTCTTAACAGAAAAGTTATCATTTATAAACCTGAAAGGTTTATAAAATACACCATATTTATCAGGTTTATCTATGGGAGCATTTCACAGTCAAAGCACTGATTTCCCATTGGAGTGTGAAAGCTGTTTTCCCATACGTGCCCTGCTGTCCTAAGGATCACATGTATGATATACTGCATATTTCTTAGGCTTAATATCACCACATTTTAAAAACTGCTTCTATAACTCCCTGTTGCAGCATACCCTTGTGAGCCAGCTATGAGCTTTTCTAGAGGAGAAAGGAGGGCTTTAGCCAGCATTCAAATGATCTGCTCACCTCAGCAGGAGGAGACCACTGCACAGACCTTCCCTGCCATACTCAGCACCAGACCCAGAATGTATCTGAAGGATGGTTATACAGAGAGAAAATTAAGAACTAAGAGACAATAACAGATCTTTGGCATGGTCTCGAGCACTGTCACCAGTTGGGGGTACAACCAGTAACACACGGGATTGGCAGTCAATGTTGCAATGCATCCATGTTAGATAGTAAGACAAGACCTAAACCATTGGCTGCCTCTGTCCATATCCCACCTTCCATCCTGGGCACTTCTGATGGGCATAACAATGCCAAGAGTTAATCATAGAACAGTAATGACCAGGAAATATTTTTTATGAGTGATGCTGGGTCACAATTTTAGTCCTTCTGTTTAAAGAGAAACAGTTGTCAAATACTCCAATCAAAGCTTTGTTTTGTCTTTAAAGTGTGTGCAGGGAGTCTTCTGCTCAGTGACAGCTCAATTCAGCTGTAGCTCTTTTGCTACTCTGCAAGTGGGTTTTTGAGGTTTTGAACATTTTAGACACTCTACATGAAGACATCTTACTGAGAATTTGCTATTAATACATCCATGACAGCTTGCGTTTAAGGATAGTGCTCCTCTCCACCAAGGCATTTTTTTTTTTGATACTTTGCCAAAGAATGGTGGTATGGATTTGTCATAGACAAGCTTGACAGCAAGATTTATTCTCCCTATATTCCTATTTTAAAACAAGTGTTATAGATGAGAAACACACACACAATACCCATAATTTTTCAGGAATGTTTTTATTTTAACTACATATTTCTCTATAAAAATACTGTTTAAATCAGACTTGAAGGTTTCCTGAGTGGCTTTTTTATTATTATTTTGCTTTGTTTTGTTGGGTTTATTTCCTCCTTAAGCTTCGTCCTGTTAGGAATAAAAGGAGGATTCAGTTTTTTCTTTCATGGAAACTGGAAGCTTCCTCCTTCTAATCAACCTTATATATTTTTTTTCCTGTACTGGGTGGAAGAAATCTACTTTACAGAGATTTCTAGATAGTGCCTCTTGGGGTGCATTTGTGTAGTTCACAAGCCTACACATTGCATTTTGAATTGCTACAATTTGCTTACATACACACATACTGATCCAGTTAAAATGTAAAAACATTTTGATGTATATAAAGTTGTGATGTATCTTAGAAACTCAGAGAAAAAAAAAAACAAAACAAAAAACAAAAAACTGAAAACATAGTATAGCATTAAGAAATAAGGAGAGGAAAAAAAAACAAACAAACAAACAAAAAAAAAAAAAAAAAAAAAAAAACCTGATTGATGCTTTGATAAACAGGAGTTCTCTCATAGAACTCTGCCTCTGGTTGGATCACAATACAGGACAGAGAATACCAACCCCACCAAGGTTGCCTTCCCAGCATGGTGAGTGAGGACTCCCACACTTGAGCACCACAAGGCTAACCCCCACTTAATTCCCCACACACTTCAGTCCTAAGCACATCCCCAGCCCACTTCAGGTTCCTCCGTCACCCACATGCCCCAGAACAGCCTCATGGAGACATGAGAGGGTATCTCGGAGCCAGCTCCAGCCTCATATACAACCCAAACCCCTTCCCATGAAAACCCATGTTCCCCAAGGAGGGAAATCAGGGACAGGCTCTCTTTAAAACACACTGTTACTTTTCTCTCCCCACTTTCTCAAAGGGACATTTGGGGTGCTACTCCCCCAGGCTAAGGGCTCTCTACCTCTTTCTGCTCTAGCAGCATGGGAAGGAAAGCCAACCATTAGCAGAAGACTATCATATTGTCTTCTGGTCAGATGCTGTGTTGTGCAGCTACATAACACCAGATGCAGTTGGCACTCAGCTGCAAAATTTTGGTCTCTGTTATAATTAATGAATACTCATTAGCATACCAAAGGTATTCAACATTCTCATCCTATTCTCATTGCATCATATTAAGACAGAGCAGTCTCTTCCTAACACTGTTTGTGAGCCAGACTTTAATTTTTTCACTCAGGTTAAATAGCACCTCACTTTGTTTACCCACTGTGGTGAGGCCTCTGTGAAGTAACGGGCCACTCATTGTAATGAATCTCACTCCCAGTTTGTTATTGCTAAACTATTAGTTTACACTCTGGATTTTAATGGTTTTTTAACTGGATATTCTGGATTTCCAGCTTTAGTTAAAAGTTTGAATCAAGCCTTTGATACATTTGTCTCTAAGGTTACTAGATACTGTTTTTCTTTTTGTTTGTTTGTATGCACAGCACTTTATTTCAGAATGAAAGCTCTGAATAGAACAACATATTTCAATCAAGTGTCTCTTTACCACACTCCTACTTACTTACTTCCCTTCTAATGGTGGCAAAAGCCCTCTTAAAAATGGATCCTATGCATTATTTCATTTGTCTAATGTATGTACCAGGAAAAAGGTGATAGGTGCCACTGGATACAAAACAATGCAATGGTTTGTTTGTTTTACTCTTCATTCAGGATGTGAGATTATCTGCCCATTTCTTAAACTAACTCTTCTACAGTATTAACAGTTTGTTTCTTTTTTTCCCAATGCATATATATTCCCTTTCCTTTACTCAGTTATGTTAGAGCATTTACAGGTGTTGCCAGAGCTATAATTTCTGCCAGCTGGTCTGTCAGCTGCAGTGCCTTTGAGTCAGCCACTGAGTGCCCTTACAAAGCTCCTCTTCCTCACCTTTGACTAGTAGGAGAATAGCAAGAAGACCATAACACGTGTTATTTTAAAAAATATTTTTCTCATCCCTGATGTAACAATTTCATGTCTGACTATCAAATTGCATTCCTGTTACAGTGTTCATTTACTAGCAGAGAAGACCTTGAATCTGGTGCAAGAATTAAAGCTAGAGGCTTTAGCAGGCAGCTCCTCTACAGAAACCTGCAAATGCTCTGCACTGGGTGTAGGACTGGACTATCCACCTGTAAGAGGTACCTACCTCCTACCTAAGCCCTCTGGACATCAGCTGTCTTTAGGGAAATGTTTCCTGAGTATTTTCTTAACAGTTAAAATCCCTTTGCTGGTTTTATTGATCAGAAGGCTTTATGGTCATGAAATCTTAAATTGGGCTGTTAGCATTTTATGGGATATTTTAATTAAGAAGACTTGTATGTATCATTTGTGTCCTCATTAAACCACTCTTGTCATTAATTCAGATTTATGTAAAGGTAGAATATTGCATTTCTAAGCTAATTACACAGGCAAGAAGTCTAGTTCCAACTTTAATAGAAACTTTGGACCATATACACTCACGTGGTTTAAATTTTCTTAATTCTGTCCAAATAACTGAGTAACTTAATCTAACAGCACTGTAATTTTCAGGTGTTGGTTTCCTTTTAGAAAGCAGGCATTTATTTTACTTACCACTGCAGAATTTTGGAAGTGGGTTTGTAGAAGGCATGTTTTGTTACCTCCTGGTGAGTGAATCACCAACACTTCTCATCAACCTACCTCCAAGAAGCCAGGCTCCTTCTCAACTTCATGTATGAAATACAACAGATAGAAGCTTAAATAAATCCTTTCTTTTCTTTTCAAATATCCAGCCACCTTGGAAGTTGCGACTCTCCTTAGCCATATCCATGAGCTCCCAATCCTCAGAGGCACTCTTGAAATCATTCAAAGGGAAAAGAGGAGTGATCTTAATGGTACTGAAGGATGTTTTGCAGAAGATGTACCAATAATCAACACTGGTGAGGTTCGTCCTTTCCCAGAGGCAACTGACTTGACAGCAGGACTTACTTGAAGTAAATATAAAATGCTAGGATCAGCACACCTTGCCTGTGTATGTGTTTTTAGGCTGTGCAAAAGAATCTTGCATTCAGTCTCTTTGGGCCAGTCTTCCCTTTGCTTCAGTTTCTTCAGTAACATCTAACAGACCTGCAAGGAGGGATACTAGGTCACACCTTGCATCCTCTGCATTTTATTAAAGGAGTGAACACTCAATGCTCCCAGTTTTCCATGGAGAATCTTTGGCTTCAGATCAAATACAATCTCTTCTGTCTTAAAAGGCACCTTTTCTCAACTAAATGAATCTAACTGACTATATGCTCAAAATAAGTGCCAGAGCTGAGAGAATAGAGGTAATCACCTTCATTTTCAGACATGGGTAGATCTACATATGACAAAAACATAGGAATAACAAGCAGTTGGTTACAGAAAATCATAGTAAATGTTGATCAAATTAAGTCATTAATATTTCTGCCTTTGCTGCAAAAGGATTAAAACACTGAATTTAAAAATAATCTGCCTTTTTATGTACTCAACAATCCAGAAAATATATTCCAATTGACATACACTTTCTCCTGATACTCTAATATAATTGAAATTTCAATATGACCTACAGCTTTCACAGATTTTTCAAATCCTTAGAGCAGAAAAAGGATAGAGGAAATCAAGAAGGTTGAGATAAGCTCTAGTAAGCAGTAAATGGATATGCTGATTTCCTAGGTTTCCATAGATTAGTAGGTCTAGTGTAGTAAGTGTCACATTGTAAGGACAGCTGAATCAGACAGTAGTTTTTCAGACGTAAAATAGCATCACAGTGCTTAACAATAGGTAAGCTATAGAAAAATCTATGATTTTCATGCCATTTCTGTGCAATGTGTACTAACTCCTGATCAATACTATAGGTCACTTAGACTAATTAATGAGTGACTGCCATTTGCTGTGTATGTAGAGTCTGACAGATAACCATACTTAGTTGTGCTGGAAGTGGAAGAAACATTTGAACTGGTTAGCAAGAGTAAAGATAGCTCTGGACCTCAACTTGTACCAAAACCTTTAGTCTAGCTAGAATCAGAGGCTGACTCTGCAAATACTTTTTGCAATATCTAAATTTAACTCATACTTAAAAATTTCATAACAACCAATTAATCTAGGTCTGATGCTTGTTTTTTTATACACATTTATATAAAAATAACTGTATTTGTAGGACAGCATGAGAAATATTAAATATATTAAAAGCAGACCACATTCCACATAGATAATCCACATTTCAGATAACACATACTTTTTAAACATACCAGTCCTGGCAAAAACATTTCTACAGAAGTCATGTCCTCATGCCACCTTCATATTCAGGTAAATTGATCAAAATGGGAGGTGAGATGCTGGTGTACAAAGAGTAAGGAATGGGGGCCTGAAACAGAGTGGTGTGGGGAAAAAGGAGATAAGGTGTGGGTTCAGAGATAAGGGATATACTGCCAAAGGCATGGATCCAAGATAAAATATTTCCTGCATGCATGCATAACCCTATTGCTGAGACACAAGCCTTGCTTGTTTGCTTTTGCAGATAACTAAAGGAGATATATGTGAAATGTGGTAAATCTGAACACACTGGCTGTCTCACAGAGAAACAGCCAGTGTGTGTTGATAAGAATTAACTTCCTCACTTAGCCTGGCTGTACGCTCAACACGTGCACACCCAATGTGGCTTGTGCGCACTTGCCTGAAACTTTTTTAATGGTCTTACCATAGTTCTCAAAATATGTGCTATCAATACCACAGAGCAAAATTATATTTCGTGGTGACACTGGGACAAGATTTTCTTGCACATTAAAATTGTATTAAACTAAATGAAAAATAGTTAAAAATGCTAATAAAACAAGATAAATACTAAACATTAAAAGAAAGGGACTTTTCAGGGTTCCATAAGTCTAATTATTTGCATCATCATAAATGCTAACAGTTAAAGAAGATATTCTGGAAGAAAATAACAAATAAAAAGCTTCAGGTGATTTTTCATTATGTCAAAAACAATTTCCGTTCTTCATAAAATATGTAGAACTTTGAATCTTAGATACTGTACACTATCTTCCAAAAAATACTTGCTTTTAATCTTGCAAGAAATGAACTCTTAATTGGGTAGGAAAGTACTTGGAGTATATCCAGAAAGAAGAAATTACAGCTATTCTCATGTAAGCTGCACAGCATCTGTCAGGAGTTTTCACATACCTTCAGGAAGATACCTCAAATTAAGTCAACATTGCACTTGATTTCAGTGATCAGAGTTAATATTCTGCAAACCCAAACTGGCTGCCTTGTTTATTTCATATTTTCAATTTCTATTGCTGTAATTCACCTTGACAAATAAACGCATGTATGAGGGGCTCACCCTCTGAATAAATAATAAAACTTCACTTGTCAGGATCTTCCTTTGCCTTGAATGAAAAACATATCGCCTCTTTGAGATGCTGTTGAATCTAAATCCTGTTGCAACAGACTTAATAAGCAGCCCTGGAATAAAAACTAATGGAGAGTTTCAACTACATGGCCACCTTGAGGAACTTTAGAATTAAACAGGAGACCAGATGGAAGAAAATGAACATGCACTATATAAAATAATTCTTCATTTGAAGAGTAAAGTATTACTCAATGGCATTATACATTGTTAATAAATTTTCTTTATCTGAAACTATAATTTATGTATCTAATTTACATGTGAGAAAGTACCATATTCTAAAATTAGAGTGTAACCAGCAAACTATTAACTACTATAAACAATACCAAAACACAACTCAAACATATTTTAAGGAAACAATAGATACATTCTGGACTGGGGAAAGATTTCAATTGCAGATATTGTTTTAAATACAGCTGTTAATTATGTCTGGAAAAAATTCTTCAAGCTCAGAAAGACTTTCTGCTTAGGGAGTCTTGGATATATACATAAAGACCAAGAGTACACTACCAAGAAGTCCCTTACTGGTTACTAGTAGGTACAGTAATAATAGTAAATGCTGAGATTGGGGGAAAAAATCATTTTCAATATCAATGTTATATGATACACTAGACAATATATCCCCTTTGAGCAGAAATTAGAGAAAATATCGTGCCCTTTATTATCTATGTGGTTTCTTATGTGTAATAGACAGCGGAAGAATTGCACTTATTGTAACATTACAGTAGTGTTAGATTGCAGTTCACCTTTTAAAATATTAGTGGCCATAATACTTATGATAGGTTGTGCATTATGCAAAGATGAATAAAGATGTGCATTTAAATTAAAAAACGAGCAACCACTTACAGAACCAACAGTGAGGCTTAACATAACAAACATGCACTAACCCTACACTTATGCAAAACTAAGTTATTCCAGGAAACTATAACCAACTGTTGACCTTCCACAAAGGCAAAGGTTTTGTCCCTTGGAAATATGTCTGGACTTTGTAGTCAAATTCCAGTTTAATAGCTCATTGTCTGTAAATGTGCTGTTCCACTGTGATATCCTTTAGCTGCCCTTGAGCTTCTGCAGAATCTGCAATCTCACAGTCACTTTTATTTAAGGTTTTATTGAGCCACAAAGTAAGTCCCCTTCAGTACTACACAAATAGGCTTCCTTATTCATCCTCTTCAGGTTCCTGTGGTAAAATTGGTGTCTCCTCCTTTAAACAAGCACTAAAAAACCCAAGGATTGTGCTGTAAAGGTGATATTTGCTTTTCTCAGAAGCAATGTTATGACCTTCATCCGGGTAGATCTAGCAGAGGAAAAAGGAAAAGAGTAAATAGTTTTTCAAAGGCTTTTCAAATATTTAGGGCTCTAATTTTCCTTCTCTGATCTTCAAAATGTTTTAGATGACAACAGGACGATAACATTAGTTTTATAGTATCAAGGAAAGCTAATAAAACTCAAAGCAAAATCTGTTCTCTCTTGAAATTTGGAACTTAGATAAAACAACCACTGCAGTGGGCTCTGCAGAAGTGAAAAATTTTATATGCTCAGTCACTGTGCTTACAACAGTTTACTTAGCTGGCACAGTGTTGTCTAGGCACTCGAATCCCATCAACTTCAATGAGGATTAATTACCTCCTGCTTTTCTTTTAATACACCAGATTCTAAGTGTTCAGTAAAAAACCTTTTTATTCATATTTTAACTGTCTTCCCATTTTACCTAAAGCCTACTATCTCTACCTCCTAGGTGGATATAGGCAGTTTTATCTCAAGTCAAATGCCACTGGAAATTTCTCACAAGGGAGGCTGAACAGGATTTTGCAGGTTGAATGAAGAAATACAGGCCATGGAGGTTAGGATGAAACCTCTGGTGGTCTGAGGCAAAAAAGATTCACCACACATTCAGTTCAAACCGGTGATCACCAGACGATGTAACCATGGCCCTGCCTGAGCAGGGGGTTGAACCAGGTGACCTCCAGAGGTGGCTTCCAACCTCAGCCATCCGGGGATCCTACGATTCTGTCCCGTGCAAATCTGCATGGCTGCAGCATGCCTTGTCCTGCTGGCCCCAGCCTGTCCCTCCCAGCGCCCTCACCCTCCATACGGCCACAGAAAGGGGAGCAGAGCTCCAGCAATTTAGCTGCCATTTAATAGACACAAGGGTTGAAAGTGAGGGGAAATTACTTTCATGTGACCCAAGAGGTTTTTTGGTAAAAAGAGAGTAAAGCAATGGCATCTGCATATTACAAAAGGTGCATATGGACTGTAAAGGTGTTGTAGGGTAAACAGATGGAAAAAAGAGAGGAGAAAGCCCAGAAGAACACGAAGAATATACGGTCATTAATGTCCATCCTAGCTGTAAGGAAACTGTGATGTAACAGCATTCTAGATGCAAATTGTGTCAATACCAGTGTGCTGTGGTAGGGAGCATCCTTCTCAAGGAAAGAAACAGCAATATGAGGTTAAATGTTGAGCCATGTTTATAGGGCATGCCATAGCTGCACATACCTGCATAGTGTAATTAACTCCAGCTTTTATTAGATGTTTAATTAGTTCTGCTGAATGCTGGAAGTGGACTTTAGCTGCAATACAATGACATTTGGACATTATTAGAAAAAGCAGAGCTAATATGAAATGTTTACCTGTTAAACAGCTTTGACTGAAAACATTTCCAGTGTCTGTAATGATCAGATCTAAGCTGACTACCTCTGTGGTCAGGCATGCAGAGCCCAACCAGCAGAAGGGACACAGTACGTAACAGAAGAGGTTCTGGAGAGGAAGATGAAAGCCCAGGGGAAGCTGTGTCTTCCAGGCACTCCGCAAGGACTCCTCTCTCTACCCTTGATTTACACACACTGTGATAGATTAGAGGTGTGTAAAACCATTCTGTTTGAACATCATGACAGTTTATAATTGTGTTAAGGGAAAGCACATCGGATTTTCTACTGCTAGCACAGGGTTATTACAGCCCATACTTCTTCAGGTAATGGACTTTCTGCAACATATCAGTAACTTAATCTTTGTGTGGTAAAAACAGGCAACTTTATTACCATGTCCTACCCCTGCAGAGCTAAGGCTGCAAGTGGGCTAGGCAGTGTCACTGGGTGTGATATTAAGCAAGGGCAGCAGGCAATCAGAGTCATAGTCTCAAACACACCGCATTGCCTAGACAGCTATCAGAATCCCAATTCCCTCTAGCACTGAGTTCAGAGGGGTAGAAATTGCTGCTGCCGTTTACAATCAGCAAAGCCTGATACCCTCACGCCTGCTCGGTCATCCAGTGCATTGCCTCTGTCCTCCTCTCCAGCTCTGGGAAGAAACACCAGATGGGGCTTGCACCGCCCAGCCCTCATCAGCATGAGGCTGATTCTCTAGTCCTACATGAGTTAGGAAAATTCAGAAATATATACTGCAGGTAAATTTAATTCCATAATTACAAAGTCTCTCTTGATTGACACATCTTGTAATTACATTAAAAGTGCTAGAACTTACCGTTTTCTTTTTCTTATTTTTTTTTTTTCTGTCTTAAGCTCCTGTTAAAAATAATGGTGCTATTAAAAGGTTCCCTATGGCTTCAGCTTCAGATGCTTTGGCACCACCTTGTAATTAATTAGCTGAAAAGTTTAACTTTCCATTTGGTACTGTACTTCTCCAAATGTACTGATAATTCTTTGCAGAATCCCTATGAATTTAAAATACCATTAAAAATGTATGGTTTCCTATTAATAATTCATATAATAGTTTTCAGTAGCCAAACAGTGGTCCACAAGATTTAAACAAATTAGAACATACAGCACCTAAAAGGTACAAATATTCAGAAAAGAAAAGCGTCTTCGGATTAGAGTTAGAAATGACAATTAAAACAGAATACCAAAACTCCTATCAGAGGCATAGCACAACTAAAATGGCCTTACTAGGTGTGTGCCTAATCTGTCTTTGGATGTCTGTAACCTCTGACCCCAAATGTAATTGCATCTGTAATACTTACTATCAGCTGTCCCATGAACTATTAGCAAATTTGCTTCTTTTAAACCATGAAGATTGTGTAATACGCTGGATGCCTAATAAACAAACACATAAAAAGGTGTGAGTGAACTGCATTTTGGAACTAAAGCTAACATTTTACTTTACTTGTTTATGCTGACTCACCTGATAGGTATTTTCTTCTTTTGATGGAATACCAAGGTATCTTTCTGAAAATGCTGATGCTGTACAAGAAAACAAAACAAAACAAACAAACAAAAAACAATGTGATTTCAAAAAAAAAACAAAAAAAAAAACAAAAAAACACATATAATTTGGTCTATTTTAAAACCTCGGTTCTGACTTACAGTCAGGACAAGTTAATTAAGGCATTCATTTAAAAAACAATACATTAAAAAAAGGGGCTAACAGAGCATTACAGTAATCTGGTCTGATCTCCCATGCACGACAGTCTGCAATCCAGCATATGCCCAATACTTCACATATAGAACCAAATGTCCTGTGATTGAATAACAATGTGATTTATATGCTGAGGAATTTTATCACTAACTTTAAAAGTTCCATTCTTATTAAAAATTTTGATTAAGGCTTATATATTGGGTTCTAAGGAAATGGGGTGCCTGACTGACTTTTGGTGGAAATGGGAAATAGAACTATTTTGACAAAAATCTGTAGTGTTATCAATAATGTATCTGTTGTATGTTTTGGTAAACTGTCTCAGTGTTAGCTGCCCTGCATTTAAAGTGGAGAATGAGGTGGTGAAGTTAGACCTAGCTGATATTGCCACATTATCAGCAATTACTTAAAATGAATAAAAGAGATTCTGAAGAGACTAGCAGACAGGAGAGGAGCAGGGAATACTCACCATACAACTTCATGTCTGTAATTGGTGCCACCACAGCTCCACATTTGAAGAGCCGTTCACTGGATTTTAGTATCATCGATGTAATGTAGCCACCATATCCCTAACGAAGGAAATTATATTGAGATTTTTGTTTGTTTATTTCTTTTTAGCAATAATAAAGTTAAAGGGCATTGGTCTAATTTGATGGTATTGTTCTACAGTATGTATTTATATCTGCAAGCATTGCTTTTAATGGAAGTGCAAACATACAGTTAAGGGTGAATAGAGATCTTATTTGGCCTGGTCATGACCTTTAAACTAAGCAATTTAATAACATTGAGTATATTTCAGTTTAATTTCCACAGCTCCATCATGGCAGACTAGCCTATAGTTAGCAAAAGATATGAAAATCATAGAGAAGACAACAACAACAAGCAACCCACCAAAAAAAAAAAAAAAAAAAAAAAGTATTCACTTTTAATATATTTAATGTAGACATTTGCAAATTACTGGGAAATACTGAGCATTTTGCTGACAGGACAGAGTATGGGAATGGGGGAAATGCTGAACTGACTTCAGCATGTCCTACTCCTGACACTTGGACCTTCACAGATTAAATCCTATTGCTGTTAATGAGGTTTCTGCTGCAGCATTGTCAAACATCCCACAGAGGGGTACAAGTCCTGAAGTGCTTTCCAGAAATAAAATCCATATGTAGCCACATTGCTCAATATTATGTTAATCTCCGGATGTGATTTTTGACCACAAGAGCACCAAGTCAGTTGCTTTGTTACAAAGCAGGGAGCATAGGCAGAATGAAGAAGCTGGGAGACATGGGGCAGAGCAGGGGGAGCTCTCTCCTCACCTTACCACATCTTTCTATCCCTATGCAAATCCCTTCATCATTTCCCTTGCAATGCTCACAACATACCTCCTTGGGAAGAGTTGTGAGACAAAAGAGAGTCATGAAAGATTCTCTTCATATGAAAGTTTTAATTTCAGTCCACAGATTTATTTGAAATGACATTGGCAATCCACACCTGTTCCACCCAGTCATTCTAGACCCACAGTAAATGAAATTCTGAGTTGTGAAGTCTGGCATCAATGATTTTCTCATATATGTTCAAATTTCTCCATTGCCACCTTTGTTTTCCCTTCATCACTGCTAGAAGAATTATTTTTGCAGTTTTTTTTCATTGCTGTTTTTCAGAAAGAAGATATCATCCCATGATGGGGAAAAGAATAGTGTAAAACACCAGACAAACCCAAAAGAGAATATAGTGTGTCAAATGCTCACACAGGTTTCTTGTGGATATTTTTGAATCCAGCCTGCTCTTGTCTTCACATCTAAATATTTCATCAATACCTGATTTCTCTGGAAGAACTGGAATATCTGAAAATCCTTTTACCTTCGTTAAGAAAAATAAGCCAACAGGAGTGTTCTTTGCAATCAACGTGTAGTAAATGTGAATGGACGCACTAAAGGTAATGTAGAATAAGAACTTCATTTTCATGGGAGGAACTGAGGAACGGAGTTATACCGATTCCCACATAATTCCAGCCAAGGAGACCAAGAATAGCCCAGAATTGTCTATGTACAGGAGTAGACTTAAGTCAAGAAAGAATTTTTGAGTGGACAGCAACAACTTTCATAATTCACAGAATTTAAGAGAACAGCAATTTTCCTCTGCCTCTGGGTTCTCTATTTTTGCTGTTTAATATTCTGTTTGTGTCTTTTCCAGTAGCTCCACAGCACAGTTTTAATCCTAGGATAACTATTGCCATGTTATTTATTATTTATGCCATATATTCATTAAGAGCTTGGTTTAGTTCTCCTAGGAATTTCTTTCCTCTGTGCTTGTGCCCTCGCTTCCAGCCAGGCTTTCCAGGACAAAAGCATTACACTGTGAGATCAAATTTTCAGAATCACTTCACCATGATGATACAGAAAGCAGTTCCTATGTCCTTGTGCAAGGACATATGGTGCCTTACTCATGGGCTGGATTTCTGTGGTTACAGCTTAATTGACTATTTTCAAGAAGCTGTTTGGCTGTGAAATTTCAGCTTATTTTCAAGCTCTTTTTCTACTTTCATGTAGAAAAGGCAAACTACATGGAAACACAATTTGCTGTGTAACAGTTCTGAAAGGCCCTTGGATCATACATCACTTGGGCTTGTACCCCTCTCACAGGAATAAACAAGACGATATTGGCAGATTGCCTGGCAGTCAGAAGTAGGTATTTTTCACACTGTGCCCTCTGGACAGCCTTGTTACTCTCATGACTGGCTAACACTACTGATTGTGACAAGAATTTTACATCTGTGTAGTTCTAAAACTTCTCAAAGAGTTCCACAACTGTGCGCATGAGCCCAGCTTTATGAGATTAGCATTAAGCAACTCCAAAGTCATCCTACTTTTAAGCAAAGTGTATATTCTTTTTCCATTAGTAAACCCAATTTAACAAACACTTTCACTATCACACTGTTTTACACAGTCAAAAGGAAATGAGTTTTAAAGATCTGTAATTGACTCTAAAATAAGCAGAGTAGAGGTAAAATACACTTAACCCTAGGAAGCTGTTAAATAGATTATTTTTTTTCCTGATTCTAAAATTGACTTTTCAATTTTATTAATTTTTGTTTGTCAGAAAGCACACACAGGAAACAAAACAAAAAATCGCTGAGGTAAATAAATGATATAGACATTGGCAGATATCTACAACTGCATTTATGTATACTTTATGGTAATTTTGGCTTTTCACTTCACTGTTAGGAAAGTGTTGATTTCCTATGGAAAACGTGGAAATTTTTGAACTCAATATGTGAGTATTTTGGGGGGTGTTTAGTGATTTCAATTCAGAAATAACATTTTTAATCATTTGTGGGAAGATGATATGGAGAAATATACAAAATTACATGCATGTGTATTTTCATATACGTTGGTAACAGTCACTAAAACCTGAATAACAACGTGTGCCGTGATCATTTGGTGAAAGAAATCACCTCCACTTAGCTGAAACATGTCTGAAAAAGTTGAAAAATCTACTTCATATTCACTACACTACTCTAACATTAACTAGTCTTTCCAATTGCTACCACACTGGTGTTAAATATACCAGTGGAAACCATGCTGTTCCTATAACTGGTGACTGTGGTGTTGTCTAGACCATGGCTTGTTGTTACTTTGAGGTTAAATGCACAAAATATTTTATTTTTTAGGATAACAAAATTAATAATAATAATAATAATAATAATAAAAGAAAAAAAGATGCACATGCTAGTTTGTAGAAGAAGCAGCAATTATTTGGTGTTTAACTGCTGTTTTTTAACAGAGACCAGTAAAATGCTATTTAGTTTGTTATGAAAGGTTAAGCCTTTGCCTTGCTCCCTCTCATGCTAGAGGCAACAACATGCTACACAGTGAAACAGCTGACAAAATAGCAAAAACACAAAACAAAGTTCTTGTAACTCAGCTGTCACTTAGGCGGTCAGTAAAATATTCAAATATAAAAGTTGTATTAGAAGGACATTGTCAATTTAATCGTAGCCCAAATGTAAAAGTGCAAGAAATAAGCTTTTAGAACACCTAAACTCATATTAAGAACTTTTAATGAAAGTATATGTTTTTCAACAAATATTTTGTCCTTCAGTTTCTGAAAAGCAAATGCTACGGTACCATAAAATGGATTTGATTGATCTCAAATACCCATTCTGAGAAATAAATTTACAGAATATACAGTAAATTATGGTAGCGTTTCCCCCACTTTTAATAACTGAATTTTTCCTAGGAAAAGAGATAAATATATTTGTTTATGAACTACGATTCTCATAAAGAATACTGTTGATATATCCTACTATCCTACTATTTTTTCACATTACCTTCCCAAATATACTCAGTCTTTTAGGATCAATGAAGGGCTGTTTCAATAATGATCTGCAAGAAAAAAAAAAAAAAAAAAAGAAAAAAGGAAATAAGAAGTTCTTTATACACTAGATTCACCAAAGTAAAAAAGAAAATTATTTGTACTTTGAGGAACTGTTATACGTGTGGATAAGGTAGAAGAACAAATTACAGCAATAAAAGTGATATTGCACTAGGAAATGTGATTTTTTTTTTTTTTTTCTAATTCATCCTCTATATGGCAAACACATGGCATTGAACTCATCTTACCTAACTTTAGATACCTGAATTTGAGCATCTTGACTAAACTGCACATTTACATCTGCTCCTCTGTCTGAGAGAAGAGCACTCTCAAACAGCCTTTCTTCCCACTCATGTCAGGCACTTCCCTCAGCCTGCGGAGAGCCACCCTTCAGAAATGCCAGGATTTTCCATTAACTAGAGCTTAAATGACTGGCTTTGACCAGTTGCCTAGTTTTCAGACAGTTAAAGGAAGGTAAAATGACTGCAACTTCCTGAGTCTAGGTAATTATCCAAATAATTAATTCTCTCATCAGGACATTTAATTAGCAATGGTGAATTTTATGTCGAAAAGACAGAATAACCGGAGGCTAAACCCAACTGCTTTTGAAGAGACAAAACCAGCTTCAGTACCTCCTCTCAGCCTCTCACCTCCTCTCTCCCTTTTCCCCATGCAACGCACCCAAAAAGAGGCCAGACATCATTGACTTCAAACCACTTATTATTTAAGCAGAGAGCTCAGATCTCACAGCACAGCTTGTGGCCTGCTTCTGACAGCCTTTTTGCAAGGGTCACTTGGATGCCTGCAAGATGATTTGCTCTGCTCAACGCAGCCCATTTCTGACCAGCATAAATGGCAGGAGCCCTAGTGCCCAGGTCTGTCATGTCAGATACAGATACACAGATACCTACTCATGCATAGTTTGAAGCATTAAACCCTTTCAAAGAAGAAGAAACAAACAAACAAACAAACAAAACACATAGTTAAATGAAAATCTGCACTTGTCTTTCCTTGAAGGTCCCTAGAAAGAGTCCATCCAGACCTTGATATTAGCCTATCAGACATTGACACCCTGAGTAAAGAGGGCCGTCAAAGCTGCGTATGATTTAGTCTACAGAGACTGTTCTCCTCTGCAGCTGGTGGATTTGTATCAAAGAATGGCAATACAAATGAGAAATATGTAGGCATTTGCCCAGATTTTGTTCTCATTTACAACATTATAACTGCATTTGCATTGTTTAATTACTTGAAAACTCCATGGTGAAAATGAGAGTAGCATCCTACCACATATGCCTAAAAATTATAATATAAAAACAGTTAAACATTACCATTTGTGCTGCAAGAAATTTTCCTAAGGAATATAGACAAATACAAAGTAACATAGATAGCATATCAAGATGGCACACTGAAGGACAGCTTTACCTAAGAGAAGCACCAACATATAAAGCAAGCATCAATTTGATCTCTAATTTGCTGTTTGTAATGAAAAGGTTATTATTTCAATATTTGCAACTGCATTAAAGAATAAACATTAACGTTATTTACTATGCAGGGAAACCATTCTGGGCAGTTTCAATCAAAAATGTTTATTAATCAAGGTGGAAGTGGGGTAAAAGAAGAAAAGTCTGCACATACGTACTCTACGGCTGCTATTTGGTCCTTCACTTCCACTGATCCTAAGCATCGGTGGACTTCTTGTAGGATCTTGAGGCCTTGAAATCCACTCCCTCTGCCATCAAATCGAGCTACGATGACATTATCAGAGTTGACAAGCACTGAGTCCCAGTCAATGTGAAACTTATCTGTAACCAACTGGCTGCCTGGAGCTTCATCACTGCAAATATCAACACACCAGACACAAACGAAGACTATTGACAATGTGATGCACTTTGCTGTTCTCTGATATTTTAATTAACCTAGATGGCAGAATTCAGTTGTTTATGCAATCCTGTTGAATTACTGTCCCTTCCATCAATACTATCCCATTAGCTAGTGCTGCTGTACCTTCAGTAGCCATAAGCAAAATAATTTAACTTTAAAACCATTATGCTGTGGTGTTCCCGATAGCTGAATATACTTTATAAAAAAATCAAAGCATGTAGTGCTCCTTATAGGTTAAAGTGAACAAAAAAAAATAATATAATCGCTAATGGCTAGTTCACTTCTGAGAAGGCTCATGTACAATTTATTAAGTTGCACTAAATAGACAAAAAGGAATATTCATTCAGTACCTCAAGTATGATTTTGTAGGATATATAATACATTATATATAGAGGTTGCCATCTTCAAAAAGAAATAATTGCATTATTGTATCCTCAAATGGATTTTCTGAAATAGGGTACAAAGAAGACTAAAGTACACGTTGGAGAAAATTACATTTTCTCCATCCAAATTCACAGCAAGAAATGGATGCAGGCAGGAATGATAAGTTTATTTTATGACTTTTTATAAAAATATATATATATTTTAGAGAAGAAAAGGTGGAAAAGAATGGGAGAACGCAGTGTCTAGAGGAACAATAAGCATTTTATATTGAAGGCAAATATACTATTTTCCTTCCAAAGAAAACAAAATGACAATTTTAAAGGGGAAGCTTGGCATTATTTCTTCCTCAAGATAAACACAGAATAAGAGAGCAGGCTACCATGAAGTTCTACAAAAATGCAAAATACTTCTATGCAGGCTGCATCTGCCAGCTGAATACAAATTAAAATGTAAAAGTGTCTGTGCTGGCTGTATGGAAATTAGATTGGACAGTGTCTGTGGGAATATCCTGTCTAAGGTGAAAGAAAGATGAAGACAGAAATGATTATTCTGCCAGAGAAGTCTTAGCTTCAGAGACTTATAAAAACCTGGGGGGAGGAAAGAGAGATAAAAAATCATGTATAGGAACTGCTGTCTTATATGTACAATAAGATAATGTTCATTATCTTTTTTTTTTTTTTTTTTTGGTTGTGGATAGCATAGATCACCTTCAAGGTAATCTCCCTATTAATTTGCAAGCATATGATGAATACATATGTTCTCAAATTCAGCAAGACCTACCATGTATACATAGCTGCTGTATCATCTGCAATACTTACTTACTTGTAGAGTTATTCAAAATATTTTATGCTTGATTCATCATTATCTTACGTAACCATTTTATATATGGCTTTATAAAAAGAAAGGAAGAGTGGTTTTTGTTTGTTTAACCATTCAGTTGTGATTACACACAACTACAATATCTGCAAACAATGCAGAGCAATGAATTTGGAAATACTTTGGAAATACATTGTCGAGTGAGCTCTGCAGAAAACGCAAGTTTCAGAATTATATTATCATTATTATTTGTAACAAGAGCAGGAGAAGAAAGTTTTTTTTAAAATGTATGGTAATTGTACAGACCAAGGTTTTTAGAAGGAGTCTACATTGATATAGATGGTTTCACAGAGCTTCCACCACTATTTCCAATAGCAGAATAGCAGTAGCCTCAAGCCTCCTATTTTTTTTTTTTTTTTTTTTTTTTTTTTTTTTTATGTAAAGCTCTTTTAACTTTTCAAAAGAAGAAAATCTGTCAGAAATATCCTTGTCTGGGTGGCTATCTTTGTAACAGTTTAATGCAACCCACACAAGTGAAATTATCATGAATCAGCCCACATCCCTCCCACCTAAATTAAGAACAAAACAAATAGTGTTCTCATTTATATTATATATCTAAGCACTTGGGAAAAGGAGAAGAAACATCACATTTCCAAGCTTTCTTCGGTACCAGAAGATGCTTTAAACCAAAATGGGGTTTTAAGTGAAAGATGCCACCCTCAGACAATTTCTTCTACTGAAAAAAAGAACATTGGACAGAACTTCAGCAAGATTTTCTGTGGGTGAGAACTGACAGCAATGTTTTTCCAAGCTTCTTCTCTGGAGGGCATAGGTGGGCTACTTTTAGGCTCAGACTTTAAACACATCTACCACTCTCCTTCATGATGGGTTGTTTGACATATTGCTTTTGGAAGCAATTTTCCAGTGGCTAATTTATTTCAAGAATGTCCACATAAGTAGTCTGTGACAGGCATTTAAAGCCATTGCCATTGAGGTACACGTCAAAATTCCCATTAGCATCAAAAGGTCTCTTTACTCTTCAGCTGCTACTCTAAAATAATACTGATTATCTGAGGTGTAACTGTTCTCCACAGAGACACGGTGTATATTCTATGCACCTTTTAGGCCCCACTTTTGCCCTTAAATGAGGCTTCTGCAAGGTATTCATCCTTTATGCAAGTTTGAACATCACCTTTAGGGCTCTGTAACAAAGCAGGTTTGTTACTGCAATGCAACAATAGATGCACGTCCTGATTTGTGAAGTTTGTCTTGGGATTCCAGCTTTCTCAAAGGTCAATTTTTGTTTTGCACTCATCATTACTTACAATTCACTTCTGTTCAGTAGTACCCCATTCATAGGATTATTTCATGACCCTTCTAGTAAGCCTGAGTGAAAGTTCATTCCATTTATGCTTGTGTGTAATACAAACACAGAAGTCTTCCCCCCTGACTGTGGGTGGACACAAGGGAACCAAAGTACTACAGCAAAATCAAAGCCAACACCAAACTGCATATGCAAAGCTACATCTTCTTTGCCATCCCTCAGGGGTCCCTTAAAGAGCAATATCCCTGTCATCTTCAGAGTCAAGCAACAAGAGCAGAATGATTCAAATGAAGAAGATGCCAACCACTTTCTGATTTTTTTTTTTTTCTTCTTGTATGTGATAGCACTTGCACATTTTTGTTTGTTTGTTTGTTTTTTCGTCCTGTCATTCAAAGTTTGGAGCTTGAGAGCTGCCTAGTTTGTGTTTTCGACAGTGACTACACCTGGATTATGAGTCCTCTGTGGCAGCACGACTGCTGACGACTTGGGCAAACTGCAGAAGTTCACCATCGAGGCACCAATTAAACGGACAGGAGCCATCAATAACATACCAATATCATTGACCTTAGTGGATAGTTTGTATGCTTCTTGCAAGGCAGTCACATACACTGCAGACTGTCTGGGAAAAGGGGCAGCTCACTGTAAGTTCATATACTGCTGAAAAGAGAAGAATATTTTGGATTCTATAACCAAAAGCGTTAACTGAAGTCTCTGTTCATGACTAGAGTTACAGCCTTCAGGGGATAATATAATGTTACCAGAGAGGCTGTTGCTGCTGTACTCTGAGCTCTACTCCTCTGCCAATCTCCTACCATGACTGCAGCAAAATTTATTTCAGGTTTTGTACCATTTAAAAAACAAGTGGGAAGATTGTAAATTGGAACTTTAGAAGTTATACAGTTGACCAAACAGAGGGGAAAACAATTTCAAAATCTATGTGGAAAATAACTGCTATTATCACTGATTAATTTCCTGTACATCTCTTTCTATTTCTGCCAAGCAGTGGATTTGATGCAGTATATGGAAAAGGCACCTTGATAGCAAACATCCGAAAGACTACATCTCAGATGATAAAATCTACCCACTATATACCAAGAAATATCACTGACAAAAGTCTTTCTTATGGTGAAACTGAGTGGGTGAAGAGTACCATTTTGCAAAAACTAGTATAATGGAAAAATCCACTTCATTTTCAGGTTTCACGGGCATCTCTTGTTCAGCTTTTGAGCACGCCCACCATTACTGGTCAAAAATCAGGGAACCTGAAAAGCCTCACACACTGAGAACAGAAAAACCCAAACATTTTCTCCGTATTCATATAACCTTTAAGATATACCAGACTACAACTAGAAATTGTTAGCATATTTGTTAGCATATCACCAGGAGTTACTCTGTTACTAGGACAAAGTCATGTGATACATAAGTATGAAGTAGACAATATGACAAGAAAAAAATTGTTTTCCTTAAAATATCTTTCTCAGACCCTCAAGGCTGAAGATTTTGAAAATACAATTGTGAGAAGAAGAGATGTGATACTGTCTTGTGTTACCAGAAAAAGAGGTGAAGTTTTGAATCTCCTGTTGTCTTTCCCTAAGAAAGATTGAATAAGCATTTTATTCACATTGTAAGATGTGTACTGCTGGGGGTGGGGAGTGGAGGAAGCTCGAAAGATAGAGGAAGCTAAAGGAGGACAGATCTTAGCTCAACAATTCCCTAAGTCCATTTTGGGGACAAGAGTGAAGAGCAGGGGAATGAGAGGGCTGATTATGGCCCATAGCACTGGTACCACTACTGCAATGAAACACCTGGAGTAAACCTCCAGCCTGTCCCTCTTTTAGCCTACAGCTAAATGAACTCCCCCTCTGGGCCATGAGAAATGTTATGAAGTTAAAAGAAGAGGAAAGAACTTCAGACTTCGATGTAACAAGGGAGTAGTGAAATACTGCTCTGTATTGCAAGAAGCAGGAAGAACAAAGACATTGGATGGATGGCCTGCAAAGCAACTAGTGAATCATTCACATGACCTCGGGATCCCCAGAAAATTAAACTTTGCAACAGTCTTACAAGGGAAGAACTGGCCAAATAAAAATGTTTTTAGATGCATCCTCCTTTGAAAGCATTTTGCAACCGAAGTAGTGGAATTCACCATGTACTTTACACTTCACCTTGTAGACAAGCATCAACTCTTCACTTGCAACAGCTGACAGTTAAAATGAGTAATATTCTTTACAAAATTAAAAGGTATTTAACATGACTATCTATATATAAAGCCTTATACCCACATCTTGAATATCTTCCAATACTTGCATTATGCCTCTCTACATTTCTGCTAGTCTTGTAATGAGTTATTCCTTAAGCTGTAAAAAAGACTTCACTTCCAAACTTGCTGTCTTGACTTATGCTATCAGTCCCAAAAGTGTATTAACTGGAGGAATAAACAGATTCGATTGCTTGGGCAAGACCTAAGTCTTTAATTGTTTCAGTAACAGGTGAGTTGATTCCTGTTTATTACTAAAATATAACAACAAGTAAACAAACTAACAAACAGAAACCTCTTGGAGACAATTCACTGTTACTTTGGAGAGTATCCTGCTGTTTTTTTCCCTTGAAAATCAGAACAATCTCTTCACTGGTTTGGTTTTACAATATCTACCTACATATTGGACAAATTTTAATGGTGTTAAATAATAAATGCTGACATTTAAGATACATTATCCTAAAGATTTTGAAGGAATGAGGTTAATTATGTTCAAGAAAAAATAAAGAATGATTATCACCTCTCATTTTATTACCTGGATTAAATGCCAGAATCTTTACTTAATCATTTCCTGTGTTTTACTAAGAAGTGTATCATACTTTTTTAATGAGTAAGGTGAACCATAATGAGAAAATCAAGGATCTGGAATTTAAACTTTGATCTTAATTATATAGAAAAGAGATGATAATCAGATTTTCAAGCAATTACTGTACACCTCTCTAATCTATAGCTACACTACATGTATTATATCAGAAGGAAACCAAGTGTGAAATGTATTAGTTGTTTAGGAGAAGAAATGAAAAAAAAAAAAAAAAGAGAGAATGTAATAATCTATTTAGCATTTTATAGCCTATGCATCACAATTCCAGGAAGAATAATAGCACTAACCCACAAAACTGGCTTCTATATGAGACCTATTTGTTGTCCAAACTTTCTTCCCTTTTTCTATTACAACTTTTCTTAGAATTGTAACCCTATTGATCCAGAGAGCACAAGAACACTACACAGAAGCATTTGCTGCTACCAGGAATTATAGTCAAAATATGAACGTCAGCCATCAAAAAATGACTTTATTGAGAGGAGTGAAACTAGCCACCAGTGCAAAAGCCCTGCAGACAGAGCTGAGACTATATAAGCAAGCCAGATCCTGGCAAAACACATGACTCGGGGAAGGTGAAACTTCACCAGAGGCTTGGAGAGTCTCTGAAGCAATCACTGCAGTATGTTAGATCTTACATGCCATATTTACACTCCAGCTTAGGAAAAAAAGCATCAGAAACCTCTATACACCTAACTAGGCATTTAAATTGGACTGCAGAGATATATTAGGTAAATTTCTTTTTAAACAAACATTCTCTTTTAATCATCTTTCTTCCTTTCCTGCCTCTCTTTTTCATAAGCCCTTGTCAAATTGCAGCTGAAATGGAGCTCATAAAACACTTTGTATCTAACACTTCACTATTCTAAATGTCTATCCTCTCTTTATATACATCTAAGCATATGTAGCCTGGATCAAGATGTTACATCACATTTCCTTCCCAACAAAACTGATACACAATTAAACCATTATTACCAAGGACAATGGTAAGCTTTCTTTTTCAAAATTTCAGGAGATAGAATACAATAACAATTGTAAGACAGATGAAAATGTAAGCAAGAAAGTAGCTGTAGCTGAACAATATGAAAGGTACCGCTTGTTAGTACCTTGGTCAAACTAAGTTTGACAAGATCAACACCAGAACCACCACCCCAAAAAACAAAACAAACAAACAAACAAACAAAAAAAACAGGCATCTCTTTCGGACAGTGTCTAAAACAAAATCTACCTGAGAACAAGTCTTTTCATTTATCAACTATCAACTCAAATCCGTGAGGCAATTTTCCTACAGAATGAAAAAATACATTTTCTAATTATGGAATTATATGTTTTCTATGAAGTACTTTTTATTATTTTATAAGATTCTATACAAATACTTACATTATTAAAAGAAGGGCATACTGGTTTCGATCCGTGAAATCTTTTGGCAGTGACAACTGTAAAGGGAGTTCTTTTAAGAAAAGAACAAGACATTAAAGGCTGGTAGTTACACAGATGAAAAACAATAACAATTCAAGAAAGCTTTTGGTTTGTTAAAATAATATTTTGCCAAATTTACCGTAATCCTCAATGTGAAGCATTTTAATTTCAGTCTTGGAATTCTTTTTCTTAAAAACAGCTTCTTTCAACAGAGCATTATTCTCCAAAATATAAAAATCTGTAGAAAACAGCAAGAAAAAACAAGCTGAGAGGTACAGAAAACCATCATTCAAAGAGAAATCAATATTCCAAAAAAAAATAAAGGAAAGGACACAAATGTGCAGTAACAACTCTTGTAAATTATTTCCTTCTTTAAATACTTTTATATATATTGATACAATGCAACTGCTTTGCAATTCAAGAGCAATCATTTTAAGCTTCAGTAGGCTTTGTTTTTGTTAAGCACTAACAATGAAATCGGTGATGACCAACATGAATAGTAGTATCCCTGACAAATACTAACACCAGCTGTCACAAGGTAAAGGTTAGTCTGCTGGGCAATATCCTAAGCCCCGAGTAAGTACATTTCTTCAGGCTACATATTTCAAATCAATATTTAGGCATTACAGCTCTACTTGATCATTTCATGTCCTTCTCTGTCTTCTGCACTTCAGCCAAGAGTAAGGCTTTGGTTTATAGCTGCAGACAGATTTGAAGCAACCCTTTTGCATATGGAAGAATGATTAGTCTTTTTTTTTTTTTCTTGTTTTCACTCAAAGTAACAATCTTGTTTCCAAAATGTAAATTTTTCAATAAACCCCGCACTTAGGTCAAAAAGAGACAATCTAAGGAGAATGCCTTTTCTGGGCAGTCAACCAAAATGGTGTAATTATAGCCTGAGGATGAAAAAATTGAAGTAATCCATAATCATTGTTTTATTAATTGAAGACAATAATCTAATCTTGCACTGAAACACTGTAGATAAAATATCTCTTATTATTTGCTGTCTCGTTTTTACAGCAAAAAACATCGTCTATCCTGACTTGCTTTATTTCTTTTAAGATGTTCTACATAGATCTCTTAACAATAATTCACTATCAGTAGTTGTTTAGATATGAATAATAAAGAGTCAAAGAGTACCTTCACAGAACTGAGTAGCTCTACAGAAGCCAATTAATTTTACTTTAGCAGTATTTACCTCTTACTGAGTTGGACAAAACTCCTTCCTCTTGGTGTGACACAGCACTGAGATTTACAAATACTGTCAACAGTGACATTAAAAAAATACAAAGCCGAAGTGCACACATTAATTAATGCTGGCTAGCACGATACTGTTGATTAGTATGCTACTTCAACATGCAAGGTTAGGTAACCTGTTGTTGTCAACTGTAGCTGGCAAGGACAAAAGGAATACAGGCAGAGTACACAATTTTTGGATTCTGGGAAAAATTCTGGGGATAATCTATTGGATGAAACTGCGACAGGTAAGGATTGGTCTAGTAGATTTGAATGGAAAGATTCAAACTTTCCTCCAATCCACACCTTCATGTTATGTGGAACCACACTGGAGTTGGAGGATAGTCTTCTATTACAAAGCATCCCAAACAGCCAGGAAATACCTGGCTGTAAGTTTGGTGTCTATACACAGAAGGTAATGAGTAAAATTTCAAAATTAGAAGTATTGAATGCCTTCCTAAAAAGGCCTTATTTTTGGATTTGCAATCATTGAAAATGTCAGTGGAGTTGGTCTGATTTGAGAAATGTAAGAACAGGACTAAGTTCATTGTATGTAGGTCAGAATTTCTAACCAGTCCTCCAAGGACTGTACTTTACTTCAAGATAATTGGATTATAACTTTAAAAAGCATCTCTAAAAATGTGAAGGTCTGCAGTAATGGCATCATAATATACACAGAAAGTGAAAGGGATGAAGACCAACCTGTCATCTAATTAACTCAGGTGTAAATAGAAGATGAAAGATAAGCACTTAGTATAAAATGCGTCTGAAAAGCCTGGGAAAGTTTTAGTCATTTGATTGCCTTCTTTCCACATCATTTTCAGATGTGTATGTTGTTAAATGGTAAATAATATGACTTTTTATGAATGACATCTGTTAGTTTTCATTTACTTGCAACCATTTTCCCCCTCCTCCTCCTCAGTCCCCAAATCAATCAAGGACAAAAATGAAATATACCTATTCCATAAGGAATACTCACTTCCACTGTTACTTGTACTGTGCACACTAATGACTGGAACGCCTGGGCCTATTTGGAAGACAGAAGAAAAAACAGAGGAAGTGTAGGGTGGTTAGGACTTGGTATTTCAGTAAATAACAAAGAATGAGAACACAAGGAACCTCGTAAGGCCAGATCCCACAAGCCCTGTACATATGCTTCACTTAAAATACAGCAGTAATTCCGTCAGTGTCTCTTGGAAAGGACGCGGTTAAGGCCAGGGACCAACAGTGTGAAACCGAGGCTGCATTGCGCCTCTTCCACAAGCAGTCTTACTCCCTGCACCTAGAGGGAGATTTTTTTTTTTTTCTTTTTATCTCCATGTTTAGCAACAAGTGAAGAGTATAAAAATTAGAGGCACTTAAAGGCACTTTCTAAAATATAGCAGTTTGACATTCCAAAGCTGTAACTTTAAGTTGATGGGAAATTGAATTAATGATAATATCCACTTATATTCTTTATAGAAAACCTACAGAGGTGTTGAAAAATTATCACATATTTCACTTAATTATCTGCTCAAGAAGCTCCTTTAGTAGCTCTGTAATAGCAACAATGTCACAGTTAAATCTAGGTGTAATGTAATTTAATCTTCATGAGTTGTCCCACTCCCCACCTCCCCCAAACATGGAATTTGCGCAGAGGAAATTTAGATTTATCTCTGTAAGACAAGAGCTTCAATTACATGCAGGTAACCACTTCTGGGCTAGGAAGAATGATGCAGAAAAGCTGAAGTTCATGAGAACCCTATGGCAGATAAAGATACGGACCCTCCTTTGAAATTAGGATTTCCAACTCCTTATATATTCACTGGAGAAAAAAAAATACCTTGAGAACAGTTCATGGAGAATTTAATTCAGGTGTTTTGAGTCATCCTGAGGAGGTTGTCTCCCTCTATTAATTGTGGCACAAGCCTAGGGAACTTAAATACCTGAAATAAATAGCATGATGCCATTCACAGCCTCTGACAGCCTCCACTGAAGATTTTTATCAATTTAATTCTCTGCCTCAAGGGAGAATATTGACAAAAATCTTACAGGAAGATTGCTGACAAATCAAAGTTTTCTGCCTTAGCTTTTTAAGAGGAATTCTCCAGTAGTCCGTTTTTCTTTATTTCACTTTTTATTATTATTTTATATATATATATATATATATATATATATATATTTACTCTTCTTTTTACTTCTTTTGAGAGTGTTGTTTTGCTCTGAAATCTGTTTTAAGAAAGACAGTCATTCAGAACATGTGATTTTGGAGGGGAAAGCACTGGCATTTTCCTGGTCATCTCTATTTACCGTCCTAAAAAAAATAATGGAGGGGTGACTTCAGATTTTGAAATAAATAAATAAATAAAAGACATTAAAGGAGATTAAAAGCCAATCAGAAAAGAGAAAGACTTGTGTTAAAAGCACTGTATTATTCAAAGCATTAAAGTTTATCGGAATTAAGCACACTCTTGGGTTTGCCACTGACCTCCTATAACTAACACTAAGCAATTACTCCCTTGGTGAATTGCTCGCTATCTTAGTTGAATGGAGAGACTAACATCTGTCAGTGTTTATGAAGAGCTAAAGGAAAAATCCACAAGCAGGTTAGAAAAAAAAAGTGTGATGCTTGCCAAGACTGTGAGGCTGAGAGCTGGTCCTCCTTCTACCAGACTAGAAATTAACACCTCACTCAGGAAAGTCTCTGGAGACCTTCTGGAGATGGATACAACTGGTATACTGAGACAGATCTGGCTGAGGGTAATTGAGAACAAAAAATTATCCTAATAAATATGCTTATGGGTAAACAGAAGGTGGAACAAGCTTGCACAGATCAAACCAGTCCAGAGTTCCCCATGGATTTTTGAATCTCTGGGGTAGACTTGCTTTCGCAACGGTTCAGACAGGCTTTTTGTTGCTGGAAAATGAGTGTGCAGGCACATAGATGTAGAGTCACCTGTCTGCTCAAGTTAGTTTACCTTTACCACAGAACTGCTTGCAAGTGTACATGTTGCTGTCAATTATATTGTCACAGATCCATGCCATCATGGGCATTTTACAGAGCTGTGGTAGTACAAGGGGACTGCACTGCTGCCAGAACTGTCAAGCGCTGGCCAACAGAAGAGAAGACTTCTGAATAATCTTAACACACATTAACTTTAGAGGTAGGAAAAAAAATATAAAATGATGGTGTTTTATCATCCCTGCCCATCACCCACAGCTTAGGGCAGTCTACTGGTTGCAGCTCAGTGAAGTATAGGTTTAGTATAGGTGATCTGTGGTCTTTCCAGCTCAAACAAAGAGCTGGAATCTCCAAAGTCACTGGAAGTCATGAGCTTGTGAGGAACTTCATGTGCAAGCTCCTACTGGCATTCACAGTTTGATACCAAAGGAACAAATTCAAAATTACAAGAAAAAAAAAAAAAAAAATTTGCCCCTAGGACATTGCTGACTCAGAACAAAATCTCTTCCCAGTTTGCTAGCACTCCTTTTTGCAGGAATCTGAGACATCCCCCACTAGGGACTGTGCCAAGCACTAGGGAAAACTCTGCTTAAATCATGAGGAGCTCATTACTGGTGCTGTCTTTACTCAGATAAGGGCCTCAGGATTAGCTCCATAACTTCTGCCACAGCTTTAACCATGTATAAACCATACAGTTGGTATATTTATTTTTTATGATCAGCTGTGTATTGTAGGTGCACTTCCTCCAAAAACCAAAAAGAACAACAACAAAACCCCACCTTATTTTAGCCAATATATATTCATAGTCTGTTCAAATAGATTCAATTCTGAAGCAGGCAGATTTTATTTATTTATTTGTGTGTGTGTGTAAAACCATGTACAGTTTCAAAAGAAATAGAAAAATGCATGCAAATAGAATGGGCTAGTTATATGTGTTTCAGATTACGGGTTCTACTGTTTTCATTCTGATGCTAGTTGAGCAAAAATACTAGGGGAACATTGTCTGTAAAATACTACAAGTTTCAAGGTTGATAGGCCTAGCTATAAACTTTATTATTGACTGTCTCATGCTTTTCTGAACCTCTTTTTATAATCTCACTTATTTATCTGTGTTTATTTCCTGGGTGTATGTTATAAAATTCTCAGTGTGGAATGGCTCTAGTTTTCTGTTTGTACGCACCAGCTCTGAACTGGTGCCATTTAGTGCTACTGGAATGCACCTAGCAAAAAAAAAAAAAAAAAAAAGCTAAAAGTTACTTATTGCAATTCAGTTGATAAAGAGGATCAGTCTATGTGGATTAAACCTTACCTGGTTTTTGGTAGATACACACATACATATATATACACATGCATGTACAGATAAGTAGTACAGATAGATATACTACACATATATTATATATATATCCATACACACATAGTGTTGTAGTGTTTTATAGACATAGTGTTATAGTAAGAAAGCCCTCATTATTTTAAACTAGTTATAGTTGCAGGAGATCAATCCCAATACATAATATAATGAAGTTAATTGGTCCACTCATTGTTATGAACCACAGTGCCATCACTATAAAATCCCATATTTTTTGTAAAGGATTTTTATTCTGGGTGAATTAAAATTGAAGCAGCTTTCTGATATCATCTGTTTATTTAGCTTTTACACAGAACATTCTTACTTATTGTCTTGCTCTGTATAAAACTTTGAGTGATCCACTACTGAGCTAAATGTTAGACTCCAGCCTAATGTGCTTCTCAAGGGAATACATTAACTCAGAAGCAAACACGGTATTATTACAAGCTATGCATTTGACCTACCTTTACAGTGCAATAAAAAATGCCTATTCATGGGGCTAAACTTCGCACTGAAGTATGTACATTGGTCTTTCAGGAAGTTACACGAGAGGCACTGACGATTCAATGATCCTACTGTTGATACGCTGGGGAAAAAAAGAAAAAAAGAAAAAAAAAAAAACACATCAGAAACATTTTCCACTGGAATAAAATACAGTAAGAAGAATGAAGAATTAGCTTTTCAAAGTGACAGAATTTGTTTCCCTCCCCAAACCTGCCGAACTATCACCATCTTATTTTGTGCCTGATGCAAACTGTTTTCAAAGGATTGAGCGAATTACCATTCTGTAAACTCAGCAATGTGGATAGGATCCAAAACCTGTAAAGTGGTTTTATTTTTTTTGTTTTTTTTTGTGTCCCGCCCCCCCCCCCCCCCACACACACACACATTTTAAACTGCATGGTTGGAGCCCAAAAATATTGTCTGTATTTGGAAGATTTTCAGCAGTTTTAAAAACACACATATTACATGCTTGACTTTTAGCCCATCTATTCCAATGTTTTTAAAATGCTAGTGAAGACATAAGTGTTAAAATATTGTTTGTGAAAATATTTTCATTTTTTTTTCTTTTTTAATATAAAATATCATCAGCTTTTCTAGTTTTGAACAGCTCAAGTGTACTCTTTTTTACATAGTATGAATGTCTATCCAAACCCCAAAGCAACAATGATGTCAGTTTAGCACTTTTGTCTTGGGACGCAGATGCTGTTAACACAGCCACAGGTGCTTCTTACCTGTGCAGCTGTCTTCCTCTTGGAGATTCTTCAGTACTTAAGAAATAACTGCACCCAAAGATAAACAAAGTTAAATTCAGTTTGATAAACAGTCTGATCTGGGTGGTATTTAGATTGGTGCAAGACATCTTACTTTTTTTTTTTTTTTTTTAATTAGAAACTCCCAAGAATAAATTAAAATCTTGTATACAGAACATTTATTTTAGATGTTATATTATTTCATATCAAAACAGCAATAAACATGGTATTTCATGGTTTCTGTTCAATTTCTGTATTGTCCAGGAGCTCCACTAGCAACCAGGACCCCTTTCTGCACATAACAAATACAGAACAAAAAGTTCTTCCTTCACTGCAAGAGTTTGCAATATAAATCCAAGGAGCAGAAAAAGGTCACATTGAAATTATATCATAAAATACAATAGGGATTGCGATACCCAAAAGCCTTTTTGAGCTGTAGCCTCTTTCTTCTACCTAGAGACAGAAACTAGCACCCTGGGGAATGCTTTATAGGCAAGGTTACATGGATGGAAAGCAGCTTAGTAGAGCTGCTGCAATAATATCAAGTCCTTGGTGTGTCCCAGATGACATTCCCAAAAAGCTTCTGGTTGCAAGGCAGAAGGAGGGTAAGGAAGTCCTCTCAGGTGGCTGAGACAACTCACCTGCAGTCTGCCATCTCTCTGCAGGCTGTGTGTGCCCCGTGACTCTGGAGATAACAGGCATTGTTTCAGCCACAAAATGTCCTTGCTGAAATATCATTTACTTCAAAGAAAGTCAGGATTGGACACTTATTTTTTGCTGTATGCAGATAGATACAAAGGCTCACCAAGATTCACTGATGTCATCTGGAGCCTTCAGACATTGTGTGTTAGTTCTTTACTGCTCCCAGGAATCACCAGTAATGTGGTGCATTTCCTTTTCACTGTAATACCAAGAGAGGCTTTGGGAAAATTTCTTTCTTTGAATGATCTGGGTGAAAATCAGGGATTTAGATAATGCTCTCCATATAATTTGATGTTAAGAGTTTCAGTTGGATCATCAAAGTCCAGAGACTTCACATGGTAATTAAGCAACCTGGAAAACTTAAGTATTTGTGGTTTTGTCAAGTACTAAAAATTTAGTATGACTTGCTTTTCTGGAACCCAGGAAAAGGCCACAAAAATGTTATTACTGCTGCATTGTGCATTGATTTCTTGTATTTAAAAACCATAATGAGGCAACTGATGTCACAGTATGTTCCTTTTCCCTCTACATAAAGACACACACAGTAATACGTTGGCAGATAAATTGTCTTACAGCTGCATTTTATGTACTCAGGAGTGTACAATTTATGGTAATGCTCAAAAATGAAAGAAATATTGTTGCTTAATTTTAGATACACTATTTCCAGTTAAATGGATTCCACTTTAATAACTCAGATATTTTTATAAACAAAGATAGCAGTGCTTACATCTTTTGAGTATTTTCATCATATGCCAGGATTTTAATAACTTCCCAGTTTCCTGATGTCAGGTGTCTCACACTGATCTGTTCATTTTTAGCCTGGAAAGAAATGGAATATATTAACTTTCATCTTACTTGTTACATTTTTTCTTGCCTAGCAGGATTGTTTGTGCATGTCATTACTGATTAGAGCTTTTTAATCTTTAATGTACAACATCTTTAATTCACAAAATCCACGTTTTGACAGGCTGAACTTTAAGTATCCTTTCTCTCCCGTATCTAAAGTTTTCAAAGGCATTAAGATCAATACAATTTCCAACACAATTTTTCTTTCAGTTGCCCATATGCCAACAGATGACAGAATGATAGTTAAGGATCTTGTCACTGAACATATTTTATTTCTCTTAGTTTTTGTTTGTTTGTTTGTTTGTTTTTTCCCTGTAGAGTGGCATAGCAGGGGAATCTGGCTCAGACTCCTCTAGCCCAAACTCTGCACCAGGGTGTGCTCACTAAGCTCTCATGTTTATTGCCCGTTTGTAGTGAGCTTAGATTACCAAGATGCTGCACCAACAGCACTGTCACAGAGATTTCCCTGCCTCTCTCCATGAGGAATGCAATACACCAACACAGACACAGAAGTTCACAGGATCTACATCTCATCAAAATCCCTGCTCCAACAAGCACTCTGCAGAAGCCTCTCTTTATCTAGGGTATATAAGGAGAGTATAATAGGCACTGAATTTTGGCAACTGAACCAAATCCTTACAAGTTGGGTGGTTGCTCCCTTTCATAAATTGTTTCTATCTAATGAAGAATATGACAGCAGTTTTCCCAGCAAATGCACCAGGAACCAAATTAGGAAGTAACAGGATTCATTGCCTATCTAACCTGAGGAAAAACCAAACTCTCCAACAGCAAGCACCAGCAGACTCCTCACCACACATGGGTTAAAAACAATGAAAGCTAGAGAGTGAGAAGCTCACCTGAGGGTGCTTGAGAGTGAAAGAGATAAAATTCTTGCTTAAGTTGCTGCTTATTAAAACTTCACTTCTTAATGTATTACAACATGAGCATGCTTGAAGAGTGTTTTTCTGTACAAGGCCTGGATATAAAAACTCCTAGGTTTTCAAATCCAAGATAAACTTAGCAAAGAAAAGAGGTAATGCTTCAGCTTATCTTTCATCTTTACTAGGTGAAACTTCCAGAATTACAAGGGAGGTCAAATGGAGGGTCCAGTGGTACTTTCTGTCCTTATGCTCTATGAACCTGGAGAACCAATCCATACCTGATCACAGTGGCCTCAATGTCCTACAAAAAGTCATAAAGCCAAAGACATTTTTTTAATTTTTTTTTTTTAATACTTCTATTTCTCAACCATATCCTGTAAACTCTGAGCTCTACACCACCAACAGCAATACCTAGAAAGCAGAAGATACTCAAGGATTCCTATGAGACATGTCTGGTAATGGAAAGACAAAAATGTGTCCCTTAGAAGTGATTTGTTTTCTAACAGAACCTCGAGGAAGGAATGGCCTAGTAACTGTATGACAAGTCTTGCAAGTACAAACTGAATTCAGGATGCTGTACTATGTGCTGTACTTATGTTTATGATGCTGGCTCCTGTATTCAGAAAAGTTTTGATAATCAGTGACATCTCCAGGAATGACTAAACTACAACTTTACTATTAGTGACTGTTTCTTTCCTGGAAAGAGATGAGCTGCAACTACTGAGATATTTAAATACTGAAATCACTGAATCTAACAAGAAACAGCAATAAAAAGCCCAGCCAAGCGTTAATAAACATGGTTATTTTTCAAGGTTACAGCCATGATACATAATTTATGAAGCTTGCAGGAAGTTGTTGCCTTGATCCATTAAAGTCACTTTATATTTCTTCTTTTGTGGTCAGAAAAAAAGACTTTCTAGAGTTGTAAAACCCCGAGTAAGAAATTTCTGGATACATAGCATATGATTCAATCGCATTTTGAGGTTAGTTTCTTTTAAATATTTCATAAGTTACTAAAAGCATTTGAACATAATAAAATACACATCTAGTCCTATGCATTCAGACAGCAAATAACCTATGATAGACAATAACCTTTTAAACAGTAGCATCCCCCTTCAAAAAGATTTAATTAGATTATTCTGCTAACCTGCCTTGATTATATCATTGACACATGCTTTTATAAAGTGCTAAGAAATGCAGCCCAAGAAAGACCATCATTTGTTACTACTTGTGCTGAAGACTGAATAACAAAGCCATGATTAAATGAATCTAAAGCAAGGCATTAAAATTTACTTTCGTCACTGTATGTCCACTACATATGTGTTACGTCACCGTTCATGTTGGGTCTGTAAAATCATTTCACCTTTTCTGCAGTTTGAACTTTAACTTTGGCTGATTTCTGTTAATGAGATGATATCTGTACCAAATAATACAGAGAAATGAGACAAATTCCAACATTAACCGAGCTCCATCGTGATAAAAGTGTGTTCACGTGGGTACTGGCGGTCTGGTGGCTGCTTTACATTCTGCAGGGCACCCGTCATGCCACTGTGGCTCTCACAAGGTGTGACAAACATCTGATGGGACAACAGACTTTATGTGTAACGGTTAATATAATTTTTATGCCTCCATGTTTGCTTTAGAAATAATGGACAATCAGATTAATGCAGTGTGTAAAACACATCATATAAACACATTTTGAGTCCTCCATTGCTCTCTACCAGCCCCATTACCACGCAAAATGTTGAACATTGATGAATAACAGTTGCTGCCTGAGATATCACATTTCCTTGCCTTCCTAGGAGCAGCTATATATTTAAATACAAATTTGACATAGGTGGTACCATTTAGACTTGTTTATTCATGATTATAGTAGTCAAAACAAAGTTTTTTTTTTTAATTATTTTTGGAGCTGCACAGGTCTCAGGGCTCTAATTCTGCCTACCAGGGACAGAATACTAAACTCCTAATTATAAGCTTGACATTAAACATTATTTTAGAGGTACTAAAACATACATTTAAAATACATGTACTTTTAATTATCTTATTGAATAAGAGTTGCCTTAATCTTTTGTTTAAATGTTTTCACAAATTAGCATCAAGTTTCCTGGGTTCTTTAGTAGTAAAAATGTCACAGCATACAAGTTTAAGGAAAATTTTATTGTAACATCCTTGGGAATGCCGAAAGTTAATTATCAGATCTACATTGTTATTATTATTATTTTTTATTTTTTTAAACATACTTACTCATAATACCCGGAATGAAGCCACAATATGACCAGTTGACTAAACTGCTTTGTTCTGGTGCAAACTTCATATTCCTTTAATACACCTTTACCAGATTCTCATCTGAGTTACTGTTTTCTTTAGAAGATAGAATTTGACACATCTTTGATCCCGTTTTTGTTCTCTGATTCTTCCTCAATATATTTACTCTAGTGAATAAGTATCTTCTTGCTTCTTCAGGTTAAAATTCCATTAAGGTTCTTTTGCTGTCTGCAGTATACTGTGAACATATTTCAGACTTAATAATGTTCACACCAGAACATTGTCATAAAGGAAGATAATAGAGTTGCCTGGTGCCAAGTCTGCTGTTTTGATGTTTTGGGTACCTTGATAATCCCTCCTGTGTCATATGGCCCTGCTAAAGCACCTGGATTAATGCTCTGCTGATTTAAATAGATGCCTTAGAATGTTCTGTTCCAGGGCATAATTTCCTTTATTAGGTCATCACAACTTCATGCCAGTGACCTTCAAAGTCATAGTACAAATGTATCTTCTTTCAGATTCTTTGGAGAAGCAGTGGCCCTGGGAAGTGGAAGCCACTGGAAAATATTGCGATGGGTAATAAAAGAGTCCTACATTTTGCAGTGTTTTAAGTTTTTCACAGTTCCCCTTTTTCTTGTTGTGTGCACACTCAGAATTCTGAATATTCCCAACCAAAATTTAAAATTACACATACATGTTTATAGTGTATATAACGAGGGTAAAAAAAAAAAAAAAAAAAAAAAAAAAAAAAAAAAAGTATTTCTGCAGGCCTCTTGAATTTCTGTGGCTATCAAACATTATTATTGACAGACAAGTTTAACAAGAAAACATCTCTGCTTGGCTATAGAGGTGCAAACAAACCAAGGAACATTCCAGAGAGAGTACTTTGGAAGTACCTCTCATTTACAGATCTTACATGCCACCATAGCACATCTGTAAAGAAAAAGAACTCCACTAATTCTGTGAGAAGTTCTGCACAGAGTGGCAATCTGGACAGGGTAAATGACCACATACATCCACAAAACCAATGTTGAGACTACTGAAGTGCAAAGTCTTTGCTTGTGTCAGATGTTCTCAGTAAGAATCCCACATAACCTCTGGGATATTAAAAATTCCCTAACCAAAAACTTACCTGAACTAGAAACATGGCTATGTGGTGAAATTCACCCCGGCCTCCCTGTTTCACTGGGACAGTCATGAAGAATTTACTGCCATCCCTGGAGAAAACTGGTTCTTCATTCTATAAATATAAAATTGCTTTAGTTCATCCTGCTTTCAATTAAACTTTTTAAGAAAACATCATCAGGTTTCTTGTTGGTTTGCTTTTGTTGTTTGCCATGCTCTTAAGACAAATTAAAAAAAAAAAAACACCTCAGATTTTAAAAATATTCTGCTAAAATGAAAAAATAATAATAATAATAATACCACACAACCTGGTGGCTACAGCTACATGTAGCACATGCATGTAGTTACTACTGTATTTCCAGTAAAAGGTCTGGTAGTCTCACCCCTAATGCAGTGGGCTTTTCTAGGACACATTCCTTTACAGGCATGCAACTGATGACAGAAATAAATGCTACTACTGCTGATGAGAACAGAGGTTTCCAGGGCCTGTGCTCAGAAAAAAACACCTTACCAAGTACACACTTACAACTCATTAGTTTTGATAAAGTTGTATGACAAAAAAAATATGCACATTGAAGTGGTATTCTGAATCGTGGCCTTGCCATAAACTGTAGCCTGGTGTGATACCATTTCTCCATGTCTAACTTTACACAGAAGTATTAAAGGAGAACTGCTTTCTATAAAAACATAGATTTTTTTAAAAATGATTTCTCATTTGCACAATGCAAAATGAAGCCTGAAATGTATTTTAAATGGCATGTGTTTCATCCATTTATTTAATGGCTCTTCTAAAGCTAAGAAAATGGAACCATTTGCTGAAATATCAGCTCACTGTATTGTTCTGTGTATGAATTTAGAAATATTATTCCCATTCTTTCCAATTACGGTCCATATGACCTCGAATGTTTGAACTTCTTTGTGCTTAATTTGACTAAATAATAAAAATAAAATGAAATAAAAGACCACCACCAACAGCAAAACTCAGCATAGTACATAGGATGTGTTGAAAAGGATTTGTTTCATCTATCTTTATCCATCTAACACTTATGTAGGTACAGCTGGTTGTCCAAGTGGCTGCCTACTCAATGGAAGGAGATCAGAAAATGAAGGGAACATTGCTTCTGAAACCCAGACAGGCATGTCAGATCAATGGGCTGAATTTCTTTCTAGAAATGTGCGTCTTATTTCCCCAATGACGTGCTAAATAGCAAAATGTCTTGTGTGATGTTAAGTGACAGGATTCCCACTACCAAAGAAGATGCCATTTGAATGTTTACACAGTCACTTTTATAATCCTCAGCTGTAAAAGTAAAGATTATATATAGTAGCAAATTTTAGAAGAATTTAAAGTATTTTAAATAGCTAATAAATAAATAAAAATGACAATGAAGAAATGAGAAAGCACTTCTTTACTCTGAGAGTGAGAGAGCACTGGAACTGTTGCCCACAGAGGTTGTAGAGTCTCCTTCTCTCTGAAGATATTCAAGATCCAGTTGGATGCCATCCTGTGCAACATACTCTAGGGGACCCTACTTGGCAGGGGGGCTGGACTAGATGACCTTCAGAGGTCACTTCCAACTTCAACCATTCTGTGATTCTGTGAATTATACACAAAGGAACAGCATTTTTACCATACCTGTTTAGGAAGCCACAGGTCTGACTGCATTTCATATTTCTGTAAGAGAAAAAATGGCTTTCATGAAATGGCCCAAAAATATTTTGCACATTCAGCAAAAGGTCTTTAGCTATTTCATGCTTTTTTTCCTACTGTGTTATAATCTTCACATCTCTTCTTTGACACTTACATAGAAATGAATGATAATTTAATTACCAAGTCAGCTGCTTTATTCTGAGTTTTTGGTAGAACACCACAGGGGCCTAAGAGTGTCTTTTTCAATCCTTTTTGATTAGCTATCAAGAAGCTTTATGCATGCAGTCCTATTTGTTTTTTTTACCTCTAGGCATCATCTGACAACTGGATATATTTTAGGCTCTTCATCAACACTGGGCAAACAGCCAGCACCAAACTCAAAGTGCAAGACCTTTTCAAATCACAATCCCCTGTTTTAATGGCTTGTAGTTTGGTGTCAGTGATGAGGAAAAAAAAAAAATATATATATATATATATATATATTACTGGTCATGCTCATATTTCAAATCATGCAATCTAAATATATATATATATCATGTACATGTTGTAAAAAATGTAGAATGTATGTCAAATTGTCACAGTCACACTGAAGTAATTAACATTTATTAGCTGTAGAAGCATCTGTACATACATGGCCTGCAAAATGAAAAAGCTGTGGTTACTGTAACATCTGTTTTATACAGCATTTTTTGGAATTGAGAACGTGCAAAATGATTTTAAAAGGGTTTACAGCTGAAGAAAAAGTTTAGATATGTTTAGAATTGAAATCAAGTGGCATGATAAAAGGCTATAATCTCACATTATGGCCTTTGCTCATCCATTACTGAATTCAAGAGCATCACCTTGTCCTAGTGGATGCAGCATAGGCACAGCCCAGGGTTACAAACATGAGCCCTGTCTGACCTGTGCTCTCTGCACTGCTGGCTTTGCTCATCCACCTCTAAGGCCCTTCTCTGCACTTTATTTCTTCTGTCATGGAATTTCTCTATCCCTCTCTCTTATATTATGTCCTGGATTACAGCTCCCTGGATACCTACTTCAGATAAATCCAATTGACCTTGGAGCACACAAGGGTTTCCTTTCAGAAACAACTGTTCAGTGATTCACTTAAATCACTTACTTAAACTGACTTTCTTAAAAAATAGATAAATAAATAAAGGACAGAAGACTCACAGGAACCAGGCAGCAATCCAATCAACAAATATCCATGTTCACAACCTTAACCCGTGGTCTAGGGACTAGTGATCAGTTTCCGAGTCAGGAAAAGCAACCTGCATTATGCAGCAACATTGCATAGAAGCAACAAGCTTAGAAATGATCCCTAACACTTTAACACAATTCACTTCAGTGGCACACAGATGAGAGCCTTTTGACTCAGAGGCCAAACACAGACCTACATTAATCACTCATAAGCATCTACACTTCCAAATTATACCCTCTACTTTGGAGCATCTGTTGTTACTGACACTAGCACGGATAGGCAATTTTTATACTTTTAGCTGGTTCAGAGAAGAGACCATGACTCAGAATGGGAAAGTACCCAGCTGCATTCAAGATGCAAGAGTGACTGTGAAAATGGAGATATGTACTGCAGGATTGTCAGATGTCAAAGTCTGGGACAAAGGATGTCATGAGGCTGAACTCTAACAGAAAAAATGCTTGGCTCTCAAAACTGAAATATCCTTGTTGATTTTCCTTTTTTTTTTTTTTTCTAAAGTTATTTAATTCTGTTTTTGAATTTGCAGGAATTATCAACATTTTACATGTTTTCCTTAAATGTATGTAAGTTGTGAGAGACAGGAAGATCTGAGATGAAACTCTATAGGGGAAGAAAGCAGAAATCAGGCAGCATGAAAATATCTGAAGACAAACTTGCCACTGCACTAGCTATATTCATAGTACATGATGTTCAGCAACTGCAGTTTCCGACAAAGTTAATGAATGAACAAAGCTGAGTAATTCTGAAAATGTCACTCCAAGTTGCTAATTGCATAAAATCATTTCACCACATTTGGAATTTTCTCATATCTCCATTTCCTCTCTGTTGACTAATTACATTCAGCTTGCAAATACAGCATCTTCAAACTGATTTCCAAAAATCTTTTTTTAAACAAGAAAACAAAGTACAGGAAGAAACTTTGAAAAGAAAGCTTGGGAAGAAACCTAACTTACCCTGCTGCAAGCCCCAGTTGTTGTTTCACAGACTGTAAGGATAGAAATATTCTGAGGTCTGTTCAACCATCTGACCACAGCCTTGGTGTTGCTTACCCATTTCACCATGGTGATGTAATATTCCCTGAGTAAACAATGAAAACAAAATGTTTAGATCAATCCTATTTCAGATTAGACATTAAAAAAGACATACAGTTCACTGAATACTGAATAAAAAAGTATGGATGTATTTGTACTGCATGACTGTATCAGCACTAAGGGGTGGAGAGAAAAAGAAAAACAAAACAAAACAAAACAAATGCCCACCATCTGTGTTACTGGAGGCAATAAGCAGGAATGTTCAATCCTAGTATTCTGTTCCCCTGGGATATTTGTACTCTGCTAGCACCTCTTTCTCAGACATTTGTAATACATAAACTGTACCAACTGGAAACATATACTTGTGTAACATACGTCTGAAAACACACATAAGCCACGTACTTGTTGGCCAGCTTAAAAAGCAACACTAAATTCCAGTATTTGAAAACAGTATTTTCAAAATTGCTTTAGAATATACATATTTTTGCAAAAGAATCCAGTCTAGAAAAAAAACGTCTGTAATGGGCAGGTGAGATCACTTTAAAATGTCAAGTTATACAATTACAAGTATTTTATTATGAGACCCTCACAGAAAAAAAAGTCACACTAAGTATCCAGGTACAGTGTGTCAGCATCCATTTTATCAAATCAAATTTTATTTTTATTTTTAATCATTCTTTCTTATAGAATGTTTTTCATTTATTTTGACTATCTCGATTGAAATAATAGTTCTGGGGAGATAGTTGAGCAGTTTGCTAAAACATTTAGCATCGCTCAAGAGTGTTCAACACGTGATGTTTCACTTGTAAGTGGTGGGTCTTGTTCAGCCCCATGTACAGAACTTGCATTTCTTTCCACTGAACAGAAAAGGGAATAATTAATTAATACCTTGGCACTGCATGGGCAAACTTCAATAAAAAACCTGTGAATATACTTTTATCTTGCAGTCTTTGGCTGAATATATTAGAGCCATTTGCTAAAAGGTATGGTAGTGAATTAATCCTTTACATTAACCTTGTGAGGTAGGCATTGTTATTGCTAAGTTACAGAAGAAAGGAGGGAAAGAAGCTTGAAAGAAGTGACTAGACAGCATACATAAGAAAAAGTGAAAACAAAACCCTGTTTTTTTTTAATAAAAAATTGTCCTGTTGCATCTTTTCCATCTGAAGTTAGAATCAAATAAGCTTTCTTTTCAATAGCAAGGCTGCCAGAAATATAATAACCTTTAGGGATTCATAAGCTGATTTCTACTAGAAGTACATAAATACCCAAATAATTTTGTAGATTTAGAAATTCATAGATACAGAAAAAAATAGTGAGGGTTGGAAGACTCTTATTTATGTAAGGTCAATTTATTAAGTGTCTCCAGTTCCATTATAAAAGATTAATTAAAAATCAATTAAAATGTTTGAAATTTGCCATACAAAATCCGAAGGGTCTGACCATATATTTCAGTCTCTTTAAAAGTAGGCATATATGAAATTAGAATGGAATATATGGAATCAGAATTATCTACCATATTTTTAGGCTTTGAGACTTTACTGGAAAAAATAATAAAAAGGACTAGCTTAATTTCTTAAAGTGCCTTTTAAAATGACACGGTCAGCAGTGTCTGGGAATACTGCAGAGCCAATGCAGTTTCCTCACAGTGGCTGAGAACAAAATAAACAGCAGATGACCTCCACACTGTGACTTTCGAGAACCAGTGCACAGTTCTAGCAGAAAAATCTTTTCATCATGTGTGGAGGCACAGCTGTAATCTAGCACCTTCTTTAATGTGGTAATCAACTGTAATCAACTACCTTCTTTAATGGTGATATTTCACATTTTCTCTGTATTAGTGATTTCCACTTTGTAAAAAGAAAGGTATTTTTCTTCTCGACGGGTCTAAAATCTAGCATGGGGTTTGAAAAATCATCCTACATAATTTCTTAATATCATATTATCAACCTTTTATCTAAATATCATCAGTTACTAAGATTCTTCAGGAGTCACAAATTACAGTGGTTTGAACTGATCTCTTGCACACCACAGTGGTTTTTTTTCAAGATTAGTTGCAGAAGGTATTAGCTTTCCAACTGGAACTTCAGGAGCTAGTGGTGTACGAAGACACACAAATTTCACCTGATTTCTTTCTAGCACTAATGCAGTACAAAATCATGTTTGCTACTGAAGAAAACAACGCAATTGTACACATGGAATAGAAATACCAAAGGGATAACTGAAATTGCACAGAATACAACCGTATGTTAAAAGAAAGGCTGACAATCTTTTTGTGATATTATCAGTGCACAGTAGAATAAATTTATTCACAAAATAAAACTTTAAGGAATAAATTTAAAAAATTGCCACACTTTGGACAGATCTGTTACAAAAAGTAAGGGTTATAAATAACAGAATTCCCATTCCCTACCCATTTGTGTTGTTTCTCTCAGTTGTAGTGTAACTGTCCCACAATAGCAGTTGGTGATGACTCGTGCATTATGCATTTCCAAAATGTGTCTATCCTTAAAGATCCACAAAGCTATATATGATAGTGTTCCCTTCCATTTGATTGTGAGAAGCTCTTATTGCCTACTTACTAAAGACTCTACAATGAATTTATTAGAAAGGCAGTGAGAGGGAAAAAAAAAAAAAAAAAAAAAAAAAAAAGAGAGAGACCACTGAAAATAGTTACCACTTTCACTGAAAAAGCTAATACTTGAAAAAATTCTCCCAACCATTATAGAGTCCAAAGATTTCCACTCTAGAAAGGTCTGTTCAAAGGTCACTCCTCATACCTGCATATACACTGATATATGGATACGTGTGTATGTATTATATATGATGAACTGACACAGGTCACTTGTGACCAAGAGTTACTCAAATCCAGAGTCAAAATGCAAAACTGGCAGTATACCTAGCTTGCACCTATTTTTCTAAATTTTATAGAACAATATACCTTGATTGCTAAAATGAAGATGAAACTATTTTTTTCCAGGTTTAAATAGTTTTACTCAGCCTTCTGACAAAGCAGCAAACTCAAAATTTAAAGGAGTATCATTGCATATCAGAGAGAGCAGAGAACATGAATATTATTTAAATGAAACTGTTGTAATACCTTTATTAAGGACTCAAAAATCTGGTGAAGGTGCCCCTTCATGCTCACACCAGAAATTCCACAAACTGAGATAGTGTTCAATTTCAAGATGCAAAAAAGGTTTTAAGATATCAATATTAATTTGTTTGATTTTATTTTTATTTTCAATGCTTTAGGGAGCAAGAATGAATCTGAAAAATCTGAAGTGAAACCATAACATTTTCAAGATTATTTTTTTCCTTGGGGATCTACATACTGCTTTCTCATTTCACTTCTTCATATCTTCTGACATTTAAAGTACCATTTTAATGCTGTTTAAGAGAGTGAAGAGGCTAACCTTGGTAGCAGAGAATCTCTTTCAAATCTTATACTAGCGCTTTAATTAATGAAGTGTTAGCAAACAGCAGGAGATTTTATTCTGTTTTTCAGCAGAAGCGCATCAACAGAAAGAAAATACTTCAAAATCCACAGTGCAGTCAAAATACTTCCTTTCACTAGCACAATCAGTAAGCATTCTAGCAGACATAAATAATTGCAAGACGTAATTCACTACTGTATTATTCCTGCACTGTTTGGATATCTCAATTTGTGCAGAAGAAAAATAAAACAGCTTAAAATTGGTAGCAATGGTTGTGAATCGGTACCCACCATTAACATCCTGATTCCTTTGGGAACAGTTGCTGTAAAATCTTTTGGCTTTTGTAGGAACTACAAAAGGAACTACTTATTTCTTTTTCTTCCTCACCTGAAGATGCCTGGAGAGAAGAGAGGAAGTGGTACTTCCCCTGCCCTTAGACCTCAGCTGTACCTGGACTGTAGCACCTCTTTAATTATTGCTATCGTATAACAGGTTTGGGCTAGATCATTAGCATGTGCACTGAAACCACAATGGGAATTTCATCAAGATGTTTGCAATTCTACAAATTGGAATATGCCCAAGGGAAACGATGATTTTTTTTTTTTTCCCTTAAATAAAAGTTTCAAGGGATCTCCAATGAGGAGCTCAGTTTAAGATAGTAACTTTAGCAGGAGATTTACCAGTTACAGCCAGACCTCTTTAAAGTGCTCTTAAGTAAAAGGGACCATTAACTTAGCTCCAGGGTCCTGAAAAACAGTTTCTCCTGACGACCCTACTATCAAGCACAGGCACAGCACAGCCCTTCTTTTAGTCTACCTGGTGGCATTGCAGCTCACCCTCTGCCACCTCCCTACATCCGTCAGTTGAGGGGGGGAAACTAAACTTTCCATAATCCACCAGACTTAAAAAGTTCAGAATATTCCTTTCTAAATGACAGAACATCCTGATTACATGTTCTGTGGTACAATTCTACATTCTGCAGTTCCATTTCACAAACTGAAAGCAACAAGTTGGCACACAGCAAGTAAAGGCAAATGCCATAACAAGTTCAGAACCAGGGCAGCGTTCAGACCCCTTAGCAATATCTTCGGATTCCTAATTTCATATATTACAAGAGAACTGAAACTTCTCAGGACATCAGAAGTGGGCAAATTCCAGGTCCCTGAGTTTTCTAAGAGGAGCATCAATCCAATGCATCTGTATTTTATTTCACCATCATTATATCTAGTCACGAGAACAGAGATAAGTCCATTCTAGTCAAAGGTAAGTGTTGTGCTGAAGTAAAAAGGCAACAATTAGCCTGACTCAAACACAAATCAAACACAAATTCCAACAAACAATGAAATTAAATACCTTGATTTAAAGCTGTCAGGTGGCATCAGTTCCAGTGTATGTGCTGGTCCGTACAGATTAACTACAAACAGCTTTACTGTTGGGTTTGTTTGACCTGCCTTTGAAAATAAATAAATAAATAAATAAAAATAGGAGCTTTAGTGGCACTGAATCAGTGACAGCTAAATAGGTTCAGTCATTAACATAATAAAGTATGCTTACAATAAAGAGAAAGATCTGAAAATAAAAAATCACAGCCATACAAATTACATAGATAAAAATGTGAAGTATTAATTGCATCGCTCTCTCACTGCCCTTTCACTTCGGCAGATCTTCTGACCTTCTGGTGCAGAGCAAGGGAACAATGCTGAAAGTAGTTTGACCCAGTTCTGTAAAGTCAGCTGCAAGAATAGCCAGCTCCTAAAAGAGCAGTCAGACCCAGCCTGCAGCAAAGCCTTTTCCAACCCCTATTTCTCTTTTTCCAAAAGGCTACTCTACTTCCAATTGAGATAACATCTCTCCTCTTCCTCCATCTCCTTCATTATCAGTTTCCCCAGGACTTCCTTCCCTGACTTGCTGAGAAGAAAATCTCTGGTTTTGGTACCGTTCAGGACCCTGTTGTTTTGGCAAGCTAGCTCTAAGAGAAACAAAACACTTGTTGCTAAAGGAGAATACAATGGCAGTTTGATGTATATCCACCAGGAAGAGCCTGATAAATCCTGAGGATCTGTAGGAAGCCGGGAGTCGTCCTTCTCCCAGTAACACACCTCATTACTAAGTGATTCTTGAGATAAAAGAGAAAGGACTGTCGACAGAAAGCAAGACACTGCAGGGCTGGTAAAAATATACTGCTAGTCCCACATCTGCCACTCAGCCAAAGACACATACGGGTAGCTTACATGTGTAAAGGGCAGTGTTGTGACATGGGGTGGGGGACTCCAAATGGGGCGAGAGTTGGTACCACTAATGGCAGTTCTGGATCCTTTGGTCAGGAACTGCCCTGTGACTACTCAAAGCAATGGGATGTGCACTCACTGCCCTTGTAGGGCACACAGCTATGGTCATTTTGGATATTTTTTTTTTTTTTTTTTTTCTCCTGTGAGCATCAGATATTGCCCCGGTTGCTCTCACAAGGCCTCAGACCAGCTACAGCTCTACAGCAGTACTATCAAGCTACTGGCTTGATGCAAGTTCCGTCCCAATAGCTGGGGAAGTCCCAGGGCAAACACCAGCAGTGCACGCAGTGTACAATGGACTCAGGCAGCTGAAGGCAGTTGTCCTATCCAAGCAGCCAACTCTCAAATTCACACCTTTCCTTCTACAATGAACGGCCTCTCAGCAATCTAAATTGCATAGACATTGTATAATAATAACAACAACAACAATAATAAATTGTTCAGAAGTGAAAGAACTCTAAAGTGAAACCCTGCTTTGTTCTGGTGTATAAAGATTATACAAAATATAAACTTCCTTTCTCATTATTATTACTATATTTTTTTTTAAGAACACAATCTGGGCACATGGACATGTACACAGAGGTACATGTTTCAGTATTCACAAACACATATGGGTTTCATTTTATTTTTTAATCGTAGTTATAACTTTATCTGATGGTTTCATTTTATAATAAAGACCCAACCTTCTTTTCATCTATGTAGCTCTATCACAAAATTCATTGCCAATTAATGGTGTTTAATGTGTAGCTAGATTGGCATTAAATTGAGACATTAAATAAAGATGTTTTTTCATTAATGAGATTACTGAGATAGTAGCGTATCACTTTTATGCTGAATTGCTAATGAAAAGGAATTTCTAATTTCTTGTTTACAAAGCTCATTTTTTAAAATATTCCTTTCTTTTTTCTTTTCTCAGTCACTCAAAGCTTTTGTCTATGAAACCATGTCAACTTCCTCTGAAAACACAGTTATTTCTTTATTTCAGAGTATTATTTCACAGCACACATTATATTTATATTATACATACTATTTTTTCACCTGTTATAGTCTAACTTTCCACTCCTTAAGAAAAAAGGTTCATCTCCAAAATGTGGTAGCAAGAATAGGGTAACAGTAATATTATCTGAAGTCCTCAATAAACTTTCCTTGAAATGTCAAAGGAGTACCACACACACAGACCTACATATACCATTAGAAATATACTCAAGCGCTCTGAAATTGCATGCAAAATATGGACAAATCAGTAAGTTGGAAGATAATATCAGCATTAGTACTTAACACAGAAATTACGGTTAGGGAGGCAGCAATCAGGAAATACCCCAAAAATATGGAGTAATTTCAGGCATTATCCCTGCCTGAGCTGTTCTGTCTTTTCCCAATAAGAATCAAAAAATCCTTCTCTAATTGTTCTGAAACTCAGTGATGGGTTTTTCATTTTTGTTTGTTTTAATTTGATAGCCAGGAAAAAAAAAAAAAAAAAGTTATTGTGGCTTATTTTATCTAAAGCCACTATTTTGCATTTATTGATAGTAGCATAATTTACTGAGATCTATATAACTGCAGCAGAACTTGTGCTGTACTCTGCACACAGGGTGTGTGACTCCAATGCAGTTGTGACAGTATTTACTTTTCTGTGCAGTTCTCCAAATATTTTACTCTTCTGTCAGAAGTGGTGCATTGATTTTACCATGCATCAGTGATGAAATTACTATGAGTCTGCTGCTGCTTCCTCACCCAATAGTTTCTTTACAGCAAAAGGTGTTACAAGCCTACTGGAAAGAAAAAAAAAAAAAAAAAAAAAAAAAGCAGCATGAACCAGTTCAGTCTCTGCTATTCTCTAGAAACACTCCTTCTGTATGTTTGAATACTATCGAAGAACAAAAAACAGGAGGTGGGGGCTGCACTCACACTCATCTTACCTTAGGGTATGGATACTGCTTTCCTTTTGGATATAGGCCTCCAGTAAACCGGGGAATAACCATGTTTGGCACCAGAGAGTCATTTATGGTCAGGAATGCCAGTCTTTCACCATCTGGAGACCACCAGTGGGCAATATGAGAATGAAGGAGTTCCTCTGCAAAAACAGATCTCCTTAGGGTCCATAACAATAACTACCACAAAGTTATCTCCTCGCGAACACCGGCTACGTGCGTTGAGGCCCTGCTTCAAGGACGTGGTCAGGCATCGCTCATTTGTGGGAAGTAGAAAATAATTTCTTTCCTCTGCACTTCCACATACCCTTTACTTGTTTTGTTTTGCTGTTCCCTTTCCCCCTCCCTTTCCTCTTTCCCTTTTTTCCTTTAGTTGAATTGTTAATTAATAATATTTCCTTAATATATATATATTTTGCCCTTTAATTAAATTAACCTTATCTCAACCTGCGAGTTGTTCTTTTGTTTACTTCTTCCCCTCCTCATCTGAGGAGGGGGAGTGAGAGAGCGGTTGTGATGTTCAGCTGCCCAGTACAGTAAAACCACCACAGATTGCCAAATTAAAGTCATTCTTTAAATGACATGCAGTGTTTTCTTACATTTATTGCCATTGTACTTCATATTAAGAAGGAACAAAAGAGAAACAGCCATAGAATCAGCACCCAGACTCCTGGGATTCTAATACAGCAGCTCCTGACCAACTCCAAATCACCCTGTGCAGGTCTTCTGTCTTCCATTTGTGACAAGACTTGGATGTTTTTGCAATGTATTTAATATTTTAACTTTTTTTTTTTTTTTTTTTTTTTTAGTGAGCATTTTGTATTCAGATTTTAAGAATTTGGCCGGAAAGCTAATTGAGAATAACATACTAACTGGATCAGAAGCCTGGCTCCATACGTAATTTAAGAGCCTACAAAAACTACTTAAAATGTCAGTAGAGACTCTCCAAGGTGCAAATCAGATCCTGAAAGGTTTGAAGTGTCTGAATGGGTTGAAGTATCTAGGGTTAGCTGTAATTAAGCTGGGACCTATCTTCAAAGCCATATATTTTGGTCATGCTTCTCTGCTCTCTGACTCAATAAGTAAAGACCTTTACACAGGGGTGTAAAGCCCTCTACACAGAAGACCAGCAGAGAATGAATTGTGAATATCAGCAAGCTTGTGGCCTTGCTGCAAATCAGCCAGGTATGAGACCTATATATCACTGCCTATGTTCACAGGTAAAAATGAATCAAAGTACTTGTGAAGAGGTCTATGTTTTCTTGTCAGCTGAAGAAGTTCTGTGAAATTTTAAAGCCTTATACTCCACAAAATTCATTAATAAAATACATCTGTATGAAGGGTGGGCACACGCATAGAAGCAGCAGGAGTATAACTCAGACAAGTGTCATCGCCACTACTGAGCTAGCTGCTGCTCTTCTTTCCATTCTTTGTTCCCCTCATTTTCTTTTTCTGTTCCTCATGAAATGCTTGCAGTTTAAAGGAAAAGTCATTTGTTTTATCAACAACTTCGTTTATCTTTAAAACAAAGTTACCAAAAAATGTACAACAACCTCCTTTAGATGATGTTTCTGAAATATATAGGTAAACTGAAATTAAAAAGTGCATCTTATTGGCGTATCAAATAAAAGATTAGTTTTGTTTCTATTTAGTTCCTAGATGTAGATCTTACCAATGGAGAGATCCAAACTGTATCAAACCCAAATTTCTTCCACTAAAATAAGTCTTAAACTTCTTTCCATATAATTCTTAGATGGGATTTACTGCATACCTTCCAGACAGCTTGAATAAAAGGCCTGGCAAATACCAGAACCAAGCAGTTGCATCTGGTAACCTTCTATGGTCCCTTCCAGCCTGAATTATCCTCCTCATATCCTTTTCCTTCTTTGCAGAGCAGGGAGGAATATTTTTTAAAGAGTCTCATATTACATTTTGTTTTATGGACTAGAGCTGTATAATGATCAGCAATATGCCATTCACGGCAGCTCCATCCTCCACCTCAAGAACAGAAAAGATAGGCTACCCTCTCCTGAAAAGGTGCCCCCAAATGTTTACGGAATTGGGCCCAAAGTTATTCTGTTGCATCCATTCTTACTAAGTTCACTTTGTTTTTTATATATATAAAAAAGGATATACTATATCAATAAAGTATTCAATTTGTATGCAGTTGTGTTAGATTTGAAAAATATGAAGAGCATATAAAATTATTTTCTATTCCAAAGGTTCTTTTTGTCTTTACATTTTGAAATGCACCAACACATTAAAACATTTCAAAAACATTCATTAAAAAAATAGACAACAAAACCACCAAAACCTTGGAAGCAGGTAACCACGGGCATTTATGTGACTAACGACTGCAAATTACCATTCTAATTTCAGAGCTTACTTGGACAGAGATTTTCAAAACTGCCTATGTGAGCTATCTGTTCATAACTACTGAGGTGCTAAGAGGTATGGACAGATCATTTCTGAGCACCCCACTGAAGTGTCTTGCTATACTGAACACTACCACTTGCAAAAAAACCTCTGTCCTGCAAACCTCTACATACAAGTTATATACTTGAAGTAAGTGAATATTTAACAATGGGCTATTTAATCTATAAAATTAATGAGTGCCATAGAAACAGTAAGTGAAATGTGTATAAATTTAGATCTTTTGTAAATAGCTGGATAATCTGCTCCCATTTATTTATTTATTGTTATGTTAAAGGCTTTTCAGGTGCAGAGAGAAACATCCTGGTATACTACGCAGAAGATATCTTCAGAAGCCAGAGGATATCACAGACTAAGGTGATAACCTAAGGTAATATCCAATGCATTTTGGCACTGCTTGTCAGCAACAGCAGATTTTACAGAAGTCTATCCCTGCTTGCTTTAAGCTAAAGCACCAGTCACTGCTGAGGTAACAGTAATGATGCTTTTAGATCTTGTCAGAACACTCCAATTGGATGCAAGCATCTTCTTAAAGATAGGTACAATCTCACTGCCTGGTTGAGGGACGGGAGCCTCTTGTAGGTCATGCTAATGCACAGCACTCCAAGGCTGAAAGACAGACACTGCTATAAAAAAGTAAGGCACCACACATCATCATCTTTGATCACCTTCTGATATGTATCCAGCAGGAAAGAAAGAACACATAGCCAATGCTGACTCTAAGTTATGATTCTTCTGTGTCTACTTTTTAGGATGTATTAAATGTAAATGGGTCGGCACTGTTGTTCACACAAGCATCAAACTGAGTCCTTCCCCTCCTTACCTGTGTTGCAAACCCAGAATAGCTCCAAAGGTATGAATGGAGTTATTCTAGATAAGAAAGACATGCAGGGTGTTTAGTTTTACTTGACTAGCTCTATTTGTGATGCCAGACCCACTGAAGTCAGTAATAAAAACCCACTGTTTTCAATACATTGAAACTTCACTACTACAGCATTTTTTACATGCTACCTAGTATTCATAATACAGTTGCTACAGTCTGCTCGAAAATAAATTCCTCTTTCTCATAAAATATTGTTATATGCAAAACACTAGTTGATACAAAGAATGAACAGATACAAAGGCAATCTTGCAAGAAAATGAGAAGTCAAAGAAGCAAAAGCAACTTTAGAAAGCATTTTCTGAAATGAATGGATTTGTGCTGTATGTTCTGTACAAGAATCTCTCATCTGTTTTAATAAACATTAAATATTTGTCCATCTTACCTTCATATAACCAGTCTGCAATTCCATTAAAAATAATTCCTTCTTTTCCCGAAGATGTCAGGCGCAATGAGCTACTCTTTACATCAGGCTGATAGTAGATGTTATTTTCAAAAATATAAATCTGGATGAGGTAAGATATAAATATGGTAGATATAAATTAATGTTCAGCAAGCAATACACAATTTCCTCAGGCTCAGAACGGACTACAGAATAATTCATCAAGAGTTTCCTCTGGCTTTGACTTCGTATTTCCTTTTATTATCAATTTGGACAAACTAAGCAAACTTTTAATAGTTATACCAAGCAAACTTCCTTTGAAATTATTTCCCCAGTTGAAATGTTTTTATTAACTTTAAGAAACATTATTACATTCTTCAGAACCATACAGGAGGCAAGTTGTATAACAGTTGAATAGATAAAGAAATTTTCCATTAATTCTACTTTATCTAATAAAATCTTCTGTCTTTCTAGCCATGAAATTAGACACAGTTCTGCAAGTACATGCAGCACAGTACATGCATCATAAATGTTAAGTTGCACCAGATCATGGTGTGGAAACTTACTGAAAAAATCAAAAATAAATTGGACACTGTTGTTAACTTTTCTCAACTTCCTGACACAACTTCTGACTGTGATACACAAATGTTTTACCTCAATTGTTCTAAAAAATGCACTTTAATTTCAAGTGCACACTCCTCCTCTTTTTCCTGCACGTGACAGAATAGATGTCCTTTCCTCATTCATTGATATTTCTCAGCCTTGTCTCTTCTTCCCCTACTAACCTGGGTTGAAAGTTTACTAATTTTTTAAGACTAAGCTCTAAGCTCCACAACGAAGTGCAATACGAGAAAGATAAAGAGAAGGTATGACTAGGAAGGAACATCAGGATGTCAAAAAGGTCAATGATTTTCTCAAAAAGAATAATGCAGTGATGAAGGACGATTTATTACACAGTAATTCTGCACACTCAGATGAATTGCACTTTCAGCTGTATCACCACCTTTCTCCTATCGGCTTGCAAACCTTTTGATTCCTGTTTCCTGGTTTCCTGTGTTGCCAATGCCTGTGACTAGATTCTTCTTTCAGCTATAATTATGTCAGAGCTGCAGGCTTTTAGACTTTTTTTTTCTTTACTGTGAAATTACAATGGCCACACATGCAGAGCTTAACCGTGGAATCAACCTAATACCCATATTACACATGAAACCTGATTCACACTTAGAAAATGCAGCTAGCAGCACAAGAGAAGCAACACACAATACAAAATTCTTGTACCATGATTTCATCAACGTATGCTGACATATGGAGTCTCAGGGACAGCTCATATTAGGTAAACTTATTTACACTAAAGAACATTTTAAGAGTCTAGTCATTTATTATCCTCTCTTACTTCAATGATATATGTCTTACGGGAAAACACTAACCAGAGAGTTTAGTATTATTATCATTATTACTGCTATTCTCTCCTCTTCTAAATTACCTTCTGAAATAGATTTCCATTTGAGTCCCCAAACTAATGGCATTTCTTGATATTTAATAGCAGCCACTTCACGATTTCTGGCATACAACCAGAAAGCTGATTTTTTTTTTCATCCTATGAGCAATGCAATGATTTTCAAAATTCCTGTGAATCAAGGGTGACTTGGGACAATTTTTTGTCAGAAATTCAAAACTCTGCAGAGAGTTCAAAACAGAAGTAAAAATAGTTGATCCTCTTTGAATAATCTAAACTGTAATGACCAGGAGTTACATTTATAGTTTACTAAGCAATATTTGGTACAGTTGAGAATTTATGGGAAGTTGACATATGATGTCGCATTAATGCCAAGAGAAAACAAGGATTAGAGAACTCTGGAAATGACAGACTTTTGTAATAATATTGACAAATACTTCTTATCAATGTATATTTCCACAGTAAAAATGTTTTGTTTTCCTGAGATAAAAGGAACAAATACAAGTAATAACAAGGCATGATTAATTGCTTAGCCCCCGAAAATAATTTAGCCAAGCACTTGCTATTTAAGTGAACTAAAAATATTCATATCAGACTAAATTACAGATAATGTGGGTAACAGAAGCCACGATATTGGCCACTGCTCAGTAAGGAGCGATTTCTTACAGTTGACAATCTCTTCTTATATAAGCAATTGTTTTCAGAAGATTAAAAAAAGCTGACCTGATCAAATGATTCTATTTTATTTCAGCCTATTTAACTAGTGAGCTCATTCTAATCAATTTTTGAAGATCAGAAGCATGATTTTTTATTCTCTCCCACCTTTTCAGGCCATTTATATTTTTAATGGTGAACATACCTGTAGTGTCTATTCTCTGCATTGAAAAAAAATCATTTAAAGCCATCATTGTCAGTCAAAGTACAGGATTAAGAACTACTTGCTTTATGACTGAACCATGTAAAGATTTTATTCCTGTTATTGCTAGTTAGCAGGCATTGCTAATTACATTTGACACATTTCAGATAAGTAAATATCTCAGAATACTCACTGTTTTGCCACTGATTGCCAGCTTCCTCGTCTTTATTTCCCACTCATTTCATAAAATGACTGTCTCCATCCTCAACCAATTCTCAGCTGCTTTCTAAATATCCCCACAATCGTCTTAGCCAACTGTCATCCAAAATCTCCCATCTCTCCCCATCACTTGTAGCACATGTTCTTTTGATTTTGAAAGCTACCCCCAAGAACTTTTTTTTTTTTTCCTTAAACATATGGATTAGAACATTTTAAAGTTCTTTAGAAACTCCAAAGCCCTCCAGCGGCTCTCTCTCTAGCAATCCTCAGGCTCATGGCTTACTTGCATTTTACATTAAAAATGATGAATTTATATTCCTTTTCCAAAACATTTTATGAAATACAACCTCTACATAACTAAACATCATGTAAACCCATATTAATGATTTAGGGTTGGTGCACTGGCAAGTATCATTCTGCACTGCCTGCAGCATTTTGAAAGATCAATATGCCCATGCTTGAGGCTGTAAAAACATCTTAGAAAGACTCGCCATTATGAGTAGTCAATCTCATCTGTAATTTGAATACTTGTTGTATTTCAGGAGGTGCCATTTTCCACCTAAAGCCTACAAATTGTACAACTTGTACTGGCAGAAATGGCTGCATGCACATAGCCTACAAAAGCCGACAAACCCCTGAAGTCAGGCTTGCATTTGCCTCCATTCCTGACCGTGTCAAAGCACTCATCTGTAATGATTTATATCTTGCATCACTTGGAAATAAGGACTGAGTTAAATTGCCAGTTTGTGTTAGTGCAGCAAAACAGGCAGAGGAGTTGTAATAGCAGTGTCAACATTACAGTGAAGACTACTAGTAGTGGCCTGCAAGGCTCTTTGCTTTGCTGTCTACGGATCCAAGCTATGGATTCATTAATAACAAGTATTTAAAGAGACTTTGCATAGCCATGAAAACCAATCCCCCATTTTACATTACTGCCAGAGCAATGCAGCCAACTAAGACACTGTGAAAAGGCACACTTATTGGGTATTACTTTTGTACAGTAATTCCCAGTATAATTCACAGAATATCCAAGCTGGAATGGATCCACAATGATCATCAAGTCCAACCATATTTATACAGTATGTCATATATAACTCTAGAAACACTGAAATTGTAATGTGTCACTACTTGAAATTAACTTTGTTCATAAGATGTGAACATATCTTGCTTGCTTTGAACACCCAACACTGACCAGCAGACAAGCATCTAGGATTTGTGTCCTTCTGAAACAGCCATAAGGAGAAGCAATAGTATAACAGTTATGGCTTTACCAGGTCACTGATTTTATTTTATGTTGATTGTCCTGAGTACAAAAACTAAGAGTAGAAATGGAAATATTCATCATCTGAACTGTGTAAAAAAATCTACACTAGAGCCTGGATGAAGAGGAAGTCTTTAAACAGCATTGTCAAACTCTCCCCTGCCCCTAAAACACCTAAGGTTTTGTGTTTGTTTGTTTGTTTTAGTTCCTACATTTTAACTTCTCAGTTACTTCTTATTTTCTTAATTCTAACTTTCTCAATTTAAACTCAATCCTTTCTGGTGAAAATAGTATCTGTAGAAAACTCCTTACAGTTCTATGTTACATTAGAATGTTTTGAAGCTTTTCCTTCAAAACACAAAGACTAGGTGTAAATTTTTATTTTTAGGAGGCAGTTGTGGCTGCTGATTAGTTGCAGTATGGCAACATACAGGAGCTGGAATTTATGAGGCATTTTCCCTAAGTTCAGTTGTTAAAATTGAGTGCAGGAGAAAGCAACAAGCTGGAAAAGAACTGAAACTAGTACTTGGCCTACAACAGACACAGATTCTCAAATACTGCAATGTACATAGCAAGTCACAACATTGTGATAAGACTTCATATCAAACTATATATATATATATTCTTGGACCAGAATCTTGCAAATACATGTGCCTAATATCCTGACTCCAGGAAGTAAAACTAACCATGTGCCCAAATGTTTCAGGGCTAGGGACTTCACATACTTCATCACTTTGTACATGGTGTTTTGAGCATTGTCCCAAACCAAAAATTTCCCTGGTTAGGCTCTCTTCAGTCAGATCTGGGAGCAAATAAAAGTAAAATGGCATTTCTTAGTATACACTTGAGTCTAATTACTACATCATAAGTGCTAAAATGTTGACTGCAACTGCTGAATCTTCCAACATTACTAAAAGGAGGAGTCGCTAACTGTGTACCAGACAGGTACTCTCATGAATACATCAGTGGCTTTGTGCCCAAAATGTTTTCACAGCTTTCAGGCATGACGATAAGAAAATAAATTGAAAAAGGCACAAAGTGGAACCAGGCTATGCTATCTTAGACAGAAATTATTATCATACTTTAAAAAAAAAAACAACAACAAAAAAAACTCCTCTCTTCACCAACTATTTCAAATTATTTTTTATTTTTATTTATATAAAATATATTTTATTTTATCAACTAATAATGCTGTAAGTGGGGATAAATATAAAAATCTATGGTCTTCAAAATTACAGGACTTTGATTTCTTAGAGATTTGTCATAGCTAATCACATTAATCTCAAAAACAAAAATAAAACCATCATTTCTTTTTTTCATTAACTATTTTCCAATTAACAAAAAAAAAATCTGCAAGAATATTTTGGATTAGTGAGAGATTAATTTTTGATAATGATCACATTTATTTCTACTGACTGTGAAGAATTAGAGGCTGTTTGCTCTGATGTTCTACCTATGACACTAATCCTTCCCCTTCCACATTTGACTGTCTTTAAACCATTCTTTCATAAAACTTCATCTAAATTAATTTCTTCAAAAACAGTTATTTGCTGTTTGCCACATGTTTCACAATTGTGTGATTTAATTTCAGCCTGATGTCTTAAGTGGAGCACCCAGTCCAAGCAGCTAGTTCCAGATGGCAGACAGCTGTGAAAACACAGGGGCATCCAATCACCGAGCTGAATGGCAAACCCAGTGCCAATAGCTGGAGAGACCCCTGTGTGTCTTTAAGCATTTCAAACACTACAGGCAGAGAAAAGCTGGTAAATAACATTAAAAATAAATAAATAAAATAAATAATAATAATAATAACAATAATAATAATAATAATAATAATAATAAAGGCAAGCTTCTTCTCCATTGAAGCTTTCTGCACAGGCTTATCCACACTCTATCACTCCCCTGACTCCACAGAAGCATATCAGCAGCAGGACAAGCTTTTCACTCACCAGTTGGGCTTCAGCAGCAGCTTGCCCAGAGCTTTGTGGAGGCTGCTGTGCGATCACTTACTCTGCACAAAAGCAGTGATAGGAGCAGGGCTATGAGCTCTGCAAGGAGGAGCAGCTCCTCCATCAAAAGCTGCCAGCAGATGGTTAGCCCTGGCAGTTGAGACAGTCACTCTTGGGTATTTGCATGTGTCCTAGAAATTCATCCAGACACCAAAGTTCAGATTTGTAGTTAAAAGCAAAAGCCATTTTCTTCACGTTGTAAGAGAAACATATCTCAGAGCTGCAGCCCTGGCTGACAAAACTTATCTCTTTCCCTGGAATCAGGCATTAGTCTTGCTCGCAGAGAAAAGCTACTAAACTAGCAGAGGAAAAATGCCTCTCAAAATTGAGGTTCAGGAGGTAGAGCTAACAACCTAGCATTAGTCCTTTCTCTAACACATGCAATGATAAATTTATTGTATATAAACATGATAAGATAGCTTGCCATGCAAGAGCTTCTTAAAACAGATTATACATTATACCTATAAGGTTAATGTCTGTATTTCCATTGCTCTTACCCAATAAAAAAGGGACCCATCTTGGCCCTAGAAGCAACTATATTCATTCATGACACACTTCATGGAAGATGAAAAGACTCCCCCCAACTCCGTACCACATCCGTGGCCCTGGCCTGTGTCACGCCTCTTAGTGTGGTGTGGCCACAGTCTACAAGTCACTACAAAGTACAGCTGACCTAAGGGATGCAAGTTTGCACATCCCCAATCTAATGTTTTCACATTACGTGATGTGAAATGATAGCTGAATTCACTAATAACTACCAAATAAAACAGAAGAAAGACCTAAAGCATCTTCAGGCAGCCATAAACCTGTGTGACCTTGGCAAGGAAACATAGTTCATCAGTCTTTGGACTACCGCAAGTTTCTTCGGAGCCCAACACTCTACATAATAGACAACTCACTTGCACTTTTTGTTCTTTGCAGAAAGTTATTTTTACTGACCCAGAAACAAATATGGTTCTAAGGGTTCCTCTAGATAGTCTAGTTAACCAAATGACTCCACCATAATCACAGCCGATAGCTACATCTCAACATACAATCTATCAGACCTCTTCATTTCCTAAGCACAAGGCAAAATTCCATCCCTTCTTGTGAGACTGCCAGCTAATTAGTTGGATAATTAATTCTTCAAAAGCTTCAAGATGTTTTTCCATCTGGGCTTGCCTCTCACCATTTGTTCCGTCTACTGTCTTACCACATATTAACCATGGCCAAATACAACTCTCCTTAGTTAGTCAGTGACATTTCTAGGTGAAATGTGTTTTCTTGCTAATAACTGTTAATACAAATAATATCACCTATACACTATACAGAAAAAAAGTCAAAAAGTTACTTTCTTAGTTGATCAGCAATTTTGTTTTTCACTTTGGTTTGCTCTTCAGATATCAAACCATGACTTCTCCAGTTCCAGGCACTACTAAGTTGGCACGGAACTGACTATTTCACAGCTCAGCCTCATACTGGGAAGAACCAGAAGGCCCCACAACACTGACAGCAGCTGTATTTCTCCTTGTCCTGAGTTTATGTTGGAACATGCAGTGAGACATAACACACAGCAATGGGGAAATGACAATAACTTGTTTTGTTATATAGGGCACAGCTACAGGAGTGCAATCTGCAAGCACAGATTAAATGGCTTTGATATAATCAATTTAAACAGCAGTTAACAAGTGGTTATAACCTTCAGTCAAAGATCAGTAAAGTGTGTACTCATACATAAATGTTATGAGGAGAAATTAGCTTAAAGCTAAATAGATCAATCAAAACTGTTTGGCAGTCTTCATACCGCATGACCATACATACATATATATAAATATATACACACACACAAATACACACACACACACAGAGTTTCCTGAACACACTGCCCCATACACAAAGTTGAAACCAAGCAAGTGATGTCAAATGAACAAGTGGTATCTTACATAAAATCATTAATTTAAAAATGATTTTTATGTAATTTTTAAACACATGCACGCACAAATGTGGTTCAGTTCTTACAGTTGTTTTGCCTGCAATTATGGGAAATGCAGATCTTTGAAATTCCTTTGATAAGTAAATAATATTTGAACTAGCTTGGGACAGGAAGAAATTGAATTCAAACTTGCATCCACACAGAATGCATTTGGTTGCAGTTTTTCAACACTTGTTGTCAAGATAGCAAGTTTGGTTTTCATTTAATTCCCTAACTTATTTGTTACCACGTTTGGGTTCACAGATCTGAAAAATCATACAAATAGCTCCACTCCAGAAACTTACCATTCATTTTTACCAATTAAAAAATATACTGCAAAGCAGCTGCCATTGAATTATTGTTGTAGATAAAGACCTGGCTTGGCATCTTCTCTACTGTTTAACATCCTCCAAAGCCTGATACATGCTTCCCCCCCCCCCCAGCAGAGACACTGATTGGGTTATTTTTAGTCACAGTGTAATGTTTGTTCTCTTATTCATGTCCAAACTGAACAAACGAATGTTTTCTTGCCATCTGTGATTTCACTTACTATACCCCTGGGACTTACAGACTTAAATTGGGACTGCCAGACCATTCTTATACCCACCATTACAGAACATGAGTACCCCTTTCTGCCCTTTTCCCTTGGCAAAATCTCATTTAGTTGAAGCAGCTTTCCACTGAAGAACAAGGTGTACTTAGATTACGTGTTCTGTGTGCTGATGCAACAATAGTGTAACTGCTATTTTCTTTCTTCCACTCACAGGAACAGAAAAAGGAGAAAAAGATCATTTTGGTAAGATCATTTTGGATTCTAAAATCATCCAGAAGAACTGACCATATAGACATATACAGGAAGAGTTGTTTCTTATACGCAGTTAGAAGCTCCATGGTGGCAATCCAAACCTCTTGGTCCATATCAAAACTCCGGTCAAGAGCCATAGAAGAGCCATAGGGCACATGCTGCAGTGAGCCACAGAAACACTTCAGGTCTCTATTTTGTTGCAGGAAAGGAGAGGCTTTTCCTGTTTTCTGTGATAAACTGGTGGTATGCTATTTAGCTTGTTTCTTCCTACAGTTTGAGAATTGAATAATTCCAATCTTCAACATAACTTTACTGAATAAAGTTGTGGCACAGGGATGACTGAAATTACTCATGGGCTGCTGGCATAGTAAGCATGATAGACACACCACCACTCTTCCTGAGACAATACTCTACAGATGGGTGTACTTGGTTTGAGCAAGTTGTGTTGATTTACCATTTCATACACGTGAAATTGGCTTCCAGTGTATAAAAAATTACATTAAACAAACAAAACAAACAAACAAAAAAAAACCAACACGGATTTCCAGCAATACTTTGTACATGTTGGAAAAGTAGCAAGGTAAAATGTTAGTAGCTACCATTCTTATCCATGGGATTAAACTGTGTAAGAAGTTCAATAGAAATTAACTCAAACACACACACATTTATTTGAGACACAAATCAAGTGCAAGCTAGGACTGTTACCCAAAACAGACCTAATAAATTTCACTGGTGTGATTGATTATTCTGTTAATGTCCTTCTTACAAGTCACGCTGACATATCAGAACCAAAGAGAATTACTATATTCTGGATAATACAAAAAAAGGAAATTGGCTTATAAAGCTTTTATAAGTGTGAATTTTAGATGGTTAGAGTATTCGCTAGTGACTTAGTTACTATTATACAGACTTTTTGCCATATCCTTTTCCACAATTTACACATTTCCATCCAGATTATATATGTTACTGGACAATTTCAGGGAAGTTTTTATGGAATTGTATTGCAAAGCAGCTTTATGTTATCTCTCTTTTCCCTACATTTTAGCCTATTTATATTGTGAGCTCCCATGAATTGGGATTGCAGGTTATAATGTCTGACACATTTTGCAGTACAGCTGCTTTGAACATCTCCAGTAGTGCAGAATAGCTCTGATCTCCCCTCTGAAGATTTTATTTATTTATTTATTTTGCAGGACAATCTATACCAGTATAAAATTTTCTGAGCAGTTCAGCTCTGGCTTGCTCCAATTCTGTTCCATGTGTGCTACAATCCACTAAATTATACAGATACAAGGCACAGGAGGTACAATCAGCTAAGAAAGGTGTAGCAGTAGGCAAAAATCTACCCTCGTATCATCTGTTTCAAAATCATCAGATGCATTGCAAATGAGGCAGAAAACCAATAATCGTTAATAACAAAATGATTATAACTCTAAGCAATAATAACTATATTCAGTCTTAAAGGTACCAATTTTCTAAAGACTATGATTGACCTAGGCAGGAATTTTCTCAGGGGAAGCTTTCAAACTTTTTGATTTTGTTCTAATCAAGGCAGAGAGGCAGTGGCTGTTGATCAGTATGGAACATGGAGACCTCAAAACATGTACACCCAATGTCGTATGCAATCTTTTCTCTTTTTTTTTTTTTTTTTCTCGTGTCACTTGCAATATGTTAATTTTATTTTTGTAATAATCAAGCTGCTATACATGGCATGAAGAACAGAACACTGAAGCACAACTTTTCTGCTGTCTAGATTAATGCCACTGCATCACAGTAATGTTAGCACAATAATTTCTGAACAACTGCAAACAGTCTACAAGGCTATTATATTTAATTGTTATAAACTATCTAAATAAATGTACTGTAAACAATAGCAAGGATGCACTCATAATGTAGCTACAAGATTAGTTACTACTGTCATGAAATGAACCAGTGCTTAGATTCAGAGGGTATTAGTAGCTCCATGATAATTCTGATGTTTATGTCCTTGTTTTCCAATGAAAATGAGAAAGCATTGCTTTGTTTTGAGACATGTTAACTATATTGCCTTTCCAAGGATACTGGAGCATGATGTCCACTAAATTCACACCCTGACTAATCCCATGATAATTTACTCATGAGTGCAAACGTTGTGCTATATACTACATAAATAATTTCACATACAATATCTAACCTAGGACCTGCACAAAAAAAGGCATCTTATAAATCTTTTTGATTGCACAGAAGATTAGAATAACACCGCCTTGCCCCCAAACTGATCGTCTGCTTCCTCCCCATGGAGCAGTCCTGGGAACTATTCTGACTGCAAATGTCTTTGAGAGATTGGTCTGCTTAGCCCTTTGGTCTTTGTCTGTGTAATTGATGAGTATAACAGACTTATTTATAGACCATGCATGATCAGGAACTCACACTCCTTGTTGCTCATATTTACTTAAAGCTTCTGAGTAATGAACTAGCACACAGGAGCATGGACAGAAATGTCACTGGGTTGCTCCTGAAGACTTACAATAAAATCATAATCAATCCTTACCAGGAATATATATATTTTTAAATTATCTCTGTTATTTTGACTCACCTCTTTAAGTCTTCAGTTATGCCTTGACTATCAATTCATAACAGAATCAAAAATGAAAAAAATTTGACCTAGTTACTCCAAATACAAAAAGAACAGTATTGGGAGAAGTATCACCTAACATAGCTGTCTAGACTTGGTGCCAGAGGAGGAGTTTTCTCTATTTTCTTTGACAAAACATATGAAGAAGCAATCTAGAACCAAGGACCAAAGTCAAAAAAGACAGAATTGAAAATGCTATGCAATTAAGTGGGGCAGGGTGATTGCATTTGCATTTTCTACTATTGTTGTGGTGGTAGACAATCCCTGTGAACTTTGTGCATTATTCAAAAGCTGAAGCAGACCAAGACACCTCTGAGCATCTTGTACATGATAAATCCAGGCAGGGTTTAACACAAAACTTTGTTGTTTCAACTACTACTGCTGACCCAACCTATCTTGTGTTTTAATGTGCTATGCAAACTGTTCAAGTTGCTAGGAAATACATCTGCATCTACCTGTGCATGACATCTACTTGCAGACTCCAAACCCAATTACTACTTCCCACAGGCAGGGCATTCAATGCAAGAAAGCTATTTTTTCCTAGAAAAAGTAAACAACTACCAATAACAAAACAAACAACAAAAACTTATTATCTCACAAGACAAATAGAGATGGGAAAATTCTGACTAATTCTTATAAAAGCATTTCTGTTTGGGACATTCCATAGTCTGCGAAGCAACATAAAATAAATATATGTTGCTTTCTTTCCACCCAACACTTTCCTATTTCTATAAACCCACTGGCACTTGCCCTGAAAACATGCAAATACATTTGTGGGTTGGTGGCAATGGAATTTAATTGCTCTTTTGCGATAAGTACAGTTAAATGAGAGAGTAAGAACCAAACAAAATGTTGAACATATCCAAAGACATGTAGTCTGTGTTTCTTTTATCCTCCTCACAGCTAACTTACCGATAGAGATTTAACAGGGAGTCATGATAACATCAACCATGAATTATAAAATTACTACAACAACAAAAAAAGCAGCTTATTTTTAAAAAGGAAAGTCTACATCACCCATATGCAATGGGTAAATTCCTGGTTGACTGACATAAAAAGGGACTGATCTGAACATAACTAAGATGTCATATCTTGACCACTGGAAAAACAGATCTAGCTTTCAAAGAAAAACATCATAGGGCAAAAGGGAGACTTAACCCTCCAAAAGAGGGAAGTCAACGTCACTTTCACTGAGAGAAACGTGTCTATATTTTTGCAGGATACAACACGCCAAATGAGAAAATAAATGTCATGATACAACAAAGAGGAAAAGAACATATACATACAAGAGTCTGAGGAACTGCACCATGTAGCAAGAGTTCAGCAAATTTTGCGGCTAAGTTGCTTTTACCCATTTAGCTGAACTCTGAAGGGACTGGTACCATCACAGAGACTCAGAAGTCTTTTGCAAGTCTTCTGCAAAAATTTTACAAAAGGTAAATTAGATTCACATTCACTGTCATCTAAAAACAATCTCTGACTTAGAACTTGAACCCCAAAGGTATTAGACATGTCAGTTCTTCAAACCCTTGTGTTCTGAGATTTTGGCACTTCACCATAGTCAAGCTTTCCCTTCTTTTTCCCTTGGTGGTAAGGAGGTAACAGAGAATAGAATATTTATTATTTATTTTTAATGTCTCAGATAAAACCAACATTTGTATTACATTACCAAAAGATATTCATCTGCTGTAACACTCAGGTTATTTAAAACCAAAAATTAAAGTGCAACACTCTAAAATTAGATTCCTAGATGAATACAGGCAAATTTTCTACCCTGTTTTGTCATATATCTTTTTTTTTTTTTTTTGATAGTAAATATGAAAATATGAAGTGACTAATGGATATGTATCATCGATATAGGTTTGCCTACAATGCTCTTGGGCAGGATTTCAGAGTTATGTGAAAATACAGTCCATAATCAATCCTGGTACCAAATCTTTCCCAATTCTGATTTAGCAAAAGGTTCAGATTTTGATCTCTCTTCTCACTGACTGTGTATTTAGTTTTCATAGGTGGCTGTTTCTAAAGAATTTTAGACGTCTGTTTCTGCATTACCGAAAGCTATGCAATTTTCACACAAGAAGCACAGCAGTCTTATTTTATGAGCCATTGGACTTGCAGTTAATATTTGCTAACAGATGAAAGTGTGAATATTCTGTTATGCTTTGTTACACATACACATGTTGAACAACACGATAGTCTAGATGAGAGGGGCGTAGTTCTACTTTCATTGCTCCCTGCAGGCTGCTATAAAGAAAAATCCTGGTGATTGCCCTTATCAAACATTTACACCTAAGCCTATTTGTACACGTCTTTGTGTGACTGTGTGTAAATATACATACAAATATCTATATGAAAAAGTAATTAGCTTTCTAGCGAGATGCATCTTTCAGATGCAGCCAGGTAGCTAGCTATTCTCACATGGGGCTAGCATTACCTAACCTTTAATACTTAAAATTTTAAAGATACCTTTAATACCAGCACACATTCATTGCATTTCACTAAGCAATTAAATGATGAAATAACTTCTATGCTCAACTTAGTTTTGCTTCAACTTGTAAATGTTCATGCTATCTAGAGCTCACAAAACCTTTACTGTATACACTCAACCTTGATATACAAAAAGGTATTCTTCCCTGTTTTCTGAAACTGCTTGCATTGTCTATTTCCCTTTCCTAAGATGCAGAAAAATCCTTTCATAGTGAGTATCACTTTTGAAACCAGACAATGTGCATTTAATGCTTATCCTCTTCTTCAACTTTGTCTAATTATTAATTTCTAGGAGCCCACTTCACTTAGAAATAGACAAAGTTGAAGGAGAGGATAGGCATTAAGCAATTGATGTGGGCACCTAGAAATTAATAATTGTAAATAGAAATTCTATAGAATACCTTCAGAGAAACTAATAATTCTTTTTTTTTTTTTTTTTTGAAGAATAGTTTGAATTAAATAATTTAGATGGAAATGCAAAGAAACAATTACATTTTACAATAGTGGTTTGAGAAATTCAAGAGGAAATACAATGTGTACTAGCAAATTCTGAAGAATATACTTTCACTCAAGAGTATCAGGTAACTAATTCTTATGTGAAGAGAAATACTGTATTGCTTCTGCCCACCAGTGACCCTGATAAATAAAAACAGTTCTGGTATCAAAACATAAAGCAGCACACAGCTTTTGTAAATTTGCTAGTAAGTGACTTTCCTATCATTTCATAACAGGATCTGAACGTTTATATCAATTTCTTCTTTGAACAACAACAACAAAAAGAATGCTCAGTCTTGCAAAATAATACACAATCTAATTTTAACTGCTGGTAAAAAGTTGCTATTAAAACAGTCCTTTTGCATAAATATTTTCACCATTCTTTTCAGATCTTGGCATTAGACACTGTAAGTTTCCCAGCTGAAATCTAGAAATGTGGATAGAAATACTTGGAAATGTGTGACTGTGTGTAAATACATATACAAATATCTATATGAAAATGTAGTTAGCCTTCAGAAAGACATGACTTACGTGACTTCAGCATTTGCTAGAATTATGGTCAAATTCCTTAAAGACTCTACTACGTGGGCAATGCTCAGAATAATTATTCCCTTTCTTCATAGACACAAAGTATTCCCAAATCTTCAAAGTATAGATTTTTTGTAAGGAACTTGTCATACATTTTAAGTAAAAAAAATAATAATAATAATAAAAAAATCATACCTGCGGTTAATATCATACTAAAATGTTCTTGTTTATTTCTGGTTTTCAAAATAAATTCAAGCAGACATTTTTCTCTCAGTTTTACAGCCATTTGCCTCATTAGTAACACGATAAAAAGGAAAGATGAAATAAAGCCTTGACATTTACGTATGTGGTTTTAAGTTACTCATATTAAAATGCATCAAGTCCAAAGAGCAAAAGACCTTGAAAATAAAAACAGCAGATTAAATATATTTATTTGGGACTTCATTCATTAGCATTAGTTAAGTTTTTACTTGGCTCATGAAACCTTAGATCTTTTTTTCTTCATTTGCAAACAGAAGTGTTTTTGCCAGGAGGGGGTGCCAAGGACCCACAGTATTAATTATGCAAAAATAAAACTCATAACAAACGTCTTTTTCCAAAATGTTACCAATTTTTATAGTAGTTGTACTTTGAATCTTGATTGAGTAAATATCAAATGAAGTTTTCAGCAACTAATGGCTCTTAAAGCATCTGCTGAGCAAGGCACATGTCTAGCATAGTCACATTAATTTCTCCAACTTACAAAAATTAGTCTTCTGCTTATCTAGGTACTCGGCAAATAACAACCTCAAAGAACATTTTTTTTTTTTTTTTCTGCACTACTTCTATTAACTAAAATGGTATTTAAAAACCACAAACAAAAAAATGAAATTTTGAAGAGACAGCAACTGTAAGGAAATGTCATGGTAATAGAGCAATTTACCGCAGACTGAAAGATACTTACATTTTTGTGAGGCAAGAGGTGTGGATGAGGTGAGAAGGCACAATGGGCCTCCAAACAACAGCTAGGGCACAGTGCAACAGTGATTGAGAACAAAACAGAGGGTTCTTGAACTAGTACATTTATATATGATAATAAAAGCAGCTTCTGCTCTGTTTTGTTGCTGGGTTTCTATTTTTTCTTTTTTTATTTTTTTTATTTTTTTTTGTAGTTTTAATATAAAGTAATGTATTTTTTTTTTTCTGTAAAAGCTTCAGCTTCTACATCACGTTGGTTGTGATACCATTCCTTTTTTTCTTTTTTTTTTGGAAAAAAATGGCAATTTTCTTGTTTTCTAATATTTAAAATGTTTTCTAAAAATTGATGAGAGCAACCTGAATCATCCACAATTCAGCTGCAGTCAACAAATTGTTCATCATGTATACAGGATAATAGGTAATTCTACACAACGATGACCTAAGCTGCATTAAAGCATAATAAAAGCTCATTTCAGTTCTACCATTTAATAATGCTGTGTGGTTTTTTTTTATATCATCAAATTCTGACAAAGAAAACTATCAAGCTTCTACAAAATGATTTTTTTTTTTTTTTTAACTATTCCAGATAGCTAAACCATTTTCTGTATTTCTGCTATGTTAAAATATGGGTTTATTTATGCATAGACATTCATACATAAGTCAATTTATCATAATTTATGCTGATCCATGCAAATATATAACTCCAGATCCCTTTACAACCACTTAATATATCACAAGAATAATAAGCTCAATGTAATAAAAACCATGAAAAAACTATGCAAAACTTTTAAGAAAAAGCTATGTCAAATCTAACAACTTCTAACCACAACTTCACTGAAAACTACTTAAATTAATTCAAAAACTATCCATATTGCAAGAAATGTTGTAAAGAAACACTACATCTTTCATAGAAAACTCTGCATACAATGGTGACCAGTTTTTATATTCAGTCTTCTACTGTGATTTTATATTCAGGCTTCTACTGTGATATGTCTACACAGAGAAAAAGCTGCTCCTCTGTTCAGTGTCTCGTCAGGTACAAGCCAGGTCCAGCATGGAAACATGAAAACCTTTGCTACAGACTACTGGGGAAGGTAAGACCAAAAGGGAGAAAACAATGAATGAGAATTGGGCATTTAGACACCAGAGGTCCTTTAAAACCAACACCACCATTCTACTTGGTAAGGCCTTCCTACCATGTCTGGGGTATCTCTGTCTGAGAAAGATACATGCAATGATGTTAAGCAAACAACAGGCAGATAAATGTTGATGAAACCAACTGGGTATCTATTTATGCTAGTTTATTTTCCCTGGGAATACTTAATATTGCGGTAATGGATTCTATAAAGGTGTCGTAAAAAGATTAATCACAGAATCACAGAATAGTCTAGGTTGGAAGAGACCTCCAAGATCACCGAGTCCAACCTCTGACCTAATGCTAACAAGTCCTCCACTAAACCATATCCCTAAGCTCCACATCTAAACGTCATTTAAAGACCTCCAGGGATGGTGACTCAACCGCTTCCCTGGGCAGCCTATTCCAGTGCCTAGCAACCCTTTCTGTAAAGAAGTTCTTCCTAATATCCAACCTAAAACTTTCCTGGTGCAACTTTAGCCCATTCCCCCTCGTCCTGTCACCAGGCATGTGGGAGAATAGACCAACCGCCGCCTCACTACAGTCTCCTTTAAGGTACCTGTAGAGTGTGATAAGGTCACCCCTGAGCCTCCTCTTCTCCGGGCTAAATAGTCCCAGCTCCCTCAGCCATTCCTCATAAGACTGGTTCTCCAGAACAAGATTATCAACTGATCGCTCAAAATTTTTATCAAACTTCAGACTGAGAAAATATGACAAATGTTTAACAAGCACATAAACAGTTCCCTAAGATACCCAGACACACAGAAATGGTATTTTAGACGTGGCACAGATCTAACACAGTTAAAAGATTTCATTTTAAAGTGTGTGACCTTGGAAACAGTCTTCAAAAATAACAGCTATGTGACATTAAAATACATTAACTCATTAGCTAAAAGTTTGTTCTCCCAAATGGCAAACATTTTCAATTTTACCACCAAAATGTCATGACTCAAACAGCAGATGTTTCTCTGAGCTTTTCTCTTAATCTTTACAGAATCCTCCACTCTAGGTTAATAGCAAGAAACTGAAATAACTCACAGCCACTCTGAAAACTTCAAAACAGTGGTATGACAACCCAGACATCTGATACCTGATACAAACCTAATTGCTGTTCTTCACCAGTCACATGTGGCTTGAAGTCCCATTAGAGAACCCTAGAAATTATTCATATGCATAGACAACTTAGAGTGATGTTTGATTTTCACATGGTTGTAATGTATTACTGTATGTCACTGCCATCATATTTGTCCTCTGTACAATAAACACTTCTGGCTTCATATGAGTTTTCCTGCTCAAACACTTCATCTGCTTATACGATCTGTTTGAACCTGTTGACAATTCCCCCACATTTGAGAAAATCAAATTAAGATTCCTGCACAGGCTATATTGTTACTTAGTCTGCAGAACTAAAGATTGGAAACAAATTAAACTATAGTCAATTTACTGAAAATGGTTGATCCAAGTCCATGTGTTATCCTACACAATTTTGATTTAATCACAGATCATCCAAGCATTCATAATGTTGGTCAATGTCTTTGACCCAGTCAGACATACCTGTGCCTTTTGTTTCACATCTCATGTGAGAAGTTTGCTGACCGGTTATGCCTATAGTACTGCTACTGTCTTCTGCACAGCACCTGGAAGGGCAATATTCCTCTTCATTTTAGAGCTCTACCTATACTTTGTGTTTGCAATGGCCAAAGTGTGTCATACACCTTTCTGGATGAAATTTTGGTGTATACTTTATTTGTTCTCTGATCTTTAGTTGCAATGAATGGCTCTTGGAGAGTACTCAAATTAATACACTAATAATTGTTTAATTTTTTAATTTCACTGCTTGTTTTATTTGTTATGAATTACTACTATTTCCATCATTACATGAGAAAGACACACAATTATGGTTCAGAGAGGCTTTGGTAAACCAATTGTCATATATTGGTGAATATGGATCTGTAAGACTGTATCTTTCTTCAACTCAGATACATGCTATTGATAGCTACTGCTGATGGATTACCAGGCTTTACATCTTTCCCTTTGAAACTTCCTCCTCACCCAGTTTGACTGGCAACTGGTTCCTATACCACCTTTATTAAAAACTCGCTGGTAAATTGTTTGTTCCAGAGACAAATTTTATAACTGAGAACAAATATGGTGAAGTGACCTCAGTCACACACCCCTGCCTAATCTATCCTGATGGAATGATTTCTGTTGTTCTGTTTCTGCTAAAGAGGCAGCTGGACAGGACAGAAGCAACAACCATTATTCACAACAGTGTTCATTCATCCTCCAATTCTTTTGGCTTCCTGCTGAAGTGGGAGGGTAATTTGGTAATGCATTTCTGCCACTTCAGAAACTTCCTTTTACAATATAAATAGCTTCAAAAGAACATTATTTTCATTAGAGATTCTTATGAAAGTGACCCCAGGTATTCTGTCATTGCAGGTTTCCATCTCTATGGCAAAACTTGGTATCATTCAGATTGCACAGAAGACTTTGTGTTTTAATCAAAGTTACTATTTCCTAATTCTGCCAACCATATGGCACCATAAAGCCCACAGTGGAGAAGATATTTTTAAAACATGACATTAACTTTACTAGGGATATTAAAAAGATGAGTAATATTATATTCATTGAAGTATAAATTACACTAACATTTTCAAATTTAAGACTGACTACTTTTTTTTTTTTTTTTTTTTTTTTCCAGTTCTGAGACTTAATAAGATGCAACTTCTGCCTGTATCTGAAATTATTCATACCTATTTCCAGAATGGCAATCTAAGTAAAACAGATATAGCATTATTCTGATTTATTATTTTTGTGAAGCTTTTGATAGTCAAGTCTGTCCTTGACCTTAAAATACATTTCAGGGAAAAAAAAAAAAAAAAAAAAAATATTTTCTCAGTAATCACTGCATGTACTTTTAGTTGTACTTTAGATTAGAGGAACAACACAGGAATAGTCTTATGAACAGCAATTTAATTTAACATGTTTTTTTTTTTTTTTTTATAATTCTGGTCCATTTTGCAAATGCATCACCTTTCTGTTACAACCTACACAGGTTGCTGCATTCCATAACACCACCTAGTAACTAAGTTTCATATTTGTTCCCATCAGTTCTGTCTCCATGCTTTCATTACTGATAAGTTAATGCTGGCAATTATTAAAACATATCAAGCATATTCCAACTACTTCTACCTTCCTGCCTCCACTTGCTTGATAGAATACCTTCTAACCAGAAGCACTTTTTATGTTTTCACCGTCTTGATGAATGATATAAGCAAGGGGGTATATTCTCTAGACACTGAACTTACAATCTCTCTGCATAAACAAGTCACACATTCAAAGAGTCTCCAGGATCGTGCCTGTGAGCATTAATGAGCTTATTAGAAAATTGCATCAAGGATATGTGTTTCCCTATTCAGAGGGCTCGTGCTTTTATAAGTCTTTCTCTCATCTTCATCTACCAGCACAGGTCAGTTTTAAATCAATGCTGTTCCTAAAACCACTATTTTTTTTCTTCTCATATTGAGTTTGGTCATAAAGGGTGATTCATGTTCATAAAACACGGTCAAACTTTTGACAGAAAACAACATATGAAACACAGCATTGTTGGTTTTATTATTATGAATTCAATGCAGTGCAAATGACCTTGGCAGTAATTTTCATATTGAAAAGAAAACACTTCTGATTGAGTTCATTGCATCCACTTTTGGATGCTAAGCTTCTTGCTATTGTCCACAGTTTTCATTGATCATGCACTTGAAAACCTCTTTGTCTTCAGCTTTCCTTCTCTCTTAGATGAGAGAAGAACATCTTAAAGATGGCTATTCCAAAAATTATTTGAGTGTATATTTGGATGAAGATGTGACTCTTTCAATAAACATACAATTAAAGACTTTGTTTATTAGTGGAAAAACAAGTAAACAAACAAAACAAACAAACAAGCAAACAAAAAACAGCAACAACAACAAACAGATAACCATGCTTACATGACTTTTATAAAAACAGAAACATCCCTTAAAATCTGCAACAGGACCATACCAGCATCCAGCACAAATACATAACAAAACTTACGTTTGCAGAATCCTAGAAGAGTTTGGGTTGGAAGGGACCTTAAAGATCACCTAATTCTAACCTCCCAGCAATAGGCAGGGACACCTTCCACTCAAAAAGATTGCTTATACCTTAAGGCTTCTAATTTTTATTTTTACTTCAGTCTGTCTGGAGCAAATACATTATTGAACTACTTTCACCGTAGCATTTTTAATGCTTACCAGTTGCTGTCCTTGGATGCCCCATGCTGCGTACTGTAATACTGAGTCCTCTACTTCTGGAGGGTTTAGCTCCAAAACTTCCCTTGAAAAAAAAAAATTAATCATTTTTACTTGAATAGTCTGGCATCACCTTATTTAGAGATCTACTGACAATGATATTATATTGAAAATGCAAAGTGACCTACCTCGTGTGTATGTTGTAAATCACGTATGAAGCTGTAAAAGAATAATGAAAAACCTGTGACAAAAAAAAAAAAAAAAGAAAAAAGAAAGAAAAAGAAAGCATAAGAATAACAAATACAATTACTGAATCAACAGACTATTGTTATGATCCCAGAGAGCCCAGGATTCTCTGGCTGGGAGAGGTCTTATGCTTTAGTCTTAATTTGTTATTTTGTTGAAGTCAAGTGAAATAAAAAGGACTGTCATTTAAGTGCAAAATATCAGGGCCTGATGTATGCAGAGCCAGAAAATTGATGCTGAGGAACGGTATTGTACAGCTGACAATGTGATAAACCATCAAGACAAAGGGCCAAAATCTTCTAGATCAAAGTAAATTATTACATGCCTACTCTTCAGTCAAACATTACTTTGTTATATATATATCATCAGTAATAGACATTTTGCTGCTTTCTGGACTTGGGTGATCAGTTTTAACCAAGCTCACTTCTTTAACAGTCTCACAGTAACTCTGTGGTATCAATTATTTAATTATGATTAATTGAAATTACTTCATGTTCAAAAATATAATTGTGATTAGGTATCACTGTACTAAGAGAAATTCTTCCTTTTAATATAAACTCTTTTCAGAAAGAAACAAAGTGACATCTACTAGACTTACTGTAGCTTCACATCTACAGTTACTATATCTCTATTTGGCATATGATTTTTTTTTATTATTATTATTTTTTCTGGACAGTGTCATGCTAATTCCAGCTAGATTAATACAGATACATTAGCCAGTCTGAAACCCTGATATGGAGTATTTATTGGGAACTCTTTAGTTTATATTATCTGTACCAGCAATTTTTCAGCATCTTCTCCAGAGAAAAGAGACAAAAGAGGATCACACATGAATAGAGTTATTGGAATTTGCAGTTAACACGAGGGATTTCAGAGGTAGTTATTTTGACTGAAAGTTTTTTGGTAACAGAATCAACTGAAACATCTCTCCAGCAATTTCATTTCCATTATTAGTTCCCTGTCAACATACAGAAAGAATTTTGCTGGCTGATGTTACAAGAGGTCCACAAAGGCCTGTAAGATTTGGAACTGTACTTTATGTGTTTTTTGTTAACTGACCTTTCTCTAACATTTCTGGTTTAGACAAGAATCTGTTCCATTTTCCAAGTCTATGATGATTATCATCAACAGCATTTCTTCAATGAGAAGAAACATTTATTAATAATTATACCCCAAAGTAGATTTTTTGGTTATTATTACAGCTTATGATAAATATTTTGATCATGCAAGGTATCAACTTCTTCGGAGAACTTCTAAGTGTGACAAAAATAGAGCCAAATTGTAATGGATGACTACTGTAGGAAATAGAAGGACTGTGAAGAGTATTCTGAGAAGTTTGATGTTTATTTTCTCTTAGTAGCTACCATAAACATATCCACTACCATATCTTTTTCCATATATTTACTTATATGCATAGTAGACTGCTTGCTTACATGCCATCATGTAAGATGCCATAGAGCTTGTGGAAAAATTAACCTGGTAATAACATGATAATTACCAAGACAGAGTTATTTAAATACTACTGGTAAGACAATGGAACAAACTATTGGCTTCAAAGCTCTTGCTGTTATAAATCTTACATTACTAGAGGTAAGAGATGGCAGATCAAAGGGACAGAAACAGTTATGTCTTACTGGTGTCAGCACAGGGCACATACTGCCAGAGGCTACCCAGGGGGTCACTTGCCCTCAGCTGTTAAAGGGGACAGCCTCATACAGTAAGTTACAGCAAAGAGTAATAGGTCTTTCACCCTTCCAGGAAAAGGCAAAAGTATAGGACAAAATGCTTGGAAAGCTAAAAAGCGTTAATAGTTATTTAGTTAATAAATTAATTAATTAATAATAAATTCTCAAAGTAAATTCCTAGATAGAATAATTTCAACAACAACAACAAAAGCTAAACTAGTAAGCAATTTTGAGAGTTTTAAGAGAAAATATGACAACAAGACTAACACTTTGGATTTAACATAAAACTTTCTTTGTCCCTCAAATAAAATTTCTTTCTACATATTTCTGTAGAAATATTAATAACTGCTGTTAAAAGTACCGATACCTTTGTAAGAACACAATCTGAGGAGACAAACATTACGATGAAGTCACTTTCAGAAGGGATGCTGAGGTTTTTCTCAAATTACTCATGTTAACTTTATTTTATAATACAAACACTATGAATAAGCTACAAGTAGGAAGTTTCCTAATTCAGCAATCACATACTTGCAACAGTCACATACTGAACCATAATCAAAAAAAAAAAAAAAAAAAAAAAAAAGAAAGAGGGTATAAAAAATTTGTTTTTCAAGACTGGCATCTATAATAAGCACTACATTGCTAGCAGGTTCTAGCAGTCTTGTCTAAAGGTTTATCTCATGCTTATATACCATTTTTAGGATCTCCACTATTTCAGTAAAGCCAGGTTGCACAAAGCTGTATCAATTGCTGGGACCACGTTTCCTGATTCCTAATGTACATCTGGCACCACACAGGAGGAGCCCAGTTGAGGGCACCAAGCCTGACATTAAACGTAGTGACCCTAACATACCACTGAGGCTCAAAATACCAGGACCAAACCTTCCCCGGTACCACCAACTAAATCCTCTTTAAATCCTCTTTGGAAGAGGCATGCATAGTCTCTGGGGATTTTGCCCTGCAATTCTCTTTTTTTCTCTATTTTTTATTTTTTTTTTTTTGAGGGAGGAGGGTGGAGGGGGGTAGTTAGGGATGGGGCATGTGCACTAATCAGAAAAAAAAAAATATATATATATATATATGTATTGTCAGTTTATGATGGAGTTTGCAAAGAAACAGACTAAGAGCTCACAAAGGTAAAGCTCGGGCTGCATTGCTCCCTCTTACTGTACATTTACAATGAAGCCTTTGCATCTTCTCCAGCACTCAAATCTGAAATGTTATCATTTCTGTTCTGAAATGTTTTCAAACATTTCTTGTACTCTATGCCTTCTCACTAGGGTGGTATCAAAAGACTAAATCAAGGCTTATGTTTTGAATATGGGCAGTGGACTACTCCAGCTGTCTAAAAAAAAAAAAAAAAAAAAAAAAGACACTTAAGTCATCTTCTAGGTATAGGGAAGGGAATTGATTAATGCATATGGACAGAGGGAAGGTCTCTAGGATGTAGAGCAATGTAGGAAAGTGAAGACTTTTTAAATATTACATGCATTACAGTAATTTCTACACTGACATACCAGTGGAGGAATATGAAGAAAAGAAAAAGCTGGTTAAGATATAATAATGTAACTGTACACGGTAAGGTGGGACACTGTGAGGATCTTTACCTACATGTACCTTGCTAGGGTTCAGGCCTTTCTGACAAGAAAATAATTTGACTGTTTCTACTGTGATAAGCTGGAAAATATTCCACACAAAATTCATCTAAGAATGGTGAAAATGGCTTTTTAGGTAAGATTGACAGCAGACCTCCCCCTCAACAAAATTTATTTTTCTTTTGCCACAAAATGTAGTTGGAAACAACTGTTGCATATCATATATTTTTAAAATTTAGTCTTTCATCTATGTGTAAACTGAATATAGGCTTTCACGTGATGCAGTTCAATACACACACAAAAATATAGCTGCATTGAAAACCCAAAATTACAGAATAATATTACAAAGGACCTAAAAGGAAAAGGTTAAAAAAGTATCTTCAAGGCAAATTCTTCTAGTCAAAATATATTGAAATAACAATCTATAAAAACAAAGCAAACAAAAATAACAACAAAAAACACTTATCAATCATGACCTGAACTTTTAGATTACATACTGTTCTCAGTTTTATATATCCTACATTTTCTATCTTTCAAAGAATGACTCTGTAATTCTAAGGTCACTAAAAATGAAATATTGTCTTAGAACTCAATGCATAGTCCAGCAAGATGCAGCAAAACAATGTGCAATGTACACTTAGCCAAGTACACTCCTGTAATATACTCCAGTAAATAATCAATTCATTGTCCTTGGGTAACTTGGAAAATATCCCACATAGAATAGTGTTTGTGCTAAAAATCTGCAAGGAAAACCTCACCAGCAGTATTTCCACAGGATGACGAGTGTCCTCAACTCCTGGGAAATGGAGAAGAGCTCATGACATTAGAACTCTGCAGCACTATAATCACAAAATGCCAAACACCTTGATGAATCCTATTTCCATTTCTTATATTAGAAATAGCATGTGAAAGCATATAATTGGTTTATTTAGAGCAATAATAATGCCTTCTCGCTCACATGGCTTTTTTGCAATGTAGTGAGCAGACTGTTCTCTATTTTTGTTTTTACCCACAGAGACACCCATACTCTGAACTAGTTTCTGCATTTCTCAGTGCTGCTATGCCCTCTTTTTTTCTAAATTCTCCTTTTAGATTCAAATAAGACTTTTCTCAGGGCATAATAGCACTCAGTCTGAGGAAGAACAATGAAAAATAATAGTATATGAAATACAAATTTTAGAATCTGCAGTACACTTTCAGTTATCCCGAAGTTTATCAGCCAAATGGGATCTATTTCTCATACGCAACAGTAGATATATATTTATTTGTATTATATGTAGTGAATAGCAATGAGACTATTTGGAAGCCGTATCCTTCCCATTAATATTTAAAATACATAAATAAATAAGGAGTATCATCAAATAACTAAAAGCATAGAATATGTCATTACACCTATCTCTCCTACCTCAAAACACATACATTGACTTGCGAAAAGAAAGGCAGTTTCTCACATAAGTTTCCAAAACATACAGATTTTTATGATTCATCAGTGATATCTTTCATGGGTTCCTTTATACTTCCAATCGCCTCTAATAAAAATCTAGTATTTTAAGACATTACTAGTCTGAATTAAAATTGTTTTTATTGTTATTTTAACAGTTAAAAGAATGAATCAGAATTAGAAAGATCAGCCCTAGTTGCAAAAAAATTTAACTGTTCCAAGGTATGTTCCATGATTCCCAAACAGTATTATTCATAAAAAGAGAAAGAACAAGAAAATGCTTTTATTCCTTCACTTTCACAGCAGGCAGTTATTAGGCAGTTCAAAGTGAAGAGAATCCAATCTGAAAAAGCTTTGTGTGCCTCAAAGCTTTCTATTTTTTCCAGTTATATCAGTTGGTCTAATAAAAGATAATACCTCTTCCCACAAATCTTGTCTCACTTACCCATTAAAGCCATCACATTTATAAAGACAGTGTTACTGAGACACAAAGATTCCTCAACCCAGGTGAAAAAATAAATAAATCCTGTAAGTGGTGTTTCTTAATTAATAACCTTTTTTATAGTATATAGCATGAAACATCTATGAACCAAGAAAACACGGGAGAGGACACACCGAAACAGTGAAATAAACTGGAATATATCTTGCAAGACTCTTCAATTATTCATTCATCCGTGGCCTTTCTCTGTTTTTAACACATAACATGTGTTATGTACATAACACATCAGTGAAACGATTACGCATTGTTTTCAAAATATAATGCTAGGTATCAGACGCAGAACTATTGGCTGTTATACACAGCTTGAAGAATAGCAGCATGAATAGGATTTTGCCTTCATCCTCTTTTCTGCAATTGAATTACACATTTGAAGAATTACTGAAGAAATCTACTTATGCTCAAAACCAAACCAAAAGGCTTTTCCATGGTAAAGCAATTACAAGGCCAAGATAAAAGTTAACCAATCATTCATTCATCATTCATGCAAGGAAATACTCCCACAGAACTACACATGGAACCTCATTCACTGCTGATTCTGAAAAACAAACCTACTAGAGACCTTCACTAAAGACTCAAAAAATCAATTTTAAAAAACAGATGCAAAGACACATTATTTCTTTGCCTTTCGGATAAAAGTGGTTTTTTTTTTAGAAAAACGGAGACTGCAGAATATGCAATGAACTACAAATAATAAGAAAATACCAGAAGCAAAGTGGAGAGAATATGAGGGGAACACAATGAAATATAGATGCACAGCATGGTTACAGAACCATTTTGAAGGGATTACTGAAATTAATGCACTATAGCACTATGCTTGTGTGACAGCTGCACCAAAAGCAAGTGACATAACAGACCGATTGAGACTATGTGAATGATTTGGGGCAAATCTATACCACAGACACATACAACCCATCTAACTCCACATGATTTAACCCCAGTCAAATGTGAATGCAATGAAGTGCAATGCTTAACTAGTTGTGCATGGACTCATGGTATAGTGCTTTGGCATGGCTTCTCAAGCATGATGCTGCATTGATCCAAATGAAGAATTTCAGACTGAAATTAGCAACTAGTGCAAAAACACACAATGTAAGGCTAAAATGTGGCTGGATGTCTCTACAAAATATTCTGTTGCATAACATTAGATGTGTCTTTGCTACTTAATTTTCAGCTAGCACAGTATGAGCCAGCCAAAATGAATAACTATTACATGTTTATAAAAAGACAAGTTACTATATATTCAAATCCACTCTCTATACAAAATCACAGCGTATACATATTATCTAAATATATTATGCAAATTATTACCTATATTATTTCTCTTCTAGCTAGTGGTATTTCACTCACAGTTTTGCTATCCATACATTGGCGTAATTCAGACTTCCAGCAATGAAAATGAGAAAAGACTTTGAACAAGTAATGAATATTATACATAAACTATTTATTTGCTGCACATTTGGAAAACACCAGATTATTTGTGGTCAGATTTCATACTTTGTAGTAGCATCTCGAAAGCAAATGAGTTACAGCAGAAAGGTGTTAGTCTTTGCTTTATGCCATCAGGATTCAAAGTAGCAATTTTTTTGCATTCAAAATAAAATAAATTAATTAAAAATTGAACATTCACATAACAAACTCTTATTCTTCATTTCCTTTCTATGAGCTTTAAGACACATGACTTTTCTAGGAACACAGTGCAAAGAGAACGGAATCAGTATCTAATGTACTGAGACAGAAGTTTCACAAAACAAGAAAAATAATACATTCTTTTCTTCCTTTTGTATTACAAGATGTGTGACTTCCCTGTTAGTGAAACCTTTGGTGCAGTTAACAAGCTGAAATCAATAGCTGTATGACTACTGATATCTAAATCAGTACTAAGAACAAAGTACAGCTGCTGGATGAATCCTCCATCCATTTTGCAGTTTCTGTGTTAAATAATGCAATAAAGTTATCAACACCATTAGGTGAAAACCACCTTCATTGAAAACTGCATTATTTACTTTAAATGTTCTCCATTTGCTTGTCCAGTCTGATTCCATGTGTTCTCTAATACAGGAGCTGCTAATAAAACAGCTTAAACATTGAAATTTGGCAAGGCCATGTTTGGTTTTCATGTAATTGGCTGTTTGAGTGCATACCAAGTGAAAAAAAGAGCTCTGCAGCATCAGTTTCAGAACTTCAGACACATGAAACCAATATGAATTACCTCTTACATGACAAATGAAGAGCTCAAATAAAACATTGGATCAATAACAAAATGACTCTGTATATTTATGAAAATAATGCTGGTTAACAAGATTTGCTGATTTCCAGATATTGCAACAATTACAGTGAAACCACAGACTGTGTATTGATACTAAAGATCTGCAGTTATTAATACATTTCTTCATAGTTCATCCAGCTAGAAAGAACTGTTATGATCATCATGCCCAATCTCTTTCATCTGAAAAACAGTTTATGAGACTTCACATTTCAAATAGTTTGACAGAGATTCCCAGTGGGTTCATCAATGGGTTTCATAGAAAGCACTGGGAAAAAAAACAGTCTATAATACCAGGACGAAAAATCTCCACACATCTTTGAATTCTATTGTTCCTACTCAATTTTGGAAATGAAAAACTAGAAGTTTTGTCAGTATTGATGTCTAAATCTCTACATATTTTTCGCATAACTTTTGGCCTTCTTGTTTCTGAAAGCTCTGTATCTAATTGCAAAGTGTTAATCTAAGCTAGCTTGATGCATTTGCAACACTAGAGTTAAATGACAAGGTTATTACTTTGAAAGCATCATATTTATTTGTTTCAGTCAACATCATTTACTTGTCCTGATTGATAAGAACCATGACATATCATTGGTAATAATTTATGGTTAGCATTAATACTTTTCAGTATGAAATATTACCAGCCATAACAACTATTTGCTGCCAAACTAAAATAAATATAAAAGCAAGACATTTCTAGACATGTAATTTGTCTGTAAGAAAAAAAAAGGCTGTCAACGAAGTCTAAACAAAAAGGCACCTCTAAAAAATTTGTTAAAGCTTCAACCATTCCACATATAACTTTCCAATAAGATTAATTATCTCAAGAAGACAAATTCACTGCAGAATGTTAATTAATTCACAATCAATTAAACTCAAATCATCTAACAAACAGTAATGTGATACAAAGTGCAGTTTAGAATAGCTGAAGAAACTTCTTTTTCTTCTGGTACATCAAGGACTGAGATAGACCACCCTATATTTGGATATGCAACTCAATCATTTCTGAATACATAATAACTTCAGATGAGTGAATTATTCAAGAAATTGTTCTGCATTACTACTTCTGAAAGCCTCATATATCACTGCCTTTTGAAATTCTATTAGTTACACTATCATGTAAAATATGTTTCTTGAGTCTTGTATGAAATGACTTACGACAAAAAATTATTTTTTTTTTTTTTCTGGCTTATTTACCTTCAGCATTAAAAATGTGTAACATCATTGAAATGACAGTTACATGATGGTGAAGCTGGTAAGTCTTGAGCATAAAATGAGCATTTTTATATTGATACACATGTATGTACTCACATGTCATTCTCATGCATGCTCATACTCAAATTCAGTATGACTAAAAATCTGCCTTTACCAATATTTCATTATTTATAGAAACTTGTCTTTTTCTAAATTGCTTTACAGACAGATTGACAATGTGCATGTATATTTTGATCCAAACTAGCACAAGGGGAAAACAAATATATTAATTCTGACAATACAACCAGAAATTTATCTCCACAGAAATATGAGGCTGATGAAGGTGCTTGCTTCTGGTCAGCTGAGCTAAAGAACTCAATTCTGTCTTAGAAAAATGCATATTTAAACACTTTAATACTGCCCAATACTTCAGTCTGATCGTTTCACATGGTCCTTACAGTACAAACTGAGTCCCATACAAGAGGCATCTCTTATGAGAAATTTATATCGAGTATGTCCACACATATTGAAAACTGTTAATTGAGACTGAAATATGTTTTATATCACTGATTCTTGAAAGCAGAACTGCATTAACCCTCCTTAGAGTTTCCGTGATGGTTAAATTTAGTGTGCTCTTTCAGATGCTGTTGAAGAAAGAATTGAGCCAAGATTTGTTTTTTATTCTCAGCTTTTCTGAGATAATATGTTCCTCACATATTGTATTTATTAAAGCAGATTGCAAAAGAGGAAAATGGGAAGAGGCAGAAAAAATAACACCTTGTTTTGAGGACATGCAGTTGTACATGTGGCAATATTTACAAAAACGTGCATTAGCTGATTCAAGTGAAATATGGACAAAGAAATGGGCAAGAAAGATGAAAAATATTTTCTAGTCATATTCCATATAAAAATCTAGGAATACAGTGCCTTGACTTTGAAGAACTCAAGAAATTTTGAAGAAAAGACTACAGTCTCCGTTTATTTTTTTCTTCTCTGGACCATCTGACTTGCTCTGGCAGCAGTAAGACAGCAGACTCCAAATGCTCCTCTGCTGTTTGCTTACAAATGACACAGGGAGATGAAAAGACCCAATGGAGCTCAAGAAGCGATAAGCAATGAGATAAATGGCCTGATGAAATGAAAAGGGAGAATGGAAAAGAAAACAAAGCTGGGGGAAGCAGATGGGTAAACCAGCAAGCAAGAAGATAGGAAAAAAAGGAATAGGAAAAAAAGATAGGGCTAAATATACCAGAATGGAGGGGAAATAAATAAATAAATAAATAAATAAAAATAAAAAGAACAAACAGCTATAGAAGCAGAATTCAGTCCCTTAAAAGAATGAAAATGAAGACAATCAGATCAAGAGAGAATGAACAGGCAGCAGGGAGGGAAAGCAGTCAGCACATCTGCAGCATGGTGGCTGGAAACACAGGCTCTTGGGACTGATGAAGGAAATTTGTGAAGAGCTGACTGACTTGTGGAGCCTTCCTCTTTTGAAGATAAAAGGAGTGAAAAAGGCAGCACTTGAATGCATGAACTTCATCTGTCTTTTGACACTTTTTTGGCACCATCACTAATTGCTTAGCATGGATGCACCATGTGGAATGGCAGGAATGCAGCGTGTTTTTTCCATGTGATAATTTGTTGCCAGTCTCCTGGAGTGATACAAGGACACCTTTAATTATATCGCTGGGTGATAAGGATCTCCAGGGATTTTTGCTGTACACTTTTTTTGTTTTCCCCGATAGCATGCAATTCTGTATTATAGAGTTTCTGTGAGAAAATGGCTGTTTGTCTGCTTTGACTTTTGAGTATTTAACTGCCTTAACATTCCAACGGGTTGAGCTGTGAACAGGTTTGCCAATTACATTTGAAACACACAAGGTTAAATGTTCCTGTACCACCAACATATCTTTATGAATCAGCCAGCCAACAAGGCTGGGAGTTCATCACTCCAAACCATTCTCTAGAAACCCTGCTTAATCTCTTCAAATGATTTAAAGACTGGAAGCCAGATTTCTCCCCTTCTTACATCACTTCTGTACTGGACTGTGAACTCCAGTATCTTCAACAAACGATACCTATGCTAAGACAGCATGAAAAGAAAATCCAATCCATAGGAATAAATTCCATAAAATTCATTAAGGCTAAATTTCATCCTTAGTTTTAAACTTCCATTTTGGTCATGCACTATTCATCTCCTTTATCTCTATGATTTCTCTGGTGCTGTTCCTCCTGCTAGCTGGCTTATATTGTTCACCTTCTGTTCCACTACCTTGTTACAAAACTGAGCAAAATACCACCTTTCCATGCAGTTTCCAACAGCTGAGCTCACAGCTAGTTATCCACTCCAGCACTTCCTATTAACAAGCCATGATGCTTCTTGTAGTCTACTTGGCCTAGCCTCACTAATTTTCTCTTATTGTACCATATTTCTACATTAGTCTCTACTGTTACCCCTGTCAAAAGAACTGTAATATCATAAAATGGCCACATGAAGTAGACTCTTGCAGCAAATAAAAGACCTCTTCATGATGAAGTGATTAAAAGGTCATGATAAGAGAGCTATTCATTTAGTACAAGGGACTACTTCACAGTGATCTCAAGCTATAACAAAGTGATGAATACCTCACACCAAATTCAGCTCTCTGGGAAACATCTAATCTGGTGCTATATTTGCAGACAATAAATAGAATTAAAAAGGTTAAATTTGTGCAGATAGTTGACTGCCTTCACTGAAACATTAATTTATTGCCTGAGACCCCAGGCTAACAACCTTTCATGCTTAAATACCTGAAAAGACCTGTCCTTACTTAAAAAGAGCACAAAAACTGGATAATAAAGAGGCACATCTCAATATTTCTCTAAAAAGTGGACCCAGCCATTTGATCTGGTAGGTCTGTCACACTACCTATGCTCTGCAGAGCATGAGACCGGAGCTTGGTTTAAAGCATAATGTGCAACAAAGACAACTTTGCAAAGATGTGCTTAAAACATTTCTCTGGGACAGTTACATCAAGGTCTAGTCTTTGCAATCTACTTCAAGGTATTTCAACTCTGTCTACGTATGTATGTTAAAAGATCTTTCATTCCATCTGTTCCAAAGTAACTGCTAACTCTAGTTTTGCAGGAATTCACTTATTCATCACTCCTCTTTTCAACCCTGTTGAGAAATGCAAATGCCAGCAGATTTATCTGCTTTTCTGACTGACCTGCTGGCCTAGTCAGAGAAGAGACAGTCAGCCAATTTTTCTTTGATCAAGGAGACAGGAATGCAGCCAAAGCCTCTTCTGAGAACAACGAAGGGTTCCTCATGCATAACGTAGACAGAAGATACCCCTGCCATACAATGAGCTACAAGAAGAGAATCACAAGATGCGATATTTAAGGTGTCTGAAAAACACACAGACCTTTATTGTCTTTGGGCATTTGCTCTAGGACAAAGTTTTCAATTACAGAAATACAACCATTTTTTAAAAGATGGAAATGGTGGCTTAAATTATGTTCTTCCAATAGTGTTTCTAATGAAAGGCAGCTCTACCTCAGCATGTTTTATGCAATGACCTGTGTCAGGCTGACCCTTTTCCTTTAGGCTAAGTGAATCTATATTCCTGAAGGAAAAAAAAAAAAAAAAAAAAAAAAAAAAGCTTTCTATTTTCCATTTTCAATGTATGTTCATCCTTTATATAATGTTCTTACCATGTCTTTTATCCTATTTTTAAAATAATTAACTTCTTCATTTGTTCTTGATGTTAAATATTTCCCAGAGAATTATTTTCTGTTCTGATTGTACAGTCACAGGATGTAACAGACCACTTGTTAAATTGCATCAGATATTTGCTCTTATTAAGTAATGGCAAAACAGCTTTTTTTTTTTTTTTAGCACTCCTAAGGTCACTGTTAATGGTGTACACCCAATGACTACTGACAAGTCTGTTTCAGCCAGTATCTCTGAAGGAAAATTTCTTCATTACCACCACACATCTTCCTTCCAGTGCTTCCACGTAACACAGCTTTGGATGTTCTCATGTTAACAGAGCTGATAAAATACAGTATGGTTTGCTTCCTGTTTGACACTGTGCTTTTCCTAAGACATTTAAAAGGGCATTGGCAACAACGTTATTCATCATCTTCACCTACTGCCTTGTCAAAGCAGGAGGCGACTTCAACTTCAAGAACGAATTCAAGAAAATAGAAAAAAATATCTAATTCATCTATGTTGGCTGGTACAGAATATATGAATAGCACAGGTCATAGACATAACAGCACAACTAATAACACAGACAGTATTGCTTGTGTTAATATGACTCCCTTGAGAGTTAATTTGGTTGTGCTGATAGACCTTTCCTCCCTTGACTTTCAACATTTCACAATACTGTTTGTGGTATTTATAGAATTCCCCATCTGTTAACTAACTAGTTTTCCTATTTCCATCAATAGACTTCATTTGCAAGTATTTCATTAAAGCCCTGTTCTGATAATCTACACCAACAAGATTTACAAGGTCATGAATCATGCTCATGAACTGACTAACTTCATGGTGGTTGCTATTCTCACCCTTCCCCATGACAGTGAGCAATACTAGTTTACAGCTGGTATAGTACACCTTCTACTATGAGATACAATCTCAGGTTGCTATCTTGAGTGCAAAGTGGCTTCAGTGATTACACTAAAAATATTTTTCTAATCATCTCTGTGTAAAAGTTGCAGAAAGGGTGCTGAAGTCTTCAGTCAATGGTGCATCAGCTATCAGCTAGCATAGTATCAAAATCACTACATATTTTCTTGTATGTAGGTTATATGTTTCCATGATCCAGCTTTGCTACACTAAGTCAAGGACTCAGAGTTGATCTTTTAACACTGCTGCATAGGCTATGAGTCAATTTGCAAAACCTTCTGACAAGTCACTTGCACATTTCTGAATTTCTATTCTGATCCCAAAATCTTTGTGAAAAATCTAATCACTTCAGTAAAAAAAATAAATAAATAAGTTTGATAAACAAGCAAGGTCTGTCTATGATTTATTAGGTGGGACATACTTTTTTACAGATTTTCTTTTAAGCATGCTTCGTTTCAAAGGTATTTATCATTGTATATACTGAGTTCAATGTGACTCTGAATGTGAACTCTGAAGGAATAATTTTTGTTTTGTGAGCTTCTGGTCTACTGACCAAAATTTATTTATTATTATTATTTCTTAATAACTATAATTGAAAAAAAAAGCTTTGCTTTTCACATAGGAATTGTGAATTTTAGATGAAACAAACAGAACTGTTAATTTGTATATAAATTCTCCCAACGCATAATCGTTAGAAAAGTAACATAGCTAAATTCCTGTTGGTATCAGAATGTCAACTAGAGTATCTTATTTTCTTGAATTATTGTTCATTTTGTGATCTATAAAGCAGAATAAATATTAAAAAAAAAAAAAAAAAAAAAAGCCTTGTCATAGAACTTAAATGAATCATAAACAGAATCTATGTGGGGAGTGATGTTGAATGAATTAGGGATATCAGATGAATGAAAATTCAATTGCTCTCATAAGTTGCTTAAGACTTGTTTTAACCAGGAGTTGGACTTGATGATCTTTGTTGGTCCCTTTCAACTCAAGATATTCTATGATAGTTCAAGAAATACGTAGAGTCTGGGTTTTGCTATAGCAAGGACTAACAAGCTCAATAGCCTCTCTGTGAAAACTGAAATCAAATAGCTTGTGAAATCCAACATAAATGTTTCAGATAAAATTCTTAACCTAGTAATCTAGATTCGTATTTTGGCATATCACCTGACAAAGAGAAATTGAAAGGAAATGATTCTTGAAAGAAGAAATCACCTATTAAGGAAGACTATCCTCATTTTAGGCCTTTCAAATCTAGCTATTGATTAAAAATAAATAAATAAATAAATAAATTACTGCCTGATCCTTTTAACCAATATCACATATGGTGTGAATGTATCCGAAAAGGAAATTTATCCCTCTGATTAAATTATTTTTATTTACTTCTGCAAACTTTAACTAGTCCATTAATGTGATTTGTATACATAAACAAGTAAGCAATAAATTTAAATGCGTACTATTGAGTAAGATATTAGTAAGATAAGTTCACAGTGGTTCACTAGTTATATAAAGTGACAACATGAGACTTTGGGTTATTTGCACAACAAAACCTTAAAGATTTATTTGGTCATGGAGGTTAACAAAGTAGTCAGCACCCATGGGGATGGGTTATAATTTCAACAGATTATTGCACACTGGAGCTATCTTGCAGGGACAACAATAATATCATGGTCCTCTCGGGGCCATTTTTGGCGTTACTATTTATATACTCCTTCTGCAAAAAAACGTGTGGGGAATAAACTTCTGAGCTTTCTAATGATGGATGCATTTTGGTGTTAGATCAAGTTGATGATGTTAATAAACAAATGAGACGCTTACCTCTACTGTGATTCCCAAAGATCGTGATGGTTATGTGCACTTTTAGGCATTAATATACCTCTAAAACATGCTTCAGTCATTGAAAATTGTTATCCTTACCCTTTCCATGTGTGCTAAAGCCATCATAATTAAAACATGAAATACTGTAAGTGATTTTACATCAAATACCTGATGTAACCTGTTTATATTCCTCCCACATACTCAAGTGGAGCATATTCCACAATATAGCCACTTATTTGACATTTATTTCATCTTCCTTATAATTCTATGGGCAGAATTCAATAATTAAACCTAAAGTGATTATGTATATAATGAGCAAAAACAGATCAATACTTTTTAAAATTTCAGTAGTGGTAGTTATAAAAATGTTTAAGCACCTTCAATATGAGGAACAACTCAGTAAAATTCACATTTATGTCCTTTTAAAAATAATAATGATACTTTAATAAAATTAATTTCTTAGGTTTTTAAGTAACTGGTGGCTATTTTATTGTAATTTACTAACCAGATTCTCAATTGCTGCACTGCATTCTATCTCTGTGGACTCTGTTGACCTATGTCCATTATGGACATTTACATCCTCATTTTAAATATTCCACCTTGTCTTTTTTTTAAGTGGTTTATTTGTCAAAAGAAATATGCAATAGGGCACAGACTCAAGAGGCTGAATAACCATTAATTTCTCTTTGATCTGGATCTTGACCATTAGGTTACCTGAAAGCTTCTCAGAAACCTTACACTACAAAAATGTCTTGTCCATTAAGCAAGATTCATTACAGAATCGCTGTTATTCATAATCGCGCAGCAGTTTGAATGGCTTACCTGAGTCCCTTTAGTATTATTTTACTTATGAAATCCATAAATTCAATATGGAATCTGATATTAAAAAAAAATAATACAGAAACATATATGATCCAGGCTTCTCTCAAATATCAGAACAATGTCAGATTGACACAAGCAGCACAGCTGTGTACACAGTAAGGAGAAGGGACAATTCACATTAAATGCAGCCTCTTGTGGGGCACAGATTTATTCTCAGTCTGGTTCTGTGACCTGAGACTGAGGGATGTAACCGTTCCAAACCCTCAGTCCCAGTCTGGATCTTCTCTGAATTAATTCAATAAAATCCCATGGTCTTCAGTGGTACACAGGCCAGCTACCCTCATATATGTAAAGAGCCTTTTCAGGCATCTATTTCACATGTGGAAATCAGCTTGTAATTAAATACGTAAATGTTTCATAAGGATCTGTGGAGTGACCTGACTACACACCACTCCCGTTCCAGCCAAAATTAAGTGAGCATAGAGATATAGGGTTTACATGCTAATGCTGTGGGAATGAGATTAAATGTGACCCTAAGAATTAGTACTTATTAAAAAGATGATCACTCCTTCTTCTCTCTTTTAATATTCAGAATGGTAATCAAGATCAGTGCACCCACAAGCACAACACTATCAGTGTAATACAGGCTACTACTGGTTTATATACAGGCGTAAACTATGTGGTTAATTATATATTCATTTGTGAGTTAGGGATTTCAGTGTATAATGAGAATTTTCTTTTGTATTAAATATGTCTTCTGATTTTTTTTTCTTTCATTTATTTATTATTTTTGGTATGAATTAGGTCAGTGGTACCTGACACTTAAGACATATATAACTAAATGCTATTGAGTTCTTTCTGTTAGAAGACACTTCTCTCTCAGTATCTAGGAAGCTGGTAAAGTTAGTCAGTCTGCTAATTATATGCTTTGATAGAAAAAAATTTAACTCTCATCATTTAACTCTCATCATCCATTCCACTTATTAACTGATGGGGCTTCCTACAGCAGACTGCTGTCTTTACATATGTATTAATTCTGGTAGAGCTGATCTAACAGGACTCACATCCAGGAGCCCATTACCTTTTTTTTTTTTAAAAAAAAAAAAAATAAAAAAAAAATCTAGGAGGACCTGCATTTTCCAGTATTTCCAAGCCAACCCTTTTAAATTTCCATTTGCATTTCTGGCATAGCTCCTTATGCTACATGAGTGAACCTCTATTAGTCCAGCATTAGCTATAAAATGTAACAAAAATTCTCTAGTCTTTCCTTTGCGGCCACTGCAGCTAATCTGACCACAGTGCTTCTCAAGCAATTACCCTCTGATGATTGTAACTCTGAACTACAAAGATGAGATAAAGGCTTTGTAATGTGTTGTACAGCAAGACTAAATCTAGCAAGACTATCCATTTTATTACATGCTAATAATAACACATTTATTTTTACATCTTCTAAAAGATTTTTACCATGCAGCCAAGTGCTGCATTATATTCCACAAATACATTTCAAGAAGTAAAGTGGTATAAGTAGAGTGCTCCATCCACAGCATTTTGGCAGTAAATTACAAGTTATAATCAATTTTCTAACACTGGTAGATTATTTTTTGTCTAATTAAGTTAGTACACAATTAATTCTGATCATTAAATTGCTGTATGCAAACAGACAAAAGCAGCCCCTTTTGCTTGAAAAAAAAAATAAAATACCTGCAGTCTGACAAACTTGAGAGTACTTTTCATGTGCTAGTTCATTTTACTTCAACTGAATATTTGCTACTAATAAAAAAGTTGCAGTCAATTAAAGCAATTTATCACCATTCACAAATACAAATATAGTGCCAAAATAGCGTATCATATTACTTTTCGGTAGGACAGACACCAGTAAATTTAAGAACTGTCAATAGTTACAAGATGTTAGTTTTAAATTCAGTTTTTCATTTACAAAGGAAAGTAGTACTTTATGATCTTTTAAGTTACTGTCTTTTTGCTATTTTTTTTTCCACTCCTCTTACTTACATAATTTTCCCAATCAGAATATGGTTTTTCTATGTCCTGTGTCAGATTTGGCTTACTATACATTTCTCTAAAATGCTATTGCTGGAATAAAGCTCAGTGTAATAAAGAAGCTGGACTGCTACAATTTCATCTGCTAATGAGGAAGAGCTGATCAACATTCTGATCCTATTTAATGCAATTTAAGCAGGTTTTACAATCAATGAAGAAAAGGGAATTTGTTGAGTTTCAAATATGTGTTGTCCTCTGCATTACAACAGAGAGAGCTGGGATGGAATTAAGTACCTAACATACCAATGTTTGATGCAGAAGTCATAGAATGAGAATCAGTGAAAGTCTCACCTCAGAACAGAGCTGAGTTGCCCCTAAAGCATTCAGGAGATACCAGTTTAACTAGGTTAAAAACTTTTTCTAGTAAAAGGGCATATAAAAGAGGGAAGTTTATTACCTTACTATTTGCAAGAACCCTTTACATATTTGAATACCTATAGTCCCAGACTTCACCTGTCGAAACTAAGGAAACTTAAGTCTTTCAGGCCATAAGCTAAAAAAAATGTTTTCAAGATTTCACATGTCTAACAGAAAACACATGCTTAAACACTTAAATGTGATAATTCTTTTTTTTTTTTTTTTTTTTTTCCTAAACAGTAGGGAACATTATTTATATGTCCAATCTGTGACCTGCTGTAATCCCCATATTTTTTTTCCTATAATAAAAATATATTTTTTGGTCTAATACATTACCTATTGCGCACTTTTTTACTAGACATACTCCCACCGAAGCGCAACAGCTTGCCTTTGTAGCTACTGAATAATATCCTGCATATTCTAAACATTTCTCCAATTTGTTTATATAGATTTGAATTCTAACCCTGTTCTCCAGCCTCCCAGCAAACCAGTTTGGTACAATCTTCAAATTTACATCAGTTTACTCCATGTTCTACTATCCAAATAATTAAGCAAAATGTTGAATATCACTATCATTATAGCTAACCATCCGTGCATCAAGATTCAGATGGAAATTAAATATTTAGCTCTATCATGCGGTCAGATTTTTTAGATAGAATCCTATTTGAATACCAGATGGATTTTTTAGTAGCATTTAAGAGCCAGATTTAGAATAGAACTCAGGCATGTAAAGCGGATTGCAGGCAAAATTTAGCTTGTAACCTAATGTTACAGGTCTAAGGGAAAAAAGAATCACTGGAAGAAACTCAATTATAGACTACTCCTAGAGATGTTCTTTTTACGTTAAACTCCTTCACACCCAGGAAAAAAAATCATAGTTTTGAAACAGGTGCTAAATTGCTTTACTATCACACAAAAGACATTTGATATCCCCAAATCTGAACTCTTTGTTGTTGTCTATTGAACATCCTCTTATATTCACTGCACCTTCACACCCCATGCCCTAGCAGTCACTGCCATCCTTTAAAATGCTGCTGAAAAAGGCAGCTCGCAGCGCTCTCCCTGCCTGCTGCCACAAGCAACCCCAGCCAGGCAGAATTTAGATCCCCCTCGTTTCAAAGTCAGCCTCAGGAGAGCTTCCTGAGTCACTTGGGGGACATTTGAAAGAAGCAAGCGATTCTAAACTGGACTCATAGGGACATTTTTCTGTGCAAATTTGCTTTCAAGCCAGGCAACTTGCAATACTAAATGAGAAGGCTTCATATTAATAACGAATATCTTCTTTTGTCAGTCCTTTCCAGAGAATAAATTGGCTTGTTCTTGTAGAGGTATTTTTTTGGAATTATGGAGAATGCAGAATTGTATCTCACAGTTAAATAAACACATACAACATTGGTATGTCAATGCTTTATGCAGCTCTTTTTCTACTGATTTTAAAGGATGGCAAACTGATGGGAGAAAAAAAAAAAAATCACAGGCCTTTTCAAATAGAGATATTCTGTCTTGCATAAAATGTAATGAAGTCAGATTTAAATACATATAACCTTGGGGTTATATAGTCTGAGTTTTTCTAAATGTGCCATGCTCTGATAATACCTGACATTTAGAGAAACATCCCCAACTGTTATGCAATAAAGTTGATAACATTACAGAATTAAATCCACTTGGAGCATGAAGTTTTATACAAAGAGCTGAGCAAGAAGTGGAGAAAACACTCTGAGAACAAGAAAAGGTCTATGGATTTGCCTGTAGTTATTTATTTATTTATTTATTTTAATTTTATACTTTGACAAGAAACAATTTGAATCTAATTTAAAATTATAAGACCCTTCAAACTTAAAAAAAAATAAAGAAAGCAGGTATGTTCATCTCCTTATTCTTCATTGTTACGAATAACTTCATTTCAAAAGTACTTAAATGTTTTACGTAGTTGTAGAAGTTGTTTTGTACAATACGTCTGCAGTTACAGTTAGCTGTCACCCCCTGTAACACTGCTTTACATGCTTCTGACTGACAAACTTTGAATATTATTTATTTATTCAGTTCCAGGGTCTTCCACCAAATTAGACTGTGCTTGCTTTTCCTTATCATAGAAGTCTTCAATAAAAACAGCTCTGCCACTTCTAAATAAATAAATAAAAATTAAATTAAATTAAAAAAAAATAAATAAAAAAATGAGGAGAATCTTCCTGAAGCAGAGAAGGAGAACAGCCAACAGCACATGGCACAGCAGCAAAAGATTTCTCAAATCACCAGGAGCAGCTCTGGTTCCTCTGGGTTAGCTGAACTTGTGTTAAAAGCCTGCACACATCTGCAAGCCTTAGGCTCAGAGCTTAGCAAAAAAATAAAAATAATAAAAAAAAAATTAAAAAAAAAAATTCAAGATTTGCCTTGGCTGGTGTAAGAAACTCATTTTTTCCACTGAGGAAGCAAGAACTGCACTTATAAATACTCATTGAAAATACAATGTGGAGAGAGGAAGGATCCCCAATTACATGAATGTGCACACTCACATCATTGCATGTTCATTCTGCAGTCAGTCCTTCACAGGAAAAAGTCTGCTACAGAATGATTAGATTACTTTTACTGAAATGTTTTTATTTCTTTATACAAGCTTCCATTTGATTTCAGGCACATTTGAAAATTAAGTTATAAAAACTTATATAAAATAAAGAAAAAAGAGAAAGCTGATGTGTGTATATATATATTTAATATTCCATCTTCTACGAGTGAAACATTACTAGTTACAGAGAAATTGAAGATTCATCTTTGATGATACCACATTCATTAAACCAACCATTACATAAAACAGTCTCTGCATATCCTTATGATCTCAGGAAATCAAAGAGAAAGATGAGAAATTGCCATAGGTTACTTACAGTAATATAGGATACACCTCATTTTGTACAAGATGAAAGGAATATGCAAAAAAAAAAAATGCAAACATTATTCAGTGTTTTAAAGCATTACTGGGATAACTGACTAAGATAGTTGTTTGCCTTTGTTGTGAACTGAAGTATCTTAAATAAAATACTGCATTCCTAGAAGAGAAATACATAATTTTACTAAGAACCTAGGCTCAAATATGGTCTGAGTATCTCCTGAAGAAGAAATGGTGAAAAGCAGTGTATATGTAACACAGAAAGTATCAGGTATACGTACAGAAATACATAGATTAAGTACACACAAGATGTACCTTTATGTATGCAAACAATTGCACATAACTTCCCATGCAAGTCTTTCCAATGGCACACCAGGGATTAAAATGGAAACTGGTTGTGTTTGTTTTGAGAACTATCTGCCTCCTGTATCTTCTATGATCTGCCCAAACACATTTTTTTGTTGGTCTTCCAACGTTTAACTCAGATGCTTACATAATTGCCAATATCAACAAGTTCATGGTAATGATTTCAATGATGCAAGCTAACCTGATAATTAGGAAAATGTTGGGAAATAGTATTTTAAAATATCAGTAGAGTTTTCTCATCTTCACAGTAGTACAAGTTCTTTATATTCATTTGCATGACAGAAGTCTTGGATGATTCAGTTTTATTCTGCCAGAGCATGGAATGAAAACAAAAATTTTGAAATCACTCATTTAGTATTCAAAAAAATGTTTCCTGTATTTAAAATATTTTTAAAAAATCATTGCTGTTTTGTTTGTTTTTAATTCTGTATTTTACTTTTTAAATGCTTACTTTATATTCTTCTTGTACTGGTTTGTGGTTACTGTAACAGACAGTGAGATTCTGACATTGGTTCATCATTTAAAATAACTCTGAAGACTGCAGAAGCATGTAGAAATTAAAGATATATTAATAAAATATTCTGATTACATTGTAAATTAGGACTGGATTTCTATAAATTCTCTAACTTATGGAAAACGAGTACAAAATACTAATCTATAGATGTGCTAGGAGTCTTTATTTAATCTATGACTGAAAAAACAAGAAAAAAAAAGAGCACAAGCTATTGAGCAGTGAAGTATTAGTCCTAGAAATTTTAATGTTCCATTTTCAGCCAATATTTTCTGTCTTTCATTTGATCAGTTGAAAGTTCAGGTTATGGCAGCTTTATTCATATTCAATAGTATCTTAATTATCATAGAATGGTTTGCAAGGGACCCTAAAAACCACCTAGTTCCAACTCCCTGCCATGGGCAGGGACACCTTCCACTAGATCAGGTTGCCCAATAGCCCCATCCAACCCGACCTTGAACACTTCCAGGGACTGGACAGCCACAGCTTATCTAGGCAACATACCTAGCAATTCGTGCCCTCCTCTATTCATGGAACACACACCTTCAGTGATTTCAGTTAGCGTGGCTGTAATTTAAGGATTAGAAGTAAAGATGAACTGTACAAACTGATTATTTGTGATCACTGGACATCCTACAAAGGAGTTAGAAAACAAGCTTTTTTTGCAGGCGATAGAAAAGGTATTCTACTTCTGTTACTTTAAAGGACTAAATAAAACTCAGCAATTAGACTTCCTCTACCAGATACGAACACCAAGGATAGTACAATACTATTCTCCTTTTAAGGCCAAAAATGACCACTATAATTGTATAATGTATACTGAACTCTTGCCAAACGTGTGCTAATGGCAGACATTACACAGTGATTAACACCTCACACCTATAATTTGTGTGGTTTTGAACATTTAAGAAAACCATTGAGTCACTGTCATAATCACAAGCTAGCCCATCTTTCCACATCCAGAGTTACAACACCGAGTCCTATCTAATTTATGGAATCACTAAAATAAAGCAAATACACTGACTTGTCTTTTTGGACAAATCCTCTCTAAATATCCTCTGAAGAAAAACCCTTTCCTCATGATCATGGTCTTTCCTCATGATCATGGTCTTTCCTCATGATCTAAAGCCTCTGGCTTTACTAATATTTAAATACATGCTGTGAATTGTTAGGAGTGAGTAGGACTTTTAAAATCTAAATTATGCCCATTTTTAAGCATTCATTATCACTCTATTTGGTAACACTCAAATGCCATTATCAGTTGAGAAGGAAAATTGTATTTGTTACTATTCTGCATCCTCCCATTAATCGCTTGCCCCAGGTTTTATGGGTGAAGTCTTGTGGATGGGACCCACAGCGCACCTGCATCCCTGCAGCAACACACAACTCTTAGCCAGATATGGAGGGACTGAGAGGGATGTGCATCATGCCTAAAATTAAACTCAAAAATTTAGTTATTGTCATCTTATCTTGAAATTGCCATGAGAAGAGATACTGAACCCAGCCTTCTTTATTGCCTTATCCACTCACATTAATATTGCCATTAAAACTTATCTCAATTTCTCACATGCTTGGGTTCCTTCCTTTTTTTTCTTTATTCCATTTTTTTTTATATATATATTTTATCCATTTAGTCACCACCCACACTGTGGTTTTTATAGGAAAACAAAGGAAGTGTCCTGATGTCTTTTTTTTTTTTTTTTTTTTTTTTGTCTTATCATCAAGATGATCCCACACTTGGAAATATTTGCAAATGTAGAAATTGTAAGAAAATTAAATCCAGGATATTGCAGTGCAGGCAGGGGTGAAAAATTTCCACTCTGTTATTAGAAATCCGCAGACTTTTCACACCAAGCTGGATTTCCTAGCAGATAACAGGCACGAATCTCCATGGCTGTGGAGAAACATGGATTCTGTGCACAGGAACACTCTATTAAAGATGAAGGCTACCTCTATACAATTTTCGAATTTACTTTAGACCCTCCAAAAAGATCAAATCACAGCAACTGAAGTTGGGTTAGCAATTTTAAAGCAGAGGAAAATAACGTTTGGATTAGGTGATTATTCAGAATTCCCTGATTGTTTTTCTCTTATTTTACAAATCCCAAAATCAATAACACTTCTCATCTCTACCTATTTTTATACAGAGAAACACTCTTGGCTACCCATAATTTGCTAGCCTGTTTGCAGACTAAAGAAGTGGGGATCAATGTGTTTTATTTTTTGTTTATATATATATATTTCTAATTATTATTTCCCTGCTTTTCATTTTGCTCACATTACAAGAACACTGTGAAATATTTAGACAGTCAGACTGACTCTGTCAATACTTCCAGTAATCTCACTCTGAGGAGGTCTGCTTTTCCATCTCATTTATTTAACCTCATCTTTCCTCTAGTTCTCATTTTATTAGTTACAAAACAGTTTCTTAGGAACCACAAGGTCCTTAAAGACTACAAAGTGAAGATCTCCAACAAAATAATAGAAAAGAAACTCACCATTTTAAAGCAAAAACCCAGTGTGGTTAATTTGCATCCACTTAATATATTTAAATTTTCTCATAAGCTTATATATGTCTCTTGGGATAATAATTAACTTTGAAATTTGAATTGATTTTATTTTTGTAATTTACAGTATGTGCTACCACCCTTTTATTATATACGCACTACTGTTGTAGAAAATGCAATTAGACCAAGGGTTTTTGTTGTTGTTTGGTCTGTTTTTTGTTTGTTTGTTTTTTGCAGTTTTTTTAAACTAACACAACAGTAAGAAGCAACTTGCAGATATGTCACCTCTAGTTTATTATCAGGAAGGCAAAGAACCAAAACAGGTTTTCATGGAAAATTCTTTATACTTTTTGCTCATTCGTGAAGCAGATTCATAATGCATAGCCAGTATTTTCTAGGGCCTTCTTTCTGTATTGTTTCCCACAGCTGCCAATACTACTGTCAAAATTAAGCTTCTTCTAGACAGAAACACCTGAGAATTAGCCCTACCTCAAGTATGATGCAAATTCAGGCTAGAAAGCTCCATGTGTATGAGACACTTTCTGCTAGAGGTTGCAGGGAAAGCAGGTAAAAGACAGTGGACTGTTACACTGCAAACATGCAGATGAGTAGTACCTTAACAGAAAACAGGGTGCTCACTGTAAGTAGCAACATGAAGTGGAGCTAATGGGCTGCAGGCACTCCCTGTAGCGAGCAGACCCTGGTTTAGGGTCATTCTCACTGAAACAACTTCTAGAGGCCCCCAAAGCTGCAGGTAGTGTGGCTGAACCCAGTGAGGGGAGACCAGGTCTGCCCTCTGTTCTGCCAAGGCCACCCCTGCAGGAAAGGGCATAACCTGGATTCGAGTGAGTGATGCTGTCAGCAGCAAAAGATCTCTCTTAAATGCATCCTAGGCAGGATTGTTCCACACTAAAGATGACAGAAAGTTGACTTACAAAGAAAAGCCAGCATCTCTGGAAATCTCACAACTTGTGACTTCTGACGGGAGAAGAGAAAAACTTGCCTTCACAGTGCCCTACATGTGGGAGAGACCTCAGGCTCAAACTCTGCCTGCCAAGCTGCAGTCCACACTAAATCTTATTATGAAATATGTTTTTCAAAAAATCCCATAATTATACTAGCAATAGTAGGTGCCTCTATAATAAATTACATTTATTTCCCTGGAAGATACTAATTCACTTTTTTGAAATGTTCACGGCTAAGTCTAAGATTAGATTTTTGAATTGTGCTCAGAGACAATTTATGCATAAGTAAAAAAAAAAAAAAAAAAAAAAAAAAAAAAAAAGCTGTATCCTAAACATAGAGTACACTAATGTGACATGATCTATCTGACATAATGACATAATACGCATTCAGTCACCTACTGAAAAGTTCAGCAGCTTCTTCCCTTTCACATGCAGCATTGCAGGACTATTGCTATGCAATGGGAGCCTTGGCAGCCATTTCAGCTAAAATATAAGGCTTCTAATTCTTCTATTTCAATTTTCACAGCAAAATGTTGTAGGTTAGATACATGGGTTAGATATAGTGTAGGTATGTAGGAAAGTACAAGTTTCCTAAGTTGCACATTCAAAGCATCATCATAAGTGCAGTTTCATTTATCAGAATGTCAAGCAGTGCTAGTGCTCTACCAAATTTGGTTATTTCTAAAAATACTGTAATTTAGTGTGAAAACTAACATTCATTTACAAATATCTGTCTGTGAAGATGAACGTTACTGAAAATTAAAGCAAGCTCTTTCCTATGCCTCTCAAAATTTTAGTGTTGGAAATTGGTTCCCACTAATCTTCTGTATCTCAAAGAAAAAATAAAATAAACAAGTACAGGCACAAAACCAAGCCAAAACAAACAAAAAAATAAAAATCATAAGACTGAGTTGGGTGCGAGACACGGGCCCATCAGACCACATCTACACATAACTATGAGAGATTCCAGTCCCAAGTAATAAGTTAGAACTTTTTTTTGACATAAACCTCCAAGGAAAACTAAAGTACTTAAAGCATTTTTAGTTATTCAGGAAAATTTTATCTTAATATTTGAAACAGTATGCTATAACAGTTGTGTCAAACACACTGCTTTTCAGAGAACTATTTTTACGATGCATAAAGCCTCATGCTGATTACACTGAGTTACACAGTAAACTTGTTCTGTTGGAAAAAGTAGGCTTATTTCACATTTCTTTCTCAGTGTAGTAACTATATTTTGGCATTTGCAATTGACAATTGACATTTGTATTCCAGATTCATGTATTCCTCAGGTTGGAAATTAGGAGAAATTTATTCCCTGAAAGAGTGGTTAGGCATTGGAATGGGTTGTCCAGGGAGGTGGTGGAGTTACCATCCCTGGGGGATGTTTAAGGAAAGGCTGGATGTGGTATTTAAGGACATAGTTTAGAGGGTAATATTGGTGGTAGAGGGATGGTTGGACAAGATGATCCTGAAGGTCTTTTCCAACCTTAATAATTCTATGATTCTACGAATATTCAGTAACATTGTGTATTTTAACTATTATACAACACAATATTAGGTAAAGTATTTTTGCTTGTAAAAATAAAAAAGAAAATTAAAAAAATATTGTACATATACTAAAGGTGGTTGTGAAGACAACTGTGATCTGAGTGACATGAAAGTCATCTGAGAACTATGTCCCATAAATAGTCTGCCTAGAGAAAAGTACATGTCATTTGGCAGTGGATAATGCTTCCTCTTAAGTTGATAGCTTTCCAGTTAGAAAGCCTGGCAAGGAGTCACTGAAGATGTTGCCGGTGGCTGAAAGAACATGGGCAGTTTTCAGTAATTCAGTGGCCAACTGGACTGAAAAATATACTTTATGTAAAATTGAAGGAATTAAAATTAAGAAATAAAATCATCTTATATTAAAAAATAATATATTTTTTAATCATCTTGCTTCTCCTTGGTGTTTCCCCATAGAGTGATTTTGGTTCGGTTATTTTGTATTCACATTATTTTACATAAGACGTGAACTTGGCCCACTGATTTTTTTTGCCATGTTTTTTATTTCTCAGTAGCTTGAGGAAAGGACTATACTCAGCCTTTTCATCACTTCAATATGCTTTTTAGTTAAATAAAGCTCCTGTATTTCTCCTTTAGAAGACAGTGCTACATCCACTAACTGAAGATATTATATTAACAACAACTTGCAAATGTTTGTAGTAAAAGCCTTGTGACCTACATGTCGTCTGTGGTGGACTACGTTTTAACTCCACATACAGCAGAAATCAAACAGGAAGGTCATAGCCTGAACTCGGTTATGAGGAACACAGCAAAAGAAAGCACATCTTAGCATTTTAGCACATTTTACTCACCGAAAGAAATATTTCAACACCCTTTACACGGCTTATGTCTAAAATCAAATGTGATGCTCCTGCTTCTCTATTATTAATCAAACAGAAATATTCAATTAAGTTTTTCCTTATAATTAAACTTTCACTTTACTTAATGTGCCATTTATTCAGAATCTGTAGTCGCAATCATTGCTAGAGAAAAGAAATGTCAACTTCAAAGTTAATATCTCCTACAAATTAGAAATTCAGCCTTTGTACATGATGGTTATATGTTGTAGACTCTTAAAATAATTTAAATTTTTCTGAACTCTATTTCAAATTCAATCATGTGCATATTCTTTTCCCATAGCAGGTGATGATGAAACAGATTGTTTGAAACATTTAAACCAGAAGGCATTAAAAATACATAAACATATAGAAACACTGAAAAGAATTAGATAGAAATGCCTAAGTATATACAGTTCGTAAAGGATAATGAGAACAGAACATGTACAAAAGTGCTATTAAAATTTACAGAGAGTTTTATCTTTAATTCACTTTCAGTAACTCTGCAAGTCAATTCTCCCAGGTACATTCTAACCAACATTCAAGGAAAATGTATATCTATAAGCAAGGTATAATTTGTACCATAGCAGGATATAATTTGTTTTATAATACATTCTCAATGCCTCTACAATTTTAACCCAAAGGTCCTTGCTCTTGGGACTTAGAATGTACTTTTTAAAGTATCATGTGTCTTAATAGAACCTCCCAAATTAATGCAACTCTTTCATTTTTTGATGCATTTATTGTTAATAACATGAAGAAACTATTCACAACAATTAAACAGGTCGTAGCCCCTAGGCATAATTTCTGACTCTCAAAGCCAATACCAACTCTTCAACGTACACAAGCACATTCAGAGAATACTACAGTAGAACCAAAGATGGTGATCATATATGGCTAGTTTGATGAACTATAAAATGTATGTATAAGAAAAACTGCAGGTGATTAGGAAATTGCAGACCGCCAGTTACAACTTCCCATAAGCTAGGAAAAATAAATAAATCAATTCCCTGGCTTAACAGGATACAGTCAAGGATGTTAGGCCAAATAAATGACTTTTCTTAATAGTGATACAGTCAGGGAGATTTGTCTTTTTTTCATTCTGGACTGTGACAGCAAGGCAGGTCTGTGGGTTTCTGAGGCCATTTCATGCTAAGACAGATAAAGTTTCAGTTAACTAAAGGAGCAATGAAAAAAAATTAACCCTTTCCAGACACTGTGGGATAACATGGCATACTGTATTTTGTCAATACTGCAATTTGTACCAAGGACATAATGATAAATATAATGGTTATATAAACTCCATCTCCATTGTCTTATGCTAAATCAATTCTGCATAAGTAACATCTGCCTTCAGGGCAGATGATTTCCTAAGAAATACAGAAATTAATTCTAATACATTGATCAAGCTGGCAGATGAACAAAATACAGGTAAGATGCTGAAGTAAAAGAAAGAATGGATATTATAGATACCATACATAGAAACAGCAAAATTGATTTAACGACAGCTGGAGAGAGTTGAGAACAATCGATATAAAACAGTACTTGAAAAGAGGCAGTATGTGAAAAAGAACATGAAAAGTTGAATTGGCAAGTTCACTGGATGTGTAATCTCTAGCTAATGGCTTCTTATCCTGTCTGATGATAACATTCATGAAACCATTACACTTAGAAGTGGTAGTTTGCTAATACCATACGAGAGACACTGAAGTACATCTTAAAAACAGTGGGAGAAACTTAGAGGTTGGAAAGTATGCCTAAGCACAGACAACAGGAATGGTACAAAGCTCACAGTAGATCTTGCACATTCTTGATGTAAAGAACACAAAGAAAAGGAAATACAGAAAAAGGAGCCCTGGAATTAAAAGAGACTAGACATCTTTAAATTTTCATTTAACTTCTCATGATTTTTTTTTTCTGATTTTCTTTATGGCAAGATTGTCCAGCAAGCATTAATTTGTATCCCTTGATAAAACTGAGAAGACAAGTAGAGGAAGATGAAGAATGTTCATAACCTTGAAACTTCTACTCCTCTTTTTTAGTTGACAGAAACCAGATAAGAAATGCTAATACTTTGAGGGAGAGATGGGAAAGGAGGAGGAATGACTGAGAGACAATTCAGAGAAACATGCCTATTTTTAGAAACCTGTCTAAAAACTGAAATGTTGACAACTTTTATAAGCTTTTGAATTTCAGCAGGAAAAATAAAACAAGTGAAATGATTATACAAAATTTCTTGAAAATGGCATTGTTTTTAGTACTACTATATATATTAAAAAAAAAAAAAGACAACTACTGTATGATTACAAGTCATTGCCAAGAAAATATGAACTATAAATATTTATCAGGCATACTGTTCTGAGATTTGGTGGGGTAGTATTTGCATTTAAAACATTACCAACTCCCATGGGAATTTACAGACAAGACAGTCCAGGTATCTACAGCTATAAAAGTTGCAAAATAGCTAATGTATGAAGAGATACAAATCCAGGTTAAAAAAAAAAACAAAAAAACAAAAAAACAAAAAAAACAAAACACACTTCATGTTCTGTCAAGACCTCCAAGTATTTGAAATCATCTTGAAATTTCAAACTGAACTAAACTGAAGATATTCTACAATGTCTTAGGACTGACATTATGCTGCTTCACATGGCATTAAAACTAACAAACAAAAAGAAAAAAACACAAGCAGTACTAAAGCAGGAAAAAGAAAACCAGGCATTTGCATTCTGCTAACCTGAGAGTAACCAGATAATAAAAAAATAAATTTTCTCTGGCAAAGTTTGATAAAACTGGAATGATCTCTTTAAGTATTTATAACTATGAATTTTACAAAAAAAAAAAAAAAAATCAATAATTGGAAATAGCACAAAGCCTCTCATTACTAACTTACTGTTCTAAGTTAAGCTTCTGCTCTGAATCATCCCCTGGAGGTGTTCCTCTTCCTCCTCTGAAAACAGAAAGAGACTGGGAAGGAGAATCTCCAAACTCATACCTAAAACCATGTGTTAGCATTCTTCCCATTCTTTATGGAAAGGTCTTGGTCATGTCCTTCTCAGTTATACTGAGGAGTGTGATCTTTTCTTGAACATTTTTAGGGACAAACAGGGACATCTTATTGTATATATTTTTCGAAGTTCAGCCTTATCCACAAAACTTTTACCTCGTATAGGCACTTATAACCAGCAAACTGGCTCCAAATTGTTTCCATAGCAGACTGAAGTATTACAGGCATATTCAAACCTGCTATATTAGCAGGCTTTTTAGCTATTTCTATTTGACTTTCTTCAATTTCTCACCTGTCCATAAGTCTTTCCACTCAAGAGAATTTAGTCACAGAATGATCTCCATTAACTGAGTAGACATAATGTTTTTTAAGCCTTTATTTCACTCTTGTATGTTGCACATGAAACACTTGATCCATCACCACTGAATTAAGTCAATGAAGACAATGGGAGCAGGAGCCAGCTCACATTATTTGTTAAGAGCTTAGAAGCTAAAAAGTCAAGCACTGAATCCCAGATTTCAAGGACATCATCACAATATGTAACTTGATGAGGTACCAAGAAAAAACTCTGCTCAAGTCAAGGATATTTATGCCATACTTTAGCCTGAAAGCCAGTATCCACAGCAGATTATGCAGGCACTGATTTAAAAAAGAAGAATCAGAAGAATTGAAATTTTTGATGCCAAAAAACAAAACCTACCTAGAGGATTTTTAAAAGAAATAGACAACTGACTCACTGAAATGCAGAATCGATTTGTCTCTTTATATATCATCTTTAAGCTCACTTCTCAGTACACACTTGTTTCCTTCAATTAACAGCTTAGAAACAAGTTACAAACTTTAAAAGATCTGTATACTAATTATGTGGAAAACTATGTAAACTATAAAATTTTTCCCCAATCTCATAGTCTACCCTTTCCAAAGACAGTAAAGCAAGAGTTGAGCAATGTGGAACACTTTTTGGTGTTATAATGCAGCCATAAAACCTGCAGATACTATGCATAAGAATAGCCATTGTGTATAAATGGGCTGTAAGGGTCCATGAGTTATTTCAGAAAATAATAGAAAAGGCTTTCCTGTATTGCTGTACTAGGTTTGATGATGGTAATTGGTGAAAGAAATAAAAGCTCTGCCAACTTGAAATCTTTACCAAGTGCAAGTTGTATTCACACATAAACAGCTGAAATACATTGCACTCCTCCTTTTATACAGATATCTTTCTTCTCTTACCCTCCATTTATTTGTGCACATATGTGCATTCAAAGTCTTCAACTTCACAGCTAGTAGCTCATGTGATAAAGCCACCTGTATGACACTTGAAATTCAGCCAGCTGTGTTAAGGACCAAATCTGCAATGTTACTGCAAAACAAAAACAAAGCAAGATCTGAGATGAACAACCCCCCAAGTGAATGTAATAATTCTGTTCATTTAAATATAACTGAGAGGGGAAAAAAAAACATATGCAGCCTCTATCATTATGTTGCATGTGTTGTCTGCTGTATGATTCTGAGTAAACACATGCTGTCACAGTCATATTGCTGGTGGACATTCAGATTAAATGTGGGCCGTGCATCATCAGTCCATTTCACTTACATGTATAGTAATACAGAAAAACAGAAGTGGGCTAAATGAAAAAACTCTCTCAAAAAAAAAAAAAATTAAAATTTATTTCCCAGTACTGAATATATATCTATCATAAATACTTGATGTTTCAGCAAGAACTGCGCTGCAAAGTCACATTTCCAAATGAGTTTTTTTTTTTTTTCTCCTCCCCCAGCAGGTCTGCCAAGCCTGCATATAATTGTTTTTGAAGTGATACTGAAGTTTTAGTTCAAAAAAAAAAGAAAAAAAAAAAAGGTATATTTAAATTGCAGGCTAATCAGAAGCAACTCCAGTTCAGCATTTAAAGCAATTAAACTTGAAAGTCACTCCAGTATTTTCTAGAGTAGCTGAAGGCAGCGGCTGGCCTGGACAGAGGGAGACAGGATTTCTCTTTGAAGTTCACCCAAATGTTCATTTAGAGGCAGAGGGAACACTTTGAAGGCAGAGAGGGATGGTTTTCATAGGTCTAATTACACTCAGTTCCTGATACATACATATTATTTTATATATTATATATTTTATATATATATATTTTAAAAATAAAACCTAACAACATAGTGTTTCAATAAATGTGCACCAAAACCAGAGAAACAAAGCTATCTGTAAAATACCATAAAATGCACTAAGGGAAAGATATAAACTAGTATACTAATGTTAAGCATCATTAAATCAATGAACACCAACACCACCACCCAGTATTAACTGTCCTTAAAGAAATAAATAAATAATTGAGGAGGGGTGGGGTGAGGGTGGATTTCAGGTGTTTACACGATCTGCAGGCACCTAAATTAAAATGATATTTATCAAGTAGATTGAACGACTAGTGGATCTGGGAAATATCACATTTAATTCCAGTAATCACAGCTATAATACTGTATAGTTTTCACAAAAGAACTTATTAGAATGAAGGTACAAGGACAGAAGGGGAGAGGACAGAGGGGATAAGAATAGGCAAAAGTCTTCAAACAGCAGCGGAGAGAGATTTGGCCTGCAAATTAGTGATGTCTGCAGTTCCCCTGGGCAACAATACTGATTGGAGTATAGGAAAGTTCTTCTGTATTAATTGCCCCTTGTCTGCAAAGCACAGAAGCTGTGCCCTATCTGATACTGACTGTTCTTTCTTTCCATTGGGTTTGTAAGCGTGATGAGACTACCTAGAGTATATGAGAACCACAGCTGTCTGACCAGGAACAAACTCACAGTTCTTGTAAAACTATTAAGTAGTTGGAAGCAAGTCCAAACAATTGAAATGTCTAAAAATGGAACACAGTATAGAGAAGCCTGCAATTATCAGCTTTTTTTTTTTTTAAAAAAAAAAAAACAACAACATTCTGTTAAAAAAATAAAAATAATAAAATCTTTTAAATGCCCTGCCTAATGTCATCCAATCCTTGAATCTCCCTTGATTTGGTGCTGAAGGAAACTTTTTGTTAATCTTACTGAAGACTGAATCAGAAACCTTAAATTCAGTCACCATAAATGCTCTTTGACTGTTGAGAGCAGCAGCCAACCAACAGCCACTTCCCTCTTATGTAAACGTTAGATCAAGGCTGACTACAGAAATGGGCTGTACTTCCACATGACATCAAAGTAAGGTAACAATCTCAGCTGAAATTGCATCCAGCATGATCTGCTTGGTAAAGTGAAGCTGACAGAAGATGAACCCTGATTCTCAGGGTTTCTTTCCACATTATCTCCTGTCAATTTCTAGACATGCATTAGACAAGCATGTTGTTCACAGATCAGAATTTAAGACTGCACTCATAAAAAAAAGGAAAAACAGTTTCTTTTAAGAAGAACGTCCATTGTATGAAAAGTATTTGTTAGGTACACCCTTGCAAACTGTTAGCTGGTATAGTAAGGGACAAAAATCCATTCTACTAATATTCAGTTTCTGAGAAAATTTCAGGAAAGTGCAAAGCATTAGTTTTCATCCATTACGACTGTGGTGGCTCTCTGAGGAGAGATGATGTCAGTAATGGTTGTGAGCAAATAGTACTTGTGGATTTTACCAGTGTTTCTTCACTCCTGGAAGGGAAAGTAGGCAATACATCAACCTAATTTCTGCCCTACCGTGCAAGCAGCTGAGCCAGGAAATAGGAGTTCCTCCAAAGAAACTACACTTCCATCCCTGAACCATAAATTCACAAAACTAAGCTCTACCCATAGCTGCGTATGATGACTGGCTGAATCATTCTTTGCACTGGGGCCATAAGAAAACGTGAATTATCCCACAGGGCTCTTAAAGAGGTTTTAGACATGTAGGGAAGATGGGGTATGCCCTTTGAAAACAGGCAGGTGAGCTCAATGCAGCTTGAGCAAACAGTGCCTTGCACAGGGCAAAATACCTGCGTGGAGGAAGGGGTTTGTCCATTTTGTGCTTGCAGACAGGTGTACAGATACACCTAGAACTGCAGAGATCACCTCTGACAGCAACGATGCCACTGCCAGTTTTAGGGAATGGATCTTATATACTGGGAGACTATTAGCTATTTTTGAACAGCTGTGTGTGGGTTGGAGATACTAGTCACAACAGAAAAAAAAAATATTTCAAGGCTTTTCTTTTTGAAGTTTACTTAACATTTGACAAACAAAATGATTGCCATAGCAACATGTGTATTCTGTTAAACAAATATCTGCTAAAGTACCACAGACACAAGGGTGTAATTAGCCAATGCCGGTTTATGTTGCTTGGGAAAAAAAAAAAAAAAAAAAAAAAGGCAAAATCCCGTAACTTTTATTGTATGCTCTTTTTCTTCTGATTTGGGTGTTTACCAAACGCTTTTTAGCACTACCTCTTTATTATGAACTCCCTTCTCTGCAGCATGTTTTTTCATTTCTCATTTCGCTTGCATACTCCAAGAGCTGACTGTGTTCCAGCCTCCTAACTTGCATTAGGCCACCAAACAAGGCCTCGCCAGTTCCTTGGACTTGTACTCATCCACTTTTATACCAGAAAAACAAAATAAAAAAAAAGCTCAACTGCACACCTTTACACAGATGACTGTAGCTACTTTAATGTAACTGGAACTTTTTGAAGTTTTTAATAATAAATACTTTCATTTTTCTATTAATTTTCAAACAAGGTAGAAGAAATCTGAAATACACAGGTCTCAGAATTGCATAAATATCACAGCTCTAATGGTGCCTGTTTCCAGTTTCATGCAACTAAATTATTCCCGTTTTTCACCTCCTCTAATTCTCAGCATGTCAACCTTACAGCACATTTTGTGGCAAGCACAAGAGGACTGCAGAATTATTTCTAAATATATCATTTGGATGAACAAAGACAAAAAGAAAGCACCACCTCCTCACTCTCAAAAATGGAAAAGCATTTTGTGATGCTCAAAAATTCTCATTACTGCAAGTAACAATAAAACTGGTTAAAAAAAAAAAAAAAGATACACCAAATAAACGTCAGTCATCTGAAACTTCCTACCTATTCCATAGATGAAGGAAGGCTCACATACTTTGGAGTTAAACAGCCTCAATCTTCCCGAGGTTCACCTCTAATTAAAATCATTTTCTTGTATAGCTATGCAGAGATGCACTCTAACGATGAACATGTGACCACGGAGAACAGCAGTGTTGAAAAGCAAAGTACTCTCTGCATTAAAGTATGATAATGCTCTGAATTTAGAGAGATAAGAGAGATACTTTCTTGGCACATTTATAAATGGAAAATGAGAGAGACAGTTCCTGAAAGTGCTACAGCCAGCAGAGATAGTGTGATTTCAGTTCTAATAAAAGCAAACAAAAGTATTTCTGGCATGGTAGATAACCTGAAGAACAAGTAGTAGATTAGAAGTATAGTTAGAAATAGGCAATAGGTATAGAAATAAGGTATTTCAACATTTCGTCCTCAAAAGCCTGTTCATATTTTTGAAAAGCAATCTACATGGACATTCATATAAAATGTTAATAAAGAAAAAACATACAAATACATAATAAAATAATTTAATAAAATGCATAATAAAAATAATAATAGATTTTACCACATCTGCCATCCAGAATTTGGATGTTTTAGAAGTTTTTGTTTGTTTGTTTTGTTTTTTAAACTTTCAGTGGAAGAAAAAGATTAAAAAAATATTGAAATGTTTAGCTCTCCTTACAATTGCTTTCTGTTAAGCGGTACAATTTATTTCACTTGTGACTAAAGTGGCAGTTTATATCTGTCCACTGTATATAGTTTCCATCCACTCACTTTTCTTGTTAAAAAAATAAAAATATAAAAAAAATGAGTTCCCTTCAATTATCTGACTCTGTTTATGTAAGCCTGGTTAGTTGATTTTAATTGTTGAATCAGGACCATTTTGTTGATGGACCACAACAGAGAAGACCTGCTAAAGATTTCTCCTTTTCGTCCCCCTGTACTAGGCTCTGGTGAGGCCGCACCTCGAATACTGTGTTCAGTTTTGGGCCCCTCGCTACAAGAAGGATATCTAGGTGCTTGAGCGAGTTCAGAGAAGAGCGACGAAGCTGGTGAGGGGCCTGGAGAACAAGCCCTACGAGGAGCGGCTGAGGGAGCTGGGATTGTTCAGCCTGGAGAAAAGGAGGCTCAGGGGTGACCTTATCGCTCTCTACAGGTACCTCAAGGGAGGCTGTAGCGAGGTGGGGGTTGGTCTGTTCTCCCACGTGCCTGGTGACAGGACGAGGGGGAATGGGCTTAAGTTGCGCCAGGGGAATTTTAGGTTGGATCTTAGGAAGAACTTCTTTACCGAAAGGGTTGTTAGGCATTGGAACGTGCTGCCCAGGGAAGTGGTGGAGTCACCATCCCTGGAGGTCTTTAAAAGACGTTTAGATGTAGAGCTTAGGGATATGGTTTAGTGGGGACTGTTAGTGTTAGGTCAGAGGTTGGACTCGATGATCTTGAGGTCTCTTCCAACCTAGAAATTCTGTGATTCTGTGATTCTTTCTCCATGAATTTTTGAAGGGGTTGATAAGAAATGGATATTTTGAGAATTGTATCCATTTAAAACAAAAACTAAAAAGTAATATATTAATAACCTATCAAATATACATTTTAAGTCAAACCTGAAAGAAGACAAGTGTAGTAGGATGCATCAGGTGTGGGAGGCTCAGAAAGAAACCTGGGTTTATTAAAAATGCTTCTATATATTCCTATTCAGGACTAATTAGAAGAATTAAGTTTAACATATGACTGGGAATTCTATGCTGTAAGGGGGGATTATTAGGTGCAAGGACATTAGAAATTATTCCTTAATCAGTACCATACAAGAAGAGTAAAGCCTACATAAAAAAAAATGTTCATACAACCATACAATCCCTCAGGTTGGAAGGACCTTGAAAAATCACCAGGTCCAGCCATTTTCTTCAATTATGTATCAGTCTAATACTTATATAAAGAGGGGGAGGGAAAAAAAAAAAAAAACAACCAAAAAAACCAACAACAACACATTCCTGATGTAATTGACAAAAAAACGTTCCAAATATCAGGGTTCATATGTTTGTTAGAGGTAGAAGAAAAATAAATGGAGTCATCAGCTACAGAAAGGGCCTTGGCAACTTCTCCTGCTTTGTACTACATAAAAAAGGAATAAATCCAAAAGCTATGCTTATAGGTCTGTCATTTATTCATTCCATGATTCACTCTAGGCTAGAAATGGGCAAAATTTCTGCTAGTGATTTCCTGATTCCTGGCCTGTCACATTGACCAAAAGATCCCCCACATGGATTTAAAGTCAGCTGTTCCAGCTATAAGTCTTCTTTAACTAATCCTGCCTTCACTTATGCATGTCTAGATCACAGTCACTTCATGTTTTGCCAGATTATTATGCAAAACAGCTGTTTTAACTGATTTAATAGTGGCTTGATTCCAACCAAGTATCACAGAACAGCTCTAGTAAAACCCACTGCCAATTAGCTCAGTACAATAGTGTTCGCTGCATTCACTGAATAAGAGAGAGCTGAGAAGCATCAGGAGTGGAAGGCTAAGCTCAAGACAAGCAGAAAAAAAAATGAACAGCACATTTTAGGACTTTCTTGAAAGATTCAGCATCCTTTCTGACACTTCTATAAACAACATAGATCATTTTTATGTGCTATGCCCGTGAGAACAGGAACAGAGTCCCAAAATAAAAATAGACCTTCAGAACTAAGAAAGTACTTTATATCATAAGCTTGTCATTCCTAATGATGTAGTCAACACTGTTTGATTACTTACACATATTACTTCATTTTAATGCTTTATTACGTCTTCCAAAAATTTCCATGAAGACTGTGATAGAATTTCCTCTTGTGCCGTTATTTTTATTTATTGATTTTGTAAGTAAAATCAATACAAAATGCTGTCCTCTAGAATATTATATTTGCTACTCCAGAGCAAGTGAACAAAAGGCAAATCAGTGCATTCTGATGTGATTATCTTGTTAAAATTGCTGTGCCACTAGAACACCACTTGCCATACATGCAACCAGAGATGCCATGTTTAAGCAACAAGCAGGAAACTGAGGAAAAAAATACCCTGAAGAATCCAAAGACCTATAGCACTTTGCAATAACACTTCAGGGAGCTTGCAATAATACTTGATAATATATGAGAGATGTAGGGGAATTAACCGGGAGCACAATAAAGGTGTGCAGAACAGCCATTCTTAGAGACAGCCCACCTATGGGAGACCTGGCCATGACATCAAACCTTCCAGTAAAAGATCATCTTTAACCCAACCAGGGTGAGCTAAAATCTAGGGGTCATAACAATATTCACTGCCCATCAAGTTAATTTTCACTGGTCACGTACTTTCACACAAAGTATAAGGAACATGACATGCACTGTCCTGTACTCATGACTACCCTTTCCCAGCCACTGATTTATTTTCCTTTTTGTTTAAAAACAAAACAAAACAAAAAACTTTACTCTAAAGTAGTGTGCATAAAACTAACCTGAAAAAGAGGGATCTTTGAGAGAAAGAGATCAGTTCTCAGAGAGAACAGCCATAGTATGCTAAAACCACACTATAAATATACTTCTCTATATTCTTAAAACAATTTGAAAATTGTGATTGGAAGACACTACAGTAATGTAGTTTTTGTTAGTGATTAAATATTTATAAAGAGAGACTCTTCCTAACTCTACAACATTTCTTTGGATGAAAGTCTTTTTCCAAGAATTTCAGTTTCCCAATATGGCAGTTTTCAGGGTATTCTTATGGAGATGGCATCTCACCACCTACACTAAAGCTTGTTACTGATTCAGCTATGATTTCAGGCTTCTTTAATCTGCTTAGATATCTTTGTGGATTTTGAATCTACTGACTTGATGCAACACACAGTTATGTATTCACTTTTATCCACTCTCAAAACCTGAGATGCAGAAGAAAATCCTTAGAGACTTCGTTACTATTTGTTACTTTTGACTCTTTTAAGCTACTGAATCCTTTCCATGACTAATATGGTCAAGTTGAAATGAATCAGATATTTTTTATTTATTTATTTAACTTTTTTCTGAAATACCCTGGAATTGAGAGGTTCTCTTCTGTGTCATTGATAGCCGTGTGACAGGGCAGGAATTAACTTTTCTGGAGCTCTGCTTTAGTTATTGCACTATTAGATAAGCTTGCTCACAAACATTTCTTTGTTAACTTACTTTGTTGGTGGACAGTTCTCAGTGATACTAGAAATATTTTATAGTTGTTGTTTTAAGGAAAAAATTAAAAAGTAGTAGGTTATAGCTCAATGACACAGGGGAGGGCAAGAGTGTTTTATGTAGGACTAGAAATAAATGAGGGCAAGTCAGTTGGAAGCAGGAAATCATAAGGGAGAAATATACCAGACTGTGAAGATCAAAGAGATCAAATGCAATTAGACATGGAAATATTCTCATATATCAACCAGTCCACCTACTTCATCATACAGGCATATTCTACTTTCATTGTAGAATTTTCTTTGAATTTCGAGTTTATATGCAAGTATTTACTGATCAGCTTCTCCTACTTCTTAAAATTCTACAACTTATTTTTTTTCGTCTTTGAAACTGTTGAAATAGGTGTACTGTAGTTTACATTACACCTATTGAGTAATACGATTTAAAAAGACCTATATCAAATGCACCCCACAGTAATTGTACTCAATGCCCTTCCAGACTCCCATGCACTAACTGATGAAAACTCCCCCTCAAACTGAATAGTAGGTTGTTGTCCCTGCTGTACTACTGCAAGACCATCCCATGACCTTAGTACTCTGGAAGTTAAAACTTTTTCTTTATTATCCTTATTTGTACTTTACCTTCCCCTCTTCTCCCCCCTCCTCCCCATGGCAACACTGCCCTTCAGCACATAAAGCATTTCTCTGCTCTGCTCTTTTATAAAAACAAACTAAGGATTTTTAGTGCTTCTTAAGAGATGGCACATCAATGTCCCTGAATCTTTTCATGGTCTAGCTCTACGCATCTTGAGCCAAGGTGACCAGTCTTGTTCAGAGCATTTTAAAAAGCTACGAAAAACATTATATATTCAGTGGAGAATGTCATGAGAAAGACATGTTGGCACAACTATCCCTTTCTTGTCTATTGTCTCTGCAACCTGCCATGGAAGGCCACGACTGACTTGCAGATCTCTCTTACACTGGTTGATATACATGTGCAAAGGGCTTAGGGTAATCTTTTTTTTTTTTTTTTTTTTTCTTTCCCCCTTCCACCCCCCATCATCTCTTAAGACAATTTCTTGTAATTTTCTAGTAAGTATGGATGAAGAATGATTTCTTCTTTTCCCATGTCTGTTATGAAAATAAACCCCTATAATACTGCAATATAAAGTATTGCTCAAAAACAATACAAGGGAAGTTTTATTCAAGATAACTCTGTTGTTCTTACCTATACAGATAGATAGCTGGTAAAACATTGTATTCAATACCTTTATGTCAGTTAAGTTGTGGATACCATTTTGTATCATATGATGACATTTCCAAAACAAAAGTTTCTCCTTATTTTTTTTATTTTTCCTTTGGCATATTTGAATTTCCACCTTGCAGGGATATCAGAGAATTTATTGCATAAATAAATGAGAAATGTGTCAGAGAATCTATCATTCACATCTCTGGGAATCTATTTATATACAATGATCTCTATATTTTCTTCTGCTGACAACAAAATCCCCATTTCCTAACTGCTGAAAAACATACGAGGGATTAGTGTGCCATTTCCGAGAGGTTTCCTTTATTTCACCCTCATTTTGATGGAAACATCTAACACCACCTAGCTAAGCTTAATGCATTCTGTTCAGCAAGGCATGAATAGTCTTATCATGACTAGCATGTCCTCTCCATGATTCTCTGTAATGAAAGAAGTGACAGCTGAAGGTCTAGTTTCACTAAAATCATCCATAGAAAACACTTCTGGAGATGTCAGAGTAACCCCTTTAAACAACTTGACTGAACTAAAAGCTTTTTTTCCACAGTTTAAGTTTTTAATTACATAAAAAACTATATACGTGTCCAGACACTTTCACAAAATATTTTATCTCTAGAATAATAATGAAAAACATAAATGAAACTTGATATGCCATGTGTGTGGTAAATTACATCTCCAATTTAGTCAACAGCACCTTAATCAATGTCTCAAACCAATTACCACTCATTATTCTTGATGCATTTTAAGGGAACACACGACCACATATCATTCTAAGTGATCACAACATTTTATGCTAATTTAATAATCTACCATATAAGTCAAGGTTTAAAAAAAAAAAAAAAAATTTTTTTGAAAGACAAACAGCTCATAAATTGAGTTTCATTCCTGTTATTTAAGATAACTAGATGTATAGATTGATAGATACACTGGCCACTGTTATAATTATTATCCTTTTGGAGTACATTATCAGGTATGAAAGAGTGGAAACAAGGATCAAATTTTGCTCCCAGCATTTGTTGTCCGTACTTTATCTGTATTTGTTATTTGTACTTGAACTCAGTCATTTTGATAAAACAATGGAAAGTACTGCATAGGAATTCAAATAAACTGGGCCACCATCTAGTTTATGCTGTTTAGCAGGTTCATATTGTTCATGCTTTCTGTGGTAGGGGATGGGACTAAGAAAATAAAGTCTCATGAACACGAAACAAGGTAGAGAAAGGAAAGGCAAAAAGAGAAAAGCTAGAGAAAAAGCAGGGAAAAAAAGGAAGGGTGAGATTTGTAAGAAAGCTGGATATTAAAAGGTGCTGACTATGGAAGCATCCAAAACACTACAAGAATTCCCTAGCAGAACATAACAAACAGAGGTATGTGTAAATACCTGAAAGCCTGAGACTGTAAAGATGTATAGTAAAAATAGCAGTTAATGATGAGATACTGATGAACATCGGCAAAAGGGAAAAGAGTGGAAGAGAACAGCAACCTGTTTCTCCCAAACAAATTCTGGCTGATTTTGTTTCTCCCCATTCATTTCTTTATCACACTTACAAATTCTAAAGTCCTGTTTCACTGTAAAGTTGCAAAAATTACTGGAACATGAATATAAGCAAAACTCAAATAGACAGCCTTTCCCCAAATATTCAAAACATTTTTTCTTCTTCTACTTCTGGAATTGCACATATACAGAGCATAAATTTCAATGAACCGCAATAACTTTAATGCTACACTCAAGTTTAGACTTTTTGTTTCCTAGCAGAGTTCACTGTATGATGATTTTAATTTCATCTGAGATACTGAAAAAGAAATTATGACACTGCCAAAACAGATGGTTGCAGTAAAGGATATCACAGCTGAGAGTCACAATGAAATTCTGCTGATGAGGAGAACTATTAATATCAAAATGTCCTATCTTAACCATCAATACTTACTTTATAATCTGCCTTTTTGGGGAATAAGACTTTTTCACATCTCAAGGTGCTGTAAACTAAACATTCAATATAACCAATATATATAATTTATATACACACATATTTTTAGTGTATGTGTATATATGCTTAATTGTTTTTAACTTATTATGCAGAAGTGTTACCAAACATCCACTCCAAATACTCCTAATCTTTTAACAAATTGAATAATTATGCCTACTATTTATAATACTAATAGCTAAGAGGGAATTTTTTTGATGGAAATATCCAATTTAGATGACTTTCTTTCACATTCAAGAATTTTCATTAAAAAAATATATTGCTAATGACATTTCTCTATCATTTAAAACATAAAATGTTTACGTATATAAATATGTATTATATTTAAATTTAAAAACTTATGTATAGAACTCTTGAGAGGCATAATTTGTGAATGTTTTCATATCACTTAGGGATCTCTGGATGAAAACTACTATACATAGTATGTCTTTGAACAGAGTAACATCACTCTTTCACATCACTGAGACTCCAAATCTCAAGAATGGCACATTATTGGGTCACACATGAGTGAAGAGTGACACATATGGAAAAATTAACCACTATTTCAAAAATAAGAGCAATTTAAGTTCTCTAATACTCATACAAAAGCCTTATTTAATTTAAAAGATATGAGATTGGGTTACAGAAAATTTCACAAATAAATAGCCATTTGTTCCCTACTAAAAAGATTTTTATAAGTACAAACTCCACTTGCTAATTCAAGTCCATCTGCAGTATATTTACACTATTTCAAGTAAGCTCTTCAACCATGATAGTAACCTGAACCTTCCTGGTACAATGCCAGCTCAAGATGGCGCAACAAAAGCAGACACATTTTCCAAGAAGAGACTCTTCAGCCTTGACCACTATTCATGTAGGTATCATTATACAACAAATGTAAACTTCATATCAAAGCATAAGGTCTATACAGCAAATTAAACTGTTAATGCGGTCCATGAAAGAAGCATTAAAAAAAAAAAAAAAAAAGTTACATTAGTAACAGTGATCTACCCTTAACCACAAGGACATTTTGATGAGTTAAAACTACATATAAAACTACATGTCTTTTGAGATCTTCATTACACTGTTTTACCGAAACTTCCACTACTGGAAGCATTGCTGACTCAAGAAGTCTTCTGAGCCAAAAATAAAATAGTAAAGGCATCATGCACTAGAAAGACACAAAGTTACTTCTGCCTGTTTGATTGTCTGTATCTTATTAAGGACAGAATATTGAAGGACTAAAATGAACAGAAAAAGCAAGCTGCATCTGTAGAATGCACAAGGACCACAAGTCAGTACAGTAAGGGCTAGAGCTAAGTTAATAGTAGGGCGTTTGCAGTTGAAAAAAAATGTTCAAATGAGGGTGCACAACAGCTTATGTGACTGATACAGTGAGAAAATGAGTCTTTCCACATTCAGACTTTTCCTCAGTTGATCTAATAATAGGTGTACACTCTTCCTACTAACCCTCCTTCAGGCTAAGTTGAGGAAAACATGAATATAAGCAGAAATGAATTATGTAAGTCATAAATCCTCATCAAAACTGGTCCAGGAGCACAGGCTGTTAGACAGAATTTGCTAGACTGTAGTTTCAGACACAGATGTCCTCAGGGCACTGTACAGAAATGAGGAATTATCACAGGAAATGATGAGATTCAGATGCACTTAGCACAGCGTATAAGTACCTTATGATAATTCTCTTCTCTGCGAGTTCATCCAGTACAGCTAGTGGAGAACAGGGATGGGTGCAATAGCCCTGGTCATCTTTTAATTTCTCCTTGATCACAAATCCCATAGAGATATAAACTGATGCAAGCAAGCAGTAATACCAATCAATGCCAACTCCCCGTAAGGGAAAAGGAGAAGTAGAAGAATAAACTTGCTCTCATTCCTCTGTGCAACCACTTAAGCGTGGTACATTCACATACGTGTCAGCACAAACAATGGAAGGAATGGTCTTAAAGGAAACCACAGATAGATGAAGTTGACAGTGACAAGAACTTTAATCAATTTTTGTCCTAGCACCCACCAGAAGCTGCTGGGGGTCACATTCAGCAAGCTTTCCCCTGGAGAAAAGTGTAGTTTTAAAATATCTTTATGATAATGACACTGCAAACAGCATTTAGAACTACTACAAGCTGACAGTGCACCAGGGCCAAGTGCATTGCACTCAAAATGCTACAGAAAATAACAAGGACGATAGTGAGCTGTCAGAAGTCTGTTATGGCCGTCCATTAAGAGTGGGAACGCCATGGGAAGCAAGATGACTAACGTTCACAAAGGTGCGAACAAACTACAGACCTGAAGATTAATATACAGTACAGATGAGCCTCCGAAAACATTGATAAATCTATCCTCTACAAGATCCTGCTGAAAATCCTGGCAGCATACTGTGCGTTGTTCATTGTCCACCTTGCTGTTGCTGTCACACTGCAGAGATGACTTTATTACATTTGTGTGATAGGCAGACAAGACCTGATCCAAAAATCCATTTTAAAGTCAATGGAAAAATGTTCCCCTGACTTTAATGGCATTTTCATCAAGTTCAGAAGCGATAAGCACTTTAGGTGCCTGCTAGAAAAAGGCTGCTACTTAAATATAAAGTTAATGATATTGCCTGCACAGTGAAAGCCAAAGATTGTGGAAGAAAATTAAATACTGAAGTGCTTGTACTGGTACTTTGAAATGTTACAACCAGCTTTGGAGCTCCCGCAGAACAGAACACCCTCCAGCTTTGAGATCATTTTTGTGTGGGCATTTGAGAGAAACAAAGATTCTCCAAGGGACATCTTTCAAATGTTTGCTTATGTTCTGGCCCATTTGCCATTGATACAGGTTGCCTTTAGCACATGTACTGATACTGATCTTGTGATTGGAGTGACTTGTGGTTTCCAGAAAGGTGACAGAATTTCTGTATTTCACACTACTATTTTTTTTTCCCCTCCATGAAAACAGGGAAACAAACAAACAAACAAAAAAGCCACCAAACACTCATCAATTCACAAAATCTAGGGGAATGCAATATATGGACAGGCTCTCTTTCAAGACTAAAAAAAAGAGCATATAAAACCAAGGCTGTCTGGGAAGTCTGTTTAGCTCATTGTGCAAGAATTCAGCTCTGGATCCGCCCCAGGTACCCAGCCAGGTTACCTCTTCTCTGAGCTAGGCCCTGGAAGGTGGCTGAACACCATAAGAAGTGCTTGAGGAGCACTCCCCCAGCATGACCTCTGCTATGTCTGCCTTTCTTCTTGGCTCACTTTCCAGCTTTCAGTTTTAGTGCTCCGAGTTGAGGCAATACAATGCTCAACTGATAAAGACAATCATGGTAATTACTTAAAAATAGTAATAATAATGATAAAAGAATATGGTGTGGATACATCCACTCCTTTCCAACTTTGATGGAGAGCCCAAGAGGACACATGGGGCAATGCATCTTTCAGGCTTCTCCATGGGCAGGCTTCTAATATTCTGCTGCTTGACATGCTATCACAAATTGATATATACCGCCTCCAAATATTCATGTCCATGTGATAAAATCTGTTATTGATCTGTTATTGCATAGTAAATTTAACATTGTGTATTTGTAAGCTTCTAAAGAAAAAATAAATTTGCAAGTTTAACATGTAAGATGGCCTCCGCAAAAAAAACATGCTCAGATCACATGTATGTCTATTAATTAAAAAATGTAAGAAATATATGAATACTTGGTGAAAAGTTAGCTTGGAAGCTGAAATGAAAACTGAGTACATCTGAGATTACGTGCTCTATAATAACTGGACTATATTTCTCATCTTATGTACCTGCTGATGGGACATACACCGTAACTGTTGTCAAATGATCACAATCCCCCTTCTCCCCTTCATGGCCTTGATCTGAGGATCAGATTCAGAAAGGAATAATGGGGGGAAAAAGTAAAAGTGCAGTCACACGAGATTCAAGCAGGCATCATACATTGCAATACTAAGTTAAAAGAACTGAGGCTACAACTAAGCAGAATCCACACATATTAAAACCATTACCAGAGGAATACAGTTTGAGGACATTTGTTTCCAGTACTGTTATTACACAGGAGTCAGCTTCACAAAAGCAAAATATAAGCTGCCACAGAGATAACAATGCAAGCTGCTATTATCATGTAGAAATGCTGTAGCAGAAGATGGATGTGGAAGCTTGGGGGTTGGAACTATCTTTAAGGTCTGTTCCAACCCAAGCCATTCAACGATGCTTCTATGTAAGCTGACTATGCCCTCAAAAGACTGTTATGACAGAAACAACCAGAGATGATGATTAGCTAGCATTTCCATGCAAACATTCCTTAAAAGCATCTAAGTTCACATAGGATCTTTCTTCAATGTATAAAGAAACTTTGCCACGGAACAGAAAGCAAAATAAATTATTTCAATTCAAAAAGGGTTGACTGATTCTTAACTTTGCTTGTACAGTTTCTTTTACTCACATACAAATAACTAAAAAACATAGCACTGTACAGCTTTGGAAAAACAAATGATGCCAAAGGAACAAATTAGTATTGCCATTAAAGATAATGCTTTTCAGTACTATAAAGATGATTTATTACAATGTTAAGAACGCATTGGTTACACTTGTAGATGTGAATTAGACTCTTTTGACCAGAAACTTGCAATCTGGATTTTTTTTTTTTTTTTAAAAAAGTAGCAACTTCCTACAGAAATTTAATTATTATTCACTGTGTGCTGCTGACAGAGACAGAATTTTACACAACTGAAAAAGCAGATATATCCTAAAATGTGAGAGGAAGAAAATAATTGGTTTCCAGAGATGTCTAGACTGTTGAACTATTTAATCATATTATGAAGTAATTGTTAATTCTCACTCAGAACTTCGGTTTTTCCTTCAATTTTCCTCATTGGTCATTTTGTAGAACACAAACATTCCAGAACTTTTTCCCAGCAAATCTGATCGTTACTTTAAGAATTTTATCTGTTCACATTATCCAGAGAGGCAGATGATCAGATATACACAAAGGTACAGGAACATTTGTAGATTGAATATAAAAGAAAATGGTGAACAATACTATTGAGAAAGGCTTAAGGAACATCTATGTGTGACTAGACACTTTGTGAATAAGAAACTGGAACATGGGTAAACATTTGAGATTCATTTTCCAATACAGGGGAATTGTGTTGTGCAGAACCCTTACCTCAAGCAATAATATTGCTGACATGATAATACTGATTCAAAGACTCACATAGGTTGGAAGGATCCTAGGAAGTGTCTAGTCCAACATTCTGCTCTGAATTGAGACTAGGTGGCTCAGGGCAAGCTCTGGTCCAGCTTCATACTTGAAATTTAACCAGTGAAATAACATATGCATGTAATGTTTGGGATTTTGATTTCAAGACAGTGTCACTGGCAGACTACAGTCAAAAGATGTATGACAACACAGACAAAACTATGGAATTATTAACTTTTTGTGTATGCTTTTACTTTGTGTTGGATTAGATTGAAATAAATACATCAAACTATAGTTATTTTAATATATGCATATATATATACATACTTAAATGCATACTTACATTCGAAATCTGAAAAATGACAGTGCTTCTCTACATAGTTTTTGTTTAGCTTTTCTAAATATATTCCAGAAACCCAGTATTTTCACTATAAATGTGAATTCAATCTAACTAACGTATCAATTGATATAGTGGAATAACTCTACCTCCTAAATAATCACTTTAAAAATAGAAATTAACAAAAACAAAATATTTCAAAAGCTGGGAAACTCTAGGCTCCTTGACTATGCTTAAGCATTCTATTTCATCTATCAAAAAAAAAAAAATTATCATGTTTTTGCATTTAGACAAAACAGAAGCTCACTAAGTCATCAGTAGTTTGTGAATCTAATTCATAGTCCTGCAGCCAAATAAGAATGTTAATTGCTTTCAGTATAAAATTCACAACCACTTAAAACATACACTAGTTTGGCTGAAAGACTGCAACTCTGAATGAGCGATCACTAACTATGTTAAGATTAAATAGTCATTTAAGTGACATTCATAAATACTAACAGTATCTTATTTAAAAGTTTATTGTGAAGACTATACTGCATATCAAATTTCTCAGCAAGATACACTGTTATTGAATTTTAGATAGAGGATTTAAAGAAAAATGAAAAAGAAAAAAGAAAAAAAAAAAAAAAAAGTTGTTTAAAATGGACTTCCGAACTCTATTGAGCACATCAACAGGATTGTAGATATTTGTTAAGATGTTAATTTTTAATTAACTCAATCTCATCTATGTTTAGCACATATGGAAAAGAGTATGTCTGATCTGAAATTAGTCATTATGGAACTTGCTGATGTCCATCATTTTTTTATTTTTATTTTTTTTAAAAAAAAGCATTTTCAGAAAAATGCTTAATGTAATGGATCAGATTCATGAAGTGGCTTCTGCTCCTCAGTTATCACTTACTAACCGTACTTGAAGATGTGAGCCAGTACCTGTATTTGAGAAATCAACATATAGAAGTTGAACTACCAATGATTCATGCTCAGGGTAAAACCTGTCAAAACTGAGAGATGCTTAAAATACTATTTTAGTCCCTATTCTTTTGAAAGTAAGGAAGAAAATCATTATTTCTTGGGAGCAAGGAACAAAGAAATTTTAAAAACAGATGGGTGCATCACCTGGCTAGAGCTGCTTGTGGTGAACACCGGCAGATCTTAATCCAAATTAAAGCTCCATTAAGCTTTTTCAGCTACTAACAGCTACTAATCCAGTCTCCAATTAGGACTCCTAACAGTCTTTGCCCTATTATTTTCTAAGGATGTCCTTGATTTATTCATTGTTAAAAATACTCCTATTCAGTATTAAAAATAATGAGAAAAGGCTGTTTATCAGACAAATACAAAACAAACATCAATGCGCTTGATTCTCAGCATAAAGCATACCCTTTCTATTTTATCAGATTCTGTGTTTCCCTATCTTCTATTTACAAGGACTGGTGGCTATTATGTTTAGGCATGTAATTTAGTTGAAGGCCTAGACAGAACTGGGGCTGTGAGTGCTCACAATCTGACTTCTCGCTTCAGTGGAACTATTCATGAGAGCACACAACATCACCAAATTCATTTTGCAAGTGTGCCACAGAGAAAACCACATCCTTCGGCAAAGGCCTTTTCTTTTTATATCTTCAAATTATCTTGCATATCAGTGGAGCTATATTTAAAAAAAAAAAAAAAAAAGAAAAAGAAAAAAAAAAGCCAAGTAGATGCAGTAAATGCCAAGATCACCTACAACCTACAAACATCCATGTTTGGATCAGACTTTTATTTATCACGTCTTATGTTCACGAGTATGCATTTGCATGGTTTGCTTCTGGACTCATCTCAAAATGAACAAAAGATCACCCTGAGGAGCTACAAAAAAATGAACAGGCTTATCTAAAGAAATAAGCATTTCTGAAGAAAAAGTTGATAGCATAATTTCTAAATTAGATCTTTACTTTGTATACAGCGCTACATAAAATACTATTGTTCAGATCACTACACGTATATGAAGCCTTTTGAAATTGCTTTGTATGGAGACACCTTGTTGAGAAAATTTTGTTTCTAGTATTGGAAGATAGTTTTCATTTAATCTTTTTGTGTAAGTTAGCAACCTCTAGCAAGTAATCCAGGTAATGCTTTCAAAGATTTTCATAAGTACTTGTTGAAAACACTTCCACATGTTCTGATATTTTAACACCAGTGTCTTGATTAAAAATATGAACTAATGCAAGGCATTTTCTTTATCCTTTAATTTTCATGGAAAAAAAAAAAAAAAAAATCCAGTAATTAATTTCACTGACCAAAAAGATTACCAACAAATGAATATTTAGTTTCCACCTAATTGGTAGGAAAATAATCTCTTAATACAGAGCAGATAATCATAATTTAAGACTTCACTGAATTTTTCCCTTCATGGATTCTTCTAATCTACAGATAAACTCCTGAAAGTTTTTCAGTGCACTCGAGTAAGCCACTATCAGAGGCAATCTCTAAAAGCTTGATGAGTGTGTCACTTCTTGCCATTTGCTCTCTACTTGCTGTAGACTGCGGTTAGTACTCCCTATCATTAGCCTCTAGAAATAGAGATTATAGCAGCAAAGCGATGACAGGCATACATGTGCAGCAGATAAGTAACTTCTTTCTCTTGGGGTTTCTTTACTTCAGACGCTGTGTCCGACTATTGTCTTTCCTTTGTTACTCTAAGCTACAAATATTCAGAAACACTTCTGAAATATTTTTCATTCCTACTGAACGAATGATAAATTCCACACAACTTTAGATCCAGAGCTCTGCTTTTCTCCTACCTCTGTGAAGAGGACTGGATTACTCTTCATCCTGGTCTTACCAAAGAACTATTATTTTCACAGCGCTATAACATAAATACACCGTGTTATTAAAATTCTTTACCTACAAGAGATTATAATTTGAAGCCTTAATTCAGGTAAACATGTTCTGTTTTAGGGAATGTACAAATGCTTATACTTCTAGACTATAGATGAACTTTAATTTGTTTTTTAAGCACCTTCCTCAATCAAAAGCTAAAAACAAACTACATGTAATTCAACATGCATTCAAAGAGGAAAATAAGCATTAGTAACAAAGAGAATGAAGTCAGAAAAAAATCATTAAAATTGCTATTCAATAGGGATTTGAAAGCACAGAGAAGGCAGTTGGTAGGAAAACAAAACAATCACAAGGAAGAGACTATTAAAACAAGTGAGGAAAAAGGGGGAGTTACAGAGAAAGAGAGGAACCGATCCTATTTCCTTCTTCACTAACTCTCTGTGGCATATTATATTCTCGCAAAAGCATGGGGAGAATATGCCTATGATGTCTGAGCTAAAAACCACTAACATCTGGTATAAAGAGTACTTTCATTTCACACAGACTCTAGGGACAACTCGCAACACATAACCTTCTGCTGAGGGACACACAAACTCCCCACTGGTAAGAACTTCTTGGGACCTCACTGCACTACAAATTACAAATTTACTGCCCTATCCGTTACCATTAATGCAAGGACAGAGTGTCTGATTTCCATTTTCTAATCAAACCTATGTATCACTTTTTGGTAGTCGTGAATACTGCCACCAACAAAGTAAGAAAAAAAAATTATGTCATTTTAACACAGCCCTTATTAAAAGCAATAGCAAAATAACCTTTCCTCTGGGAATCTCAACTGGCTTAGATGCTCAGACTCTCAGAGCGTAACATTCTCTGCTCATACCTTGATAATCTTCAAAGAAAAAACAAAATCAAAAAGATATACCACTGCAAAACTATCTCCACTCTGCATACAGTATGTACAATGGCTTCCCTGCTGCTGTGCTCACATTGTCCAAGAAGAATCAGGTTGGCAGGACATTCCGCAAGAATGTATGTGTTCATTCCTCAAATTAGTTCCTACTTACTGATCTGGTTCCTTGGAAAATGAAACTTTTTCAGTGATGCCAATCGAATCACGGTGAGTGACAGAGAGAAAAGCCCGAACTACACACAGTCAATTCATGCAAGTTTTGGCAAAGTCAAAAAAAACTTGGAGAACTGATGAAAGCATTTCAGAAGCAAAGAGTACTACAGCAAAGAACACACAAAGTATCTCTAAAATTGCCACAGTCTCCTGTTAAGAAATAAAAATGCCAGACAGCCCCAGTGCTTATGCCAGTAACACTGGCTTACATTTTTTGACTTGCTATGATGAAGACGGAGGGACAGTGATGTCCAAAAAATCAATTTACAACACTTGTAATTCTTCAATAAAGAATTTGCTTCCATATGAAGTTTACAGACTTACACTAAAACAGATGCTATGCCAGATAAAATGGTTATGTTCCTTCCATTAAGCATGGTTTAAATGATTCATTCAATTATTACTTTTGTATTCAAAGATGGCTTATTTTCATGCAGATTTATGTCCGATTTTGCATAGAGGACATTCTTAATTGTGCTGAAACAACTGCAAATTTAATTAAAGTTTGCCATTCCAAGCATAAAATAGATTAAAGAAAATGCTGACAACAGTAAAATAAATATTCAACTATTTAATTTAACTCAACATTTATTTTTAATCCAAACATCAAAATAACCTTATTTCTAATTACAATTTCATGACAAAATTTCTTGAAGAAACATTTGTCTCTATTTTCTTCAATCTGTTCATCTGAAGCACACTAGCTTATTTATAAAACCGTTGATTAATAAATCTGTTCCAGCTCTATCACTGTACGCTACAAAGACCACAGATTAATGTATGTAAACAACCATTAGCATTAAAAAAAAAAAAAAAATAAAGCCTTCAAATTCACTAATAGCATAAAACCCATGAAATATCTTACCGTGCAATTAAATACCTAAATCACAAGAAATAAGGGACAAACAGAGGCATTGAAGTCCTGAAGTTCAGAGATCTATGACACAAGCAGGTGTTGAGACTGACTAAATGAATACAGGTTATTTGCAGTTCCTTATAGTGGGTATTAAAACCTCAACCTTTGCCTTCACATAAACACAAAAATAAGCAAAGCCTCAGAACCAGTTAGTCAGGCTTTAACTGAGGAATAAAAAGGTAACCCAATGAAAATGAGCATTAACTTACTCCTTCATAAAATATATTAAAAAAAAAAATGCACAAATAAAGAGGCTTTCCAAAGCATTGTATACCTTTTCCCTTAAAGATTTTGTGAAAACATGGAAGTGCCCCACCAGCCTAACAAATCTCTCAAGAACAGAATATTTTAGAGGAAAACAATAGCTTTTTTGCCACATATTCATTTTAGAAATTTTGGGGAAAAAAAAATAAAATTATATATATATATATATATATATATTTTACACTTTTTGGTGATTTTCCCTTCTATCTACCTTAAGGATAAGGTTATTCTCAGGAGGTAACAGACTTCAGTGGCATTATTATTATTTGCAAGAACTGAGGATCTAGCTGACAACACCCAGCTATTAACCAATTTTAACACTGACACCATCACTTCCAGAGGATGCAAAAATCATAATATTTTTCTGTTTAGAAAGCCAGCTGGAGCACTCAGGATTAAGCATCACAAGCCTCATCCAAAGACAACCAGGACTACAAGTACATACTGTTTGCCAAACTCGGTTCCATTCCCATTTTAGCTATTTCTCATCAATATAATTGAGCAAAGGAGATGGCTGGATGCAAAATATAAATGTTGCAAACCTTATCCTTATATGTATCTTCCAGAAACTGGACTGTAAAAGGAATTAAAAGTTCCTTTCCATAAGGAGATAGAGAGTTTAGTTGCCAAGTTACATAATCAGCATGCATTGAGAATTCTAGGCGTGTCAGTGGATCATCTTAGGGACAGAGATTCAGCCCTGATGCAACTGCATTTAGATGTAATAAGAAGTGATGGATATTTTCATGATTTGCCATTTTTCTATATCAGCTATATATACAATTACTAAGAAAATCTCAATCAACTAAACCCATCCAAAACAAAACTCAGAATACAGCAAATAAAGAAATTAAGTCAGTATGAGGGATTAATAAATTCTTGCACACAATAAGAAACAATGAGGAAGGGAAACAGCAAGGAGAAAGTTTTTTTTTTAGACAATAATAAAACTGGAACCCTTCACAAACAAAACCAGTGACCCAAACAACAGCAGTTATTTCCTGCTTATTTGTCAACACACACTTTAAGAGTTTCATCTACAATCCACTAGAATTGGTAGAAAATCACCTACTCAGATCAAGTCCTAAATAAATGAATCATTTCACCTCAACACCTCTAGAATATTTCAGATTAGGTTTCAGCATATTTTTTTCAGTTTGCAGATATAATTATTAAAGCTGCAGATATACAGGTCAATAAATCAATGTTAGCAGAAAGCTGGAAAGCTTTGTACCCTAACCTTAAAATGAATATTTTATTGTTCTAAGAATTTCAATGACTAATAGACAGATATTGTATTATTTACTGACACTAAACGTTAAGTAAAAGACTATATTATAATCTAACACAATAATGGTAATTTTTTTTATTTTATTTCTGAGAATTGACTTCTGATATTAAGGTAACAAGTATTAATGGGTAATTGTGAATTTCAATGCTCTGAAATTGAAAAAAAAATAAATTTTACTATCACTTTTTATATGAAAACTTATATGCATAGAGGAAATTCATAAAACCATTTTCATTTTTTATTGTATTCCAAGATTTATTTTCAAAACCTGTACGTAGTATTACTCATTGAAACGTTTTTTTTTTTTTTTTTTTTTTTTTTTTTTTAAATAAAAAATTAGTAGCCTTCAAAATCTCTCCGATTATTGAAGACAGTGATAAAATTGTTGGACTTGAAACAGTCTAGATTATTATTATTATTATTTTTTAAGAATAGCTCATAAATGACACAAGCAGTATGAAACTGGAAGGAGTATCAGAAGACAGGCTTTCACATAATCAGCTCGTAACACAACAGTTTAAGGGTTATGAAACCTCTACTACATAACTGGCGTGACACTTCATAGAAGTCATGGCAATTTACCTCTAAACAGAGAATATTGCAATATTTAGTGTGCAATATTTAGTGTGCACATACACACTTTCCCATCATTTCATTAGAAAGTTAGAGAAAGAGATATTAAGTCATTTAATCAAATTACATTATGTGGAACTACATACAAAATAAAGAAAACAATAAGGGTTTCAGAGTTTTAATTTAAAGGCTTGTTTAACAATGAATAGTTGGCTTACCTGTTTTATATCATATGCAAGAAGAACAAATCTTAAGTCTGGTGAAACTGAGTATCTTGATGCTTTGAAAGTTACCTAAAAATGAAGTAACAATTGCAGTGAGTTTACAGAAAGATTTTTGTTTTTATTTTTTCCCCCAAATTCTCTTAATGTTAATTCAAGAACTTCCCATTCAGAAGAGTTCTGATTAGTAAAACCTACTTAATTTTCACAAAAGAAAGACTCCAATAATTCTTAGTCTAGGCCGATATGGGTAAAATGGTGACAGATTAATCTGGCTTCAACACTAACTACGAATTAAGAATCTGATGAGTTTCTAGTCTTGATTGCAGGCACTAAGCTTAAGGATAAAAACTGTAACCAATCCATTTACAGAGAATGAAGGAAAATGCTTGGTTGGTATGTACTTCAGGAATGATTATAAGGGAGATTCATCACTAGATTAAAGATAACATACAAAAAAGAAAAAAAGTCTGCAATATGTCTCTGTTGCTTTTCTTCCAATGCCACATAAATAAACATTTTGCAAGACAACTTTCACTAAAGAAAAATTCTTATTCTTACAAGAAACAAAATGCTTAGTGGAAAGTAAAGTGGAACATAAGGTACCATTACAAAACTAACTTTGCTTTATATCTAGGTAAGATTACATGACATCCAATTGAATTCAGGCTTGTAATGTAATCAAGGAATAATGTTGATGTTGGAAAGAACTTAATGCATCTAACGTAAAAGGAAGATAAGAGTGTGATTTAAAGGGCATTGCAGGAAATAATTTTAAATGAATCTTGAGACAGGTCTGCAGGAGGAGAGGAAAAGGAAGAAGTGAAAAGTGGAAATAATAGATGCAGAAGAACAGAAAAAATAAAATAGCAGAACCACAAAGATACAAGACGAAAGAAAGCATATGAATAGCTGTGTGAAACAACACCTATCCACTCTTTGAATACTTTGCCCAATTTTGCTTCTAAGAATCCTGTTCTGCTTAGCTTAATCCCACTGCTAATCTAATGAATTCAACAAGGGTTTAAGGTGTGCTAACCAACAATCACAGACCAATGCATTTATAGTAGCTGAGCTACTCCTAAACAACAAAAAAGTCTAATCTTCCAATAAGTTTGGAAGACACCACATCTTGACATACAAATTAAACTCAAGTTATTAGGTAACATAATTAGAACCAAGTTACCCAAATGAAATCTAAAGGAAAAAAAGTTTTGAAGAAAAACTATGTATAGTAGCATGAAAGCATTGAAACTTGGAAGATAAGCCCGCAGTCTTGAGGAAAGAAGACAAAAATATGCTTTTAGGTTGCGTGATTTTTTAATCTAAAAAGTACACAGAATAGATTTTTGCTGTACGAAGAGGCTTTAATGAGATAACCATCTTTAAGCAGAGACTAAATCGATGAGCAATATTCCCTTTACTTAGCACACCACCGAAAACAATTTTAGATGGGAAATTTCTCTGCTTTGTGGTGGTTTATTAATTATTGCCCCACTACCTCAGTCTTAAGTAATATATAACCCATGCAGCTTTCCAAATTCATTCTCAGGGAATGTGGTGCTTACCATTTCCTCCATTTATTAAGAATCTTAATTCACTGATTATGCCACCACAAAAATAATGATGCATTTAATGCAAACACCTGAATAGCTCAGCTGCAAAGTATTGGTAGCCCGAGGCATCACCAGGAAGGGCTACTCACATATTCTGTATCCAAGTTGAGTCTTGTGTTTTTGGGATTTAAAATATTTTAAACCCCACTCAAGATTTCCGTGTTCATTCAGCTTGCACTCACATGCAAAATTTTGTTTGCTTCCAGGAATACCTTTGACACATGGTATAAGTAAGCTATAATCTCTTGATTGCAGGTAATAGTTTTAGTAAAACAGTTTTCATTTTGTTGGTATAATGGGATTATTCTTGCTAAGAGGATCATAAAGCTATTTTATATTTTTTTAATATTCCACTTAAGAAACAAGAAAATAAAACCTAGAAGACCACCAAAAAAAAAAAAAAAAAAATCACATGTTCATGGTCAAGGCTGATAGTACTGCTGATTTCTTTAAACTATCCTAAAAACATAATCAACCTATTTTTTAAGCTGAATTTGTGAACAATAAACAGAATTTCAGAGGGATTTAAGTGACCAAATTTTGTTCTGTTTTCATACAAGAAAAATCATGGCAATAAATTCAGAAACCATACTTGTGTGTGCAGAAGAAACATTTCTGATTAAACAAAACAAACAAAAATCACCTCACTCGTTCCGCCTGCCTAACATGGAAAGCAAACTCGGAAACTGTGAGCTGACTAAAACAAAAGAAAGACAGATTTCAGTTTTTCCTTGTAAATATGTCTAAGGTATTTCATCAGCCAACAGAAGCCCGACTCCATGACTGAGGAGATAAGATCACCAGTGATGGATTTAAAAGAAAATTTTGTTTCCCCTATAGGAGACTAGATGCATGCTGCTGAAACCCTGAGGAGATCATGTGTTGGGATGTTTGCTACAGGGATGAATTTATTTATTAAAAAATAAATTTGTGAAGGCTTTGACCTCATGCATTTGTTCCCAGAATACTTTTTTTTTTTTTTTTTTTTTTTTCCTGAATTTTAAGGAAAGTATTGGAAAAATATCATATTGGAAACAATGGGAATTAAAAAAACCTCAAGTGTCTTGTTATCAGAAATCTGAAGAATGCTTGTTCCACTATCATGTCTGCATATCTGCAAATTTTCAAGCTTCTTGCTTAATCAGGAGCCATTGAGTCTTCCTCAGGACGCTTGAACTAAATACTGTCCCTTATGATTCTGCCTCTATGGTTTATCTTTTCTTGATCTGTAAGAAATGTAGTTGTGGACAAATAAGCACTGAAACAGGGAGAAACACACCTAATTAGGCTTTGTCTCTGGATGCAGAAGCAGGGCTCGTTTCCCTCTGCATCACTGCACAGTATCAGCTGGTTAGCAGACTGGGGGTAATCCAACCCTGTGCTGCACTGTGCACTCCACATACACCCATATCCTCTTTCCAAACCAGAACAGGGGAAAGGCTGAAGACAAGGAAGAAAGAAAAGTAATTTCCTTATGTCCTTAATATTTGTCTGTACTACCTAGCCACATCAAGACATAAAATCCCTACAAAAGCAATCAGCTGTATTCAAGCATAAAACATTTTGAGTAAATAAATTGTTGTTATCCCTAAATTAGTCACACTTCATCTGTACAATCTTCCCTTCTTAATTTACAAATATGTCATCTGTTTTTTCTAAGATTGCTGAATATGACATCTTTTCACTTTTTCAGACATACAAGAATGATCCTGTACCTGCTCTTGCATTTCTCACCCAATTGAAAACCTCCTGACTACATATTTCACCATACTTAACATTGAATTTCCAGGTTCCTTTGAAATAAATGCTTCATGTGATAACGATTTTAATTTTTTTTCCTGACAGCAATGCATGATCTCATGGACAAGCAATGACTGCAAGTCTCACTGCCACCAAAGATAACAAGGCTATGAGTCGAATGGAGGCAAAAGGAGGTAGTGTCTGTTGCCCTTTAGCTTTCCAGATTCCTTCTCTTGTCTGGATTCCAAATAAGTTTTGCAAAATGTAGTTTTGCATGGATAGAAAAAGAGGATTAGAACAGCTTGAGACAGTAAGAGTGAAAGTAAAAAAATGAAAGAAATTCTGTAACAGAAATATAATGCCCCCCCCCACACTGAAACTGGCTATTAGCCCACCTTTTCATGCATGGATGACTGGAATGGAAACCAAAATTCCAGTGAACATTTCTCAAGTCAATGTTTTGCACTGATGTCTTATTTTATTTTAATTTTACATTTTATGTGTGTTTTGGTATTAACAAAAATGCCTGTTATGACTGTGTATAGAAGAGGCTTTACATTGGGTTCCCTTCAGTATAAGCATGCTTTTATTTCTTTTTTTCATCTACTGTAAAACATTTTTATGCTTCTGGTGGATTTAAACTGCTATAAAATTTAAATCAGTCCCTTATTCATAAATTTTCAAAAATATGCCACAGAGCATACAGATAGAAGTTACCTCGAGGACAGTCCTGCCCACAGCTGTAAGAATGGATCCTTATCACCTGTCAAACACTTTACAGTACTGTTCTTTCATATTTTCATTTGGATAGTTTTAAGTGAAATAACACATTCCATTTCAAACTGATTAGAGGAAATTTTTGCTTTTGCTGGATTCACTTTGTTGTTGTTTTCCTTTAGTTTTACACTTCCTTCTGTTTCAGTTTCTTATACTTCTGCTTTCCCCAGAAATGTACATCTTTCACACTACTATTATTATTTTTCTCTATTGCTTAATACTCCCTTTATACATATTTAGGCTTTTACAATTTTTTGTTATTCATCCAGGATAAAATATTTCAGGAGTTCTAGACTGTCACTTTAAAGCTGGTGGAAATGCTACTACCTAGCAAATTATACATCTTTCTATACCACCTACCTATATCTCCATCAGAATTTAATTTAATGATATAACTGAACACCTATGTTTGACAGCTCATTAACATTCATTGGTAGGTATTCAGATCAACTTACCAGACAGGCTCTGACCAAATGGCAATGCATAAGAGGAATCAGATGGGACAGAATTACAGTAGCTGCATAATGAGAAGGGATTTGGCATGTAGCAGGTTCCTAGAGTGGTATTAGCAATCAAGGGAGCAATGGGATTTTTCTTTCATTACCACTGCTGTGACTGAAAGGAGGAGATGGACCACTGGGAGGTCAGAAGAGAGAGCCGGGGAGAGCGCAGCCTAGCAGAAGAGCAAACCCTGTAGCAGTAAAAATAGGGGATCTCTGAGAAGAGAGTCTGGTTGTAATCAGGAAAATGCATCATAATTAGAATGTTGAAAAACTTGGTTTTCCAAGGTTACTTAACACATTATTTCCTGTGTACCTGAGCATTTAGTCCACCTCCAAAAATGCTGTGATTCTGTATGTTGTAATTGTTAACACTCGGGTTTCCTGTCCAGTGTAAAAGGTGAGCATGCCTTAAAGTATGATCCAATCTGACCTCTACCCTATAGAGGGGGCATCCTGCATCGTTCTGAAAAACATAAACCAACCGCCCCCCCTCAAGAGTTTTCACGTGGATTGCAGGTTACAAAAAAAAGAATTAACAGACCAATGAATCTCACTAGAGCCTTGCACCATTGCTTCTGTAGTAGAAAATAACCTCTAATGAGTAGACCACAGAATTTTTTTCCTCTCATTCCTCATCCTAACTATTCCTCTGGCATAGTTAGCCCTGAACTATTTTCCATACCAGGGGTATTTTTTTAGAGAGATCCCACACAGAGTTACCCTAACCTGACAGTATGGCACATACTCCTCTGCATTTTATATATTGAAGCCTCCTGTACTTGGACAAACGCCACTGGCCACCACCAGACCACAGTGACGGCAAGCCCTTCCATCTGTCTGGCCTTCCCAGCTCTCTGTGCAGTGGTGCAGTGCATCAATAAACCCTAACCCATAAAAACCCCTCTACTGAAAAGGTTTTGCTGAGGGGGTTATTTAACATTTAGAGGAGCATGGGGGAGAGGAGATAATGTTGCAGTGTTCATAACAACCTATTTACAACATGTGTGGGTCATTAAAATGTCCAGTGTTGCAACAATTACTAATATTTATGAAGTTATATAACGTTGTTTAATGTATTTACCATTACTCACCCTTTCATTAATCTCTTATACAAGACTCTTAAAATATAAGCATGTAAGCTACTGTTGCAATTAAAATTATATTAATCAACAAAGAAACTATAATTGCATTAAGATGCTGCACTGAGTTTCACATCAAAAGAAGGGAGTGTGTGGGGACAAAACAACAACAAAATAGAAATAAATCAAAAAGAGAAGGGGTGTCTATGAAGAACGCTCTATGAAATGGCACAAAACAGTTCCTGCCAAAAGTTCTGTTCATACTAAAATGCTCAATCTCGGCTTTTGGCTGCAAGGCTTCCACAGGGTTTTCACAGCTGGGCTGCCCCAGCCTAATCATGATTCATGGGCCAAGACTACTTCTGCTTTGCTCACCCTTCTGATGCCATCCACTAATTACTAGGCAGCAAGAAGCAATCCTTCTCTCTCCATCCTTGTGTAAAAGATGGCCCACAGGAACACGACAACACAACATACTTTAGAGTATACTCCTGGCAAACCCCTGGAAACAGGTTTGCAACTTAATAGGATTTGCTGTGCACTCAGATGCAGTCTCCCCTTGAGCTTGAAAAGAGTCATGGAAAGGCACAGAAAGCAAGGGGGAGAGAAGGTCAGTAATGGCTGGACTTTAGAAGAGTCCAAAGCATACAGTTGGGTGAAAGCTAATATAATACAAGACTTTACCAAGTGTAATTGTTTTCTGTTTGGACACTAGAATATTCTTGGGTATCACAAAGACACCAAAAGCTTTTTATTTGATGACTCAAAGTATATCTCATCACCTACAATGGAAAAGCATAAGGAGTCATGCTAGATTCATTTCTGACCAAGGATTCTGGACTGAGTGCATGCAAGGTATCTGAATATTTCTGCATACAACCCTGGCAAAAGCAGTAGAATTGAGGCCTAACGAATAACAGTTCTTATCATTGTCATAATTATTCTGGATTTTTTTTTTTTTTAACAGAAACATATGAAGGCAAAATTTTTAAGGACTTCTTTTAGAGGTTGTAACACATATGAACACAGAACATGTAACAGTCCCTACCCACATTTTCTCTCATCTTTCTATTTGCTTTCTTCATTTTGTTTTGGGTTTGAGCACTGTAAAACAGATGAGGGAGGCTGAGCTAGAAGCATCATAAGAGATCAGATGGACAACCTCCCATGCCTTTCCTCCATACTTTCCTCTACAGCATACCCAGGTCTTGTGGCCAGGTTGTGTGGGAAGTGGTAACCTGTGGCTCTATTTAATGATTGATGACAAAAGATATAAATAAAATGTTTGTTAAACTCTGAAATTACTTAGATAAATGAGGCATAATGTCTTTTTTGTTTAACTGTAGTGTGCAATAAAGTATTGCTAAATGCTCAATAACTGGTAAGCAAGTCACTTAGGCTCATGGTGATAGACACCTCAGACAGATGATAGAGAACATATTGTAATCATGTATCGAGGCAACAGCACAAGCATCAGGATGCCACACAGTGATTAATGTCCAGGGCTTTTTTTTGGCTCCATCTACTAGAAGACCTGTCTAGCCTCCAGCTGTTAACATTTACATGAGGCTGGCTGAGAATATTAACTATTTATTAGGCAGCTTGAACATGATGCACTACATGAAAATAGGCAGAGGACAGGTATAAAAAACATGTTTTAGAAAGCATGTCTTTAAATTATTACCTCCAGAGAAGCTAAAATATATTCATCATGCTTTAAAAGCTACTCCTTTCTCTTATAACACTGTATTTGCTACACATAAGATTGCTTTGCTAGCAGTTTAATTATATAAAGGTCAGATTGTTTCCCTAATAGATTGATTATAGAAAAGGATTTCATTTGAAGAGGGCAAATGAAGTGCAGTAATTTCTTCTACTGTCTGAATCAATCCTTGTGAAACTGGAAAAAAAATATTTTAAGTCAGGAACTTTGCATACGTATTTCCCCATGGAAGACAAATGGGCATCTTAGAATGTCAAAACCCTAGCTTTTCTTCTTTCCATGTGCCTGGGTATTTTTAAAGTTATAATTAAAAGCTGTGTTTTATAATACCTCTCTACATAACAAGTTTTTTAACAAAAATGTAGTTTGCTTTTTTTCTTTGCTAATACCCATGGATAGGAAGTATAGCGGCTCTTCAGTAGGAATAGCTTTGATTTTAGGCTGTAAGCAACACAAAGAAGGACAAAAGAAATGTACTTTGCACAACAACAACAACAACAAAAAGCAGTCTCCAAATGCAAATCAAAAGCCAGTGATCTGTACACAGTGGAAGACTGCTCTATGGGATTAGTAATAAGGAAAGAAGAAAATGTCTTCTGAGCTGCTGGTTCAAATACTGCCCGATCAGTAGTGACAAGGAATCCTTACTAGCCCCTTCTCCCTGTGCAATGACTTTATTGTGACAGTTCAGTTTTCAGTGGATAATTATCAATGTTACTAAGAAAAGCCTGCCACATCTGTGGGCTGCTGGAGCAGAGGCAAACAGGAGAGGGAATGGACACTGAAAACAAGCTAATCAATCCCATCTAAAGGTGACTGTTCTGCAACCTTTTTATAGGGAAGAAAAAGGGAACTTGCATTGCCACTGCTCATATTGGATCTGTGCTGTATTTTTTAAGACAGCTCTGCAGTCATTAAACCAGCACCATTCTAATTATGCACTAGTGATTAAGCAGATATGACACTGAGTGGGGAAAATGTTTGATTAACGAGCCAGGCGTCTAACTTGGAAGAGTACTTTCAGCAGTATGAATCTGGGGACAATGGACTTTATAAGAACAGGACAGCTTTTGGTTTCAAATGCACAGCTTGCCTCTGTAATATTGTGATCTTCTGTTAGGATCACTGGCCACCTTTTTCAACAGACAGACAACTCGGCACGGCAACATTTCCCATTGCTCTCTGCCAAACATATGCCAACAGACTTACCGAGACTTCTGCTCTGTTTTCAGCTTTTTATTCTACTTCCATGTAAATAGTCATTGCTGAAATCCACTGTATTTACATCTAACACTCAGCTTTTGACTGTGTACAGAGTGAAGCTTCACAAGAAAAAACACACGTCTTTACTTGACTCTGTTCCATAGATAATTATTAAATGGTTGCTTGAATATTATCCATCTTGGATCAGTTTCCCACATTTAATTAAGTGTAGATACCTAGTGTCTAGAGCTCTGTCAGTCTGCATGACTTCAGAATGAATCAGCTCCATAAATAAATAAATAAATAATAAAACAACAACAACAACAACAAAAAGCAACACCAGAGCAACTTTCTGACAAGATGAGGCATTCACAGCTTGAAGCAGCTTGTCCATACTGATCCGTCATTACTTGGCATCACTGGTTTAGCATAATGGCCTGAATAGCTTGTCATGCTGGCAATAGCCTTCTCATGAGCCAAACACTTGCAGCCAACAATGTATGAATTAATTTATGAGGAAACTCGTGTCTTGTCATTAAAGTCAAGTTTTAGAGCCAGAGATGTCAATGTAGCTACTTGCATTCAAGTTATGTGCTAAAGGTAATATGTAGGCCTGACACCGTTAATCCTCTACTTAGCCAGGAAAGCAGTCACAGTTATACACAGGTAAGAGGTAAAATGTTTACTCAATGTTTTGTGGTTTGACAGATATTCACCTTTTCACACACTTTTAATTGTGTCTGCCAGTCTTTTTTGGGCTAGGATGTACACTGAGGCACATCCCAGCATATGGAAGGGTGCAGCTTACAGTAAGGGAGCCTCACACAAGCACTTTTAATATTCAAGTTTTTCCTCCCTTCTCATTCATCTTTACATTGACCTGGGAAGTCAGTGTCTAGTTCATTCTCCCAAACTTCTGCTCTCTCCTTTCTAGTTCAAGGAGTTAGAAGGAAAAGTCAGCAGGGGCTTAATGCTTTGAAATGAGGAATCTGTATCAGCAAAGGCCAGGAACAAACCAGGAATAAAATCAGCCTTTGCCAAAGATCTCTGATGAAAATGAGTCATCCTTTTGGGTCTGCAGGTGCAAAATATTTTTCTAAATTAAAAATACAGGGATTAGCAATAACAGCTAGTGGTCTGTATGGAGTATTTAGGAGGAATGATTGACACGCCATGCATTTATGCTGCAAAGCTCTGATAAACGAGAATTACAGGGTAGGATATAAGTGGTATCGCTGAAACTAACCACATAAAGCAAAGGAAAATGTAGACTAAGAAATAAAACATTTCTTAGCAATTACTGCTACTCAGAAACATATGCAAACCACTCACGTATGTACTACTTACTGGTCTAGAGGAATAATCCCCAACCACCTAGTTTGACATTAAAGCACAGAACAGGTAAACCAGAGAATACCAGGACTAGAAAATACATACATATATATATATGTATATATATATGTAATTTCTTAAAGGAAGTTTTTCATATGATTTTTGAACATTTTTCTCCATTTCTGACAGGAAAAAGCTCTCAACATTTTGGGTAGAGTTCCCTCATTTTATGAAATCTCTTCCTATAATAGACGTCAGCTAGTTTCACTAGCACGCATGCCAGGTATGATTGTTGAAATAGCCTGAAGAAAGCATAGACTGTGGCAAAAAACATATCCCTCAACGATTTGGTTATTTACACCTAAGCTGAATAAAACAACAAATAAGTTCAGCCAGAAATCATGCACTGACAGAGGAATGGATTATTCTTTCCATTTATATATAACCTACTCTAGGTTATAAACATATTTTCTGTAATCTTTAAATATTACACTCTCTCACTGTTACAGGAAAAAAAAAGAAAAAGCAAACTAGAAATAAAGACAAGAAATAAAACATATTACTTACAAAAGTTGTATTTTCCAATAATAATGTAGTTGTGTTTGTTTCTACATTCAGTTCAAGAACATGTCCATTCCTATTTTTATATATCACTGCTGTATCTGCAACAACAAAGGCATTAACAATTAGCAAACACATTGAGTACTTAACAAAATAACTGTAAAGAAAACAAGCATACTAAAGTCATTAGAATATCTTCGTTACAATACACAAACAAGACTGAGAGAAGAACTGCATACGCCATAATCTAGTGGAACCCCCATAGCAGGGGGCTTGGATCTACATGATCTTTAAGGTCCCTTACAACCCAAACCATTTTATGATTCATAACAAGTTTTGTTATCTCCCTCATGGGCTTCAAACAAGACTGAGAGAAGAACTGCAAACATCATAACTAATTTTGTTGATCAGCTCATGAGCTTCGAAAAAATCTGTTTATGCCCCATGGCATGTTCACCTCATTCAAAAATATAATATAATTTAAAAGGAAACATTTTATGTGGTGACAACACATCCAGTGAGATTGATGTGAATGAAGTAACATCTTGAACCTAAAAATGCTTCCATCAAGAAATCACTGCCACTCTGACATCTTAAGGTCTGAGCACATTCACTATAGTATATGCTGTTTACCAAACCAAAGTTTTGCAAAGCAAAAACATTTTGCTAGACACCATATTCACATACCTCCTTGGAAGTGTTTCTAAGAAAACCTCTGTACTATTCTGCACCTCTGGTAACTGGATTAATAAAGATATCTGAAGACAATCTGTGTTCTGTGTGATTAGTGCTGGGCCAAAGAATACCAGATTGTCAGATAAATGGTGTGTTAAGAAAAAAAGATTAAAACATGTAAAACACCATGGGATGAACTCCGTCATATTTTTTTCCTTCTACCACTTATCTTGATTTATAAATTTCCATAAGAAAAAAAAATAAAATCAAATATATCTGAAGTAAAGACAAAAAATATTAATTACTAAGTTAATTGTGGCTCCTATGAAAAAGGCTTTGTCTGTATATTTACAATGATACAGTGCATGATACACAATAACTACAGGAGCCTTGATTAAAAAAATATATAATAATAATAATTAAAAGGTTGGTTCCAAATTTCTCACTATTTCTAAAAAGAGATCAAGCACTTATTCTTTGTTTTATTTCAAACCCTTGTAATATAAGTATATTTAATCAACCGAAACTAGTTTGTTATAAAAATGTGAAAAGCATAAGAAAAGTTCTAAATTAAGCCTAAAGGAAACACAAAAGAACTTTGCTAATCCTCAGTGATGCCTGAGAAATTCATTACAGATCCCTGAATTTTATGAAGAAGCAAGTAAATCTGACTGGAGAAAAAGGTTATGCTATCATAAAAATATGCTTCACTTATTCAGAAAAATGTAGCTGTATTTTAATTGACTGCACAGAAGCTCCAGATATACAGCATTAGTGAAAATCCTCTGGTACGTTCTGAAAAATTAATGAAGCCTCATTTAAAGAGTGTACTAAGCTATTTTAGATCATGGCTTGGAAGTGGGGTGGGATTGATGGAATTCAGGGCAGGCATATTAGAGCTTTTTTTTAGGAAGAAAAATTATATTGAGAAGTGTGAAATTTAAAACTTTAGTAAATAAAGATTTCAAAATCATTTTGAGAGAAAAGAGGTAATAATTCATAGAAAGTTGCTTTGGTTTCGGGTTACAGGCTACCAGAGGACATTGAACTTTCTGCAACTTCTTTTAGGTTCTTTTGCACATATTTTTTAAGGTAGGCTAGCACTGAAAATTCCTAAGAATCTTGTTCCACACTTTTAAGGAATATTATACAAAAAAATAAAGTTGCCTAGCCAAAGTATTGTCCCCAGTTATGAATAAACCAGAATGTGATAAATGGTGTGTATAACCCAGAGACACTGAACAGCCATCAACGACTTTCATGTTCATGCTCCTTGCTTGTACAGTGCTCTGAATGATGCACATGTGGTCCATAGGTGAGCCTAATGCACTATCCCAGTCCAAACAACAATATCAAGATATAACTCCTTTTTAATTATCTATTTTTCTAGTTGTCTAATATGCCACGTACAACTGGTCAACAGGATTTTTAATATCATGCTCTATTAATAAATCCTACCAAGACATTTTCATTCACATAAAGAACTTGCCCTTAAAATTACTAACAGAACCAAGGCTAAAATACACAGTCCAAGGGCTCTTCTTACAAGTTATACACATGGTGAGCAACAGCATTTGAAACAGCAGATATCATGAATTACATACAGAAAAGCCTTTGCTCTTAAGTGGGAATCTTATTTTATTCAAATGATCAGAACAGAAAACGGAAAGTCAGACCTCTCCAAAAGGCAGACTTTATTGGACAGTAATTATACCTCTCACTGAATCTGGGCTTTCATCTGCATAATCCAGTAGTTAACTCCTGAAGTGCATAAATTAAATGAACACTTGCAAAATGCATGGAGATTCTCAGATAAAAGATTTCATGAAAATACCACAGAAGTGCTGAGCATAAATGCGGTCTTCAAAAGTAATCATATTAATTTATACAGAAGTCTCATTCCAGTCAATAGCTTGCAGAGCTCTTCTCAGGCTGGATAATGGGATAGTTGATGGTCACAATGACGATTTTTTCATTCATTGCTCAGATGTAAGAGCCATAAACATATTTGTTTCTAAATTTTTGTTACCTAGGGTCACAAAGTCTACAGTAGAAAATAATACCCAGTCCTTAACATTGCCTATTCAAACAACTGAATAATTATTTATTTATTATTATCCTGGTATCTTTGCAACACAGAAGTTTAGGGATCCCTACCACTTCACAAAGCCATTCAGAGGAACAAAGTTCCTCCTTCAAAAAAATTCCTGTTTAGTTTGAAATGGAGTAAGAATACTATCATGGAAAAATCCTACGGCTGGACAGAAAACAGCACAGAAAACCATATTATCCATCTGAGGACATCACTAAAATAGAAAGCATTCTATATTGAGCAAAGGATAATGTAAGCAAGCCTCTAAGAACACCACACATTTTAAGTTCTCCTGTCCTAGATGATGTACAAAAAGCAGTCTTTAAAACAATTAATTGGAAATTTTCTAGTTTTAATAGTTCTCAAATTTCTGATAGATAAGATTATTCTGTGCTAATAAAGGTGAAGAAAGACTACCAAGGGTCTGTATCCTGACAGCAATTCCAGATAAAATAGTGTCATTATAAATTTGTGATTCTTCCTGCAAAATATTAGCTAAGAATGTAATTAATACCTGATAGCATTTTATGGAACAAAGATCTTGCCAAACAAATTTTGACGATATTACGTTTGATAGGGGCAACTATGCTGAATTTGTATATTGGGTTTTATTCATGGCATTTGATTTGTTTTATGACATTGTGAATCCAAAACTTACATTATACAGAAGTAAAGGAAAACACATCAGGAGGACCAAAAGTGGTCTCACAAAGAAAAACGAGGAAGACCGAGTACTCTTATCAAGTGATCTGTCTCACCTGGTTAACCAATCAGAATTGTAGATAGGAGACTGGAATTGAAGAGCTGTGATGGAAATTAAAATGATGGGTTTATATAGCTGGATACTGTACTCTGTGTTGCCAGTGCAGTATCATGGCAAAAAGGGTTGATGCAATTCTTCATTATAAGGGCCACAAGTAAAAGTCACAGGGTGATTTTGTCTCTGGTCACAAAACTGGTGAGATTGACACTGTCATAAAATGCCCAGTTCCTGGAATGCACACTGCACAAATGGGAAATGAGTAGAGAGGAATGCTAAGAAACTGTAAGTATAACTCTGGGTCAGAAGGCAAATATAACAATGCAAGGTTCAAATAGCTAAAATTATTCAGGTTAACAAAGAGAAAGTTCAGAGACATCTGTGTCACATATATATAGTTACTGAAAAGCTCATGATGTACATGGAGGTAGGAAAGCATGGAGGAGCTCAGTAAAGAAGATGACAGAACTGGCAGCCCTGGGACACTTTTTCTTAAAGATAAGCTTTAGATCTTTATGTCAAGAGTTAATTTAGTCTGACTGTGGGTAAAAATATAAAAGGTTGAGTTCAGATAGCTTCTGTGATCACTTCTGGCTTGGAATCTGTAGATTTAAACTCCTTCTATTGATTTTCTCATCCCCTTCTGCAATGAATCTTTGGGAATACAGGACTGTCTGCATGACATAACTTGTGTTTGTAGCTCTGTGTTAAGGCATTTTTAATAAAAATCTCAAACCTTTGGTTTATTTTTAATCAACTGCCTGTGGGATCAAGGGATATTTATTTTTCCTTCTGATTCATAATTTGTCTACTGTTTGTGCCTTCTACTCCACTTTCCTACAAACTATCAAATATTGATCTCAGCTGAAGATGGGATACTGGGGTTGGTTAATGCTGCACCACGGTTCAGAGAATCCACGTGGGTCTATGCCTGCTCTGATGCTCAAAGGCACAGCATGCAAATTCAGTGAATCTCAGAAAAATAATCCTTCCCAGGCAGACAGAATGGGCTGCCCTCTTTCTCCCCTCTCCTGGTGCACCCTGCAGCGTGTGGTTTGCTGGGACTCAAACCTGCTGAGATAGCTTGAATACGGCTTCCCAGATTCTTTCACTTGTTTGCAGAGGGTTGAGCAAAGAGTGCTGTAAATATCTTTCCTGTTCTTTGCCTCTATTGTATACTTAAGAGTTTTTCAACAGCACTAAAGTATCTAATTTAACTAACCTCATTGGGTTTGTTGGAAGACTTAATGACTGTGAGAACAGGGTAACAAACCTGGTAATTCAGCAGTCACTCCATCGATAGATAGAAAAGGTTATGATAAGTTTAGCTCTTATTATTAGGTAACTCCCTTTGGGAAGAATTTGTACCATTTTGATTTTGATCTTATTTCTATAGCAGACTCAGTGACTGCCTAATGAGCATACGGCTGTGTAAACCAAACCTGCTGCTGAAGAGGTTCCCTGCAAAGTATTTTGCTTTCACAAAGAACACAATATTAAAAGTACATATATATTTAAAAAAATCACACAAAAACCTACCTTGAAAATAAAATTATTCTGTGATTATCACATCATAATAATTTCACCTGAGTCAGCAATGTATTACATTCTCACACAGAACTGTATTAAATTGTATGTAGACTGTATGTAGAACAAGCAATAATTTATTTTAACATTGTAAGGCTAAATGTCTAAGTCCTTATGCTTCTGTATGTTTCTAAAAGTAAAACTTTTCATCACTTGCTATATCTCTAGGCAAAGAAAGTGAAACCTTCTTCTTCCTTTTACATTCCTATCAATAATGTTTAGATAAATAAATAAGTAAATAATCCTACATAAACACTACATATTGCACTTTGCAAGTTTTACGTAGTAACCTCTTCAATTTCTGACAAACAGACCAATCCTTACAATAGGCTATTACATAATAGCGATGGGCTATTACACCCATACAGCACCATCATAAGCCCGATTGTCTCTTAAACAAAAGCAGCACATTTATATATAGTCTTACTAAGGCTATGGCTCTGGTTTTAGGTTCACCTCTGGTAAGGCTCATGCTCAGGATATGAGTTGTAGGCAGGAGTTACAGGTCTATGCTGTGCTTGGCGTTATAATCACCTCATTCCAGCAAATGTCAAAGTACAGGCAGAATATCACAAAGTGAAAATAAATTAATGCAAAGCTTTTCATATTTGACCAGCAGCTTGACCCCCTTCCTATACAATTCTGAAACAACTTCTTTACCCTCATTCATTGAATTGACAACACTCTGTCATGTCCTAAATACTACAGTCCTCATTTGCAATATTCCCTTTTCTAGCCAGCTTCACATGGCATCATACCTGTTCAGATTTTATATTAAAAAAAATAAAATAAAATAATCAGGAATTTTTAATTCCTAATGAAAAAATTAACAAAAAAAAATCTGAATTATTTGGAGAGAAAAAATGGACTAAATTCCACCCTGAATTATATTGATGTCACTGAAAATCAATTATGCTAATGTACTAATGTAAGAATTTGTCACGGGGTCTATATGGCCTTTAGCAAATTAGCATTCTGAAAGCAGAATGCTGAATTGTGGTGGTTTATTTGATGAGCATAGACTCTGATTTCACATATCACTGAAATTAAGCAACTCCAACTGTAATTTAAATTATGCAGACAAGGTTGAAATGGCAAGGGCCCATATGCTTTAAAGCTAACCTTCTAAGTTGTGGCTAAAGCTCCACATTCCAAACATTTAAAAGCTTACTACTGTTTAAAGACCACCTCTATTATCTTTACTCACTATAATTATATCTGTAAGGAATGCTATAAGTGGTAATTGCTCTGATGCACTTGTAATTGCTTTACCAAATAAATAATCCAATTATTTTAAACAAAAGTTGTGAAATATTAGTCTATTCCACTATTGCTAATGGTCCCCAAATAAACATTAATTTTTCTTTCACCTACTTGAAAAACAAGATTTACTAAGAGAGAAGCATTACCTTACTTCACAAGAATACATTTAATATTCAGTACTGCAAATATTTCCTGTGAAACCAGCCTTTTCCTTGTTTAATTTTACAGGTACATCCTTCTCTGATGATTACCCATAATCAGAGTTTTGTGTTCCAAAGAACTAAAAAAGAAGAGACAATGCAAAAGGTAACAGATGAAGAAGATAGAAGAAGAGCTAGTCATGTCCTAAATGTGAATGAACAAAGGTGTCAGGATTTCTGTAAGTCTCTAAAGCTGGGATATGTTACGAGAGATTCCAGACCAGTGGGGATATGAGACAGGATCAGCCAACTACGTATTAAGCATTGAGGCAGAGTCATCAGTGTCATACTTGTAAAGATCCAACAGCCTCAGGAACAAATGGTGATTCCCAGACAAAAAATCATTAATCCTGCCCTGCATGGCCTCCGAGAATTTATGGAAACTCAGAGAGAGAGTTTAGAGTCACTGAAGCTACAGGAGTTTGGAGATTTCTTAATCAGAGACTCCAAATATTCTGTGCATGCTTCATCTTACCCATGCAAGAATTATGTTCCTATCAGTGGGTTTATTTTATTGATTATTATTCTTTTATATTCTTTTCACAGAGTTTTTAACATAATATGTACATTTCCCATTGTGTTTTTCCTCTGGGATTTTATGATCATCACAGCAATCCAAGCTTATCAAAACCACAAAAACTGCCTAGCTTGTAAATCTACATTTCTACTCTGCTTACTGTAATTTACGTCAATAATGTCTGCAGATGCTAATAGCGACAAGGAGTTTTGTTTGTTTGTTTGTTTGTTTTTTGGGGGGGTTACTTCCTATTAAATTTGAACAGCTATTAAGATAAAATTTGTTTACAAAACAAGAATACTTTGGTAAAATAGGTACTACATTGGAATTACTCATTGGTAACGACGTTTGTTTCAAGATAATTCCTGAATTCAGCTAGAGTGAACGAGTAAACTATCACCTTGAATGGAGACATGCCAAGTCCAGCTTGCTAGGACCTGACTACACAGTGGTTTAGAACTTATTGTCTACAAATAGTTTGAAGAATTAACTGATCTATAAAGAAGGTGCACAGAGCATAGACAGCTAATTGCTGTACTTAAAACTAAATTTAAGTATAAAGTGTGCCTAAAGGAGCACAAAAGCACCACACACTGATACCCTTTAAGTAGTCACATCCTAATTTACAAAGTGTGAACATCACAGGAACCTGAAGGGCTTTTGTTCATTTTATTTTTTTATGTTCTTATGATAACACAGAACAGGAATCTGAAGGTGTTTCCCCCATACTGAGTGAGGACCATAGCAAGAGAAGCTGACACCCCCCCTCTCCTCAGCAGAGCCTGCCTTTTGCTTGGCAGGGGGGTGCCTGCTGATGAGACAGGAAAGGAGCCCCAGGTTCCCCCCTCTGCACCCCCCAGGCTCCCATTTTACAACAGGGCCCAAGGAGCTTGCTGGTCATATAGCAGCCTCAGTACCCAGCCAGTCTGGGGTGTTGAAGCCATCAGATATGAAGGCAATCTCTCAGACAATTTTGAGAGTGTAACTAGCATCTAAAAAGTGGAGGAAAGAGGAGGGAGATCCCAGTGATATTGAAAATCTGAATATCTAGAATAAGGAGGCCTCAGGGCAGTCTTTTGAAATTACTGGTAATGCTAACCTGAGTACTGTAAGTGCTTGTCTTCCCATTGAAATTATTTACTGAGCTTTTGTTTGTTTAAATGAAATTCTGCTTCGCAGCACAAAACAGTTAGCAAATGAGTCCTCTTTTTTTCTTATATTTGACATTTTTTTTACAATACAAACATAAGAGGAGGTTGATACCTTGCTGTCAACACATATGTCAATCAGCCTTCGCTATACACAGTATTATTAGAGCTACAGATGGCATTTCATTAAATTGATTATAGAAAATGTCATGTTAATTAAAATAGAGAATGCTTTCTGATTTAATGAACAGGAGGTGCGAGACAAATCTTTGTCTAATTAAGTGTTTGCTAATTAAATAAAATAGTCATTTAGAAAGATATTACAGATACAGATGAAATTTCAATATGCCAGACAAGTCACATGTCAGATGAGCAAGGTTTGCATAACTTTTGTAAAAGTTTGGGCTCTTGTTAGTAGTGCTTTTAAGAAAACATTTATTCAACACTAGTTTTATAGTGTAAACTGTGACTTGTCTAGAGAATTAATCTCATTTCATAGAAAAATCCCTATTCAAAATGATTTGCAGCGTTTGTGGTTATAAACACAGGTAATTTCTGTACTTCCTGACTTCCCAAGTCTTCTGCTTCTCTCTCCCTTGTAATGCACAACAAAAACTAACCAAAAAAACATGCGGAGATCTTATGGCACAGTAGCTACAGAAATGGGAGCAGCAGAGTCACAGTAGCATCCCTCCAGACACCAGCAAATTAGCTCTGCTGAGAAGGTCAACTTCTCAATTATTACAGAGAGTCATATTAATGGGGAGACAGAGTCCAAGACAGCAGATCCTGACTGTTGCACTAATACTGATGGATACATCAGCCTATTCAAAAACAACCTGGATTTTTTTTGAATTCTGCTTTATTGTATGTTGTATACTTGTGTAGAAAGGGGCAAGTAGCACAAAGTATGAGAGCAAGCATTTGCACAAAACCTATCCTCCTACTTTCGTCAACTCCAGAATAAAGTGATCAGCTGCTCTGAACTGTCCAGAAGAGTTTTAAATCTCCATCCTTTATCAGTGTTTCCTCCTCTTTTCTGAAAAATACCATCAGATGTTATATAAAGTCATGCTCCAGTCGTGCCAACTTTCAGTGGTCTTGGCTATATTTTTCATCAGTGCATGAAAATCTTCATCTCTCTCAAGAGGCACAATTCATTTACAGAATCATAGATTTCTCTACCACACCATCGCACTGGGTACAGCCTCATAATTACAACTACTGATAACCCCATGCCAATACTTTATATATGAGAGAGTGGAAGCAGGCAGCTCCTGAGTATTACAAATCTGCTGCAGGATTGATTTACAAGGAAAAAAAAAAAAAAAAAAAAGTGAAATTTTTAAAAAAGTGAAATTTATAGTGCAATTAAACGAAGCCTTCTTCAGTTTGAACTAAGCAGGTGATGATATATTCACTAAAGAGCTGTTGGAGGAAATAAGGTGGACAGTGACCATCAGCCACTGGCAGTAATGTCTGTACCAGCTCAGCTGGAAGAACAAAATTGTCTGCTGCCTAAGCAAGTCATTTCTTCTGTATGTGTTGGGAAGATGTAAACACAAGAGAAGGAACCGAGTTATTTCGCAAAGATGTGAAAGACTTAGGTAGATGGTATGAAATGCATGCAGTCACGTAGTGTGTAGCTGAAAAAAGTCCCAGGGACTCTACTAGGGCTTAATCCGGACACGCTGTGGAATCTCAGTGCTCTGTCAAATTAGTTTTCACAGAAACTAAACCACCACGCCTGGGTTTTTGAAAGATACATTCGTCTTCTATATATTGCCACAAGAACACAAAGCTGATGCAAGTTAGAAACTTCCAAGTTTCTCCTAAAAGCTTACCAATTTATTCACTGGTAACTTAATAAATTGTAACCCCTTGAGGACTTTGGTCCTGCCATCCATAACTGATAGCAGATATAGCTTGCTGGAGCTATTTCTTCTCTAGCCTTGTTGGATGGAGTAAAAGTTATTTCTTCTCCAGTCTCTCTGGATGGAGAGATTTTCTTTCATTTCACTCCTGCCCTCCTGGGACTCAGCCTGGGAGGGAGTGCAGCACCTGTACACAGTCTGCTCACTCAGACTTCCCAAATCCAGGCTGCCCCAGCAGGGTCTGTCATTTTCTCCATTCCAAGGGCACACTTGGACCGGATCAACGCAGCTACAGCTGAACTCCAGCTTTCTGCAATGGTCAGTTCACCACGTGAGAGCAAGATGTTAATTTACATCATTTCAGAAGCAAATAACTACAAAAAGTTGAAAGAAAATAGGAGTTATGCCATAATTTATCTCCTACCAGAAATAATAAAAGTTTAGAACACAACTGAGCAAAGCACTGCAAAGGAAATGAATGAAAATAAATGTAAATGCAAATGATAATTGTGCACTGCCATAAATGGGAAGCAATTATCTAGCTCAAACGGCAATCAGCTGATGGACTAGAGCATGAGATTTGTCTATTTCTGCCATTCCTCCTCATACTTTCCACACTGAAATTCTTTTAATGCAGAAATTTCTGTCATTACTGGGAGTAAAATGTTAGGAATATTCATTTCCCACCACAGAGGAAAGCATTGAACATGATTTCATGCTGTTGAAAGCTAGGAAAATAGACTCGAGTCTATTAGTCCATTCCAATTTGTTTGAAATGCAATTAATGGTAAATCAGCATCAAGAGAAAGAGGAAGGGAAGGGACGGTATTTGTGACAGAGGGCTTTCCTAGGGGCTACATAACTGCTTGTGTGCTACGCAATGCTGACAAGGCCTACCAGGTTCTTCCTTCTGAATACCTTATACTACTTAACGCTTTTATTTAGCTGTTCCCTCTGTAAATAAATAATAAATAATATATAATAAATCTAGGGACTTGAAATTAGAAATTCTACTGTATGTAAAATGCTAAAAACTGTAGAGAGTGAGAATAGAGAAAGATATACTAGCATTACATTTTTCCTCACCCCACATCATGCAGCAACATCAGGCATCTTGCAGTGTGATTTTGCCAGCACAGAACAGTCCACCTTTTCCTAAATTTCACACAAAGCTGCTCAGCCTTCCTTACTCTGTGGAAACATTTTTGTTCAGGAATAAAAAGGTGATCTCTGTTGCTCTCTTGAATTGTACTGAGGACTATGATGGAGCCAGCTTGGCAATGGACTCAGCCAGCTGTTGCCCAAATAACACACATATCCCTGGACTATTGAGAAAATCAGGGAACAAATTGCCAGTCTCAGTCACACATCATATCCCAGCCTCTTCTCCAGAGAGATAATCAGGTATCTTGATACAACAGCACTTCTCTGACAGCCTTAGGAGCTGACCCTTCTACTGAGACTGTCAAGAGGATAAGCCAGATGGGACATGGACAGCTCTCCTCTGGAACAGGCAGCCTGGCCCAGGGCAGATTTCACACAGCTCATTATTGGCAGGGTTGTACTTTGTCTAACAAACAGTGATTTCAAGGTAGGAAGATTTATACACTTCCCTAGTCCTATATAATTACAATTCTCACATAAAACTGGGTATTTCAACCTGCAACAGATATGTAAACTTCCTGTGTCTTGAAAACACCCCTGACAGCTCAGCATTGTTCCTGCTGCGGTACTCTAGATGGGACACAGACAAACCCAAAGATTTAGATTAAAAAAAAAAAAAAAAAAGAAAGAAAATTAAAATTAATTGGCTATGCACATACCACAGTAAAAGACCAGTCTCAAGGCTGCAGTTTGCTTAGCCCCATTTATCTTCATGAACACGTCTCAGCAAGCTGATTCAGCCAGAGCTGGCAGCTCACTGCCTACCACCCCACTCAGGCTGAAGGCTTGCAGTGAGAAGATCACAAGCGTAATATTGCAGTGGTCGCAAGGCTGTCCTTAACAAGCTGTGTAATGCAGCCCTGGAGAATCCAGCAATCCCGGCAGAGCATGTGAAAGGCAAGCAAGGTCATAGCAGAGGATTGCTGGGTTTACGCTCACATTGATGATGCTTATTATTTACTACTCTCCAGATTGTTTCCATAGTACATGAAAAATGTGCTAAGTCTAGTATAGGTGTAGTAACCTTCATCTTGAAGAGATCAAAATGAAAATAGAGGGTAGAGAGCAAGTCATTATGCAATGTAATCTTTAAACAATAAGTGAAAGCAAGGATAGTCTAGACAGATTATTTGCTACTGCAAAAACTTGCAGATGGTTTTGTGGAAAGCAAGCATTCATATGCACTTGAAAGGAGAAATAAATATACATTTACTATCAAGGTAACTTTACCCAGATCTTATCATATGTTTCACTCAGGACTGGACAACTTTTTAGCCATGTAACATGTCTCTCTAAATTTAGTCAATGAAATCGGAGGACAATATATACTTTTGCAAAAGAAAAAAATATATCGATCCCATAAAATTTTTTTTTTTTTTTTTTTTTTTGATTATGGTGATGGCAAATAACATTCCATTTTGTTGCTCCATTTTCTTTAATTCTTAATGACTCCTCTTCTTCAAAAAAAAGCTTTGTATTATAATGAAACAGATATCACCAAATTTACCACACCTGGCTTTGCTATTGTACGACTGCATCAGACACACACAAAAATTGCTCATTAACCATTACACAAGCAATCGTTCCTTTGTAATGAGCAGGCTGACTATCTTGACCCTTAGCCTGTGGTCAGTATAGGGAGAGAATAATCTAAGAATAAAACTAATCATCATTATCTGGAGTTCATCATTCAGTGGCCAGGAGGATATTTAATTCTACCCAGCCTAATTTGAATGTCTCTCTACTGTTTTTCTCTGTGACCGGTACACCACAGGGTACATCCCCACTGACAAAGGGTACTGAATCTTTAGTCCACAACAAAACCAGGAAATGACTCTAAAGACAATGTTGCTTCAGATTTATTTAATAATATCAGAAATATTAATGCTTATTAAGAAGTAAAAATAGAAACAGCTCTAAAAATTCTGGTTGTGTATACATGGATGCAAGCATCCTCCAGTGCAAGAAATATGCTGTCACTTTGTGTAAATATTTAATATAACTGCTATTCTGGCTAGGAGTGAACTAGGAATCTTCAAAGCTTAAAGTCTGAGCTTCTACCTCTAGAAATAGTGATATTACCATCAACTAGATGATAGCAATGTATTCCATTTGAGATGGACAACATATGGTAAAAGAGATTTCTAATTATCTTTGAAAAACAATCCTCTCTATTTTTTATTACTTTGTGTTTAGGTCTGAGAGCTAGATAGCAATAGGTAAAAGATCATGATCTTAGATACATAGTTTAGATCTATTCTGGAATTTTGTCTTGTAGATAAAAAGACATTTTTTGCACCTACTAATTTGCTGCCACTGAAAATGAAATTAGAATTCTAAAAATCTGACCCTGAATAATAATATATCTGGTGCAACGTAAATGCTTATTTTAATATTTTTTTGTCACTACATAGTAGGTACAAAAAATTCAGTAAACCTTTTGTACATTTACTCTCAGCCCCTTTCAGCAAGATCTTTACCATGTGCTTCAGTTTCATTGCACTGAATCCAACAGCTTTGCTCGGATTTAGTCATGTTTGTTAAAATCTTGACTCTGCTGGAGTTAATGAGAATTTTGCTTCACAGTGCAGTGGATAAAGAATTTAGCAGATGAAGCTAAATGTCACAGAATGACATGATTAGCAGGACGTGCTTTTTTTATTATATGGTACAGGATAAACAAAATATTGAACATTATTATTAAAATAAACAAAGGTAGGAAATTTTTTGTTCACACTTAATTATTTAACCTGCGAAAAATAGCAGGTGTCTCATTCTGAATTTACAAGAAAAACATGTTGATTAAATGAAGATCATTAGTTCCTGAGAATTATTATGCAACCAGAAATATGTAAATCACATAGTGCAGTTTCATTATTTTATTTATATCTTTTTGTGAATCTAAAATAGCAGTCTAATTTTTTTATTATCATTTTTTGTACTGAACAGCCACCTGGACTTTGAACAGGAATTAGACATTTGAAAGTTAGATATGCCATTAAAATGTTTGTCCAGATGTATTAAATCCTGAATATCTAAATTTAATTTATGAAATGTAAGTACTTAAAAGGCCTTGTTTTCATATGTGTTCATTATTTACCACACTACTGGAGTTCACGGGAAATACGCATACCTGCTAATCTGAAAATTAAACGCTGAGTGTTTAGGTCTCTAATCAACATAGACATGGAAACACAGATTTAGCACTAACATTTGAAAACACTGTCAGAATTTCCTTTGGCATTCAATTTTTGCAGATGTCATTGTATGGACTGGACATGTATTTTGACTTCCTTCAAAATTATGAAGGTGATATGTTAGTTAGGGACACTTTGTGCAGCTCATCTATGCAATTAATTTAAAATAAAGTTTAGCTAAACAGTAACACTACAAGAAGAATATCTAAGATTGAACAATAGCATATTATAATATGAACTGACAAAGGAGAAAAACAAAACCTATAGTGACACCATTAATATCTTACCTACAACTTTTCACTATAATAATGCCAGGGGGAACTATCAATAAAATAAATTCACTTAATTTTACATTGTAGTGTGAAACCCACTAAGGCAATGCAGGAACTCAGAGCCTGTTCTGCCCTGTTCCATCCTGCAGCACTGTCTGAATCTGTTTGTGTCACTGAAAAAAATCACTACTAGCATAACAATAAAAATTGTATCCGAACTTATCTGTCATACTGCAAACACACCAGTGGGGATTGGCCCTGTGCTGCCAGTTAAACTGCTGCTTGCTTCAGCACTTTGACATTCAGGAGCTTTGCGAACAGCTTCAGCTATCTCCCTCTCACTTATAGCAAACAGCCCTAAATACTGCCCCCCTCTGACTATTTTAGAGCAGAGGAAGCACATTTATTTTAATATATTACACACAAGAAGCAGTAATCCATAAAGTCCATCAGGATCTGTGCTTTCCAAAACAGTAACGGGCTTAGAGAAATACAGTTTAAACAATTATGGAAGCAGGCTCTATTTAAAAATCCCTACCCAGCAATGACAACAGAGATTTATGCATTCAGCTGTCGCTGCTACCCATGGGGACGGGCTCCATGACACAACTGCCCTATGTTGAAATAAAGGTGTTCAGCACTTCCTTATGCACTTCCTTATTACATGTCCCATCAAAAAGGAGTGTATGTAGTGAACTTGGATCTACTTTCCCAACAGCCTTTTGTAGCCCCCACATTTTCAGCAGCAGTACCTTTCAGCAAGGCTCCATTAGTGACACTATTCAAGTTTTCAGGGCCAAACATGGACTTCTGAGTACTTGCTGATGGTTCATTATGACTCTGAAAATACATTTTGTAGTTGGGCCACTGGAAGTCACAGATAACAATGATGTATCTAGAGATGGATTACAGAATCCCTATGGCTTACTGCTCACATAAATTTCTATACTACACACAAACACACATTCCATCTGCACAGAACTCAAACAGTCCTTTCTCTACAGTGCCATTTCCCTAAATGTAAAAAGCAAGAAGAAGTGGCAAAGTTACTTTTCATGTAACACTGATTTGGATCAGCTCTTCAGGCACAGGCCTTCACTGGTAACAGACATATACCCCCTCCTTTTCCTTAAAAACTTAAAATAATAATAATATATATATATATAAAAAAAAGTTTCCTAGGGCGACTTCACCAAGGAAGGAACTAACTACTACTTCATTTGAGGATGGATGTCTTGTTCCAAGCAATGCCTAGTTTGGTCCAAGAACCCCCAGCCTGGTGCCGATGACTCTAAAGAAGACTTTCCACTTATCTTACTCAGCAGTAGGGCAGAAGAAGAAAGCTTCCAACCTCCTCAGTGTGAAATATCAGCGCTATCAGTCATTGCACAGTAAAGAGGCCATGCTTGGCATACTTGGTTTTGGGGAGATGAGAGGAGAGGAGAGAGAAGTGCCTTACATCTCTCCACATCAAAAAAAAAAAAAAAAAAAAAAAAAAAAAAAGGAAGAAATTAGCTCTTGGCAAGAGCAGGTTACTTACTCCCTACAGCAAGGAGACTAGCTGGGAAAAAACTCTGACTTTCAAAATATTTGAAGCTCGTCACTGACAAAGTTTAGCACAGCTTGGCTCTGGCCGTTACTGCAAGACTTACAACTTTTTTTTCCTACCTCTAGGAACTGTAGTGGGAGTATGCATCCAAAATACATTCAGTAAATTCAGTAATTACAAGACTACCTACAGAACATGATTTTGTTTCTAGTTATGAAAAACAGGCCAAATGTTATCAACCATATTCTGCGGTCTGTAGCCAATAGACTCACTCTTCTGAAATACCACAGAGCACTGAATTAAAAAATGCAATAAATAACCTTCATTTTTTTAAATGCCACCTTTTAAAACAAAATACTTTGAAGTATCTCTGTACAGTGAAAATGTACTGGTTTCAAAGTATTGTGTTTCTAGGTACAACTTCTAATTAGTATCTGTGATTCTATCACATTTATTTTTCACTTGCAAAGCAGAAAAGCAAAGATGGTTAAACCTGAGGGTGGGATATATAGCTCAATGTTAAAGTGAAATGTCATCTAACACTATACATTTTTATATTTTTTTTACAGTGTTGTATTTCTTACACCATTATAAATTCAACAAAAAAGTTCTACAAATAATTATCAAAAGATAAGTTTTAGCTACACTGCATAGACCACATTGAGATTTCTTATATCCATGTAGAAGAGGTTATATAATATTCATCCCCTTTAAACTGTATTTCAGAGACAATTCAATAAAGCCTTTCAGGGAAACAATACTTTAGAAACAAATGAATATTGCAAGCAAGCAGCAAAGGAAGTTCTAAATGAAATAAGAATAGATACTATTCTGAAGTTCCTGCACTGCCTGCCTAATAAGATCCATACACTTAACTATTCAATATGTCAAATCAAACCTCAATCACATCATAAAATAATGTGAAGGTATATCACACCAACAAAATAACACAATTCCACCATTTCATATACCGATTATTAAAAAAATTAACAAACAAACAAAAAAAACTAACCAAACAGAGAAACTACTGTACATATAATGTAAATGTAATGATGTAATAAATGTAATTTATTATTTTCAAAATATACTTCCTTGTGCATGATTCCTATGCAAAAGACACCAGGGTGGCATTAAGCATTATGAGAATAAGCAGCTGTTGCAAGGGCTGTCTGAACAGAGGCAGGAGCACAGCCTCACAGAGAGCGAGGAGAAGCACAGCAAGTCACAGTGGCCCAGGGGACCATATCTTGAACTCACATCCACTTGGCACGGCACTAGTCACTTAATCCAGAACATAAATTCAAAAGGGTTTATTTGTGCTCTAGAGATGCTGAAAAAATTAATATGTAATTAACAAATATAATATTTCACAAAATGCAAAATAGATATTTTTTCCTTTAAATGTTTTACATTTATAATGTAAATGTTTTACATTTGTAAAAGGAAAATTAATTATTTCAATAATTTGTTGTTTTAGAGGAAATGTTAAAACATTTAAAGCCTATATATCAGCACTCAGTCTAATTGATAATTCATAGAAGCATACACTGACAGTAAAACAGGTAAGGGATTTTCTACAGCCATTCCACCATACTTCAATTCAAAGTATTTTGCACATCATCCAGAGCAACTTCATCTGTAAAGCACCCTGCCTAGCTTTGCATCCTTTGAGGGAGAAAAAAATTCTCTCAACAGCTTGGACACAGAAATAGGGCTCCTGACATAGTACCTTATTCTACAACTGCTTGCAGTGCCATTGGCAGTGATGGAAATACATTTTGAGGAGATCTTCACATTTGGTTGTAAAGTTCACCAGTGAATTCCTTAAACAAATCTTTTCACTCACAGAAGCTACTAATACTAAGAGTTTTCCTCCCATTATAGAATATGCAAGAGATCCATTTAGATCACCAGCTGGTGATTTCTGTAACTGAGTGAGGCATACAAATTAAAAATATTTCAGTAAAATGTAACGCTTCCTTTTTGCATTCAGTCAACATTAAGAGATTTTGATATTCACGGATGATCCATGCCAGTAATATTTAAGTGTTACAGGATGGCAAATAGAAAGCACTAAAGTAAGAAGTCAGTTCACTCAATTGCAAAAGCAAATTCGTGCTTACAGGCAAACATTTCACAGTCTCTTCAAATCTAAAGGAGATAAGATGAGCTGACAAACCTTTCCTTTCTCATATTGCTATTTTTCTATAGATGGAAACAATATCTGTGAGACTCTCCTAGACACTGGATGAGACTGATCCTGGAACAGATCCCAGCAAACCTTCAGCAAAGATGAAGGCGTTGGAGTCCGCATGCAAAATCAAGGACACAGTCATAAACACACTAAGTGGGTGGCTGCCCAAGGACAGCATTTGTACACCATTATAAATAAATTTTGTGGGGGCAGCATTCTCTCTTGAATCAGGTAAGTCTCATTGATAGAATTATGGTGGCAAATGACAGGAAGGAGAAAATATGGTGACTTCTGTTCTGCTTCAGCTAGAAAACAAAAGTGTGCATTTCTTGCATTAGCAACAACACATCAGTTGTGTGACTTTTATTACTGGCTTTCTGTAATTTTGCAATGACTTCAACCTCCTTATTTTCTACATGCAGTACTTTGTGTGCTACATGTAATGTCTCCATTGTATTTTTGGCCTTTGAAGATACATACTAATCAACTTAATATGGTATACGATATTGCCAAGCAGAATGCCCATTAGATAAGGCCATTTGGAGGGTTTTAATACATACCTTTATCACTTGGTGTCTAGTTCTTAACTGCACATTGTATTTCTTGGCATAGATTAGTGATGTAAGGTAGCAGCACAGGCTAAAATTATTTAAGTAAAAAGCACAGAGCATTGAAATTAAACCTGTTTGAGACAGAATACTACACCCAGTTTAATGAAGTACCCATGTCAACAACCCCTGCAGGTAACAGTAGTAGTCCAAAGAGAGACAAAATAGGTGCTTACGGCTTGCAATTCAGCTTTGGCATTCTGAAATGTTGAGGACATTATCTGAACCTTCTGGTAATCCACAGTATTTAGTTTTATTCTCTGCAGATTGTATGCTGTAATTTGCATATCATTTGTTATGCTAGCCTGCAATATTTCTTTTAATGGGAAGGAATATCTTTTATGACATATATAGCAGATATACTGTTAGCACTTCTTCCTCAGGTCTGAAAAACAGAGATATTAGCACTAACTATAACAGCAGGAATGCCATTATAATGTACTTTAAACTCCCATCTTTATTTTTAATGATGCCCTAAAGACACAGGTAGAGGAGATACCTGACTTTTCCCTAGATAATATTCGGATGATTAAATATTCCTGCACCTTCAACTTCCATCAGTTTTCTCATAAGGTTGAAGATAGATGTCTGAAAAAAGCTGCAGAAATGGTACAATAGTAACTAACTAAAAGGTAAAAACAAAGAAGAAGAATGTGTTATATCATAAAATTTACAGAGTTAGGAGTCTTCTTAAATTTCACCCTAAGATTAGTCTGTAGACCTAAAGAAAAGTTATCTTAATAACAGAAGCTAAAAGTATGTTGAATTTGGGTAAACCATATTTAGAGTTTTATCATTAGGGGAGTATTTTGCATACTGGAAAGGTGGAAGAAACACCATTTAAACTAGCTTTTTGAAAATAAATAGATTGAGATGTTTGCTTCAGCTGGAGCTGAAAATCTTTTAATACCAACTATGCCTTCTGACATAACAAGTAGAACCTGGTGAGCACAAAATTCAGCTTCAAATGCTCTCACTGTAAACTCCAACAGACAGCATTAACTTAAGTTGCAGGAAGGACAAGACTGACCTTACTGATAATCTGTCTCTCTCAATTTTTGAGTAGGTAGGTCTTAATTTTCCAAAATGATTGAGCTGAAAAGATTCAAAAGATGTTTACCACATCACTAGCATTCCAAATGCTACAAGACAAAAAGAAACTGTATTTCCTTTGCTGCTTCATGAATTGTACCTGAAACCCTTTGTGAATCAGACCTTTATAGTTGTTCAAAATAACTAAAAGCCCCTTTACCTGAAGTAAATTTTCCGCTTTGATGAAAATCCTTGATCTCTGAGCTGATCCACAATCAGCACTTTACCTATATACACACATCTATGTCCCTCTGTCTTTCTTCAGTTTAGTTGCTATAGCAAAACATTCATTCACTGCACAGTCAGTTTCTCAGCTGAGAATGAGCAATTGCTGTACCAGTGTCAGAAAGGACAAAATAGTCAACTCAGGACTCACAGCAGCCAAAACTTGCTTTAACTGCATACATCTCTTGAAAAAGAATGATGAGAAGTGCTAATATGCTTTGAATCAATCAATCCTGTGAAAAGAGAGGCAGAAAGAACTTCCAGATACGCTCCAGTCATATAAGTAACCATACAAGCCATCAAACCTTTTACTCACATTTTCTCAATTTTAAGTAACTAAGCCTAGCACTTAACTCAGAGATAGCAACACCATCCATACAGAGAATGAAAAAATGCAACGTATATGCTTCACTGGAGATGGACTAAAAAAACAAAACAAAACAAAACAAAAAACCTTGGATGATGAAGTTAATATTAGCTTTAGGAAAAAAACAGTATGTTTCTATAGGCACCATAAATACATATGGAATATACCTTTGTTATTATAACTAGCATGTTTCTGTTAGACTCCCCTTGCATAAGTGACTATATTCTCTTGTTGATCTGGATGATTAAAACCCTCTTGCTTCAAAGACATTTCCTTGACAAGTCTGAAGAAGAGCAATTGTGTAAGCAGCAGAGAATGCAGATCAACTTTTCTCTCACAACTGTTGAGGGTCCTCATGTAAGTAGGAAAAAGCAATGCTACCAGCAGAAATTATTTTCTGTTAAGAATTTTCCCATTCTCTCCCTGGGATGCATGAACTACGGGTCACTTCTTGCAGCCCCCTCATGGTTTCAGAGATGAACCAACTTGACTGACTTGTCCTAACATGGGGTGGAGAAATGTTGGCCACAAAGTAGAGAAAACCTATTTGACAGAAAAATCCATTTTATTCATTACTTAAAATTTTCTCTACAAATGTGTAATTTCCAGCACCAAGAAGCCAGACTAATTTGTTTATCAAATACTATTAAATCTAGTATCAGACTTGTGCTACAAATAGGCAATTTATCTGATACCCTCCAACAGATGTTGCCTGTTGTATGCTTTTAATTATATCTATATTTGCAAAGAGCAATCTTTCTGAGACATCTATCTCACCACAAGAGCTTTTACAAGAAAATGCAATGTACAGAAATACCATGTAATCATATCTGCATGTCTTTCACTGGATAAGCTGTTCTGAAATTAGACTACCTTTAAATAGATTCAAGTTTTTTTTTTCCGTATGCTTCTTTTTCATATACACCACTACAAAATCCGCTTGTAGTCTTGCTACAAGCAAGACTCAGGATGTCATTGTGATCTATCCTACCTCTGCCTCTGACTGTAAACAGCAGTCTTAGCTCGTCTTTGATCATGAAGAAGAATAGGACTGAAAATTGAGTGGTTTTGATATTTCTAGTGTTTGTGTTCTTTTCCTCAAATCCAGCTATGATTTCTTCTGTTTTTGTTTTTTGTTGTTGTTGTTGTTGTTGTTGTTTGTTTGTTTTTTGTTGTTTTGTTTGTTTGTTTTTTCTGTTTTTTTTTTGTTTGTTTGTTTTTTTCTTTCATATATTTCCACATTTCCTTAACATGACAAAAGGACTACTATTCACTTAAAAGAAATATTTTAACTCATCACGTCATTCAAACGAGCATTATAAGGTCACCTCCTATCATCCTAACAAGGAGGCCTCATAGGCTCATATGTAAAAACAGGCATTGACAGAATCTCTGCAGGTGCAAGGGACAAAGCATAGTCTTCAGATGTGCTTACAGAGACCTCAGTGGACTGTGATTCCTTCTCATGGGCCTACACTTGCATCTCCTAGCAAGAGAAAGGCCAGGTCTTAAAACCTGTTGGCACATATCTGAACAGCTAGCATTCCTGAAGGAAGCACTGACTTACAAGGAAAAGCCCTACTGCCCCCAGTGACAGCACACTAAGTGTTTGCATTGCGTTTCCACATTTTTTTTTCCTTTTATTCTTACATCAGTATAACATTCAAGCTATTTAATATTTAAAACTCCCAAGGAGATTATTCGAAGCTCACAGTTGAACTTTACCAAATCAACAGTTGCTGAGGCATCTCCAAATGTGAACAGTGTAAATATTCATACGTACGAAAATAAATTTTTGGTCATATTAAGCACTATTTGTAAAAATTCCTGACTAATAAGTAAACAGAGCACTTTGGTTTTTTTTTGTTGTTGTTGTTTGTTTTTTAGAATTATGGTTAAAGAATAGCCTGCAACATTTTTCATGTTAGCTATTCTAGTATCTACATATAAGCAACTGTTGTGGTGTGGATGTCACTCTGAAAACCTAATCTGGATCAAGTACAAATTAGTGGAAAGAGTCTTTTTGTTCTCATTTGGAGATGTGAGTCAAGCCTCATTAATAAAATCAGATGTTTCACCACATTTTAAAGAAAATATTAGTGTAGCCAAGACATATTATTTACAAGAAAAGGGAGTATCACAAGTTCTAGAACTTGATTGCCCTGGGTGTGCATTGGTTTTCACCCGTTTGGGACAACCTCTGGAGTGGCCTGATAAAGGGATGACTGTTGACACAAATAGCTTTCCATCGTCACTGTGAGAGATGAGATTTTAATGGGCTGCTTAATTAAATCCTTATATATGAATAGTAACATTATTTTAGAATTATGAAAATGAGGCAGAGAAGATAATGGCTTACTTGTGGGAGCTGCTGAGCAAATCTCGAAACTAGCTAAAAGGTACTGTGGTGTCACATCATTCATTGCCCATAAAAAAATCAGACAAATTACATGATCAAGCAGGAATTATTATAAATATTCCTTCACAACACTACTTTGTGTCTTTCTATAGCTATTTACTTGTGAAAAAAAGCAAACAGACAGGTACTCAGGAGTCAACATAAAATTATAACTCTTATAAGTGTTTCCTTATATGCATTCGTTAGAAGCTTTTGGGAGGGTGAAGGAAGCCGTGACCCACCACTTATTTTTGAGTAGAATGAAACACACTGCAACACCCTGAAAGATATAAAATACAATTCACTGGTCTGCGAAGACAAAAAGAAGGCTGCATTAAATGAAGCTTCATGAATGATTCACAAGGCTGAGAATTCCCTCTATTTTCAGCAGTGTTCTCAAGCCAGTTTTATATTTCTAGGTAAATAATTTATTACTAATACTTTTGTTTCTAGCAATAATGCATTCTCAGAAATACCAGCTGCACAGGATACTGGGCTCTTTTCTTGGACTTTCAGGCTGTGATGTCTGCAAGGACATCACTTAATTCCACTACCAGAAGTGATCACCACCTTTTTTTCTGAATATGAACAAAGAAGAATGGATAGTGACCAAGCTTTTCAGATATAGCTTCGGGTATAATATAGGAAAACTTCCATAAACACAAAAACAGAAAGCTCGTATTTGCATATTTAACACACAAGCACTAAAAATGATAGCATATTTTGGGTTGACAGACAGTGAGAACTGAACATTCAGTATTTCCAAGGACAGCCCCGCTAAGAAGAAGTGTGTGGAAACATTTGAAATTATATTTATGAACAGTGTACTACATATACACTTAACTCATATCATTTGCAAGGTTAAAGTTTGCAAATACTGATTCCTTCCTCCAAAAAAAGTCACATTCTGATTTGCTACAGGCATGGCAATTATTTGCAAAGATTATTATTTAGCAAGTTTCTACTTTCATCCTGAAAAAGATCTTCTCATGTAAGACAATATAGTACTGCTGTATCCTACAGCGTACTAGCTGTGACAGAGCTGTAAAAAATCAGTTATAAGCTTATAGCTATTAAAACAGACAATTTAAGGACATTAAAAAGGTAACATAGTTTTATGCCTGGATTCTTAAGCATAATCATCCTGTGCAGGTTCAGATACCAGGCCAAGCAGGAAAGAATACTTTTTTCTGAGTTGCCTACAGAATTATCTTTATCTTCCAAAAAAACAGCATGAGACTTAAATCCCAGGGTCTTATAATGGGGGTAGGTTTGGGGCCATCAAGCATACCAGCAATTCTCCCAATCACTAGTGATTTATACCGCTGCTGTGACATGGAAGAGAAAGGAACCATGGTGTTTCTTGCTATTTGTTTCCAGAAGAGCACAGCAGTTGCTCACAATCACTACTATTGTTATGATTCGTCCCAACAAGTTTGATGTCACAAAACTAAGATGCAAACCCATTATGATCCATCCATGATAATGTCTGTAGAACTACGGTGCGCCTGCATAATGCGGCTATTATGTGACTCAAAGGTGGGCAAAATCCTAGATTGGGAGAGAATACAATGATTCTGAACTCAAGTGAAATCCTTTTCACCCCGATCAATAGGGATAAGTGTGCTGAGATCAATTACACAAAGCTCAGTATCAAGCAATAACATTAGCACTGCAGTGATCAAGTGCACACATGGAAATAGGCAAACTTGAGGTGGTAACCCAAGCTGAGCTAAGTTTTACTATTATTTGAGATGCAATCAAAGCAAAGACAAAGAAAAAAGGAAATATGGAGAATATTTAGTATATATGTGCAGATGGGAATACTACCTAGGCATTATCTATTTATTCATATTGGTAATCTTCTTAAAGAATAGTCTATTAATCATGTATTTTATTGCTGTCAGCTTTGTTTGCAGAATTGTCATAAATAATGAATAATTTACTGTATCAGCTCCAGAGGCCCAAAAAAAGTATGTGCAGCAAAACAAATCCCTTTCTTTCCAATATACATCTCCTATGAATTTATGTTTCATTCTGTTCTCCTCCCAGAATAATGTATTCCAAGCTTGAAAAGGGAAAAAGCATGGGTTATCAGAGCATGTTTCACTACTAAATATTAAACACTTGGTCTCTCACTGGCAATGAAATCTACTTTATCATCACTAGTGGTGATATTCTTTGATTGTGACAGAACTCAGTGAGACAGATTTGTAATGGCAGCAAACTGAAGAACAAAACTGCTTTCAGCATTTGGAATTTTTTCAATGCTATGGTAATTTCAGCTAATCAACAAAGACTGATTCAAGTTGAAGCTCAATATAGTTATTGATTTCACTTTGGATTTTTTTTATTTTTTTTTCAAGTGTAAATATTTATGCTTCCAAACATTTCTGTAACTGGCATGTTTACAGCTCAAAATGTTGTATTTACGCATCTGCAATAGATGATCATCATCTAAGATAACGATCTGATATTATTAGGTCCAGTGACATTTAAGAACTTTTCCAGTCATACTAGGAAAAAAAAAAAATCCCTCCCTCTACCAACTTAAAAATAAAGATACAAAGCTAAAAAAAAAAAAAAAAAAAAAATCAGAACTAGATTTCCCACTGTATAATTCACTATAACGTCATCATGAACATCACTGACACTATGCGCATTTGCATTAGCTCTGGATATACCTTTTTTTAATATGTTTTTTATTTTAAAGATACAAACAGTAATCACACCATAATTCATTTTTTCTGTTTATCTCTTTTTAATCAATGAAACAAAAGTACAAGAATTATTTTAAAGAAAGAACCCAAAGAAAAATTGCTAGTATTTTCCTTTGAAATACAGGTAGTGTTTACCCACGTGCTAGGTGTTGGCAGGAATGCTATGCAGTGTTTATATGCAGCTTTTTCATATAGTTTAAGCAGTGCTTTTGTTGGCTGCCTACATAAAGGTGAATTTCACTCTTCAGAGCAGAACATTTTCTAAGCAATGATGTTATCTTATATATGTCCCAGCTTAGTCATACTTACAGGTACTTTTTGTCTTGATAACCGTGCTACTTCCCCACAAGAGGAAAGCCCATATCACCCTGTCTGTAAGCATATACCACAGAGGACAGGGTAGTTTGCAACACTATTTCCCTTAATCATATTTCTGTCCAGTGTCTTTACCTTACAGACTACTATTAGAGGTAAAATTCAGTTATGAATAACTTGTTATGCCAACTGTGGGAATTCTTAATCTGTAAAGATACCCAGTCTCACCTTCAGTTAAGCACTGAGGTTAGTCCAAGGAAGACTTTCGCATGCCAGCACAACACCAGAGTCTACAGCAGATGGAAGGGCTTGGTTTTGTTCTTTGCAATTGCTTTAGAAACCTACAGTCCTCAAGAGAGTATCACTAATCTATGCTCTGCTTCCAGCTCTCACAGTGTAGTAGATTTCAAGGTTAATTGACAAAACCAAGAAAACTGTGAGGATCGTAACACCTGCAAATGTGCAAGAGGACGAGGTGCATTCCCATCGCAGCACTATAAACGATTGCATGGTCTTCTAGCAAAGCAGCCACAGGAGTTCCAGTGTGTTCACTGCCAAGGGGCATCAGTTCTTTCTGGGGTCTGACCAATGGCCAGAGCCCCTCTTGCACTGGCTGTTTACTATTGCTGCAAAACCTAAACATTCAAATATACTGAGACTGGGCCTAAACAGAAACGTACTCTACATGACTGTTAAGATTTTTATTTATTTATTTATTTATTTTTTTGGGGGGGGAGTTATACTGGGAACATAGTAGATAAAAGAAGCACTTGAGAGTGGTGTTTTAGTTTTTTCCCTCTAAATGTCAAACTGCGCTTTCAACTCCCTGAGAACATGTAAAAGGATAAAAACAAGCCTGACAGCTATTCAACAACCCAGATCTTTTAGAAACAAAAAACAAGTTGCAATTTTCTGTGAGTACAGCTAAGAGTAGCTAAGTTTCAAAGGAACCTGGAAGACTTCAAGTGTTCATTGTCTTAAAAAAAAAAAAAAAGTTGAAAGATATAAAGAACCTGAATATATGTTCAGACTACAAAGCCCTTCTTCTCATTTTCCTTCATCCATTCAGGTGAACCCATCAGAAAAGATACAATTACTGCATGAGCCTTTGCAGAAGCGTACACACAGTAAACCTGCTAAATGGAAAGGATGTTCTCTGACAACAGCAAAACTCATTGGTATTTGCACATCCTGCATTAACCTGTGATTTCTTTAGTGAATTTGAAGAAACAAGCAATATGTGAACTATAACAATAATGACAACACAATGCACATGTGCTTTATTTATTAATCAGGCTTCTGTTTTTCTACTTCATGAAGCAAATATTAGATTACCATTTTTTAAATCCTTCTGGAATACTTATTTCTAAGATAAACTTTCACAGATTTATTTCACAGCCCTGAACTTCATTTCTTTTTGAGAGGAAGTGGGCATACACTGTCCGATTTTAGAGTTCATGTTTGCATAATGGCCCTGAGTACAACCAGGAATCCAGCCAGTCTTCAGAAACCTTTAAGAACAAAAAAAATCTATGGCAGATCACATATGTTAGGTCATGCTTCTGAACATCAGGACTAGCTGGGAAGTACATTCAAGACCCTGGCCTTCCACAGCTTTGAGCTATTGGCTATATTCCCTGAATGAACCTTCACTTTTCTGTAACTTGTGGAAAAGCTACCTATCATTTCAGCATGGTCTGCTGTTGGTAGATAGCGAAGTGCCAATCATTCTAAGACAGTTTATTTTCCATGTCTTTAGGAGAAACATTCAGTTGTCAAAACGTGACACAATAATAAAATACAAAAGGCTTCACTTGGTGGATGATATAGGTGAGTAATAAGAAAGTATAAACAACTTATTTGGAGCCATCAGAATAAAATGCTGAACCTTCAGTCTTCTAAATAAATATACTCAAATCCTGAGGGCTTGAGGCCAAAATTCTAAATCTTGCCCCTAATTACTGCCTAAACACAGGGACTCTTAAAGGACAAACAACTTTACTTTTTATTATCACGTTTCTCTACGTACTTTAAGTTCTGCTGCTGAGGATTCATTACACTTCCAGAGCATCCTGATGCCTACCTGCATTCAAGCCACAGTCTTGATCAATAAATTAGCTGTCCCGCTGCCAAAGCCCTCTGTGTGTCTCCATCCAGGCACTTGAAAACAAACTGTAGCAGGACTGGGATCTTCCCAAACTGAGAAGCTGGAACTTCTGTTCACAATTATTTTCATAGAAACACTTCTATCCAGTAACTAAGTAACATTCAGCCAGGATACAGAAAACACTTTTTTAATCCATCCCCTACCAAGAGGTACCAGATTCCATCCCTATGCCTATTCCACATCCTGAGCTACCAGTCACCTCTCTACTATAAACGCTTTAGGAGCTGTAGGCTCTGTGTGACAGTACTGCTTCTCCCAGTCATGTTTTGCTGGAATATCACACTGGGAACTCACATGCCTTCGTTCACCATGACAGCCAGACTTTTCTCAGGGTCACTGTTTTCCAAAATACAATTCTATCGTAATAGTGGTACAATTGTAATGGGAATATATCTTTCCCAGGAATATAGGTGGGTTTGGGGTGTTTTCTTTTTTTGTTTGTTTGTTTAGGGTAACTTAAGGCACACAGTTACATATTGTTGTCAAAAACTCTAGCCACAGCTGAGGCAGATTAATGTCCTTCTGACCTCTAAAGAGTTCCCTGTGCACCATCTCATCAATGATTTTGTGTTGGGCTCAGGAGGAAATGCTTGGAGGTTTGAACATTTGTGTATGCTTAAAAACAAATTAACCATAAAATATGCCTCCAAATACATAAAGAGAAAATTGGCCTCCATGATCTCAATTAAATATGCATTATAGCAAACATTCTGACTGTGTTGAGATTTGGTATCAGTTGTGTCTCAGCACAAAACAAACACTCACATAACCAGAGGCAATTGCAACTCCACTTCTGTGTGAAATTCTGCAAGACACTCCTGACAGAAAGAGCTGATTTTGTTCCTTAGAATTCATAACTAATTTAAATTTCAATGAAAGAAGTGCACACCTGTCTGCACATTTTGTTCTCTGAAACTCATCAAGTCTAAAGTCTTCAGTGCCAAGCTAGTGAATCTTCCAAAACAATAAATAAATAAATAAATAAAAACCTCCATCATGTATTTTAGGAGTTATGGATTATATTTTAATAGTCACTGTTGAATTCTGTATTAGCATCTGGTTTATATTCTCTGCTTAGTTTTACTGTTTTATTGGCATAAGGAACATGCTACAGTAAAATTTGTAATAACCAATATAATACAATGAATATTTTTATAATCACAAAAGCATGACATTCATTGTGTTCTGTTCTGCTATAGAAATGGCACTGATGAGCATATATCCAGGGAAGACAAAAGACGTTGCTTTCTAAAAACTTTAATATATTTTTCATTAAACAGGGATCAAAATACTGTTTTTACTTTATTTCCCAAGATAAATGGAACTATTTGGTCTGATAACAGTATTTCACCAAATAACAAACATAATTTGGGTTTCTGCAGCTTTTTGAGGAAAAAAAAGCAGAGGAGTTTGTTTGCTGTATTGGTTTTAGCCAACACTATTGCAAATATTAGATAACAGTGATAAACACAGAGCAGTCAGCTGTTTCCATTAATTCCCTGAATAATCTTTGCTATGCATGTCCCCCTCCACAATATACATGGTAATCATTTGTAGCATAGTGACTTACATGAAAGATTTTCTTTAAATATGTAATTTAAATATGGGATAAAGGCAGATCTCTTGAAATTATATAAACTGAGTCAAGTACAGGCAAGACACAGCAGCCATGTTCTTGTGGCAAGAAAACACTAAACAGACCACAAACACATGCATCAGGGTCTTAATTACTACAAAGATACAGACTGAATAAACACTCTCATGATCACGAAACAGACAGAAAAGAGTAAAGAAAGAAAAGTAAGGGAGTTCTTTCAGTTAAATCCATAGAATCTAGGGAATACCAAAAACATATCTAAAATGTAATACTTCTAGAAAACCGACAGCCTTGATCCAAAGCCAACTGAAGTCAATGGTACTCTTGTCAAAGCAATTCAAGGAAACTCCCTGAGGAGTTTGTATCTGGTCAATCTATAGTGTCCTTAGAATCTCAAAATAAGGACAAAAAGTTATCAACAAATAAAATTTTGATTGTACAAATCTCTTATGCAAGTAATGCTACTGAATTAAATGTTTCTTTATAAGGACTATTTATGTAATGGTTACTTGAAGTTACAATGCACTTAGGACATTGCTAAGGTTCTGAGTTATAACACGAAATCACTTTGTGACATTCAGTGTCAAAGATTATAATTTCATTGATGTAAAAGCTTTTAAACTAAGCCTGAACTTGCCATGAAGGGGAAGAAAAAAAAAAAAAAAAAAAGCAAATCTCTCTTACTAGTTTATTACTTTTCTACAGAGTAGAAAGCAAACAAAAGCTATTCATATATATATGTGTGTGTATATATATATGTGTGTGTGTATATAAATAATAGGAAGGGCTGAGCTTCCATTAGTGACTGAAGTACGTGTGGGGTTTTCTGGGATCACACAGACTAAGCAAGCTTCACCTGAAAGGAATCCATTTCACAGGCTTTGGAACCAACACACAATGCAAACCTCAGTAAAGTAAGAAAGTAAAGCACTTTGAACTCACTTTGAGAGTGCAAATCTGACCCAAGCAAAAAGCCATTTTTTTGGTGTAGCTGTGCCCAAAAGATACCACCATCATGAAATACTTCCAGACCCACATAATTTGGATGCCTAAGACCATCTCTGTACTTTCACAAGGCTAACTTATAGTGCACATCCCCCACGTCCCCCAGGAATATTAAACAAGTGATCCTCATTGGGGAAACATCTGGAGACTTCTGGCAAAAGAAAAAGGTCCTTCCCAACATCATTTGTATTATGATCTAGAGTGTTGTGAAAGGGCTGTAAAATAATGGCTCACAAAAACTGGCTCACAATGATGATGTATGATGAGTCATGTGAAATATTATGTTCTTCTTAAGAGTTTGAAAGCTTGAACTTTTAGTCCAGATGTTTGCAAATTGCTGGATTAGAAAATGGCCACAAATTTATTCAGAGCTGTTTAGTGATAATACACACCATTACTCATCAAGAGGGTTCTCTGCTAAAATCAAAAACAGGGCTAGAACTGGCAGAAGTAAACACAAAACAAACTGTAGATATCTTGCTTTGCTGTCTCTTTTTTCTTGTCCCTAGTGTAGGCTGAAATAATAATTATACATATGCAAAAGATTTTACTATGACTTTGGAATTACATAATTAATATCATAGGAATTTTTGACATCTAGCAAAAAAAATATTATACAGTCCTGTTCAAAAAGAGGCTATTTATAAGCTTTGTTATGTGGATCAACCACTTAACTACTAAATAATGACCTTTCAGTTAACAGGAAGGAAAGTAAAGGCAAGTAAATTATCAGAGCTTTGAGACTACCCTTTAACCTTACCACCTAAAGTGAAAAAAAGACGATCATTAAATTAAAGAGCTTATATACTAAAGAGTCATCTTTTAATGTGGTTTACACAACTCTGTCTTCTTGTAAAGGTGAATGGAGACCTGACTGAGATGATGATGAAAGAAGTCTGATGTTTTCAGTAACATCTGTGGTCAGAAACAACACTAATAGTTCTGGAAACTGGTCTTTCAATATCTTCTTTTTTACTTTTTTCTTCTTTCTTTAGCACTTTGAAATCTATGACAAACAGTTCTCTGTATTAACTTTTGTACCAATAGTGCTCTATATATGTTTCAGAAACAGCTTTGCAATAAATGCAGTCCTCATAAACAGGGAAGCAATAACTCTACAGTCTCAGTTCTGCATAGCCTTATCATTACTGCAGTGTGTCACTGAGACAAGATCTGAAAGGAAAAATACTAAAGCCATGCAGATATGCATGCAAACCAACAACGCTATCCTGGTTGGATTTTTTTTTCCCTGTATGGACATGCAACAGGAAGGTAATAGCATTTACCTGGCATTTATAATGCGTTTGCTCCTTTGGGGAGGGGTGGGAGGGTAGGATAAGACTGGTGTGTGTGTGTCATGGATCACATTTTCGTCATTCCTGGATTAGGAAAGAGAGTCAATTCAGCAGGAGCATTACCTCGCGTTAAGGCCCAAGTCTGGAATGTGAAAAAATGCAGTTCAATTTCTTACACTACCGTCCTACTTGGTTGCAGATGTACCACTCATGCTCTGACTCATTTACTCAGTAATTAAAAGGGAAAAAAAGCATTTTCATCCCTCCTCCCTCCGCAGTTGTAAGGCACTCCAGTAACTCCATATGGCAATGGCGTTTACACCAAAACACAAAGCTAATTACATTGTAAAGCTGGTCGCCAGCCTGTCTCTTGATTGCACAGAGATGGCAAAGGAACTGCTCGGTGATCAAACAGGGCCAGAATGGACACAAGGACACTGAAGTGTTTAACCTCTTCTTTAAGGGTTTAAAAGGCACCTGTATAATAATATTCACTGACGTCATTGGTATCACTGAAACTTGCCCTCTATAGTCTCTCAGCTGGTAAGCAAATTATTTTTATCAAATGAGTTTAAAGGAGTGACATTTTTTGCATGCCTAATGCAAACTCACAGCACCTCTTTTTTCATAAGGATTTTTTAGTAAGCAGCTTACCATGCATTCAATCATTTCATGCAGCTTACACAAAATAATGTTATTTAAAAATAAAAACAGACAGGCAGACAGATTGCAGTCATTCCAAATTGCTTCCTACAGGAGATTACTCCAATAACCTAATAATGAATGGCCTTCCCAGTGTACAGCAAGGACCGCTGCTCCGGAGCTGTCATTTTCCAGGACTGAACACCACTCAGCTTGTAGCTATTCCAATGCTGCCTTCAGAAAACTGAATTAGGATGGAGGGTAATTCCCATTAAAAGTAAAAAGCAATATCCTCATTTTATGATTCCCCTTAATCTTATTCGATTTGGTTTTGCATAGTTATGGATTCTCTATCCCAGTGTATTTTAACTGACAGAAAAGAAAGACAAATATATAAACCTATGAACATACGACATTGTTTGAACTAGTGGATTTTTCCAGAGCTGCTTGAGCAGTTGCAAGAGCAACTTCTGTGAAGCACACAACCCTCCCCCAAATACTGTGATATTTTCCAAGCCCTGGTAGTACTGGAGGTAGGAGAGGAACTGTACTTAGCCTCTGGTTATACCTAACCACTCTGAAGACAAATGTTCTGGCTGCCTCTAGCCCCAATGTCCCAAAGCATAATTTCTGTGTGCATGTATCAGAATTTACTACGCTATTTTCTACAGTGTCTTAGCACATACAGGATTGTGCAATAGTAAAATCTATCCTCGCTCATCTACTCAGGAAAAAATAAAATAAAATCTAATTACATTTCCATTTGATTCCAGTATTTTCCTTACCTTCTCTTTGAGTCTTTCTAGAGGCCTCACTCTGTTAGTTCTCTAAGCACATCTCAAGAAGCTGATGTATATACTTTGTCTGAGCCAGGCAGAGCTCCCCAGATATGAAATCGTCAGTGGCTGACTGGCACTTCCATTCATCAATTTCAAAAATGGTATTTGGGTACAGTTCTTATTCTCACACACACACCAAAGAAACCTTAATATTTGTTCTTTCAATATGGCATTAACTGCTGATGTAACACAGCATTAACAGTCTGATGAGGCAACTAAAAGCCTAAAAACAATCTCATATAGAGTATTTTAACAACCACAGTTCTGCAGAATTAACTGATAAAGAATAAAGGAAGCATTTTATTTGTGGAATCATTTCAAAAAATCTACTTAATTTATAAATTTGCAGTGACTAGTGGGAGAAATGCAAGTGTGCTGACTTGTAAGTATTTCACATTCTGACCTGTGTTCTAGAAGCACTTTGTTTAGACCTTTGTGTATACAAATCCTTTTACCCTTTCCTGTCTTTTATCTCCCACTGTCCTTTCTGCTGTATAAAATGACCTGAATCTAAAGCCATTTAGTCATATCTAATCTTTATAGCATTTTCGATGTATTCCTAAAAAATGAAGACTTCTGTAATGGTAAATATTTTTCAATAAAATAAAGTAGCACTTGATATAGAACAGGAAAATGCTAATTACATTAACAGATTTTCATTGCACTTATGTAGTATAATAATTAACAATGTAGGTTTATCACAGCATTCACTACATTATGTAAAATTCATTAATGTAATATGGAACTCATCCAGTTTTTCAAAGTTATTCTTTCTCCACTTCAGTACTGCATCCATTTAAACCATTGAAAGAGAAAAATGCTCCAAAATACAAACTGAAGGGCTGTTTTGTACAGATTTTGTATTTCTCGCTGTTAGTGATGGGCTCCAAACATATCTTCTCTTTTTTTTTTTTTTTTTTTTTTTTTCCTCCTAATTTATCGTGAAGTTGGTTTTGAGGCTTTCCTTAATTAGTTTAAATCTCCTGTACTCTGAAGGAGGAGTGGGAAATTAAAAATAAAATCCATTTGTGGTCCTGTACTTCAGAGTCAACAAACAGAAATGAAGAAAAATCTGTATAACTCACATCCTCTCACAGAAAAGAAACCAAGAGTGATACCATCCAAGCTGATCCTTCCAGCCTCTGAACTGCTACTCCAAATAGACACAATTTGGCGGAGCAGCAGAGAGGAGCTATTCAATTTCCAGGCAGGGTAAACATATGCAACACCCAACAAAACATTTACTACAACTCTCCCTATGCAAGCCAAGCTCTGAGCACAAAAACCAGAATGACAAAGCACTGTCCTTCAGCCCTAGATGGAAAAAGCATGCTATAGCCATGGTATTGTGATGGTTTTACTCGGGTGGGCAGCCGAGTTCCACCACAACCGCTCTCTCACTCCCCCTCCTCAAAGAGGAGCGAGGAGAAAATACGATGAAAGGGGCTCAAGGGTTGAGATAAGGACTAGGAGATCGCGCAATAATTATCGTGACGGGCAAAACAGACTCAGCATAGAGAGAAAGTAAGATTTATTGCTTATACTAACAAGCTAGAGAAGTGAGAAACAAAGAAAAGAAACGAAAAGCACCTTTCCCCCATCCACCCTCTTCCACCTCCTCCCCCCGAGCGGCGCAGGGGAACGGGGGAAGGGGGGTTATGGTCAGTCTACAGCACTTCTTCTCTGCCGCTCCTTCTCGGTCACTCTTGTCCCCTGTGCTGTGGGGTCCCACCCACGGGATGCAGTCCTTGCTGAACTGATCCAGCGTGGGCTGTCCACAGGCAGCAGCTCTTCAAGAACTGCTCCATATATGGGTCCATACCACGGGGTCCATCCCTTGGGAGCAAACTGCTCCAACCTGGGTCCCCCACGGGCAGCAGCTCCTGCCGGGTCACCTGCTCCTGCGTGGTCTCCCCTCCACGGGCTGCAGGTCCGGCCCGGAATCTACTCCGGCAGGGGTCTTCCACAGGCCGCAGTCTCCTTCGGGGCACAGGCTCCACCGTGGTCTCCTCCACGGGCTGCAGCGTGGAACCCTGCTCCACCGTGGTACTCCATGGGCTGCAGGGGGACAGCCTGCTTCACCATGGTCCTCACCACAGGCCGCAGGGGACTTCCGCTCCGGCACCTGGAGCACCTCTCCCCCTCCTTCTTCACTGACCTTGGCGCCTGCAAGGCTGTTTCTTACTCCTCTCACCCTCCCAGCTGCTGCGTGCCGCAGCGTTTTTTCCCTGTCTTAAATATGCTCTCACAGAGGTGCAAAACAACATCGCTTATTGGCCCAGCTCTGGTCAGCAGTGGGGCCCTTACCAAACATGGGGCAGCTTCTAGATCCTTCTCACAGAAGCCACCCCTATGGCCCCCCTCCTACCAAAACCTTGCCACGTAAACCCACTACAGGTATCCAACACAATTCATGCCCAGAAACGGCTTTTCCAAACTTTTTAGTCCCCACCATCTGTCAAGGTTGCCTGCACCTCTAAGAGTGCTAAATAAACTCAGTCACAGTAAATTCCATCTGTAAAACTGACCAGGTGTGCAAGCAAGGAGGTTTTGGTAGTAAACATGAAGGTGAAGTTCACCTTCAACTGACTCAAATGCTGAAGAATACCAGTGTCCACTGACAAAGGACAAGTTTTGTTGTCTAAAGTAACTCTGTCAAGGGAGTTCACAGACATCCAGTCCTACTTTTTCCATTTCTTCCCTGAAAGGATATGAAAATAACTACTGAAAGAAAAATATATTCCCAATTGCTTAAAGTAGCAAATTGTGAAGGTAGTATATAATATGACTTAGTAAGTAAAAAGGTAAGACAAGATTATCATCTTTAATTAGAAAATAAATTTGAATCAATTATTTTACTTAGCTAGTGGTTAGCATTTGCAAAGAATATACTTTTCCTACTAAAAAAAAGATAATAAAACCAATTATAAAACTCAATCAGTCATAGAAATACAATTTTACAATAGGTAAACAGAATTATTTTCCTTTCCAACATTTTTTTCTAAACTCTATTTCAGCCACCACTGACTTCTTCTGTAGCCCTACCCATTTTAAAGTATATATTCTAAAAAATATTATTCAATTTTTGAAAAGTCCTTACTGTAGCTACCTCTTAGATACATAATGCACATGCTACTATATCTTGAAGAGACACAACTGGTTTGAGGAAACACATTTTAGAATGTAGAAAGTCAATGTCCACTTTTCACTTTTTTTTTTTTTTTTTTTTTAAATATATATATATATTTAAATAACATTATTGTGATAGGTATTGGCAACGGGGGAACATTCCTGTAAACTGGAAGAAAGTAAATATCACTTCCATCTTTAAGAAGGAAGACACAGGGCAACACAGACAGGTCAGCCTCACCTTGATCCCTGAGAAGGTGATGTAGCAATTAATCCTAGAAACCACGTCCAAAAATATTAAGGACAAGATGGTGATTGGGAGCAGCTGACATAGATTTATGAAGGGATAATCGTGCTTAGCCAACCCAACAGCCTTCTGCAGTGAAATGACCAGCTCAGAGGATGAGGGGAGAGCAGTGAATGTTGTTTATCTTGACTTGAGTGAGGCTTTTGACACCGTGCTCCATCAATTTCTCATTGACAAACTGATGAAGTGCAGGTTAAATATATAGACAATTAAGTTTATTAAAAATGGGATAAAGTGCCAGGCTCAGAGGGCTGTGATCAGAAATAGAAAATCATCTGGTCATCAGTCACTAGTGGTATGGGCCAAGGGTCAATAGTAGTGTTTCACAGCTTCCTTAATGACCTGGACAATGTATCAGATTGCATCCTCATCAAGTTTGCAGATGACACAAAACTAGGAGGGGTGGTTTAAACACCAGATGGTTCCACTGCCATTCAGACAGACCTCAACAGGGTAGAGAAATTAGCAGGTTGATGTTGAACTTAAAAGTTCAGCACTAAGAGAAATGCCAAGTCCTGCCACTGGGGAGAAATAACCCCAGGTACCACTGCAGGCTGACACCAACTGACTGGAAAGCAGTTTTACAGAAACGGTCATGAAGGTCTTCTGCTGGACAATATAAGCCAGCAGAGTGCCCTCACGGTAAAGAAGGTCAATGGCATCCTCTGCTACACTGAGAAAAAGAACACTGCCAGCATGCTGAAGAAGGTGATACTTCATCTCTGCATAGCATTGCTAAGACAGCTCTGAAGTGCTGTGTCCACTTTTGAGCTCCCCAAGACTGACATGGATATACTGGAGCAAGCCCAGTGAAGGGCTGCAAAGATGACAGTGGGCTTGGAGCATCTGACAGAGACTGGGACTGTTTCACAACCTGGAAGAGAGAAGGCTCAGAGGGATCTAAACAGCTGAAGGGGGGAGTAAATAAGATAGTCAGACTCCTCTCAGTGGTGCCCAGTGCCAGGACAAGAGGCAAAGGGCACAAACTGAATTGCAGAAAATTCCATGTAAACCCAAGTCAAAGAATAGGTAAATCACAACTTGGCAATTCCTATATATTGACTCACATATAAACATAAGCTATGGACAATAGGAAGAGGAGGAACAATAAATATAAATTTTCCTCTTAGGTGGAATATGTCACCTAAAGCAGAGATGCAGAAACATAAAAGATCACTGGTGATAAATAGCTGGGTAGTTCTCCTTCTCCCTCAATACAGTTTCCATCCCAATTTCCCTCGAGCATTACCAAAAACATTTCAGCCATACCAGTTACTTCCATCTGCAGGTTTTGAGAACTTGAACATTTCTACTGTAATTTTTTTCTTTTTGTCCATTTCCTGATAGTTCTTAGCTACCTGGTTACCACAAAAAATGGCACTGATTACAGCAGTGCTCAATTTTCGGAAATTTCACCATCACCACTAATCTAAATCCCTTGTCCACTTTTACAGTTCCATCCTCTCTGAGGTTGATGTAATCTTTCTGCTTAGTATCTGCCTCAGTACCCTAGGGTTAGTCTTGGGAAGAACAAAGCCATCTAGGAGTTATTTTTAGACACTAGTGTATATGCGTGCTTTTCTGACAGCTTTATCATGTTTTATCTTTCTTGTGTCTACAGCAACTCCTTTTAGTAACTGAGTAAACCACTAGAAAAAGCAGAAGTTACATTCATCAACAAAGAGCTACTTTTAATTCCCAGTCCAAATAAACAAGCTGTTTAGCAAGGACGGTGTAAAAACAAGCATTACCTTAATTTGTGCAGCAATTCTGGAGTACCTGTGGCCATTCTATGACTCAGACACTTCAGACACCAGTAAATTCTTTCCCAGTCATTGACTCTTGGTCCAAATGTCACCAATGCAAAGCTATGCTTTGCACAAGAAGCTTACTTGGATCCCACCAAATATACAAAAAGACACCCTGATATTGATATCTTATAGGCATTATTTGTAAAAAAAAAAAAAAAAAAAAAAAAAAAAAAAGCTTTTATATTAGCCAAAATGTATATTGTCAAATACAGGCTAGAAGGATAGTTGGGAAACAAATATAAAAAAACATATATTTATATAAATAATATATGTATATATATATATTATTTTTAAGCTAAACATGGAAAAGTTAAAATTAATAAAATTTAAAATGTCACCTGACAGGAAGAAATTATCCTTGTACCTTTGCTCTGAAAACAACAAAGATTAACATTTAAAATAATAATAATAAACACTATTTCCGCTCTAGTAGCCATGTGCAAATGTATTATTTTTATTCAAGGTAAACAAAATATTGTTAGTAAAAAGTGTAAAATATGTTTAAATTGTAAATCCTGGGTTATCTCAATCACTTCCACTTTCTGCAACAAGAACAGATTGAAAGAAATAGAATAAAAAATAAGTCAGAAGGAAAGTATATACTCATGAAGTATAATTACTCTAAATGGAAAAAAAAGGAAATACAAAAGACCTAAAAGAAAAAAAAAAAAAAAAAAAGTACTCAACAAACAGTTTTTCATAAGGTCAAATGGAATGTTATTTTAACAGTAAAAAATGAATTTATATTTGTAACAAATTCTTTGCTATGGTTTTTCTTCACCTTTGACATTTAATTTCTGTATAATTCTATGTTGTAGATAAACAGTATCATATACTAATACTATCCATTTTCTCCCTGTAATTAATTTTCTGTAGAAGAAAATTAAAAATAGCGAAAAGATAACATCAAATAAACAACTGCATAGAAATTTCTTTCCTTGTGAGTGCATGAAATTTTGATTCTAATTAAATCAGTGGCAAAATTTCTGAAATCTGCAGGCTCAGTGAACCATAGGTGGTATGAATAATACTGTAACATACCATCCACGCAGTCAAGCTGCAACCAAAACTGCTGCTGAATTTGTCCCAGCATTTTATTATTTAGTACAAGAAAGCATATGACTGATAAAATAAAACTGAGTTTTAATCAGGTCATCCAAAATTCCACTTTTCTTGAAAGAAATATAACCCTACAGTATAATTTCTAAAAAAAAAAAAATCAGTAGGGGAAGTGGAAAATAAATAAATAAATAAATAAATAAATAAATCTGCTATCAATAACTGCAAACTAAATCAGGAATAAAGCAACATAGCAATATTGCAATCAAATCAAGATCAAATCAGCAAGCTAACTTCAATATTGTAATCAAATTAGTTAAACTGTTAGATTAATACAAAGATAATCACTCCTTCTTAATCCTATGAAGGATCTAAGGAGGCTTTTGTCAGTTTAATTATATGCCACAACTAAAGGCTTAAAACTCAACGTAATCAAGTCTTTAATTTACAGCCAAATAAATATTTTAATACCAAAACTTTTACGTAAAGTCTGAACAGATGTCTTGGGACTATCACTTTTTTTTTTTTTTTTTTTTTTTTTCCTACAGGTCTAAGTTATAGTTATTTTTTCCTCCAGATATTAAGAAATTGTAGTACAGTCTTGAGCAAAAATCTAAATGATTTAAAGCCATAATATTTCTTTATGCCAAAATGTACAAATGATAGTTAGCATTTGGCTGTTTGATTTCTCACTAGTCAAACATAAACAGTCCAGCACATACTCAGGAACATACTCACTAAACTATGTTTTAGAGGTGTTTCAACCTGAAGAATTTCTTCCAAGAATATTTGTATGGATTTTACTGGTGCTTATATGTTCTTATACACATCCATCATGTGAATCTTGCTCATAAAGGATTAAAATTAGAATATAATTTTCATTTTTTTTAAAAAGTGTACAGATTCAGCAGTTGCAAATAAGCAGATTCCCCTGAAAAATAGGGGGAAAATAGCCTGGGACTGGGATGATTGGGATGCACAGCTTTTTCTGCCGTTAGAAATCCCACAGCTGTGGAGATCTGCCAAAGTCTGTAAGACATCATTCTCAGGTGTTGTGACTTCCTCTCACAGTTCAGTCCTGGGACTCTGGCACATTAATGTTGTTGTAAGTGGTCTGTTGACAAGCAGAAAGCAGATTTTTGTCTTTACTTTAACTGTCACGGGTTTTCTCAGCTCCGGTCATACAACCTGCCAGTGCCTGTGCCACACAAAGCAGGCACAAAGCCTCTCTCCGGAGCACACAAGCTGACCCACTCAGATTTGTGACATCTTCATGTCCTAGCATCAAATCGGAAAAGTCAAAAGCTTAAAAACAGTGATTACAAACCACAGACATACCAGAGGATTTAGGAGAGTATCTAAAACCAGATTTTTAGTATATAAGGGTTTATATCCCAAGACACTGCCTGAAGTAAAATGCAGGTAAACAAGCCCCTTCAGCAGCCAGCTCAGAGCACACAAGACCCCTCTTTGGAAGATCCTCTTTCTTTCAAAACTGAAGCAATTAATCTCAACATCTTGAATATTAGCCTCTAGGATGGTCCCTTTCTTCTCCCTTTTACAACTCCCTGACATCTCATACCTTAACACTGAAAGCAAATAAAAACCACAAGACAACTTGGTAGGCTTCTGGCACAAACTTGTCTAAGTAAAGTAAGCTTCTGATGACACATTTATTACAGATTTACAGAACACATCCCACAAATTAATTGAAAGAACTTACTGAAAGGAACTAGCAACCACAGCTACTCAGCATTCATCTATCAGCAACATTAAAAATAAATTTGACCTCCTTATGATGAAATGCCATGATTTGTCTTGCAAACTACTCAGTTCGGTGGGAACTAGGCCATAAATCAAACAGCCTACATCTGAAACTTTCAGTCTGAAATCAGAACAGGTATTTAAGAGCTTTACAAAGAAGCAGCCATTTTAGAACAAATTACATTGTATGAAAGGACTGTTTTATCATATACACTGTATTTCACATATATGTAATTACAGTACAAAAATACTGTACAATAGTTCTTTAATCAAACATTCCAGCAAACAGAAACCTCGGGAGCTTTTTCTACTGCAGCACTGCATTGCTGTCTTTTTTATTAAATTACATAAAGCTTCTTACTGACCTCTTTCTTTTCCACCATGGAAGCACTTAGCTAACTAGAATTTAAGAGAACCAGAAAAGAGAACATTTCTCAAAACCTCACTTATGGAGAATTTTCTCCTTCCTTTTAAAAAATAAATAAATAAATAAATAATCCCCTCTTGTTCCTCTTTCTTCTCCACAGCATTTAGGTATGTCAATTGTCTGGAATGCAGAAACAAATAGGTTCTCAAGATCACCAATATCACCTTCAATCTATTTAGAAACTCTCAAAAAACACCTCTTATCCATGTTTATTGAATTTTTATTTTAGATGGTATTAGGAACCCTGCTGAAATTGTATAATTATACAATTCTGATCTATGCAGCCTAAAATTTTATGTATAGGTTACATAAACCATACAGTGGACTTTTGACATCCAGACTGGGAGTCAAATACCCAATTTATAGTGAAGTACTATGCCTAACATAATCTGTGCAGTGCTCAGGATCAATGAATATTTAATCACTGTATGCAAAATGAAACCACTTCAGCATGAACCACTGAGAAATCCCTGCTCCAGAACATACTAGAGGGTGGTACTTATCCGGGAAACACGAGTCAGGTTCAATTCCCAACAGCAGAAAAGCATCCTTGGCAATCTGACATTTCACATACATGTCCTACAACCTTTGTGCTACCACAATTAGAGCTTACCACAACAGAGGATGAAGGAAATAAATAAATAAATAAACTCTTCATAAAATTGTAGAGTATGAAACTTCATATTCAAATTAAATGTACATTGCATATTACACACCTAGCATTCCACCTATGGACAGAAAAGCACTCGAAGCAACTTTGAACCAAATTGATTTTGCAGTTTCCAAGGAAGGGCAAGATATTGGGCCTATGAAAAGGTGATGAGGGTGAATGATCATAGAAACTATCAATAGAAAAAAGAGGAGTCATCTGAATGTTAATCAAAAGCTCCTGCTATTTCCTCCTGACAAGTGGCTGGAGTAAGGACTGAGAAACCTTGGAAGAAATTCATTAAAATTAATTATGGAAGTTATTTGCATCTTCTGGGACAGAAGATGTTCGACGATTCAGGACTGTCTGAACTTTTCTTGAATTCTGCAACATAACCGTTATTATTATTACTATTATTACTACTATCCAAAGTACATGATGAGTTATAGATCTGACATTGCCAAAATAAGCAGACGCAGTAGCAGACAGAAAGATATAAAAGATAATGCAATTAAAAAGATTAGACTGACCTTCACAACTCGACTGAGTGACTCCCCGTATTTGTTAATTCAGATATTTTAGGACTACAACCTGTAGTAAATCATTTATACACAATCATAACCACTGAAAACATTTCATTTTTAAAAGTCAAAATCCAAGGACTAACAATGGACAAACCAAGGTGATCACCATTATTACAGCACTTGACCTTTTGCAATAAATTGATTCTTTTAGTAATTAAATAAAAATCAACATTAAGCTCAAAAACAGATCCTAGATTTCCTGATTCTCATTTTTTAACCAAGAGATACAATTTGTTAAAATTATTCTAAATATCTAACTCCCCTGTTCCTGAGTTTCGTGTCCGTGCTGGTCACTGCAATCTTCAATATCAATCTGAATTATTTGACATACAGAAAGCCCTGGTCAGTTTCCAGAATTCCCATCTTGGTTCAGCTAGGAGTTAGACTTCCAGCAGTTCCCACAGGGCAGATTGGATTTAGTTTGGTTTTTGAGAAGAATAAAGGGAAAGACCTATGCTGCAAAAGGTTTTCCCCCTCAGTGCCAGATCACATATAAGTGCAGAGGGGAGGCTGCCTACAGATGATCATGTCAAAGCTTTCCTCCCTTTCTTCTGTTTGATATCCTTATCTCAACCCCCCATTTCTCAACCATTTTTTCTTTATTCTGTACACAGAGAGTACATCGTCTGCATCCCCTCTCAAAAATCCATCTTAAGTGTGATACACTCTCACACAATCCAAAGCACAAGCTTTGGTGATGGTGAACCTCTGCGATGCTCCCACTGAAGTGTGTCTGTCTCAATAAGAAATATGCCTTTGCAGACACATTAGTGACAGGAGTCAAAGAGGCAGTGTTAGCTGGCTTATCCCCACAAGGAGAGGAAGGGGCGTATGAGGGAAACGTCATGAAAACAAGAAGGGCATGAAAAGAGTTCACCATTTTATTGACTACAGCAGAATAAGCCTTCTCCTCCAGTATGATCAGAGTTATGGTTCACAGCTCAGGAAGCAAAATGCAAAAACAGCAGAGAAAAATGAAGAGTTATTGGAGACTCTGAAAGACTTGTGGAACTAGTTGCTCATTGAAGGGGTTGTATGCCAAAAGAAGTAGGCACAGAGCAGTAAGAAAGAATTTCAGTTCACCATGGCCACTGCACACAACTCACACCATGGCTGGGGAGAAATCACAACCTCTGTCTATTTTAAACGGGGGCCATCCCAGAAGCTTTGTATTGGTGCCATGTAGCCAACCCAGCCCTTACAGTTCCATCCAGACAGCAGACATTACAACACTACCAGTGCATTTCAACTCTCTCCCCTAATTTCCAGTAAACTGCAGTACTTTGCTTCTGTAGGAACAAAATGCTACTGGCATAGGCAAGCACGAGTGCACAGTGAGAATATATATTTTTTAATAATTTTTGTATAAGAATGAGCTCTGAATTGATTATAATTTCTCAGGAAAATAAAGCAGAAGAAAATCATATGTATTATGTTTTCAACGCAGGACAGAATCTGACTGTGACAGTCAAACTACATAAGGATGTGCTGAGAAAGATGTTAAAAACAGACATTTAATAGAGGTACATCTTCAGTTTATTTTCTATACCTAAGCCACAAAAGGACCCGTGGAAAAAAATAATTAAAAAAAAAAAGAGAAAACAGTTAGAAACACATATTTCTACTTTCCATTAAAAATTACAGACAATATACCCAATTCAGAGGAAAAAAAAAAAAAAAAAAAAAAAAAAAAAAAAAGAATAATGCCTCAGCTACTGTAACAAAGAAATCATTCATACTGTTTTCCTTCTCTGCAAAGACAAGTGTTTCCTTTATTACATTAAAATGGAGACATAATATGGATAGAATAAAGATTTTCTCAGAAAATATAATGAACCTTTTGATCTTGCTCTCATAGGAAATCTTGAGGCAAGTGGTAATTAGACGGAGCAAAGATTTAACAGTGCAAAGTTAGATTTATGGTGAAAGCATAACCTCGAGTAAAATGGCAGAAGTCCTATCAGTTTTAATATGGCTAGTATATAAATAATAATAATTTCAGGATCAGAATGAAACAGTATTTCCCAGAAACAGAGTGGGGAAGAAGGGAGGGGTGAATTTCTGGTAGCACAGACCAGCACCTACACACCTTCATGCTGTCTGTAAATTGAGAAAAAAAAAGAAAAAAAAAAAAGAAAAAAAAAAAAAGAAAAAAAAAAAACAACCATCACAATTCTAATAAAACCTTTTAAAACCCTGCACATACCTTTTAAATATTTATCTTATGCGAAGGCCACCATTCCAAAGACAAGACTATCCATCTCTGGAACAGCTCATCCTTCTGTCACTACTGTGCTGTGAAGTGAGGCAGGTCATACAGGACACCCACTAGCGCTGTCACCATTCTCCACCCGACCATGAATAAATACAGCAAGACTGTGCCTAGGGGAAATAGGTCCAAACCTACTGCTTTCCCTTCTTACAGCTGTCACTCATTTGTGTTGGAGCACTGGTGATGTGATATTGAAGGAAACCAAAATATGATATATACATTATAGGTACTATTTTATAGTACCTATTATACATGTATATATTAGAATACCAAGTTACATGTTTATAAGTCTATAATAGTCAAATAAATCATTTGTTCACTGCTAGCTTTTATAATTCTAGCTGTTCATGCAAGGCAATCATGAAATTTCGTATATCTAGAACTAAGCTATGTTTAGGTTTCACTAAAAGTGAAAAGTTTTCACTAAAAACAACTTTTAAGTTTGAGGTATCCTGACAAAAGCTACAAATACTTCTGTAGGTTTAGGACATGACTGGCTTCTAACAAATGACTGATTAGGTAATCATCAAACTTTCAGAAGAAATGGGAAAACACTTGTCCAGAGTCCTTCAAAGAGCTGAAGTATTCATTACAAAGTGGAGAGCAACACTTTATCAGACATGTGTTACACCTCATGTCACAAATGACCTGTTCTTAGTAAGAGAATAGAATCACAGAGTCCTTCAGGTTGGCAAAGACCTCTCAGATCATCTAGTCCAGCCTAGTACTAAAGTCCACCACTAAACCATGCCACTAAGTTCTACATGTTTCTTGAAGACCTCCAGGGATGGTGACTTGACCTCTTCCTGGGCAGCCTACTCCAATGCTGCCCAACACTTTCAGTAAAGAAATTTCTCCTAATATCCAACCTCAAAAAGAACCTGCACTACTCAGCAGAAAACCCTTCAAGCAGTACATTCAGCAGACTGAGCTGTATTACCAGCACATTTCTAACTATACACAGACTGATGCAATTCACAACTGTTGAATTGTTTACTGGTATTCTTTGCACAGCCTGCTATTCTACCCCCTAACCCCAACTGCCTAAGTAATGGTGCATCTTGCTCATTAGCACTCCTCAGTTCTGTCACCTCTATTATCTCAATTTAGGCTGCAAGGCTTTTATGACAAGGTTTGGTTTCACAGGTGTCTCTACAAGATGCTGCCCATTACAGGTGCTATAAAAAGTATTAGCTTATAACTGAATTTTCTTGTACTCTCCAAGCTTGTTAGTGTTATATATTTCCCCTAAAATCATCTTTCAAGAAAAAAAAAAAAAAAAAAAAAAAAGTTTTTCCATACTTCTATTTTTTTTTTTTGAACACCCAGATTGTGCAGATGCCTACTGGTTTGAATGCAACCATTACCAGGATGCAGCATTACAGCACTACATATGCAGTCACCTGTTCTCCAGGAGACAGTCCATCTTTGCTCTCAGACCACGAGAAAACAAAGATCTCCCTCCAACTGCTTTGTGTGATGGGAAAAGTAAGATAATTAACAAAAATAACTTTTAGTAACAGTCATTTCTTCTGTACTCATGGTATGACCAACATCCTACTGCATCGACACATAAACGAGATGGTTGATCTGAGCCTACAGAATCCAAAATCTATACAGTGCAAGGCCACGTGTTAACACATATGAATTTCTGAATTAAGAATTTACCACAGTTTTTACCTTAGCCATTTAATCAACTTGTTTCATTCTGTCAGAAAAGAATATTATCTCCCCAGCAAAATACTACTTAAAGATTCCCTCCATAAAGAGTAAGCCTGAAAAACAGATAACCTCTGGGAGAATCACCCGCCATGAAACATATCTCTAATCCTGAATCTGAACAGGATGCTCACCTAAGGGTTTTCCACACTTATCCCTGCCACATTAAATATGATGGAGTGAGGCTGTCACTGCAGTAGTTTTCAATAGGCAGGTGCACAGCATGTCTTATTATGCTTTAAGGAACAGATTCAAGCTTCTCACAATGACTTATAAGAGCTACAAGGGCTGACCTCTTTCAACTTGTTCGCCTATTTGCACTAACACAGTGCTTATCCTGCAGTTCTGCACGGCTAACAAGGATTTCCACCAGCAGCAGTTTGGGTACATGCATCTGAAAAAATAAAAATGTGGAAGAAAGGCTTTTCTGAAGAGAAAACCTAACAAAAGCTAAGGGTAAGGAAGGAAGTCTATGCACACGTTTGAGTTAGATGTCACACTTGCTTCCAGGAAGAAAACAAGTGGAACCAAATTTGTTTGCCGAAACATAGTTTTTTGGTATTTCCATGAACAGCGACTGCTTGAAGATTTCAGCATTCATCACATTGTGCTTAACTTCCATTTGATGAGATGACACTACAGTTTAATTGAAAAATCTAAATTATTAACTTTTAAGCTGTTGGAAAAAGATAATTCCTGCAAGACCTTTCTTGTTTCAGTGTATCGTGATATACAAGATGCTTCCTTGAATTTTTCGCTTCTTCACATAGCTTTGTAATTAAAAAAATACTGGTGTGACTTAGTCAAGCTCAATGTTATCCCAGCAACAGGCAAGAGTGAGCCTGTAGATGATGAACATTTCGGTCTAGGTTTATTGCTTCAGAAAACAAAGTAACACTTAAAATCCCTGGAGGTGTGCTGCTGTGAAATCAATGCAAGTAAGGAAGCTACACCTATCCCCCAAACATATTAAGAGAGTTGCAAAACAAAAGAAATCCCAGTCTCAAATATTTTATCCTTTGGGTGTAATTTGCACTTATTTCTGTGTGGATACACTTACATAAGAATCAGATGCTCTGATTTCATGATCCCTCACCAACTACCGAGTAAGCGGTTGTCCTCATACTACCTCCCTGTGGGCAAGTGACATTTTCTGCAAAGCAACTTGGAATTACTTCACAGTCATTTAAAGATTTAACACCTTTCCCGGAAATACTGCTTACCTTGGCAGGTACAGCAGGGAGCAGGGCACAGCCAGTGAGCATTTTGACATTATTCTGCTTACTTTTTGGTTTGTTTTAGCGGCTCTGCTTCATTGGGTGTAATGTCTGTGAAAAGGTTTAGCTTTTCAGGAACAAAGCCCCTTCCTTGAATAACACATAAGGATTCCAGAATTCTGTGGCTTTTTTTGATTTCTACTGCTTTGGCTTTTTTTTTTTTTTTTTTTTTTAATTTTTTGTCTAAACTAAACCAACCTGCTCTCCAGGCAGCATATTGGAGCAGGGAAAAATATGGAGTGGCAATACAGCAATTGAAATTTGTTTGTTACAGCAACTCATATCAAACAGCTTGACCTGAGTTTCCTGACTATTTTTGCCATTAGAGTACAATCACGTTTTTTGGGGCATTAAGGTCTAAATGTTGACATTAGACAGTGAAAATTAGGTGTATGTGAAAATACGGTCATTGATCATTTAAAAGGTATTTTGGTACCAAAGGAATTGTAGGTCTAGACAGTGTTATAAATTATTATTATTGAAAGATGCCATGATTCCTTTTCTTACATATGCCATGATTTCTTTTCTTATATTGGCTTCAACTTTTTTGACTTTATTTTTTTCCTTTATTATTTTATGCCACCCAACAAAGAAATTACTATGTATTGAAGCTGGGTTAAGAGGTGGTTCCCTTCCAGCACACATTTAATCTCTATAGAGCTTTGTTCAATAGAAAATCAAGTGTGTATGTTCTTTGTAAAATTGTAATAATAACCAGCACTTTCCAAGAACCTCAAGTTAAAAAAGTCTGTCAATTACCGTGTATACTTTAAAATATAACTTTCTACTTAAATGTTGCTTTAAAGTAGCCTTGTTAAAAAAAAAAAAAAAAAATCATGCAGTTTTGAGCACATGCATAAAAAGTAAATAGTGTTCACACACACACAAAAAAAAAAAAAAAAAGAAGAAAAAGAAAAAAAGAGAAAAAAAGCTAAAAAAAAACAACATACAATTGCCATTTTGAATATTTCAATTGAGTATTACTCTTCTTTGCATTCAGTCCTGGAAAAAAAAATAAAAATCTAGCACAGAACAAGCTATGCTTTGCATTATTGACAGTAATTCGATATATGTGGGCTTTATCAAAGGAGGTTAAGAAGTCCAAGATTTTTCATCCCACTTCTTGAAACACACTCACCCTGAGTATCTGCATGATTAACTGCATGGCTTCAGATTAAAGACCTTGGCACACCTCTGAGCCATCATGAGATGAAATAGCAAAAGAGTGTTCAGCACAAATTCTTATTTTAATTCAAATTAATTAGCCATTATGCTGAGTTAAGCACACAACTATAAATGTTAGTCTAGACATGCCTCAAACATTTGTGGATTACTCTTGGTAATCAATTAAGCCCAATTAGAACAGACCAACAGTGTAGGAATACCCTTTAGGATTTAATATACATATTATATAAATTATATCAGCAGATTTTTTTATTATTATTATTAAACTTTATCCTTGAGCTACCCAAGAGCTTTGGGTAAAGTCATTCTACTGCTTTGATTAAAAGATTTTCATCCCTGGAATGGATTTCAGTCGGGGTGTGGTATTACAAGGTAGTCATCAACTTAACATGCAAAAAGTATAAAGACAAATCACAAGGTTCATGACAGGCTTCACATGCTAATCAACATTCCTGATGGGGAGGAGTGTCCCACAATAATTATAATACAAGAAAAGGAGTGAAGAAATCTGAGTTTACTTCCCAGGAATACTCCTTTCCCCTGTGACGCTAGGAAAAGCCTCTGAACTTATACTAGAGAAGAAAGATCAGAACAGACACCAAGAAACCATTTGCTCCACTCCTCAAATTCCTTCTTCCCCTGATCTCTTCCTCCTGCAATTTCTCCTGCCCAGCTTAGAACCAGCTACACCTGGTGCACATGTATCCTGGAAGATATATGTCTCATCTTCCTTCTGTTCCTTCAACCATGCTTTGTTTCACATCACAGGGCAGCCTCAGAGCACACAAAATAGAGTCCTGCACAATGACACCAAACTAAAAGATTTTCTCCCAGAGGGCACCCAATGCACTTCAGCAGCAGATTTCCCCCTGTCTATAAAAAAAGACTGTAGTCAGTTGGTCTGAAATAAAACACCCCAGCTAGCAAACCAGGTAGCACCAGCTCAGCACCAGCTGATTCACTCTGAAAAAATGCTCTTACCGGCCCACACTACTAGCTAACCCAGACATAGCCTAAACCAGTAATATCTTGCCATCCCAAGCCTGGAAATAAAGAGTTTATAATTTTATTCCCTTCAATCACCATTTTCATTTCTTCCACGTTGCGCCTTTATTTCCTTACAATAGACCAGGAACAGTGATTCTGCTTCTCATTGATAAAGCACCCAAATATCTATGGAGTAAAATGTTCTCTCTAGATGATGCATATCTTTATTGAGGTCATTAGTCCTCTGGCTCCAGAAATAAAATACTCCTGCTCAAACAAAGCAGCTCTTTTTGCACTTATGCAAAGGAAGGAACCAGGAGGTAATGGCAGTTCATGTAAACCTTTTTTTTCCACAAAATTATTATTTCTTTAATTAAAAATATGAATTATAGTATCCAAGTGCTCTTAATAGAGCAAAGATTTTAATAGCATACGGTACACAATGACAACAAACTGAGATTTACATCTTGCTCCATTCTTCTTTTAAGAGAAAGTTTTAGTTTACACACAAGGAAAAAGGCTGGCTTATCTCCAAACTCAGGTATGACAGTCAGTCACAACATGACTTCTGCTTATGTTACCGTTCTTACCTACCCACAACTGTCGGTAGCTGTCAAGCAATCTCAGTTTCTGATATAAAATCAAATCATTTGATAGTAATATATGTAATATGCTTATTAATAAATCAGTCTCATTGCAGGTTAACACATAAGCTTAGCCAGTTTGTTCCCATTTTAAATAAAAGCATCTTTTATCCATTCTCTAGTTGTGTTAAAACACAATAAAAGCAGGAAAATTGCAGAAAGCTATACTCTTTTAGTGCAATTGATACATCATAACCAAATACAAAGCCAGAAATTTGTACTTAGGGCTGACAGCTCATCCATTTCAACAGAACTCATGCCACTGAGATGGTCTTTTTCCATTTCACAGCTGTGTTACAATAAGACAAAATGTCACTCTCAGTTTCTTCCCTTTGTCATTTCATACCACAGCTTTAATTTTATTTAAACATTCTCTTCTGTTGCGATTACATCTCTCAATTTGTTACAACACAAATTACAGAGATACGTGCCAGCTTTTACCCTTATCAGCATAGTTTTCTAACGGCATCTTGATTAATTGCTCATTAGAATAGATGAAACAACAGAACTTACATTTTGAGAGTGAATTTTGTTTGCATTATGGGAGGAAATCTAAATCCCCATAGAGACTTGCTCTTTTGCCATTATCATAATTACATGTTTTCTAACTAAACTATCTTAACAGCACATTCACACTGCTGTGGTAAAGGATCTGTCAGGATTTTCATAATCAATTCTGCAGTCAAGCAATAGCCTGACTTGAGCCACTAAGAGAAAAAAATTTTCTCATGAAACTCAGTACACAACTATAACAGAAATCACTCCAAAACTACAAAATCTGCATTGTGGATAATAAGAAAATAGAGACACAAAGAAACATTATCTATAATGGACTTCAACATGTCAGAAAAGACAAAACGTGTACTACTAAAATGCAGTCCTTATTTATTGGTAGAATAAACAAGTGGAATTAACTAAATTATGAAGCATCATATTTTCAGCCTAAACTCTATTTAGAAAACTCTGGTACTATAATAAAACGTAGCTTTAAATATTAAGAGTAAATAACAGCCACAGTACGACATGGGGCTCTAGGCACGTACCATAATGAAGAACTACATCTGTTCTAATAACTGTTTTGGTCAGGGATTTGGTGAGGACACAAGCTGCAGCCAGTGAGAGGACAAACGTCTCCCCCAGGGCAGAAAATTGCCAGGGTGCTGCACCTCAGGGAGCAGCTCCCGTGGAGCAGGGAGCTGCTCCACGCTGCCCCAGCAGTGCACAAGGTGCCTCTGCTCTAACCAGCACAAACGTCTCCTCTCCTCGGCACACACAGCTCAAGAAGTTACTTGTGTCATCATGACCGTGAGGCATTTTGTGAAATAATATTGTTTGTCTTAGTCAAGGCCTTGGAGCCAGTATTTCCTCTCTCAGAATGCATCTTAAGACTGGTTCCCCTTCAGGGCTGATCCATGCAAGTAGTTCATTGTCTCTTCATATCCAAGAGGACCACGATTTTTCTGTGTGTTGTCAGCAGGTAAGGTGACTAGATCATGAAAATGCCTAAAAACCATGACAGTCTGTAACTCCTTTCAATCCCATTTCAACAGACTGTAGTTTCTGTCACTGAAACAAAAACTGACCTTGCAGTCTAACAGTTTTATAATCCTCATTCCCAGGTCTTTCTTTGGAGACCTCATTCACCTGCCTGCAGCTGCAGGGATCAAAAAGGTCATGAAGAGTAGGCAGGAAACTATACATGGAGTAATCCTCTCCTATGGGACTGGCAACTTTCTTGCTCCACATACTTTACTTCAAGAAGGCATGAAATACCTGTCCCATCTAACCTTAGGTTCAATAAGGCTGCTATTAGAGGCTTTTCTTCTTCACCTTTCACATCAGTGGAGGCACCAACCGTCTTCTAGCTGTCAAACAAGCTGAATTTTGACAAACCTCTGGGTAGTCTGGATCCATAAATCTCAACCTTCTGTTCAATGGAAACTGAATCCAAAAAGCTATAGCAAGTGGAAGGTAATGATAATATGCATTCTCCACTCAAAGGAATGTCTGAGAAGAAACATGGCATCTTTGTTTTCTTGTTTTCCCCTGTCTGCTTTTCCACTCTCTCAGACACTTTAGAGTTGTGGGCTTGGTGCGGTATGATTTAAAGTTGCTATGTCTTATCCAGCAAAGCTGTATTTTTTTCCTCCCTTTCCCTCACACAAGCAGAAAGTCTATTTCTTTGCTTGGATCTCTTTGTACATCCTCTGTGTCTTTCCATATTCTGTACTCAACATTTACTCTTCTGCTCTGCAGATACCACAAACACACTGCCTCTTTCAGGCAGATACTCCAGGTGATGCATTTGCTACCAGCAGTGTCTCTCAGGCCAGGAGCACAAAAGACTTCTGAGGACTCAGCTCGAGCTTCCGACAAATTGAGTGGCAAATTTTACATTGTGGGTGAAAAAGAATAAATATAAAATTGTTAAATCCTTATCAAGATTGCTCAGATCTGAGATCCATGATCCTGAGTTCAAATGCAATTTTTATTCTTCCACCTCCAAATAACCTCCACAGAGAGATTTCACTCTTACAGTGGATTTGTCAGATGCCTAGGCAGCTCTAAAAGTCATACATCAGGGAGAAGAAATAGAGACCAATATTAACAAGCTGCTCTGGGGAAAAGAAATAATTAGGTCTCTTTGGTTAACCTGATTCATCTTCTTTCACTTTGTGCTGATCTCCTATCATTTACATACCTATTTAAAGAGCAAGTTGCTTAATTGCCTTTAATTTTCAGATGAACCTATGGCATCACCTTCAATATGCATGGCAATCAACAACACACACTTGTTTTCTGCAGAGCCATTCAGCCTTTTTTCCAGCGTGGTTTCCTGTTTGCAATCAGATTTGTAGCACAGGATACGAGAACAGTTTGTTTTCTGATGCTCACTGGTTTCTGCTCACAACAGAAAAATTAAGGAAAGGAACAAGGAACAGAGCTCACTCGTCTATCTCAACTTCTGTCAGATAAAACCTGATCTGAGGTTAACCTTGGAATTGGTAACTTGAATGGAACAGTTATTCAGCTGTCAGCTCAAGGTAAACAGGAAGAAAAAGAACCAACGGGAGGTAGGGTAGATATCTCAGAAAGAACTAGACGTGAGATGACTTTAACTATCGATATGTCACAAAGTAATTTCAATTAAACAGATACCAGTATTTACAAGATTTCATGACAATATGTCAGTCAATGCCAAAGCATTCACAGATTGAGAAAGAATAGAAATTAAAAAAAAAAAAAAAAAAAAACTGCAAAGAATCTCTACCTTCCATAACATCTCACATTTTCTTTAAAGTGTTATAATTAATTGGAGTGTAGACTCTTCAAAGAGTAAATGCGTAACTCCCATTAGTGCTAATGGAAGTTAGACACACTCATCAAAGGAAGAATATACTTCTATCTTGATGAAAGTAATCAGTGTGTCACAAAGCTGTATTTTTCTTAAGTTATCACTCTCATGCTATGCAAGCTGACTACAAAGGTTGGCATTCATTTAAATTCAGATTATGCACTCAGAAAAAATTCTCCCTTCACTGGAGGGACTGAATGCAGGAAATCAGCTTGCTATTATGTTAAAAACATACATCGAAAAATGCAATAAAAGTAATTACTGTTATAATTAAAGGTTGTCACTGTAAATGGTTTAAAAAAGATATTGAAAGAACTTTTCATTGCTGTTCTGGTGAAGATGTAAATTGATTATTCTTGTCTGTGGTCCTTTACTTAATACTCTCTCAAGGAATAATTAAGATTTTGTCCAAAAGCAAACTGCTTTTGTGTATCTAAATAGAACATACAGATTGTCATGTCTTTATTAAGAACTGATGGCCCTTCTAAACTGAAAAATATGTTCATATTTACTTTTTTCTTCAATTACTCAGTAAATATTTTGATACATCAATAAGCTTTATTCTTTCTTGGGGCGTGGGGAAGAGGGAGGCCGTGAACAACTCAAGGAAAGCACAAGATGACTGACAGATGCTCATCTTTCTGACACTATTTGTTCTTTAAGACTAACTACCCCCAAAAAGACCAGAGCCTGGAGCAGCACAAGTGTGAAAACACAACAAAACAAAAACTTCCTGAAAAGACATGCAACAAATCTTCTTTGCCTGCCACATCAAAACAGAGTTTCCATATGCTCAGCACTGTGCACAGTACTGTCAAAATCAGTGGCCATAAGGAGTTTTCTCAGCAGCAGTTTTCCTACTTTCTAGAAGACCGAATGCTTTTCCTCAGTCCCAAGCTCTTCACACTTGTCTAAAGCTCACTGACTGAAACAGTTAGGAAACTCCCAAACAAGGAACTGCCTAAAATCTTTTACAAAGAAAGAATATATGCTATTTTGCAAAGTCTTACTTTTAATTAGTGTGCATATATATGTAAGCATCATAGTAAGCTGTAGGTGCTCAGCACTCCTAAAAATCAAGTTTTATGTTATCATAATATTTGTTAACAAATAATATATATATATATATATATATTATGTTCAACAAATAAAACAAACTGTTCTTCAGCAGAGGACTAACATCACTAGAAATACCTACGACTCACAAGCCTTTTTGAAATTAATTCAAAATGAATATCCATATATCATGACTTCCTTGAAATTGAAATGTCCTTTTTTAAACCTTCAAAGTAAATCAATATTCCATTGTGATAGTATACTGAAATTCAGTACTAGATACTGAATGTACAGGTATTTGCTGAGTATCTACTGTTATATCAATGTACCCAGTTCAAGTTACTGAATAAAATTGTGTGAGAAGTTTTGCTCTGAAGCTTTCTATTTTTATTAAACAAAAACCCGAATCAGAGGATAAGAGAAACACTACGTTCATGTCCACAAATGCACTTACTAAGAACTAAAATATCTTTCATGAAACACTTTACCAGTGCTGGGAACTGAGAATTTTCATGTTTTTCAACAAAGAATCTGCCTTTAACACGGTGCTCAGAAACTCCCACAAAATTGCCAGGTGAAGTCAGGCTATTCATAAAACAGTTTTCTTGCTATTATTTCTGGAAGGTATTACCCAGATAAATCTATATTTCAAATGTAATTTTAATTCTTCAGAGCTTAGCATTACTTAACCAAAAACAAAACAAAACAAAAACAAAAACAACAAAAAAAAAACCCACAACCTCCAAGTAGAAGTAGTCACATAAAGGAATGCAATTTATTTAACATGCAAGTTTATTTTCATAATGAGAAACAGAATAAATGCTATTGTTAATTCACAGTCTTTTTGAATCTATGTTACAGTATTCAAGATAGACATACCTGTACCAAAAAAAAAAAAAAAAAAAAAAAAGTCACTCTGAATGGTAATGGATACAAAGCATTTATTCTGAAAGGCATATTGTCTATTTTCTACTTCCATATACTACATACAAAAGGGAGGGGGAGGGGAAACATTACCTACAGTAGGAAAAAAAGTGCACCCTCACTTTTAGCTCTTTTTCAATACTCTTGACCCTCTGACTTTAGGTAGGCAGTAAAAAATATAATTTAACAATATAACGTATACCAGAATAATACAGTAGAACTATTGTTATTATTTCCATTATAATAACATGCATAGGCTAATCAAGGTCTTCAAAAATACAGTTTTGTGGCCAGACTGTTTTCAACTAACACAATTTACCTTAACAGGAGCACAAGAAATAGCTGGAAAAGAGGACAGAGTATTAAAAGAGAGGAACATTTATGTAACACTTTTTATGATCATTCTAAATGGCTAAAAAAAGAAAGGACTAACTGGCTAGAACAGTAAGTCCTTGCCTCTAGGAGGACAAGATACAATGCTGGGTATGAAAATGGAAAAAGATAAAAATTCATAACTTAGATAAATTTCATTACATGTGCAGTTACCTGGAAAGAAAAGAACCAGGTTTCACCTTTGGAACAACTCATAAGAGCAGCCAATTTCCATACCTCTGTACATCTGGAATCCATCAGAAATCAATGGAAATGCTGCAGGTTATAATATTAACTCTGAAATTGATTTCTATGAACAGAATACAACATCAGTTTGGGTAATTTATAATGTAGTTCACAACTGTAATTGATAGAGCCTCCTTTAAATTGCCCATGGAGATGACCAGAAAACAAAACACGGGAGAGTGCCTGCATTTTATTCCATATTAGAATATGCTGAAAATCTTGTATTTCTTATTTTAAGAAAAGATTCCTTGGAATCTCAAAGAGAACATATTGAAATACTTGTTGTAGAATGTTCAATTGTTCTCTCTGATAATGCCAAAACTCATGTCAAAAGTATTTTGGCATGAATAAAACAGTGTGCACAAGTAATATGAAATACATAAAAATAAGAGACGTTGAAATGATTATGCAAAAGATTTCAACTTTTTTAAAAGATAACATCATCCAAAATATAAGAAAGCTGAAGTGAACTATTTAACCCTTTTTCACAAAGCTTCCACAGACATATTCCTTCATACAAAACTTGAAGACTGAAAATTTCAGAGTTTTCAGACAAAATATCTTCAGCCACCTGTAATTGTCACTCTGAATCTAACTAATGTCAGTACTATCTGCAAAGTTATCATCATCCAGCAGCTAGGTAGTGACCTCTACAGATGAGCCCTCTCAGTTGGGTTCTCAGTAACAAACACAGAAATATCTGAATCATCGTCACAGAACTTACTGACCCATTTTTGCACAAAAGACTCAAAACACAACTCCAGGCCTAAGAATAAAAGGAAAAGAAGCTGCCTTCTTATGCTTGAGATGGCTGTTCTAGGATGGGGTCAATTACTATTACTTTTGAAGCTATTATTACTAATTCTCATGTAGTGCCTGTCCTGCAGTAAAATAGATTAACTTAGCTGCTTGATGTTTAGAGTCCTTGTTTTAAGTATTAGTGAAGTAAACTCCTGGGTTTTCATGGCCACAGTTTTAAAGTTTCAAGTGCTTACAATTTTTACTTTCAATTTGTAATTCACAGATCCGAAGATAACTTGTAGCTTTGGCTGATCTTCAAAATCAATATTCCAAACGCAGAAGAAACTTTGTTAGCTATATGATTAAAATAGGCTGTATGTAGAGAAAGCACACTACATTTCTGTTTGAAGCATTGGCCATGTAAGATGGTCTTCATGCATCAAGTAAGCTCTCAGCTACAGATTAAAAAACAAAAACAAAACAAAACAACAACAAAAACTCTCAAAATTCAAGAGTGGCTTTTTCCCTGAGGGTTTTACATGAGAAAAAGTATCGTGGAAAACATCAGCTAAAATTGGATTAAAGTTGAAGCACTTTCAACGTGGGAATCCAATATTTAAATTCAGTCAAAAACATGAATGTTTCTCCCAGTCCCATGTTTTGGTAATTTTATTTTAAGAAAGCGCCCAGAATTTAATTATCTCACAAGAGGGCTACGGGTTTGTATAGTTCTATTAATGGATCAAAATCAATCTACATTTAATGATTTGGCAGAGACGCATGGTTGCTACGCTGATTACTAGTTGGCAAATACCTCACATAAATTGCCTAGAAACTTTGTCAGATGGGATAGATGAGCAAGTATTACTTGCCTCTGTTTTGTCTCAACTATCAGTCTCATACAGACAGTATGTTGGCCACGTTCGATTTCTGCATGAGTAAATTAAAAATGTAATTAAGTCAGAACATCAAAAATAAAATAATTTAAAGTTTATGGCAATGTTGTTCTCACTGAATTTTTCACTGCCCCAGATAAATACATAGCTACCATTGCAAAGTTCAGCTTTTGGCCAGACAGAATGGTTGGCAGGTCACCTCACCAGGAGTTCCTTGGGTACTGTGTCAATGGGGTCAATTGTAGAGCTTTAGTCCAGCTCTGGGGACAGCCACAAGTGACATTTAGTACCAATGTCATGTCTCCTGCTCATCACAAGAGCCAGCACTTGCCTCTTAAAGATCAAGAACACCATGATTAGGTGGAAACTCTCACTGTCCATGTGTCCTCCTAGAAACTGCCTGTAGTTAGAGACATGTCTGTAATGGGAAACACATGCAGCCTGTGGCACCCGTGAAGCGCTAACACAGGCCTTTGTGCTCTCCATTGGACTGCCACTTCCCTTCTTGCTCTTTTTCCTGCTTCTACTTTAACTATACCTTGTTTTTTTCCCATTTTTCTCAAAACCATGCAATGCTTCCACTGTCTCCTTCTCCTGTCATTTGTGCCATACACATGCTCTCATTATTCAACTCTGAAGTACAAACATTTGCCAGGAGAATGTAAGCAATACCAGAATTGAATAGACTTACGAAAGAATGTTAAATGTATTACCTAAATTTATGTGGATATATCAAATTTCCCAAACAAGCTAAAGCCAAAAGTCCTTCCTTTTGCATCACACTGACAGAAGAAATCAGCTAAAATCATTCAAGTACCAACCACATATTCTTAAGAATAACTTTGGCCTGGTACCCATTTCCATGCATCTGAATCACTTTACGAAGCAATGGCTTTAAACGAAAAAATGACAGACATTAGGAAGACGTTCTTTACTCAGAGGGTGGTGAAGCCCTGGCACAGGCTGCCCAGAGAAGCTGTGGCTGCCCCATCCCTAGAAGTGTTCAAGACCAGGCTGGATGGGACTTTGGGCATCCTGGGCTGGTGGGAGGTGTCCCTGCCCATGGCAGGGGGTTAGAACTAGATGGGCATTAAGGCCCCTGCCAACCCAAACTGTTCTGTGATTCATGATTCTATGATTATAAGATAGTAAGAAAAAAGGTCTAAAGGCATAATAAATTGATTATATATATATGTAATATATCTATGCTTAAGAAATTAATTTTTATGGATTTAGCATTTAAACAATACAGAATGATATACACAGCACTATTTTTGCTGTCTCAATCCAAGAAAAACAGAACAGACAACAAAATATAAGGATTAGATACATAAAGATTTGTTCTTTAAAGATTACATTAAACGCTGTAAAGCTTACTAATCTGCCACAGAACACTGACACCTTGCAATACGCATTAAAGCACTGTCTGTTTAGACAAGAAAACTGAAGAAAATGAAAAGGATTTGCTTTAGGCAAATGGGAACAAGGCAGAAGCAGCAACAGAACTGTCTTGTGGAGCTACGGCTGAAGGTATACCCCCCTCCCACGCAGTTCTCCCTTGCAGAGAATCCAATTGCTGATAAAAAGATTAGAGCAGATTTAAGTGAGCCTGTAAGAAGGACCATAAAACCACCTGCATGTGTGAACAACAGCTTCCAAAGGGAAAAGTTAGCAGTTCACTACAATCCCAACCCAAGGTAAAATGACTACAGCTTCAGTAAGTGAGCGGGTACCCTTCTGCTCAGGAAGAGAAACTATAACTAGGGAAAACAGAACAAGGAGACACTCCATATGTATATAAGCCTGCTGATGCATGAGCACATACTTCTCTGAAGTCCTCCTGTATAATAGAAAGAAGTGGGAGGGAATGCTGGCCGAAACTCACTGACCTGTTGTACAGCATCTGTTCTCATTCCATTATTTGCAATTCACCATTTAGGTTTTACTGTAAAAATATTTGTCCTAGAGGTCAGCATTCTAAGAGTAATGGTGTAGCACATCAGGTTTCTACTCATTCATATTAAGAGCTGCTTTCTTAGTCAAAAACGTATTAGCTTGAAATGGTCTCGCACTTTCATGGACATTGCTATGGTAACTGGAATAGTAACCTTGATATGTGCACTACACTCAGGAGACTTTCCCTCCAACAAACAGGGAGAAGTAAGATTTATTAAGTGTCTGGTCCACTTTTCTAGGGGATCACATACAGAATTACCGTACTTACCCCCTGAACATGAGGTTGATATCTATAAAGACTACTTGGAAATTGTAAACGCTTCTGTTAACATCTTCTGAAATACAGTATGCTGCGTATGACAGATACACTCTGCCTGTGTAAACATTTGTTAAGTACATTGACATCTTTGTTAAATTTTTAATGCTTTGGGTTGTGAAATAAGTCAAAAATCAAAAGGGACATAAATCTGAAGAAAGATGGTAATGAGTATTTTTGGCTAAGGGTGGCAAAGGTAGTTTGATGTTCCACCAGTTTGAATACCTAATTTTGTTTTTCTTCATGTACACAATCTGTGGATTTTGTCCCATCCCCATAGATTTCATTAAGCAATATGTCTCGTGAAAATAATAATAATAATAATAATAATAATAACAACAACAATAATAATAATAATAAAATCAGAAAACAAAAGCCCAGGGGAAAAAAACAAAACACTTTTGCAGTCAATCATGGTAATGGTCAAGAAGAAGAGATGTACAAGACAGTGTAGAGCAGTGTAGAGGTCACATCTAGTACAATGCTGTATCCGTGTACAGAGAATGTCTGTGAGGGAAGGGAGATTTCTGGAGAGGTGTACTAAGAAGTCATTTACAAAATGCAATGGTGACACAAGTTAATGGCCCTGAATACATAACACTATTTAATGCTTGTTAACTATCATTAACGCTGACACCAGTATCGACGTAGCAGTGGGGCTTACACAGTTGATCAGAGCAGAAATTACCCAAGATCCACTTTTAAGCATGTGGTACCTTAGAGACATCAATAATATCAATAAGGAACAGAAAGAAATATAGCATATGCAGCAGATCCTAATAGTGTGGTCGTGAAGGAAAGTTCAGTTAAAACAGCCACTAAAGGACACTATTTAAAAGCTAGACTGCATACAGTCTAGAGTAAAAAATAACCGAGGGAAAAATTCTACTTCACAGGTTGTAACACAATGAAGAAAGGCAGAGAATCAGTGGATAAAAGGAACAGTCCTCTGTCCTCCCCACAGGGAAGATCTCTTTTGCCAACTTCTGGCCACAGAAAGAACCACATCAAAACAGATTCACGCACAAGGTTGCATCTCTGAATCTGAAGCACAAAAGCACCTTTGCATCATGTAAGAAAGTCAGTATTTGCCTTATAACAACAACTACTGATGAAGACCACCATCTGTTGTCTGGTAAGTTAGTATACAAGATGAAATCTCCATGTCCATGCAGAAAAAATATATAGAAACCATTTTTAAGGGTTTTTGTTACATTCATGCACACCTGCAAATCAAATCCTCTCATGCTTTCTTATTTGCACTTCTACTATAGTGCATAAAATCAATTTTTTTCTATTTGTTGTTTCTATTTCCTGTTCACGTTAACATTTTAGGAGCTTAATACACCACGTATATGTTCTGCTTTCATGCATTTTTCACCAAAAAAATTAAAGATAGATTCATTTTGTAACAGGAGACATGCAGAGAAAACCAAACCAAAGAACTACTGCAGCTACACTTCAATTAAATAAATCAATAAAATTTCTTCCTAAACCAAAATCAGCCATTATTTGAGAAGCCACAATTCCTGCATCAAGGGACAGGACACAACAGGGAACGTTGTGCCTGGTACGAGGGATAGCTGCCACCACAACCTTGGCCTGAATGACCAATAACCCACCTACAACTGACCTGAAGGGAAGCTTTCAGCCTGAGTGCAAAAACAGCCCCAACCCCTGCATTCAATTCCTTAATGAGAGAAATTAATCATGCTGCTATCTCAATCAATTTTACAACTTTAACTCTTTTATTTAACAAGTTATTTTAAAATAATAATAATAAATTAAACAATTTTACAACAGCATTAACTCTTTCAAGTTATTTAATAAAAATAAAAATAAAAATCAGTGGAAAACTACTGATCAAAACATTTATTCCCCTATTTGGCAGTTTCTGAGATAAAATTTAGTCAATCAAGAGACAATCCATGTATCTTTCCCCATTTTTTTTGCACTTTTTCAAATCTAAGTCTTAAGATTTGCAAAAACTGGGTGTGTAATTCTCACCACTGCTGTGGTTCTATGAACTAAGAGTTTCAGCTAAAAGCTTCCAAAGATTGGAGCTTTGTCTGGGATTTTTTTTTTTATTTGCTCTTCAGCGTGCTGCTTTTCCCCACATGGGGAATCAAAGTATGACCCTGCCTTGCCTTACAGAAATAAACCCTTCACAGTGAACCACAGGCAACAAAACAACTCTCTGGCCTGGCTTCCAGCTCCTGGCTCTGTACAGATAGATTCAGATAAATAATGAAAGCTATATCCAGAGTTGGCAAGAGTACCACTGTACGTACCTCTCTCACTTCTTCCCAAGTCCCTGCCAGAGCATTAACGCATCATATCACTGCCTAAATAGCCGAATGCCAAGCACAGATCCTGCTACACTGAAAATGCACAATGGCTTCATTCCAGCCTGGCTGCTTTTGACTCTCATTTAGGAGGAAAATAAAATAAAATGAAATATAAGACTTCACTCTTAATAACATCCATTATAAATTACAAGAGTAATACCGATGCCATAGCTACGTGTAGCTATGAAATTGTAATAGAGGGATTTGCCTGTTTGTCAGCTCCAACTCAGCTGCAACTTTCTGGAGCAGAATCTGTGTTCTTTTGTTGCTCAGCGATGGACTGATTTCTTACACTTGACCCATATCCACTGGCAAACAACACTCCATGTTCAGCTCTAATAAAGAAAGTTCACATTTGTCTCGTGCACAGGAAGGAGCTTCCTTTAAAAAGCGCCAAATGGTTTAAACCACAATTTCCTGCACAAAGCTGGCACAGGTTGTACCGTGGAATCTCAGTGTGCTTTGCTTCCCGAACCACTTTCGTTTTTATTATCTACAATTCTTAGAGCAATGTCAAGCATCTTCATGCCACGTTTCCCAGATTCACTTTTTATTTAATTTTTCAGGATAAACCAGATCCAACAGAGACTTGAGCAAAGCACCAGCTCCAGCAAAGGGTACACATGTCAGTCCCTAGGTGATAAAGGCAGTACATAGCTAGAAAAACGTGCTAGGGACAATCACAAATAAATGCATGGGAAGCCACCGTCTCATTCACATATTAAGGAAGAAAGCAATAAAGCAGCAATAATACCTCTGCAGCCAAGTAACACCTTTCTGTGCTACCTTTAATACATAATCTAAAAAATATTGCATTGAAGTGATTATTCAACTGTAAATCAAGAGTATATTAATACTAATAATAATATTTACAAATGAGAGACTCTGTTGGTAAATACAGTAAATGTTTGCAAAATAAAATGTGAAGGGGGGAGAGGGATTTCCTCCAGAAACCAATCCTTTGGTTTCACCACTGATTCCAAGAGTAGGCATCATTCATTACTTTCTCCTCCATGCTGATAAAATTGGTATGTGAAACTAAATAATAATGCCATCATCTAAGCTAGTTAGTATTACTCAGAAAATGAAAGCCATGTCTCTACTGAAGCTAATACAGGAAAATCTGAAACAGTGTAAAAAGAAATATAAAACAAGTAAATGCAAGGGCTTGAGATAAAAAAAAATAATAAAAAAAAAAATAATAATAATTAAAAAAAAGGTGTTAGAGAGTCTTTGTCTTAACAACGTATGTGCATGGAAAATGGTTTGTTTTTGGAATGAAATCCAAACAGGAAAATGACTTCCCTCTCCAAAATGGCACTGAAATCCATCCCAGCTATTCCCTCTGCAATGGTGCCTGCCACCTCCCCAGTCCTCTCCTCACTTCCCCAAAACCTACCCTCCTTATTCAGCAGGACTGTATTTGCCTACAAAGGTGTGATGCTGGCAGCCATACAAGTCCCCTGTGCTTTTCCTGTGACACAGTACTGCAGGGTTACTCAATAAAGGAACAGACAGCTCCTCCAGCAGCAAGCAAGGCAGAAAGAGAAAAACATTTATTTTAACGTCTCAAAATTTCAGCAAAGTACCTTACAGAAGTTTTACATTAAGCAGATGCCCACATCCCTCTCTGCTCTGGAAAGTGCATCTGTACCTACATCTCAGGTGTTTTGTTGAGCTGTAATACAACAGAGGATCCGAGGGCACTGCCTGCTGCAGGCTGTCACTCAGACTTCAGGCTCTTCTCCAACACTCTTAATTTAGATACATGAAAAATATCATGACTGTGCTAACTACATATCCATCTGAAGGAATACAAACAACTATCCAGTGCACTCTTTTATGTATAGCAAAGGTTGGCAAAGATTATCTAAATAGAAAAAGTGAAATCAAATCCCATAATAGCAGAAGGAATAAAAGCAAAGACTCAGAACTTCATTGTCATTAACTGCCAGGGTTAAAATTAGTTAAAAGCAGTTAAAATTCAAGACAGAAGCAATATGATAGATACACAAATCTCTTAACAAGCTTTTTTGGCAACAGAAAGTCCAGAGAAAGTTTAACTGCAGTACCTTCTTAAATTCAATTACTCTGCATATTTTAAACTATACTTCCAGCTCTACTCTGCAGTGGTACTGTCTCATCTCAAGTAATGTGTACAGTTTTGGGCGCCACAATACATGAAGGACATAAAACTATTAGACAGTGTCCAAAGGAAGGCAGCAAAGATGGTAAAGGGTCTGGAGGGCAAGATGTATGAGGCGCAGCTGAGTCCCCTTGGTTTGTTCAGCGCAGAGCAGAGCAGGCTGAGGGGAGGCCTCGTGGCGGCCTGCAGCTCCCTCACAAGGGGAATGGAGGGGCAGGCACTGAGTTCTGCTCTCTGGGGACAGAGACAGGACCTGAGGGAACAGCATAGAGCTGGGACAGGGGAGGGTCAGGGGGTCCCTTTCCCTGGGGGTTAGGGAAAGGTTCTGCACCCAGAGGTGGTCGGGCACTGGGACAGGCTCCCCAGGGAGGTGGTCACTGCACTGAGGCCATTGGAGTTCAAGAAGTGTTTGGATGATGCCCTCAGACATGGGGTCTAGTTTTGGGTGGTCCTGTGAGGAGCCAGGAGTTGGGCTCAAGGATTCTTGTAGGCCCCCCTCCTACTCAAGATATTCTGTGATTCTAAGTAAAACAAGCTGTTCTGCCATCTAATATGGAACAGTAGAACATGCCTTATCAGTAGCAATGTGCTGTAGTAAAGTACTTATAAAAGTACTATAATAAAGTACTTACTTTTATTATTCACTGGCAGCATTTTAAATTCTCACTTTCTATTAGAAAATCTGAAGATCAATAATGCTAAGGAAAGATGTACTCTCATTTCACTTCTTCAAAACTATGCCAAGCAACTGCAATGCTTTGTGAAATCTAGTGCTCTTTCAGATAACACTGATTGAACTGATGGCTATGTATGCTCTCCTTAATGTCCTTTTAAATGCAGTTGAATTGATCAATTTATAATTGGAAAAAAAAAAAAAAAAAAAGCTTACTAAATTGCTGGGTGATTACTTTCAAGACAAATACTAGCCCTTATCCATAAAGTAAGAAACCAAAGTACATAGACAATGCAGGCATATTTGATGCAAATTTTCAAGCCTTTAAAAATTGCCTTTGAAGTTAAAAAGAAAAAAGGGAAATGAGAGAGGAAACTGAAGTATATCTGCATAGATATATCTTAAAATGATGATCAATAGAAACATTCTTTTAAAACCCTAGTTCAGAATTTATTTATTTTTTCTTTGGCAACAGCTGATTATCTCAGATAATAGCACTTCCTCTGCAGCTTTAAACATTTGCAGAATTATTAACCGGTGGCAAGCACATAAAAATGTGTACTCAGTTTCAAGAAGAAAAGAAAACGGACTGTAAAAACATATATAGGAGCTTTTCTTATTTAAGACTGGATTATAGTAGAAGTAACTACATGGCAATAATCTTTGCAATGGGGGAATTTACAGACAAGGAAGAAACATTTTGTTGGAAAGATACTGCTAGACAAATTAATATCTTCGTATGGAAAGTTTTACTGAATGGCAACAGGTAAACATTAGACCTTACCTAAAATCCATCTAGAACTTGCAATCCTTAATTTAAGAATGGACATTTTTTTCTACAAAAGATTCTCTACATTCTGAAGAAAATGCATACTGCAGGAATCATTTTTTCAGTTTCTATTCCCATCCTTGCCCAGGAGGTCAAGATGATGACATTTTTAGATGGATACAAATTATTCTACTCTAAGAGATGCATAAAGTAAGTAGGTACTTATTTTCCACAAAAATTTTCCTGTACAGAGTCCAGATGCACTTACTCTACCAATATCCAAGCAATGTGCCAAATGCTCCCTCCAGCTCCATAAGGAATGCTGAGTATTAAGATATGTATATGGAGAATGAAATATATAATGCCACCACTGCAATGTTACCATAGTAGAAAATGAAATACAATCTTATAGTAAGTGTTTAAAAAAAAAAAAAAAAAAAGGAAGTAAAGATGTTACAAGACTCCTCCTCTTTTTTTTTTTTTTTTTTTTTTTTTTTTTTTCATTTTCATTTTATCTAAAATATTGATTGCATCGACTACACTGGGAAATTTCAAATAAAATAAAATAAAAATCTATACATAATTTTTCTGCATTCCTAAGAAATCCTAAAAAATTAGTAAAACTCTGAGAATTATCCCCTATTTTCTTCACACACCCGCATACACACCCCATGTATTCTAATGATAAAAAGTCCACTCTCTCCCTTTTTTCGTATCACTGGACTTAGTTGCTTCTTTGTCAAACAAACACAGGAAAACACTTAAGTGCTAGCTTACGAATTCTCATATTGGCTGAGGAAAACATCCCTGCAGAAAGACTGGGTATTAGTACAATTGTATTGCTAATACAACATCTGGAGTTTCATTATTAGATAGTAATTCTAATACTGTTTTCATTAGATGGAAAAGTTGATAACTGTACAATCTCATCACTTTTAGACTAGATTGCTTATATCCTCTGTTATTTTGAATGACACCTTTAGAATTATTTTCCATTGTATGAGTTTCTTAAGATGGATTTTGAATGCCACAAAAGAAACCTGTATCCAAGCAAGTGGTTATCATCAAATTCAACACTTCAGTTTAGACAGAGAATTAAAATTAGAAAACCATTTCAAAAATTAATGAAACAGACATTACAAGGAAAACTTGGGCTCCAGCCAATTTCAAGAGAGTTTGAGATTTTAACTGATTCTTTCTCAAAGGGTAATGATATCATTCAATTCTTAAAATGACTACCTAGATTCAAATTACATGAGAGATAATACACTTACCATTAATCCATTTGGCTTCTGGATTATGAACTATGAACTCTTTTCTGAAGAGATCTTCCAAAGACAATCTGGTTTCAGATGAATTTGCAAGTTCATCTAAAATAAGAATAACGTGATAATTTTAGATGGTTATTAAAACAATATAATGAGTGTAGTTTGCAAAACACTGGAATTAGAGAACTAGAAAACATAGTTCAGAGGTCCTGTTGAAATTGATAACATTACTTTGTTCTAACTTTTTTCACTAGAAGAAGTAGTTTCATTTTTCTTCAGTAAAGCTTCAGGAAACAAAGCACTAGTTGGTACCTAACAGACAGGACAGCTGAAACATGAAGTGTGTGGCTATTTACTATTCTGACAATGAAGTGGTATGGCTCATTCTTCCCACCCCTCTACTCCACAAGAAAACTTATTTCAAACCAATACAAGAATTTCATCACAGCCATAGGATGAAGGCCATATTTATCACCTTTTACAAATAGAAACTCAGTAAAATATTCCCGTAAGTAATCAGTTTGGAGCCAATCTCATGTATTTTAGGATCCAAATGTTGAGGAAAAAAAAATGAAATGCACATTTTATGGATTTTATGGCCTGTACTTGTTCTTGAGTGATAAGCACTGAAGCCTTGTGTTTTTGTTGTTGTTGTTGTTGTTGTTGTTATTGTTGTTTTAACCTTGGCTAGTAGCCTTGTGTTTTTCCCAAACCATGATAGGGCCCTGAAAGTACTTTGGAAAGCTGGCCAACATTTATTTTAAGGTGCCAGCTCTTAAAATCATTTCCATACTTTAGAAATTAAAAATGAAACTCTGCTAAATTCTGCTTTTCATGTGCTTTAGGTTAAATAAACAATAAGTAGTAGAGATTGAAAGGTGAACTGTCACACAAATGTGTGATATCAGAGGCAGTATTCAAGCAAAAATCCTATTTTGCTGTCAAAACACAAAGCTTCCAATGAATATTCATATATAGCAGCTATGTATTTCACCTAACGGCTTTAGGCTATTTAGAAGAACAGCAGTTGCCAAAAGCTGTGTTGTACGTCCCCTGTGCACTAGCAAAAATATGCACCTATTCACTTCCTACACAATCAGCCAGACAGCTGCCTGCTTGAGTCTTTTAATCATTTTATCATTATTGGGGAGGGCTGTCATAGATTACAGCAGTATCCTTCTGTTCTGTGAGCTTTTCTTTCCAAGATATGGGCATTCCAATCTACCTTCTTTGTGAGAGGAGCTTTTATTTATTAGTGTCCGATTTTGTCGTTCTAGATTGCTGGTATTAGGTATCACCACTGAGGACAGACCCATAGGAAAGAGTATCTAGAATCACAGCAATCAAGGAACAATGTTGTCATCTTTATGTTGACCCAATGTGCTACAGCACAATTTTAACACAGAAAATGTGCTTTGTAAAGGTAGCAGTATTCTGTGGTGCCTTTCAGATGAAAATATGACCCCTTCACAGTGAATGAGGTCCAGCACTGTTCAGTTATCAGTGTTTATTCAGCCAAATTTCTCAATTAGAGGCCTGGCTGAAAGCTTACAGAAACAAACAACATGTTTTGTTGTTGTTTTTTGTTGTTGTTGTTGTTGTCCTTTTAAATGTCAGCACTGCCTGCTGCAGCCAGTTCATTTAGTATTCATAAGGTGCATCTTTGCTGCATTGGAGACAAACTCCTTTCTAATGCACGCCACACATTTAGGATAGATGCAAGGCCTCCAGGGCTGCTCACTCCATGGCACTGTTGCGTTTTTGCACTCGCCTCCCTCCCAGCTCTCAGCAGGGCCCAGTAAGCACTTACCGTAATCAACTCCTCTTGTACATGATGTGAGGCTAAGCATGCAGAGTTGTTCAAATTCTCTCTCACAAGACAAACATTCTAATCCTTAAATAAGCTTTTTGGCCTCTTCCTACCTTTCAGGGATCAAAATAGTCTGGGTTTTTTTTTTTAGTCTCCAAGTCCAGCACGGGACAAAATATTCCACTTGTAGTCTTACTAGAGCTTTACAGCAGAGTAACATCATCTCTCATGGTTTATACCTAATCCCTCTGTTTACGCATTATTGGACCTTGTTAGCTCTTCCTCCTGCCAAGCACAGAGTTTTTATCTTCAAAGTAAGCATATGTTGTTACATATGCTCTGTCAGTTCCACAAATACATTTCCTGTCTCCAAAACACTACCTTAGACTTAACAGCATCAAATACTGGGTTCTTCATATGCCTGTTTTCACCATTCTCCACAACCTTGCATACTAGCTACCCCACAAGCTGTTTTCCATCACCTAGTCTGGTATAACAGACCCTGTTTCTGATGCTGTTTGTGATCCCCAAAGGATTCCCCTTTGAAAGGTTTTTCATGAGTCTCTGTTTCTATTTGTTGTGACCCCTCATATACTGATGGTTTGCCAACTATCAATCAGGATCACACAAGCTGTTACACTGCCAAAAATTATCTTGCCCAAGACAGTTTAGTTATCACACATTGTTTTTTAACTGCTTTAATAAAACTCAATAGAACAATACATCAATTGTGTACAGAAAGCTATCAGAGAAGAAAGGCATACCAGTTCTGCTCTTCTGTCTTGTAATTCACAAGTCTGACAAGTAATCTTGAAATAAATTGGATTTTAGAGTAACTTTTAAAATTGATGTTAGCATTTCTAAGATGAAACAATCAGCATCTTCAAAAGACTTTAATATATGTTTGAAAAGTTGTGAGTTTTTTTTTTTTTGGTTGGTTGGTTGGTTTTTGTTTTTGTTGCTGTTGTTGTTTTGCAATGCAAAGTCACGACCAAAACAGAGCCATGTTTGTAATCTTGGACACCAGCTTTCTACCCTGACAATATTGCATATTGTGTAATTTTTGAGTAAAAGATAGATTTGACATTAAAAAAAAAAAAATAATAGTACTTTACCTTCCCCAAATGCTTAGTTTATATACAGCACAATGAATTTCACATCATGTGAGCTCTCAAACAATATACTGGGTTAATTTTTCTTGAGCACAGGCACAAATTGGTATGCATTTTGCAAAGCACTCTTTATTTCTAGTCTGCCTTTTTCTACTTCATGTTCATTACCACATTACCTAATACCCTACTAGCGCTCTTTCCTTTCCATTTTCCATTATATTGAATTATTCCTTGAAGAAACCATATTTCACTGTCCTCACACTATTTCCCATGGATTTCTATATTTTGGAATGAAATTACATAAATTACGTATAGAAAATGAACACAAGATTACAAAAGATATAAACAAAATCAAATGTTAAAAAACAAATAACACCATACATTAAACACCTTAGCAGTTCGACAACTGGTGCATATTTATTCAAAATGACAAACCTGTTCATGTTTACTAAACTAGAAGATTGCAAAAATAGAAATTTAATAGCCTCATTACTTTTCATGAGTTTACAGGATATTATTTTTGCAAATGAGTAATTAAAAAATACTCTAAAACCTCAAAATCTACTTTCTAACTTAGAAACTAAAACTAGAAATTATTTAGTGCAGTATATTAAGTCAAACTCCTTACTGAATTTTCTATGGGGATTAAAAAAAGTTTTAACACAAGAAATAGAAATAAAAGCTTGATATTAAATGATGTCTGAAAAGTGGAAAAACACCACTAGTTAACTTGTGTGCAGGCTAACATCTATAACTGGAAATTAGCTTAGTCTGTATTACGTTTGTACGAAAAAGGAAAAACAACTTGACAGAAAATAGATATCAAAACCTGCTTGATAATTTATGGTAGTTACATGGAAACTATATGTAATTAAACAGAAGCCTGAATCTTTTTTGTAATGAGTATCTACTTCAGCAAAAATTATTTTTAGTTCATTTTCTATTAATTTAAAGAGCAACATGAGAAATGGCGTGGTGGGGTTTGTCCCAACCCTGTTCTAAACAGAATATTTACCCATTGGACATAATCCCAGTAGATTCCCTTCCTGGAGCTTGACATTACTCCAAACAATTTCACAAAAACCTTTTCTGTGAGTTGGCTGACCTACATGTTCCCTAAAGGAATTTTTCTGCAAAGCTGTCCTTCACCCATCAAGAGGTGTCAAATCAAACCATGTTTCGCTAGAGTTCAGAAGCCACTCTGCTCAACAGTAATTACCACACATCAGCAAACTTGGTTTAAATGCTGACATCAATAAATGTCAGCAAAGGATTCCCACATACAGCATTCAAGTCTGCCACATCTTCAGAAACTGTAAGCTACCATGAAGGTAGAACTACTGTCATTCCCAAAAAGAGGAACAGTGTTAAGTGTTGCAGCAAAACACCTCCACAAAGGTGGCAGTGCCTGGACAACACTTGGAGCATTTTTAATACAGAAGATTTCAGTTTCTAGTACTTCCAACTGAACATTCCTTGGTTTTGAAATACAGATTTACACAAGGTCTTATAATTCTTACCGTGTGGCACATACTGCCACAATGCAAAGCCTGAAAACACACTGATTTAACGGCAGGAGCATATCTCCAAATATCACACTAAAAAAATCACTGGTTTCATAATTAAGTTGGCCCAGACAGACTTCTCTGAAGCTCCAGGTTCTTCCACGCTCCAGCCCTTTACTTTAACAAGATTATATTCTTTGATATCCTCATCTACTTGCATTTTCAATACACTTACCTAATTGCAGAGAAAACTATCGGGGATAGCTGTCTGCAAGCCTTCTACTTCCACCTACAGAGCAGCATAACAATTTATATTTGGTGGACACAGTGGTTTTGGTTCTTTTTTAATATCCTCCTAAATCCACAGAGCAACATTCACAGAGAGCTTTTAAGAGTCCCAGTGACAGGTAACAGGACTGGAAGGCCATTCAGACCCTACCGCTAATCCGTTACATGACTGAAACGGCCTATTCTTCCATTTTTCTGTCTCCATGTTGAGAAAACTAACACATTTCTAAAGCTTCCGAGTATTTTCACAGATTATATATATATATATATATTTATAGGAACGAAAATATTAATATCATTATTTGTTTACTGAAGCCACAACCATAATTGTGACACAGATATTGCATTTTGTACTGTAACAGAAGCTACAATATTAACAGCTTAAAATACATCCCTTATTCCCATTTCATGTTGTACATTCAAGTAATAATTAATGTAATAAAAACACTAGAAAACATGTCACTTATTTCCTTTTAGTTTCAACACTACGTGTATGTTAGCAGAAGCTAAGGCCTCTTTGAAGCTTATTGCATATACCTTACATAGTTTAAAAAACAACAACAACAACAACAACTTGTTAGCTCATTAAAAAGCATTGATCCCCCTATTAAACAAAGCATGAAAGATGTTGCTTAAAGCTTGAGATACGTCAAAGGACAACTATTATAGTGTATGTGATCCTAAGGGTTTCTCACAATGTGGTCAAAACAATGTATAAACTATTGTAAGCAAAAGAGAGAATTTCTGTTGGATTTAGCATATCAATAAATCCAATTTTGCCTTGACATGACTTTTACATAAATGCTTTATAAAGAATAAACAGGCTTCTGAGCAGCCACTGTCTAAAATTATCATTATACCCCTAAAAAGAAGCAGAATGATGCACAGTGCTTAAGGGAATTTACATGAATTCTAAAAGGCACCCATCAGTACAGGCAGAACTAAACAGAGAAAGAAATCCAATACTTAAAACAGTAATATCAGAAATGAATTGCAAAAACAAATATTTGTAACAACAAATTTGTAGCACCTTTGCACTAATCACCTCGCAATAGACCTGTGAGACAGTCTCCTGAGTTTTTCACTTCCTTGAGTGCTAGACATCTGAAAGTCATCTTGGATATATAATCAGAACCAGACAGCTTCAGCTGCAGTGCTTAGCACACATCAGCAAAGCAGCAGAGTATCAGTATATTATCTTCCAAAAACATTAATCATGAAAGTGAAGGGGCCCTGATTAAGATCAAAAGTAGGGAAAGCAGCTGCCCCACAGTGGACCTCCAAAGCTTTCTTTGGTAAGCATTTTGAACCTGCAAGAAACCCCAGTTTTACAGACTAGATCATTTTTGGGAAAAGGCTTTTATTTATATCAGGTTCTACAGTCTCTTTGGGATATCTTGGAACATCTGAGCTGACAGAACTACTTTTCACTTGCATGACTTGAACAGAAATGTAGGTCCCAGCTTACATCAAGTTTTCAAGCAAGCTCACTGGATTTTGAAACCAGAGATGCTGTAAATCACTGAGCTTTTTTTTTTTTTTTTTTTTTTTTTTTAATCATATTCAAAAATAATAATAATATTTCCCTAGGTTGTTTATTCTTTTTTTCAACAAGTGCCTTCAAAGACTTCAGTTTATGTTTTTACATCATTAATAATTCTATCCAGATATAAGAACCAGAACTGATGTTTATTATTGTGACTTTTACCATAACCCATCTGAGATTTTACAAGCCATGAAAGAAATGAACCTCTCACTGAAAAGTAAAACACTCTTCTGTCTTAAAGTGTACCACGACATGCCACCATTTGCCCTCTGTGTCTGTCTTTATTATTCCCTGAAGAAACTCCTATGCACTGAGACTACAGAGGCACAGCTTTGCTTTTATTTTTCTCAAAATGTCCTAAGTGGAAATAAGCAGCCATTTCTTTATCATTACCTTGGACAGCACCATTCATATGTAGTAAATATTTCTACAAAACGGAGGAAGCAGGAATAGCCCAGAATGTTCCTACATACTTGCTTTGCTTCTCAGAGATAGCTGTCTTGCCACCTCTGAGAAGCAAAGCTTTTTGATCTTATTCCATTCAGTTTTACCACCTTCCTTTCAAGCAGCAGCAGTCTATTAGCGTGCTTGCTCAGGCATGGACCCACCAAGCTTTCCTTGATGACTTCATCCAGTGGCCAAATGGTCCGAAACCATCATTTAATGCAGAGCATTTTGCTAGCCTTTTGGCTTATACAAATTGAATGGCTTATACAAAATGAACTCACATGACAAAACATTTGCAGACCAATATTTATTATCTAGACATATCATCCAAATCAGATAGAAGGAATTCAAAGATACACATAGGTAAACAGTTGCTGCCCCAGCAATAAAATATTTAGAAAATAATCAGGACCAAATTAGAACAAAATAACCATTAGGCATAATTATTTATATATGTGCAATTGTCATTTTGTCTATTAATTGCTCCCCACTTTTTTTTTTTTTTTTTTTTTTTTTTTTTTTGTAAGTGAACTCTTAAGTAGTTTCCTTAGTTTTAGGTCACATAGTTGTTTATTAAGAGAGAGAAAAGGGCAAAAGATTGTGCAGGTACATATGAAAGATGCATGCTTCTGATTCAGTAAGTTTCATTCTCAGTATTAGTTTTCTATGACATATAGCCTTCTCTTAGCTCATCTGTGAATCAGAAATTACACTAAGACAAGTGATAAAATCTTAACATTCGGCTCATACCCACTGAGGCTAATGAGGATTGCTTGTAGCCACCTCAAGGCTGACACAATCCTAAGAACCTGCTGCCAAAGCCAAATGCTTCTGCTCCACAAGGACTCCAGTAACTCTCAAGCCCCTAAAGGCACCAAATTTATAGGAGCCAGAAGTTAAAAATTCTTAAGGGCAAGAAATATTTTAACATTTATATGTCATTTTAATGACTGCATTATGTATCATACACCTTCAGTAAGAAAAAATAAAGTAGGTTACCTGGGGTTAAAAGAATGACAGACATAGTGATGAGTGAACAAACAACTAGAATCACCAGCAGCGCAATAGCAATTCCCTTCCAGTTCCTCTGCGGAGGGCTGTTACTTCCAAGTTCCTACAGGAATGGAAAAAAATAAAATAAAAGGAAAAGACCATGTTTCATAATCATATATTTCTAGAACTGTTATTGATAGGAAAAATTGCTCGGTGCATACTCATAATCACAGCATGGGAGCTGATCACTGTCCCTCCCCTCTCAACAGTACACATATATAACTCCAAAGGTGCATATCTGAGATGCATAACTCATGCTTTTTAAGTGGATATGTCTTTAAAATATATATATATATATATGTAAATTTATATCTCCTAAGAGACAACAAAATGAGCTTATATAATCCATCCAAAATATGGCTGGTGTTAAAACATGCTAAACATAAATTTCAGGACAATATCAACTAGCAGTTTATAAGATAATTACAGAAATGAAACACAGCAATTCACTGTAATTCCACCTTACAGGGTATGGACCATAAAGATTTAAATACAGATCCTTTTTAATGTACACTATTAAACTTATTTGTAACAGAAAACATTTACAGAACAGCCTGAGGCTCCATCCAAAGCTGAACAGCTCTTCTTTCACTATACAGTAGCTCAACTATAAAGTACTCCCTTATTACTCGTAAAAAATAAACAGTAGCTTGTAACTAATGTTAAATGAATGCTTCTGTAACTGCTAGTATGCTTAAACCTATGTTCTCTGTAGTTCACATTTAACTCCTACTAACTCCAGCCCAACACAATTTAGATTTGTTAATAGCCACAATACACTGCCTGTATTCACAGTACAATTTTAGACCAAACAACAGGTTAGCATCCAACAACAGAACGACAAAAACAGTAAGACAATTGTCTCACACAATCCTAATTTGCTCCCACAGTAAACATTTTTTCTATCTATATCCACTCTCTCTGCCACATTTACCCATATACACCATTATGATCCGAAAATTAAATTGCTGTGATAACACTCTCTGTGAAAAGAAACGTCTCTGAAGATATTATTTGAGTCTATTTACAAAGCTGAGTTATATTACATGAATGCTGCACAACTTTTCACCAAGCTCCAGTGAATACCAGGTGGAGTAAAAAATGGGAAGTTTAGCCCCCACACACAGTCCTGAAAGTAAGACCACATACAATCTCTCCCCCTCCCCATGACTTGGACCTGAATGAAATAGTATAAGCCTTATTGTTATGACATTTAACAGAGTCGAGTTGTAACAGAAGATCTAGTAGCTTGTATAAGCAAGCTGTGGTGAAAAGCAGTAGTTATTCCTCGAGAATTGTGAGACGCTATTGCAAAGTATTGAATTAAAATGACAGAAGCTAGACAAGTTGATGAATGTTCTCTGTACCAAAAGCCTCTAAAAATTGTACAAGTCTTTATTATTCAGAAGGTTCTTCTCTGAAGATGTGAATATCATTCAGTTTCTAAAAATAAATGTCCACTTTAAATACTTCTACAAATTTTTGAAAGGAAAAGATCAAATGGCACACAAAGCTTACTCATACCCACAGTGAGAAAGAAGGCAGGTTTCCAGATAGAAACTGGTTTTCTAGCTGAAAACATTGGAGACTGGCATAAAGAGAAAGACTTATCTCTAAGAAGCGATAATTTGGTTTTAATAACTTGGTAAAATTGATTAGTTCCAATTTATTAAAAGTTATTAATGAGAATGACATTATGGTAAGACAACATTCTATAAGACCTTTGCAAAGATAATGCACACTGAAAAAAAGCTTTGATGAAACATCAGAAAATTACTATAGTAATGGAAACTCATAATATAATCAATATCAAGGATATATTTGATCAGCTTTCTTGATGTTAAGTAATGCAATTCTTTGAGAACAACCTACAAAGTTTAAAAATACAGTAAGTTGTTAAATAAATAATATATATTTAGCCTTGCACTGCTTTTTGAAAGTTATAGACAAAAGGGACTTAAACAGCTTTTTAGACTTTTAGACATTGCCAAGACAGAAGCTGTGATTTTTTGTAAGACAGAGGCATTCAGGAGGAAATATCTAAGAAGCTGTACGATGAGAAGCTTCTGACATTGTAAATTTTTCCTATAACTAACTGCTAACTGGAAGATAGAGAACATGCATATGGAGATTTAAGGATCTAATCTTCTAAAAAGGCTCTTATAATAAAGTGGTTTGAAAAAATACCAACTTCTGAGGATGGTGTTTTATATATAATACTATCTATAATGTTATTATAGATTTTACAATCTAACTGTAATGAATCAGAAAATGCCTGTCTAAAGTGTAATACAATTGCAAGCATACTCATTATTTAAAGTACCTTTTTCACGAACCATTTGATTGCATTGTTGCCAAAAACAATCCTTAGGTAACATATATTTTTGAATATAACTTGTGATTGAGTAATACCTTACTAAAACAAATCTGCGAAATGAAAAATCTATTCGAGTACACGCACGAAAAAAAGTACACCTTTTAGGTCAAAATGCTTTTGGCCTACTCCTGCCAAATATTATAGACATTTTACCATCAGTATTTAGTCACTATCATCACTGAACTCAGTGTGTGCAATTGAAGGGAGCTTCTAGAATAAGACCCTAATTTTTCTGCTCTGTGAGTTTCTTCATTTAAATTCTGTTGAAAAAACACCTTAAAGAAAAGGCATGATTTGCTGTCAGACTGGTTTTATGAGACCAGACATTCTAGAGCATTATAGAGGTTTCATAGTAAATGTTTCAATTAAGGCAAGAAACTACAGAACATTTTTGTTGTGTCCACTTCCACTCTCTGTACAGATATAGCATGCCAATAATCTCCATTTGCAAATATTAGCGTACTTAAGTGATCACGCCAAATCTTGACAATTGTAACAAAAAGAAAATCTAAAACTAAAAACTGCAGAGACTGGACATGAGAGAGATGACAGGTTGAGGCTGTTTAAGGAAAGCATAAGCATACCTCTGTGCTAAATCCTACTTGCTGCCACAAAATATTACAGAAAGAAATGCTGGAAAACTTCATGCAGAAAACACAAAAGGCAAATAAAGATCAAATATGTGGAAGCACTTTTCTCTCTCCTTTACTAGGTTGCTTTCTAAATATAACACAATTTACTAACTGGTGATGAACTGATACACTACAAGCATGAAAATCTCTTAAGCCATAGCAGGACATGGCTTTGAATTTCAAACTATTTCATAGAATCATTAAGGTTGGAAAAGATCTTCAAGATCATCTGATCCAACCCTGGTGGTCTGTACCCTACCACCAACATCACCCATTAAACCATGTCCCTAAGCACCACGTCCAAACCTTCCTTGAACTCTCCCATGGATGGCGACACCACCAGATCCCTGGGCAACCAGTTCCAATTCCTGACTACTCTTTCTGAGTAGACTCATCCAACAACACTCTCTATTTTTGACAAAATATGGAGGCTGACATGGATGTTTCATCTTTAAAACAAAATAAAAATAAAAATAAAACACATTACCCTCATAATGGATGTTACACCTGAGTCTAACAAGAAGATATAACCCAATATCTTATTACAATAGAAATAATAAGATGAAATTAATTTCCATTAAATTCATTTCATATAGAGGTATCTTTTATCATTTGACATAGAAATGAAAGTGCTTTTAATTTTAAGTATGCTGTTTCCTTTGAAGTAGTATTGGGGATATTGATTTGGGAAAAAAAGAATCAGTTAAAATTAATAGATACGTTTAAAAAAGAAATAGCCTCTAATATTTTCATATTTTGCACCTGAATAAACTTAGCCTTTCTTGTAAGCAGCAAAACCAGAAGAAAATCACAGCTTCCTTGTTAAAGCTTAACAAGCTGAACAGTTTTATTCTTAATCAATGATGATAAAAAGCCTTTAAGACAATTTTTCCAGCAAGCATGCATACAACTAAGGCAAAAACAAAATGTCACAAAATATTGCTTTAACACAATGCATTAATGAGTCTGGTTTTTGAATTATCGTAATAGCATTTTCCCAACTTCTTGGAAAACTTTTTATGTAAACCACAATACAATGAATCTTCTACTATGGTGTTAGTGACAGAAGCAGGAGGACACTGCCTAGTGAGAGCAGTCACACTGAAGGGCACTGCTGAAGCCTGGGGACTGAAGAGTGCCTCTGCCAGGCTTTTCCCAGAGAGGCAGTTTAGTTAAAATGCAGCATCCCTGTTGAGACAAGAAATTAAAAAGATAAATAAATAAACTTTTAGGGAGACACTAAACCTTCTGAGAAATGGAGTTTTGCTAAACAGCTTTTTCTCATAGTACTACCTCCCCACTGACCTAGCTGATAAACAGTGAGATGACCCAAACACAGAAATTTGCCTCCATCAATAAAAATCAAAAACAAGAATTCCAACACTTTATTTCTGCTCTGTTTATGGGTACAGCTAAAGCTGAGACTCTGACATTATTTCTGCAGCCTTAGGTGAACATTACCAGGTTCACCACACTCAGTGATACAAGCATGCAGGTGCACACATTGGTGTTTACCCCTGGACTGTGGGTTTTTGGAGCAGAAAACCCAGCAGCACTGAGCTGCAGCAGTGCCTGGTGGTTGCGTGGTTTCACACTGGGGTACTACAGGCAGACAAAGGATCTCAGTTAGAGGACCACAGTTAGTTTTTGCAAACAAAGCTTCTGAAGCCTTGAATGAATTGTCTTTCTTTTGTCTTCCTTCCTTTTTTTTTTTTTTTTTTTTCCTAAACTGTTCCTGTACTCTCTCCAGGACAAAGCCTGCAGAGGAAAGCTCTAAATCACAGGTTTCCTTTATTTTGGCAGGAATTTCAGGGGCAAAGTGCATTAGGCTATGAAAAGCAAATGTAATTTGCTTTGCAGTAGGAATGAGAATGAGGCTCATTCTGTAGCTTAGATGTAATCACGACAATATCACTTAATGACTCCTCCAGCATCTACTTCATTAAACACTATCATTTACATTCCCCAAACATGAAGAAAAGGTGATAAACCTAAATAGACAAACAGTTTCATGTTGTATCTCAGGTGTTTTAAAAGACAGACCCAGGATACTTACAATAAAAAGCATGCAGACTTTTTGTAGTTCTGGTCTTGCAACTGGTATTAAATACTACCTGCCTTGATTTTGTAGTGTTACTATTTTCAGGAAAATTACCACAAAAAGCATTTAGAGTTTGTGATTAAATGATTGCATCCATTCCTTCCCAGCTGTTTTTGCGTAATCCCATGGTTTAGATAGCAAGAAAGATTAAAAGACAGATCCACAGAGTGGCACAGGATAGTTACAATCCATTTGCATAAGTACCTATCATTTTCATCCCTCATGCTCCCTTTACAATTTGCCGTGTTATAAGATCCTATTGCTGCAGTTCTTGTCTGAATGATTATGGTCATACAATTACTTTCTCCGGTCAATATCTTCATTCATCAAAATGTTTCAGCTTCCTTTCAGAGGTGTTGTAAAATGCCATTTTCACTGGAATGCATGATTTGCTGTCAGCCCTGTGGATAATAGGCATTTTAAAAAGAGAGCAGCTTGTTAGCAATTATACTGCTTAGCACAGGTATGGGATTTGTTTCTGGGAACAATCTGACTACAGGTTTTTATTTCTCTGGGATGTGCTGGTAAGAGAAACCCCTCTACCTGCAGAGCCAAACGGGGGGGGAAGGAAATCATCCCAATCCAAACCAAAGAAACAAGACAAAAATCCACCTCTCTCTCTGTAAATAAGTAAATACATAAACTAAAATAGTAAGTGTGCACTTCTAAGTCATTCGGAGAAGGGATAATCAATAACCCACACTGGTTATGTATTTTCTTAACTCTGCAAAACATCTTGTGCTTTTTTCAGCCTTGATCATTTTTGTTCTAAGCACAGAGGTTTTTCTCCTGGTGCTGTGAGTGCCCGTTACTGCATGATATTTTAGAAGAGCTACGTCAACACCCTTACTTCCAACCACTCATAGAAATCTTCAGAAACATTTATGAAAACTATTCAATGTATTATGGTTAGTACTAAGAAGGAATTTCATATCTTCCATCTGATTTTGCAGTGTACCTTGTAACATTTACTAAAACATAATGAGTTAGCTATTACACTAGAAAAACACTTTTTTATGGATAAAATAGTATTCTCACTCACAGCATAAAGAAATGAGGAAAGAGAGAGAATTCTCAAGCTTCATGGTGCACAATATTAAAAGATACGTAAAGTCAGGTAGTGGAATATCAGTTCATACAGCAGTCCATAAGGACTGCTAAGTAGCTGTGGCAGAGGGAGACTTGGATAAAGTAATAATGGATGGCAAGACTAGTTTGTATTTGAAATAAAAACCAGTGATGGTGGAAAGAAAAGCTACAGCAGACAAGGGAATTGCTTTGACTTTTGGGAGCTGAGTGGAATGTAACACATCTCTGTAAAGAGGTACAATGCCACATAGAGTTATCGCTGCTTCAGAGGCAACTTCATTGTGACTCAGTATTTCAAAGTTTTTCTCCCTTTTCATCTTGCATTCATGGTCTTTTGCAGTTTGCTTCTAAGTTTCACAAGTAAAAATACTGCACTCTATCCACTTCAGCAGAAATATTTGTACTATTAAGGAGAATCACAAAGTTCTGGTAGGATGTGTGTAAGTATGTTGAGGTTTAAAAGTACCTATGTACATTAAAGTTACATTCAGCCAGCTGTGAAGATTTCTGTAAGTTCCTGAGTAGGATAACTGAAAACCTGCTTGGCTAATTAAATCTATTTGCAACGTTCAACCAATCTTCTCTGAGAATCTCACCTCCATTGTCAAGAGTCACATCTCCTTTGGGGGTTTGAGGATCACTGCTAGCCCTGGTGTGACTGCGGGCTACCTTCCCAATATCCTCATCAGACTAAAGCTCCAACATCTGCACTGTGTTACATCTTCTCTTCTTCACACAAATCTCATCTTGAAGCTAATTAGATTTTTGTCTGAATATATATTTAAAAGAAGATAATAATCTGTATCTTGATGATTGCCTGTAAGATTGCATGGAAATAAAGCAAGTGGCTCATTTCTAGTAAGCCTATGCATCATTAGTATCTACAGGAAAGTAACAATTCATTTGTCATAATTAAGCAAAATTCTTAATGTATTTTACCAAAGTAAGTAATGCCAATGACAGAAAAAGATGGCAAAGCAGCAGACAAAAACATGATTTTATTGCAGGTGTCTGTGATGTAGAGGAAGAAGTCTATATAAATACTGGCACCATCATTTATGGCCAAAAAGTTATTTTCACAAATCCCTATTGATCCAAACTTTAATGAAATGTCACAAGATAGTAATATATTTCTTCCATTCCTATGTTGAAGAAAAATCAAGTAAAAAGTCAAGTAAAATAATATACCTTTAAAAAAGACATACAATCAATTAAAAAGTCAAGTAAAATAATATACCTTTAAAAAAGACATAAAAAATGGATGAACACAGGCTATACAAGTTGCATACCTACAGATCTTTCAATAGATATAACAGTCAGTTGCTGGAATTTGTCATTTTCATTACCCAGAAACTAAATAGTAATTTGCCTGATTTGCTATTAAAAATAAAAAAGTCATTTAAATGCATTTTTAATTCTCAATTATATTTCCAAGTTCCCATAACAGAGGACCTTCTAAACTGACATGGTCAATTTTGGCATTAATGGACACATCTGTCCAACAGCATAATATCACTATTCATTGAGGGTTAGAAACAAGGAAAGGTTACTATACTGCAGCAATGTAAGGTAAATTCAGGCTTATGCCACATAATTTTATAATTTAAATTGAATCCAATGCCCTATATGTAGTGGTATAACACTAAGCTGTGCCAAGGAGTCTAACTCTAAACTAAGACTATTGTTAGACCAGAAGAACCAAAATCACCTTCTGGAGTTTCTCATTGATGAGGTGTTTATACACACACTTGATTTGATACCATTTAAAAGTCATTCCAAAGGAGGAAAAAAAAAAAAAAAAAAAAAAAAAAAGCAGCTCAATAATACTAATTTAGGAGTTATCAAAATACAGAATAAATTTGTAAAGAATATTTTGCAAATTTCCATCAATATTTTTCTACTTGTGTTCAGATTAAACAAAAGTTGCTTCTAAATAAAACAGGTAATTTAACTCCAAGCATGTCTTAATCTTTTGTGGGCATATATACACACATATATACACACACACACACACATATGAATGTCTTATTATATATATATATATATACAGGTATAGATTATTAAAGACAACATTACAATAAATAAATCAAAATGTAAATAAACCAAAGAATTTCAGTGGCAGGAAAGGGAACACCGTAACCTTTGATTTTATGAGGATCTGGGATAGTAGAAAGTTAGATTAGTTTCCCCAGATCATGGCAAAATGGCAACACACGTATCTTTAGATAAATACCTGTGAACAAAGATGTAAAAAACAAAATTATTTGGCCAGTATCACTGGGCTCTGATTAGGAATTTATCTCCATGATTAAGTCACCTGGTTTACAGAAAAATAAAAGGACCTTATGTAAAGCAGAGGATTATGATTCATCAGAAATAAAAATATGGGTTTTTTTTGCTGCATACAGTTAGAGGGTGAAGACTAGACAGGAGGAGATTCATAGATGGGATACTATATACTATATTATATCAAGATAATATATGTATAATCACCTAATGAAGCCAAGACCACAGTTCACTTAAAAGCAATGCAAGTCCTTACAGCGCTAATGACATTACATTTTTCATATGCACATACACACGCATAGAGCTTATAAAAAGGTATTTATTGAAAGACTTATATATACTCAATTAACAAGCAAATGCAGCACTAGGAGAAAAAAAATATATATATCAGGAATTTCTTGGCTATTTTACAGGATTCATTGATTTCAACGGTATACTTCATGATAATTTAAAAATCCAGCATTCTTTCTGCCTACAAACTCTTAACTTAATGGCCAACACTACCTACATAAAACACTTTAAAAGCCACCTTTATGTTTCATGGGAAATGTAAGTGTGGATTTCTTCACATGTAAGTGCCAATGATTAGCAAGTCTTGTTTCAAATTTGTGGAAGCCTGCCATTAATTATTTTCTGGCTAATTCACAGTTTATCAAAAGTGCTAGTAACATCTTGTGCAGGAAACTACTCTTCGCATTTTCTGTTGAGTCTGCGAGGTTTCTGAACCTGTGAGGTTTCTTCCTGTTCTCTACAGCTCATAATATTATAAGCTCATTTTTCCCTGTAGAATAACTGAATAATCCTTTATATCCTTCTCTCATTTGTGTAAACAATTTATTAAGTTTTATGGGAGCAGCTATATTACAATTGATGAAGTTACACTGTTAGGCAGCTCTAGATGTTTCCACAGAATTAGTTTTGAATAACTAGCCCAAAGAATTAGAGCCTTGAAGCTGACTTGACACACACCAAGTGATGAAGCAAGTGGCAGGCCACGCGCTGCACCTGTGATTTCTGACTACAGCAGCCCCCTAGAGAAGCAAATCCACAAGTGGAGGATGATGGAGGCGTGCAGCCACATCCCCAAATGCATGACACAACACAGCTACTGAAGTAGCTGTTGTACAGCACACGGAGTGGGCAAGTAAAACTAGAGACTGAACTCCATTCTTTCAAAGTTCACCACCAGCAGAGTTAGAAGACACATAATAATAATAATAATAATAATAATAATAATAATAATAAAATAATAATAAAATAAGGAGTTTTGGTTCTAATAAAGTGTTTGTTTTGGTGTTTGGGTTCTAGAAGTGGTTCTAATAGAACTGGCTCTGATGTGAGTTGGTCTGATGGACCAACTAGTTCAAAACTTGGAATTTCTACCCCAAATCCACATGCTACACTGATCACAAATCGTGCAAATAACCCCACTGTGCAACAGTCCAATACATTCTTTTTTTGTGTATAGTCTTTTAGTCTTGACTTTCCTTGGGATGAATGGGGACAATACAGAGTGATTTTTTTTTTTTTTTTTTTCATGAAAACTAGAGTCAGTAGAAAAGTTCAGCTTTGAAAATCAAAACAGTCAGTAGCCTAGAGTCCTATGTCCTTTAATGCTTACTACAGAAAGTTTTCAAGGGCAAAAAGGATGACTTGTCACACATTTGGAACTGAAATAACCGTATTAGTTTCACCAGTTCAAAGACTACCTGTCTACAAGAGAATCATTTGCAAAACAATATGATATTTTAATCACATGATGTTCCAACATGATGCAGTGAAAGAAATCGAGGTGATAAATCTCATACGAAAAGTATCTAAAGCTTCTAGTCCAGTATAATTATAACTAAATATCTATATTGCTGATGCTATTCTTAATTAAAATATATCAAAACAGCTGCATGTAACATTGTTGAAAGGTAGTAAGTGCAGCATTTTATAACAGGAATTTTTCTGACTTAGCAAATTAGCAGTTGTTGTTATTATTCCATTAATATGCTGGAATATAAATAATATTATTAATTATTATATATTTCATAATACCCCATTAAAGCCCATTATAAATGCTGGAATAATTCAATTATTTCCATTAGGAGAGGAGCATATATACATAGTATTATAACCATATTAGATAAAATAACCTTTAAGCACAATGAAAACAGGATTTTGCAACAAAATTAAACTAGGACAACATTTTCACTTGGTATCTTTATTGCACAAGTGCTTTTACTGTGTACAGTTACAAAGAGAATTTACATCTTACTACAAGCAAAAATATAGATCGTTCTTTAAGAAAGAATGGAAAAAAATGAATTAAAAAACTATACATAAGAAAATATCCAAGAGAATAATGAAAAGTTTTGCAAAATACAGCTGCACCACCGGTAACTGTATATGTCAGCTTCTGAAACAAGAAGCTACTAAAATATATATACATTAATTCTTCTGGGTGCCTTTGTCAAAGAGGCAATCAAAAATTGCTGTTTACCCAAAAGCTGCCTATATACCACTCAGCATCTACCAACAAATACAGCAGCCTTCCCCTTAACCTCCTCCCTCTGAGTATATCCATGTCAGTAGTCAACGCGCTGCAAGACACCGCAATAAGAATGCTTTATTTTCTGTTTTCTATGCATTCCCTGAGGTTATTAGTTGCATACTTAGGTAAACCTGCAAGTGAAAAATGAAAGAAACCCATGGTACTATTGTCAAGCAATTTATTTAAAGACTGCAACTTCACATATTTAAGCACAGCAAGCAAGAAAAGGCCATAAAATCTTAAAAGAATGAGACCTGCTCTTGTTCTGTAATATGCCAGGCACACAATAATTACTGCATTAATGTGAAAGTGGCAAAGAAAAGACGAACATATTATTCAGATTACAAGTCAAGCTATTGTGATAGGACAAAGGAGAAGAATCAAATCAATGCCTTGACTACAGCTGCTTTATCAGGAAGTGCCCACAAACAATACTCAGTGCTTTCCTTCATGGCCATGCATTAAGGCTGCAAATCTTCACTGGTGCTCCACTTGGGGTCTAAATTGAAGGTGCAATTACTTGTGCGCTGACTGCAGCCAAGCTGATTTGCAGGCTCCATCGGGTAATTAGGCACATGAATGGAAGAAATCATTGGTAAAACTAATTGCAACGCAAAAGACTGCATCTGAAAATGCACATCAGAATGGACCTGACAGCCAGAAGGAAAAACAAGTGGAAATTCACTTGTCTTACGCAGCACAGGTAGCCATATGTGGCTCGACCTCCTCAGCAACACCTTCTTCTGTGACAGTGTTTCCAAAGACTCCTTACTACAAGTGTAAAAAATTATGAGGCCACTCTCGTATCTTCATGACCCACATCTATCCTGACAGCTGTATCTGAGCAGACAGCTAATGACGGGTAAATTAAGTGCAGATATAGATATTACCAGATGGGTCTAACACTTAAATGTGTATTTAAAGAAACAATGATCATCTTTTCAATTATATATCTGATTTCCAATTGTACATCTTCCATGCATCACTCTCTTCTGCGATTACAACAGTTATTTTTATACCTGCTTTTGAACAATAATCACAGGATGGGTAAAACTTCATTAAGCTCCAAAAATTGTGGCACATACTACAAGGAACTAAGAATTGGTTGCCATTACACTAACTTAGACAGAAACATGGGTACTAGCAGTAGCCAAAACATCAGCTATATTATTTTTCCCTCAGTTTATTTTGCATTCTACCTAAATCACCCCATAAACATTGCCAAAACTGAAGTGTTTTATTCATTTCAGTGGGTTCTGAGTCTGACTGCAAGTAACCAGGGAAAACAGATGACATAAGGTCAAAGAAAAATAAAATACTACACAGAAAAAGTAGGAAAAAAAAAATCCTTTAGAGAAACACAATTTACACCTGAAGAGCTGCCTAAAATGTGACTGTGTAGTGCTTATCCATGTTTTTTTTTTTCCCTTATTTCCAGGTCTGTCTCAATTGTCAGCTTTCTATCTAAGCCTATATTCAAACTGATGTCATAGATTTGTTATCACAAAACAGTGGAAAAGCCTGTGGGGAAAAACAAATCTCAGACAACAGAACAGGTAGCTCAGAAATTCAAAATTCTTGCTGCTTGACAGTATAATAGCCAAATTCAGTCTTCATGTATGTCTACCCAAACCTTTTGAATTTAGCCACTACTTTTTGAAGACGTCTCTTCAAATAGCTAAAATCTTCATTATTCACATTGAACTGAGTAGGAAAATTATTTTTCTTTTTCTGTTTTGTATAACAGCAAGTTCAAGTAGAGATCATTGCTGTAACTGTTGTTTGCAATGTGATTCTCCTTCCCATTTAGGTCACTGTATGTCCTTACCTACTCTTGTTTTTGTTGCCCCTAACACTGAGAAATTAGAGTTTGAACTATGTCCATTTCTTCAAAAGCTCCAGTTCTTCTCATCTTTACCCTTCCACATTTTACAGACACCATGCAACTCTATCCTTTCCCTTCCACAACTCTACATTGACTACTTTCCTGTCCAGAAGTATAAGTAGTTCTGTTACCTACAGTGACTATTAAGAGCAAGAAAGGTAAATAAAATCACTCCGCTTTATCAAAAGTTCATGGCGGTAACAACAGCTTCTAACATTTTGAGTAAGTAGTTAGGGCTTTATTTTAAAAGAACAACATTAGGTAAAATTTAAGTAAAAATATTTATGAGCAATATTGTGGTGTGAAGCTAGTTCACTGCCAATAAACTGCATCTTAATAACAAAAAAAAAAAAAATTAAAAGTAATATCTTGTAATATTTAGACATATTTTTAATGATCTTCCAAGCCTACAAAGCTGGTAAGATTGTTTCGGCTGCTACAAGAAGACTGATGTACCGCTCCTGTTCTTGCAAATGCTTCAGCACATTTGAGAAACCTCACAGTCAGCTCAATGTGATGTGTCCACAAGGCTCGTTGGATGTCAGAATTTGTGAGTTCATCACCGAAGTGCATGCATAACCTTCAGCAGCTCTATATTTCTACTGTGATTTGAGCATACAATGCAAAGACAGTATGCAACATCTCCAGATGCTTGGTAATCTGAAGGGCTTACTGCTGCAATATGTATTAGCTCACATCAAAAAGGATTTGTCAAAAATAAGTAGCACTGCCAATCAAAGAAAGTCAATGCATTGTTTTTCTGTTTTAGAACATAAGCTTTTCTGTCAATTCTTTCTTTTGAATATTGTATTTCTGAATGAAGGTAGGACATTATGTGACTTTGCAGTACCTACAAGGAAACACTACATTCTATTGTAAATTTGCACATACACAATTAACATCTGAGTAACTAATGTACAGCATAACAAACCTGGAAGGCCAATGAGACTATGACGTCTTCCTATAGCAACAAGCAGAACTTCAGAATGTTGGAAATTAAGATGAAAAATAAAAATAAAAATTTAAATAACCGATAGTCGATCAACCTTGACCAGATGCCACAGGGACAAATGAAAAGCATGACTGAAATGATGTGAATTTTGAGTTCATTTTTTATTGCCATGTATCAGGTTTGGGTATGGACTCCACCGTAAACCACAAATGAAGTCTAAGATTTTATAAACTGATTTTGAATTTTACTCTTGAGAGGTACATGGAAGGAAAAAGTATATTATCATGCCAGACTGAGTTTGAGGAGAGTGCTAAAAAATATGCTTTTGTCTAAGATAGGATTATAAATTTACAAATTTGGGGTTTAACGATTCCACAATTCCACAAGGAAACAAGGAAAATAAGTAAAAAGAAAAAATAAAAAAAAATAAAAAAAAAAAAAAAGAAAGAAAGAAAAGGAAGAGAGATACCACAGAAACTTCAGCACTGCTTCAATTTATAATCATCAGACAAGAGGTAAAACAATTCATGTTTATAGGCAATCACTGTTTACTCTGTAATTGTATTGGTATTGAACGTACGTTGTAAGGGCTCAGTTGTTATGAAACGGTCATGCAAAAGCATGGACCTGATCTGGACTCCTCAGCAGTCTCTCAGGGTGAGGCTTTTAATGGCACCTGATTTAAGCCTCTTGATTTCAACTGAGATGATTTTACCCCAGTACAAACAGTTCCAATTAAGTCCTAATCAACTGAATATACAATGAAAAGCACTGCATTTTAATTTTCCTGTACTTTACTGTTTACACATAGCAGCATGTAGACCTACATCACATGTACATCCTCCCTTTAAATAAATAAATAAATAAATGAAAGTATAAGTATTGCCTAAAAATAGTTTTTGAGCTAAAATACTAATTTCTGTTTTTATGATTCCAGCGAGGAAATCCTTCTATCTGGCTGCAGCCATCCTTCATTTACAAAGCCAAGCTGAGGAGTTAAAGATGGTCATCTGCTCTGCATATCTGGGCATTGGCAATTAAATCACAGTGCAGAAAACTTAAGTGATGCAGTGATGGACACAGCAGTGGAAGACAACTTCCTTATGGAAAGCCCCCAGGGCCCCAAATGGGATGATAAGATACTTATCCATTCTGAAGGTGGGCTCAGATGAAGAACACCAACCTACCAACCTACTGAAGGATGAAAAGTGTCTTCCCACTGTGGACAGTTATCCAGATGCTGTATTTCTTCCACTGGATGAAGTGTAGTGTTTTTTTTTTTTTTTTTTTTTTTTTTTTTTTTTTTTTTTTTTAATATAGTGAATCTGATTTAATGGACATATAAATACTTTTTATATTTCAAAGATAAGTATATATCATAAGCTCTTTAAAAAATGAAAAATAAAATGGGGTGTAAAAATATTTAAATAAAAGAGCTTAGCAAGGATGCTATTTTTCCAAAATGCTCAAGTCCCAAGTTTTAACAGATATAGCCATTTTTCTTAGTAAAAGTCTTTCCAAGGCAAAATCAGCTCTGCATAGTCCGTGTCAGAATGATGCTGCCACTTCTCATCTATGCATTTCCAGTGTACAGGCATCCTGCTTTTAGGTGTGATAATTTAAATGTAGCAGAGTGGCACTGGGAACCTGCTCAGTAGCTCCTGAAAGAAAGAAGTACCAGAGCTGCCTACATCAATGCACTTACTCTAGCAAGGCCATTTCGAGGACAAAATCCAATTATAACTTTGACATAGTTTTACCTTCAAAACCAAACATGAAAGTAATAGTATAATATGCCTTACTTCCCTTGTCTATTTTTTCTATTTTAATTTTCAAATTTTAATGAACAAAGGCACTCCAGAAGCAGATCCATTATACAAAAAAATAGACTCCCATCTTCAAATATGACCTTTTAATTAAAATATAACAGATCATTAAAAAATATATTTCAGCAGTTGAGAACTCTGAAAATACAATTCTCTTAAAGCTTTATAAAGAGAGAAGTGATGGCTGAAGTTACAGGCAAATTTATTCTCAAGGGAAAAGTAATACTTGTGATGGGAGTGAGCTAAAAACTGATTCATTTGGGGCTGAACTTGGGCACAGAGGTACAAGCTAAAGTCATAGACAACCGAGGGGAGTCATAGACAACCCCTCTGGGGAGGGGTCCAAAACACTTCTCTGGGAGTATCTTAAGCACAAAGCAGCCCAGTTTTGTGAGGCAGGGAGCAGACTGCCTGGCAGGTAAGCACTACTGTGCCCTGAAATGCTTCCACTGACAGCCAAGGCTATGCAGTGCCCCAGCCGCCGAGGAGATTCATGCCTGTCTCAAGGGGACAGGCAGCCCCTTGCTGTCAAATTCACAAACCTGCTTCTACTCACAGAAATACCAGGTACTTGATTAAACAATCACAATTCCCATGCACCAAACAACAGGACCCCAAACAAACCTAAAATAAAATTTAGAGCATTTGGAGGAGAGGCTTGGAGGCTCCTGCCTCACCACAGGAGGAACAGAGGAGAGGCAGCCTTGGAGGAAACAACAGCACATACCTCTTCACCAGTGCCACATGCTTTCCAAGTGTCCTGTAGATTTCACCACACCTGCACCCCGCCTCTCCGAACGTGGTGTTCAGGAAGAACAAAGCAGTGCGGTGGCTGCAGCAATGTGAGATGAGCAGCACTCACTTTCAGTCACTGAGTTCCTGTCCTATGGAGCCAGGCAATGGGATGAGAAAGGGGAAAAGTGTGCTCTTCTAGCAGAGTGAGGAGTACACATGCTGAATCCACTCAGCAGTCTTGCAAAACAAAACAAAACAAAACAAAACAAAACAAAACTACACACCAGCAGCTCACTTTTGATGTGCTCACAGAAATAGGGCAATTTCCACTGTCATCACACAGACTCTTAGGCCACCTCAGATCTTCAACCCATGTATGCACAAGCAGTCTACCAGGAAGAATGATCGTTTGTCTTTCCCAGAAGTTTCTACTGGAGGAAGGTCTCATTTCCTCTGCTCTTGATGTCAGCAACAGGAGAGACCATTCCTAACTACACATTATTTACATCACACCAGTGTGTGCAGCACTGGAGACAGTGTAACAAACTCACCCCTCTCAAATCTTTCTCCCAGTAAGAAAGCTCTATTTATAAATATTTCTTTAACCTCAGTTTAGCAGGAGATACCATTCACCCACAAGTACCCATCGTGATATATCTTCCCTGAACAGTGTTGACGACAGAAATAAGATAATCATGGGAGAACGGTCATGTATTACTGAAGCAGTAATTACACACTGAAGCAGTGAGTTTCAAGAAACATTTCTGGGAACTTCCCCTGAGCCCAGTTCCCTGTGCAAAAAAAAAAAAAAAAAAAAAAAAAAAAAAAAAAAAAAGAGAGAGAGAGCCTGAGTGCACTGCCTGTTGCCTGTTCTGCAGTACATGGCACGTTTTGAAGTGAAATATGTTCCACTAGCTGCCCACCCTCTCTTCACCCTGCCAAGTCTACAAGTTTTATTATTAGGCAGAAGTTAACAATTCACGCAGCATTTCGAGTTTCAATATTTCTGTTTGGTGCCTCACTGTGTTGCTCAGAAGAGCTCTGCTGTCTGGGCTTCAGATGCCAATGTGGATCAGAGCCAGCCTTAAAAGTATGTAAATTTGCACTGCCAGAGAAGTAATGATTAATTAAAGGCACAGGAATTGGATTCAAAAAAATGTTCAAGGTAACATTAATTTTAAAACTGTCTCAATTAGTATTCTATACAAATGCCTAAGATTGAATATATTGCCAAACATTATGAAGAAGCAGACTTCTGAGAAATATTATGAACAGTACAAGTTTTCACAATGGTCTTTTTCATCTTCTGACTGGAGAGAGAGAGAGAGAGAGATGCAAGGCTTCTTCTTCTTTTTCTTTTTCTTTTTTTCTTTATTTCTTTTTTTTTTTTTTTTTTAGGTTACCATGAATCAGTCCACTACTTCAGGGTCAACTGCCACTTCTTGACAGAAAATAGAGACGAGAAGAAAAAGCTGAAGATTCAGGTGTGTCTCAGTTCAGAAATCTGAACGTTATAGCATGCATTTTCACAACAATATTAATGAGTTTGGGTTATTCATTTACATCTTCTTAAACAATACAGTGGACCTGATTTTGACTCCCACTCTGGAGCAGCAATACTAAAATGAAAGGAGATGACTCCAGGGCAGATGAAACCCAAATTGGGCCCATTTTTAATGTAGGCAGAGTAGAGCAGTGCACTCTGTATCACAAGGTTAAAGGAAGGAGGTCACCCAAATATAAATTTCCAACACAATGACAAATACCTCATAACCATATCAAGAGTTTTCTGACTGAAAACAGCACATTTTAAAGAAGAGATAGAAGGGGCTCTGCTGAAAGGGTTGTTACAAAAGGGATTGTGTCGCCTCCTCGACCAGGGCTTTGCAGATGGTAAGACACACTGATTGCTTCAGGCAGAGAAGGTAGGGATTAAATCTGAAGGTAGGACTCAATATAATTCATTTTTTGAAGCTATGCCCTTGATGATCCTCAAAGCTGCTACGGGTTTGGTTGAGTAAGCCCTGAAACCTTATAGGATTGAAGACCCTTTACTTCTGTAAACACTTTTCATACACTACTTGAACAGAGAAGGTTTCTGAAGTAGCCAATTCTTTATTGACCTCTCCAAACATCCTAAAATAGTCTCTTCTTAAATTCTGTGGATCTCTCAAGATAAATGAACCACCCCTCTGGAATTCAGACAATAGAAAATGCCTTACAATTTCTTCGATCCTTCTGAGAATTGAACCCTCATTTGAACAAATAATTGTTATTGTGTGCTAAATCTGGATCTGGATTACTAGGTGCCCATCACAATAATCAACCGAGCATTACTCAATATCAATATTCTTTTTTGAAAATGTAGGTTTTTTTCTAAGTAAAGTTCAGTGCAGACATCGTGAAGGGAAGGTCCTCCAATGCCAGTGTCTGCATGCATTCCTTAAGTGTTTTCTTATTCTATCTTCCCTGCTTTTTACGTATTCTTTAGTGTAGTAACTTTCTACATTTTCCTGTATCTTGGCAAATTGTTCCTATTCTTGTCCACCAGATATTTGCAGACAAACCTGTCTTAAATTACTGCCTAGTGAAGCCTTTTTTCCTATGAACATGCCACATTTGCCCAAATTCTTAAATATATCTTGGTTTCCTGATCAGGATTTACCTTTCCTAGGTATTGCCCATGTTATCAGTGTTTATAAATCATAATAAACATCTCCAAATCTGCATGAACTACCAGTCCTCTGCTAAGGCCAGAATGAAGTATTGAAGTAAAACACTAATGGTAACTGTGTTCTCTGCTTCACAGCAAAGTGCATGTGCACAACCAGCCTGTGCCTGTTCCAGTATAGCCTCTACAAGATACTGAGGACAGGAAACCAAAGATTTTGCCCCCCTCCACTGCAGACACACACCACTTCTTCAGCCAAGAAAAGAGACAGAGAGGTCCTCTGAACTCTTTCCTTCAGCTGTATTATTTGCCTGTAATTTTCCCACTTTCCCCTTTCTAATATTTTAATAATCAATTAGTTACTGGAAATTATGGTTTATATACTATCCTCAGTCTTCAAACTAACAGAGAATACATGTTTTTTTCTAGCCCCTGATGAAGAGCCCAAAATGAAACAAGGCCTGTGTTGCTTTATCAAAACCATATTTTAGCAGCATGGCAATGTCAAGTCCTGAAACCTTGTCCCTGTCCCCTTGATGTGCACAAAGGGATATTTATATATATATATATATATAATTTAATTGCAGTCACTACAGAAAACCAGCAGCTCAAATTAGAAACCAGTGATAGCTTTATTCATAGGAATATAGCACAGGACATAATTCACATGTCAGAGATGTAAGTACCATTTCCTGAGGCAGATGACAAAAAAGCTCATCAAAATAACTTCAATTAAATGAAAGTACTGCTGTTTTTGTTGTTGTTGTTTTTTTTTTTTTTTTTTTTTTTTTTTTGAAATTCAGGACAGCAAAGCAAATGATTTTATAAGTCCAGTATGATGACAGTATGGGAACTTTATGCTGTATTCATCTTGTTTGAGACTCTGGAAATAAGAGCAGTAACAAGCAGTTTTGTTAAGGATAAAGCACTGACACAGTGATATAAATAGCAGATACCAAATAAATGAGCATTCAGTATGAGTTCATTATGCCTCCACAGCAAATCAGCTATTCTTGTCTTTGGGATTGATGTATCTGCTCCCAGTTGTGTGCTGTAGAATAAATACCAGCGTTCAACCTATTTCAGAAAAATCTCAAGTTAGTAAAGGTAATCTGAATAGAAACAGTGTCCAAAGTTTTGGCTATTAATTCATCACATGATCAGAAAACTCTTAATAGTACACTCAATAGATTTGAGTTACTACTGGTAATCTTTTTTTAACATGGAAGGCACTAAAAATTTACTCAAATTTGCCAAGGATGTGACACGAATCTACCAATTCATCTATCTGATACATTTTACAGGATTTTTTATACAAAACTTAACACAGTAATGTATGTGCTTGTGACACTGGCCAAAGGCTATTCCAGTTCTGGGGGACATCATTCTCCCATATCTTGGTTACAGCAAGGTCCCTGGGAAGCTCTCTGACAGTGCTTTTCCTCATCACTACCTGACACAGGGTAACAGAGTGCCTCAGGTCTTGCACCAGCACATTATTGCCTTCATTGCCAGTGCAACAAGCAAGGCACCTAAGACACTGTGAAGCCTCCCAGCATGGACTCCAGCTGAAGGCTCGGCACCTGCTGATCTATCAGTTCTTCTCCCCTACCAGTTTACCAGTCATTTTTCTCTTTCACATATGATCTGTTAGTGAAACATCTCAAAAGATGTGCTTCCTATCCAGCAAGCAGCTTTGGCCTGATACAACTGGGATGCTTTTCCTTTTCTCTCCTCCACTCTCAAGATCACAGCTCCCTCTAAGGATCTGAGCAGAAGCAGACTACCTGTCTTTCCATTCTGGGATTATGCTTCTTTCTCTACAATCACAGAATAAAAAACAAATCAAGCCATTTTGTCTTTAAAGGCCACTAGAAAAGAAAATTAATTTCATGAGGGATGTATCCAAAATGTTAAAATATGAATTTGTACATGCTGGATATTATACCCCGAATCCTTCTACCAAAACTAACAAACAAAAACGACTGAAGTTGAAGTCTAAAAATCATCGTCAATGTGTCAACCCAAAAGGAGATACTGACATCCAAATCAACTCTGAGTGACCAAATCTGGATAATTCTTCCAACTGGAACTTAGTGCAAAATGATTCAGCAAAGATGCTATATATCTTAATTTAACTTCAAAAGGACAAGGGCTGAAAACTTGCTCAAATTATTTATATACTGATTATTCATCAGTGTTCCTGGGTTTATACTAAACAATATTAAATATGTATTATTGATAAGGACTCTTACAGCTCTAATGAATTCTTCAAAAGATGACCTGAGAAGTTCCTTTATGTAAATGCATATCAGAATCGCTGCCAGGACATGTACAAAAGCAACCTGCAAATCTGCAGTCAACAAACCTATGTTTGCCAGCTTGCAGCAAGGACAACCGTGTCCTTCACTACCACAATAGATACTGTAGAGATTATGCATTGCTAATACCTGGCAATAAAATTAAAAGAAATATTTCAATATCTAGTGCTATCTAGTAATAAAGTACTTTGCACTTTACAAAAGTTGTGTATTGTACAAAAAGTCTAACAAGCATGATTTTACAAAATGAAAACTAATCTAGAGCACATGACCCTTCAGGAAACTGTTCAGAGTTCCAACTAATTCAAAAACAAACAAACAAACAAGGAGATATATATATATATACATATATATTTTTTCTTTTCATTTCACTATCAGACCACTTACTGACACTTAATTTTGTACATTTTTGTGAGTGAATATTGCATTTTCCTCCACCTTTCACAGAAGTGTTCAATGAACCAGTGTACTGCATTATATTTGCAAAAGGTTTCCAGTTTGTGACGTTCAAATTAGTACACAGCTTTATAGCATATGCTGCTTAAAACTGTAATAAAATACACCACTGAACTAACCTGCTCCCATCACTGTGGATCTGCTTCTGCTCCTATCTCACCAAAATTTGGTACCCTGCAAGATGAGTGTAACACTGTTTTGGTTGACACTTTGTTCAGAATATTCACTGTGATAAAAATAAGTGCAAGCTTTGCTGGCAGCAGTTGAACAGTAAACGCTTTCCCCCTGGCTGATGAAACCATCAAGAAGAGTGAGAGCTAGTAGGATAAATGAGGTCACTGTTTGCAATTCCCTGCCAGCTTGCTGGTTTAAGAAAACACTATTCGTCAGTAAACAGAAAGTAAAACACACTACACCACAAAGCTGTTCATAAGACTTCACCCACTCCCTCCAAAAATTAAAAGAAAAAAAAAAAAAAAAAAAAAGATTTTAATTCATAAACACATCCTGTACACCCCTTAACTGGTATAAAGATTCATTTAACCACTGAATACAATGTAAAATGTAGTAGCAATGGCAAAGTAATTAGGATAACACAAAAAAAAAAAGCACTAAAATACATGCAAAAGCAGCGGCTGTACCACTGCTTCCTACCTAGCTTCTCTGGAGGCATGCTGCAAACTCTCAGAGGTCCAGTATTTACAGGGTGCCATTAAATCACACACAGCACATTCATAATGTTAATCAGCCTTAATAAATATCTCTGCCCCAGGGCTTCAGGCAGTCCTTTGATGCTCAATCTGGCTGCACTGAAGAAGTGCTCCAGGAAATGGATTTAAGACTTTTAAATAGAATACCTGCAGAGAAGGCAACTGTGCTGCGGGGTTAGCGGTACAGCATGGGGAAGTGGTGTGCACCAGCCCAGGGTTTCTCCAAGTCCCTACAGACACCATCCTGGCATCAAAGCCTTCCACCAACCTGAGGTTTAAGCTCCCCTGTGTTAACCACTAAAAGAACAGCTGCATTAGATAGTTCGAGGCAGGCCATTTGACTAACAACAGCAAAATCTTTACCTTCATTCATTTGTAATTAGGCTTTGTCAATAAGGAACCCTGGCTGAGCTTTACAGAGGCCCCACTACTGCTGTATGTAGCGGTGGCCCTGTTTATCCTCATCAATTCTAATCCCACTTTGAAAAACAAAGTCTCAGTATCAGGAATTAAATACATAAAAAATGAACACAGGAATGATCACACAGGCCATTTGTTCCCTTTAAAAACTGCTTTTATATAAACAGATGAAAGAAGTAACTGCAGAGATACAACCAAGGACGGTTTGACAAGCCTTTCAGGGAAAAGTGCTTCCTAATATGGACAGGGCACAGGAAAAAGCAGCCTGCAAAAAGTCGGGGAAGGAAGCAAGAGACCGTGCATGCAAATAGCCCTCTTCACTGGTGAAAACAACAACTAAGCCAGATCCACAGAGAGAAGAAATCATTAGCAAGTGTCTTCAACCCACTAAAATAACCCAGAGTCTCAACAGCATCTCCCTCCTCCTCACCTGGCTTCTTCACTTTTTTCCTTTCCAAAGCAAGTTCACAAAGATTTCTCAGTCAAATCCTTGTTGCTTTCAATGAATGTAAATAACTACAGAAAATAACTGCAGGAAATCATGAGTGTCCAGAAAAGGGCTGATTGAAAAATCTGCTGCATGCATATAGATATATCTGCTCATTTTTGTAGAAGTCTTTCAGACCAGAAACACCCAATAATTTATTAAATATGTTTATGATCACTTTCAGTATGATTTCAAATATTCTCTCCCACTAGGAAAACCCATCACTGAGCTCTGTGTTTCACTTTTACAGAATCACAGAAAGTCTAGGTTGGAAGAGACCTACAAGATCACCAAGTCCAACCTCTGACCTAACACTAACAAATCATCCCCTAAACCATATCCCTAAACTCTACATCTAAACGTCTTTTAAAGACCTCCAGGGATGGGGACTCAACCACTTCCCTGGGCAGCCTATTCCATATTTTAGGTTAAATATGCCCCAGAAACTTGTAAATTAGGAGCAACATTAATTTGAACAGCTACAGGCCTGCCAGTGAGGGCACAGCCAGACTGGCAGTCACTTTTAATCCATGTGGCTTCCTCCATGTCACGATGTTGCAGATTTATAGATAAATAATCCTTCATCAATCCTAGTTGTATGAACAGATTAAATATTCAGAGCTTAATTTATATTAAGCAATTTCCCTTTCCACTTCAAGTAATTTTCTGTGAATCCTTCTGGTTTGTTCTTAGTATTTGAAGTGCCACAGAGTGAGAATTTCACTTTCATGTGTACAGTATAGCAGAAGTTGGTTACCTGTGGCCTTCACACCACCATCCATGCCTCCACCATGGCAGGACCACGCTGGACAGGCTGCATGTGGGATGGAGAGCGGCCCTGAGGCCTGGGGCCTTGCATGGCCCAGAAATGCAAGCTGTTATTTTTCCTACGATATTCCCCAAACTCCCTAATATTTCTTGGTATACTATCTGGGCCTTAGGGCTCGTATATTCATGAAGACAGGCCTCTTGTCTACACATAGCCCAAAGGCATGCTGACCGAGGTTGGTGTATGGTATCAGTAAGTGCTGTGCTGGTCATGAGGGAATGATACTGAGGAAACCAAAACTGGTACATGGAAAAGATGGAAAATTTTTCAGTGGCAAAACAACACAGCCAGAAATTAAGAAGCTTAAGAGCTTTTAATTTCCAAAACCAAGAGAATTTTTGTAGCATTTCACTTTCTGAACACGTTAACCCAGCAGTCAGACAGTGCCCAAAGAGGACCTATTGGAAAGAGCACTTAGTGGAAAAAATAAAAAATTGTTCCAGCTTTGGTCTGAAGCTCATTCAACAATATGCTGTATCAGCTGAGGCTGTCCTGCAGGCTCCATTGTTGAAAAAGGTTTTAGAAATGCATGTTTTACAAATAACTTCCATCAGAATTTCCTTTATCTCACATAAAAATAAAGATGCTACTGTGGTGAAATAACTTCTGGTTTAACTGGGTGACATTTAGAGTTATCTGTGATACTTTTTTCAAAAATGTCCCCACGACAGTATAAAACTTCATAAAATTGGACTGTGCTTGATTATTATCGCACTTCATTAGAGAACCTTGTGTTAAGAGATGGGTGAGAAGCCTATAAATCAAGAAATCAAGCATTTATCTGACTGGTTTTTGTTTGTTTGTTTGTTTGTTTGTTTTCCTTCTTTTGAAGGAAAAATACAGACAGGTTGTGTCTTGAAGATGTGCTCACATCACAACTGAACAATGATTAAAAAAAAAAAATAAATAAAAATACTGGGAAGAATAAATCACTCCTTAACTGTTTCCTGCTGTCTACAGTATCAGGGCTATGTTCTCTGCCAGCTTTCATCCCAAGATGTCCCTGCTGAGTCACAGACCATCATGTAGATAGAATCAATCCTATCTACTTCTACACATCAGCGAGTTACACTTTGCCATGGTCCACGTGGACACATTTTACTGACTTCAGCCACCTGAGGATGGATCTGGCTTTGAGCCTCAACATAAAGCACATATGTAACTGAGAACTTTATACTACAAGCTGATAAAAACACTCAAAAAATACCCCATCCAGTAGCTGATGCTTCAAGGAGAACTGTAACTCGTTTGTCTTTCCCTTTTAAAAGCCACAGAAGTGCTACAATTATGATTTCCACTCTCTTTATCTGACAGCTAGAACAGAGAACAAGATGGTTACCAGCTTGGCCAATGCTTTGAGGAACAAGTTATTCCTGTAACTTTCACAGGCAAAAAAACACCTCTGTAGTGAAAAATACAACAGTTGCACTACAAAATTTAGCCGTGGATCTCCAAGTAGATTCAGGGACTTGGGACAAGCTCGGAGATGTCCATGTGCTGTATCTTCTCCCCACCACTACCGCAAACTCTCCCATGAGTAAGGCCAGGAAACAACCAAAGCAAAGTGGATTTTTACTAAACAGTCAGCAAAGCTCTTAACACAGAGAAATTAATTCCTATGCTGATCCACACATCTTCTTTTCTGAACAGCTTGATGGTTGTTTTTTTTTTTTAAAAAAAAAAAAAAAAATACACAGTACAAAGGTCTTCAACTTCCTTTTCTTGTTCACAATTACAAAACATTAATCTTTGCCAGTCACCTTTGTATGAGGTTTACATGTCACGACACCAGGACACAATGCCACTTTCTCTCTTGGGATACAGCAGCTTGAGATGGCTATGAAATAATGACATAATTCTCATAAGTCACCATAATTACGGCAGCACAGTTTGGATATAAATGAGGCCCAAAGTAACTGCTGTGATTTTAGTCAGCAGTTGTTCTTACACCATTGCAGCAATGGCTCAAAGGTACTGCAGAGCAGCCCCAGCTGGCCCTGACTGTCTTGCATAATTCCTCTTTGAACTGGTTTCTTGTGTTTGCTCTCCATTTCAAAAAGAAATTTAGGGAAACATCTGAAGAAAAGCCAGCTCAGACATTGCTAATTTTGATGCAAAGGAAATGTTAATAAAAAATGATTCTGAGAATGCATTTTTAATAGCAACCAACAACAACAACAACAAAAAAAGAGTTCTTGTATTTTAGATTTAACCTGCAAGTACTGGGACCTGAAGTCATTTCACCATGCTAAGATCCAAAATCCTTTCAGCATCACTGTAGACATCTAATTTAAGTGCAGAGTCACCCATGATTACTCTATAATTGACAACAAAGGACTGATGACCTGAATTGTTACGTTGAAATACCTAAAACTTGTCTTAACTTCTCCTCTGATTAAAGGACTTCATATAAAGACTTAAAGTGAGGTAAGAAGACTTTCAAATTAAAAAGAGAATAAAATATCCCCAAATAACAAAAAGAAACTACCATAGGAGATTGTATGCTTTAAAAGTCATACAGCTACTCAAGGTCTAAATACACAAAATATTAGATGCCTATGCATTAAAATAAGTTAACAAATTGAATCAGTTTTACAGTTTAATGAATCAGATGGGCAGAGTGTGTGCTGTTTTCACAAGAGCCCAATCAAAGCAAAACAACATCCCTTCTGATGTCCACATGTTGGCAAACTCATGGGATTAATAACAAGTCAGAGCTGTAGCATTTTGTTTGAAAGAAGTTTGCAAATGAGGATTAATTTTAACAACTCAATGCTTATCAGATAAATAATTCTAGAAACACAGAAAATACTTATTTCAAAGCTGTATCTTCAAGTAAATATTTGAAAAGGCTTTGTTGGCATGGCATGAAAATTGGTTACTGTCTACTGGTTTGTAATCATTCTGCCTCTACAAGTCTTTCAGGAGCCCAAGCACACCAGGCTTCAGCAGAATGCTGTGAGTATTTGGCACTTCTGAATAGTGATCAGTCACGTTCCTCTCCAGAGAAATGAGTTTACAAAATCTCAGACTTTCTTCTCAGTTCTGCCAATGGCTGAGAGGTCAAACCACACTTCAGCATCTGCAACTCTAAACGGTGCCCAAAAACTTGGAAACATGAGTGAGAAATTGCTGTGCCAGCAACATGCTGGTGACGGGTAACATGCTAACACCACAACAGCATCAAGACTATACACAGAACCAGACAATACCAAAATGACAAGGTGCTGCACTGCCCCTCTCTGCACACTTGGCCACTACATCCCTGCCCTCTTCCAATACAACCATTCAGAACATGCAAGGTCTAAAGGCCAGAAGCACCACTGGGCACTGAAACAGCCAGAACTTCATGGCAAACTTTCTGTGTGCACAGGTCTGCACTATGGGGCATAGCAGGGCCACCTGACCCACTCACATCACATCCCTCCTCCAATACTCAAACTACTGACGCTTTGTTCAAAATCTGCAGCTAATATACAAAATATTGAAGCTAATAATACAAAAATACAAAGTGCTGTTCCAATATCTTCTTATATATATATATATATATATATATATATATATATATATATATAATGGGTGTACCATGTCCCACCCCTGCATGCTGCTGCCAGAGCCCTGCTCACTGTCCAGCAACAGGGGAGCAAGAGGCAGATTACACGCGGATAACCAATGTTTTCATTACATCCAATTTCTGAACAGGAAAATGGGATTTGGAGCTTTAGCTTAATGTTCAGGGATTTGATGACTGGATTAAAGCTTTTTACTCACTGTTCTGTTACTCCTCTCAAGACTGGTTATTCTACTGAGGGGAAGGGGTTTTGCTTAGAGGAAAGGGTTATTTGTTCTAAGCTGTATTGCTTTGAGTAAAGCATTAATACAGATCACATCCAGCTTTACCCATTGAGTATCTTATATGAATGGAGATGCTTTGGTAAGGCTGGTTTCTTCAAAGCTGTAGCAGGTTGAATGAGAATACAGCTATTCTCCAAGCAGCAGGGCTACTTGTAGCTTCATTAATTTCTAAGAAAAATGTCAATAAAGTCTCCAACTGAATTTACACAGCACATATCCCAAGATGAAGACTTAAGTAAATCTCAACAGTAAGAGCTACATGTTTATGAGCACTTCTGGTGAGAAGCTCTGTATTTTTGGGAATAATAACAACATTTTGCATTTTCAAAGCACCTTTCATTGTAGCATTTCAAACTGCTTCACAAATGTTAACTACCCAGAACGTAACCTGTCCTGGGAAGTAGGTACCATTACATCCAATTACAGCTCGATTTAATATCACAAATGATTTGGTGCCTCCACATGTCCAAACTGAACTATAAGCACTGGCACATCTTCCAGGTATGTGAGTGTATGCTGAAAAAAGAAAAAGAAGAATCAAGAAGGAAGAACAGACACTACTGTTACACATGCTAGATATCATTAATCCAGGCATGAAAAGGCTAATTTTGGTCAGCAGAAATAACTCAGAATAAACCACCCTGTTTCATTCTGAAAGGATGTTTAGACTCTGAAAGAAATGAGGAGAGACACACACACAAAAGGGATGAGAGAAAGCCAGTGTTACTGTGAAATCCTTTTCAGAAGTGACAGTTTGTCTCTGTTTTTCAGAGGCTTTTTGTAACCTCCAGCTTCAGTGGCTCAAGCTGAGGACCCCCACCCAAACCCCCAGGTTTCTGGACACTACAGGAAAGCAGAACCACAAGGAGCTGAACATACAGCATGGCCAAAAAGGTCAAGCATTCACCCCGAGGTTCAAGATACCAATGGTGGCTAAAAGGTAAAATTTCTGAAACAGTACGCACAAATAATTATAACTCAGATGAAGCGTTAAAGTAGATAGTTACCACTACATGGTATGCTAAAGATATTCATTTAAATTCATTCACTGTACGCATAAAATTTTTAGTATTCACCAAGGGTTCTTGAGCAAGAAAGGTCACCATGAAAATGATCCTACCATTTTAATTAAAGATTTTCAACTACCCTGCAGCTACCTTTTTCTCCAAATACACTGTCTCTTTTTCCAGTTTGATGTGATTATTTGAAAATTTTCTGTTTATGTAGTACTTTAAAAAATAAAATCTATTCACTTCAAGTGAATGAAATACTCTTCCCTCCATAGTCTCCCTCTGTATGGAAAGACACCGTCTCCATTTCAGAGACAACCAATGCATACAACTGGTAGGTTAGGTTTGTCACACCACAGCAATTTGCTTCCATTTTAGAAAAACTGAAATAGAAAAATGGAAAATTGAAATAACAGTTTTATCATTCATCTGCCCAATTCTTATCCTATCTATTCCATTTGGATTTCAGGAAAATGCTTGTTTCCCCCAGATGTTAGAATAGAAACCCAAACTCAGATGAGGATTGAAGCCCTGTCACAATATAAACAAAACTTTCCAAAACACTGAGCAGCCATTTGCTCCCTTGGAACTAAACTGGAACTGCTGAAGTACAAAACTGCAGAAATAAAGTCACAGGTGCCATGTAGTTGAAAAATGGAGCCCTCAGAAAAATGGTGGCTGTGCTGAAGAGAAAGAATGACAAGTCCTACAACCTTGGACAAAGTTTTTCATCGATCACTAAAAAAGATGGGATTTTGCAGCAATTTTGACAGACTCTGAGCTGCGTGCCCCAGTACCAAAAGCCCTGGTTCAGAGATCCATAACAGAATGTGGTTTTGTTGGTGGGAACAACTCACCCACATTAACCTCTGGGCAGCCACCAAATCCTGTTTTTACTTAGAAGTTTTATACTCAAGGTGAAATTCTGGAAAGTCTTAAATTTTGTGCTTCGTCAACATCAGAGAACACAGCGTACAGAACACAATGCCTTTGGACAATATCTTAAAAGCCAACTAACTTCTGATTTTTCCCCAGTGATGTCAAATCTTGATAACAGGGAGTTGTTTTCAGACTCTTCAAGGTGAGGTACAGACACCTCTGATTCTCAGAAGAGGACTGGAACATGATCAGAAAATAGAGGCAGTGTCCCTAAGTATTACTTTAAACTTAAGCCCTAAATGCATGAAGGACTCAGATGCTAATGGGCAGGGATTTTTTTGGTAGCAACAAGAGTATCAAGGACAGGGATAGCCACGAAATATAGCAAACAACAACAACAAATCAGAAAATATTTTGTGGTGTTGCTAGTTCATCAAGTAGGATTTGTAAAAGAGTTAGTGTGGAAAATACCTTCATAACATGAAGAGATTATTTTCATCACCAGCCTCCTCTTCTTCAGTGTAACCTGATGACAAAACCTTTCTCAAAGGCAGAACAAAACCATGCAAAAGGTAGAGTCTTTTCCCATGTGGAGGAGTCCATCAATTTCACCTGGAATAGTCCATCCCAGTGGAATGAAAATGTGAAACCTTTACAGGTTCAGAAACAGCTATTAGGTGTTTTCTGCAGGACTGGTGGACACTTATGATTCCCTTAAGATATTTCACAGAGCTCACTAGTTTATTTAATTGGGCTTGGAAATCCCTCAAACGCCCATGAAATTTTAAGGATTTACACTCTACATGTGTCCCTCCTCAACAATAAGGGCTCTTACTTCTGGCCTGAAAAAATACATCCCTTATTCTATGCACAAATATTCATGGGTAACACTCTCTGGTGACTACTTTTTGCAGAGATGATTAGGAAATGCAGAGCATCTCCCTGGATGTTGTAAAAGCGATCTGCTGTGGACAAATCACATACAGAGGAGCAAGCTGTTATAATGTATTATGTATGCCGATGTATACAGAAATAAAAACACAAGACATACTGCAGGAGAAAGCAGTGTGTGTGTGTAAAATATCTAAAAATCATGAACTGGTAGAGGAAGGTAAACAAGTATGAGTTTGTTTCAGGAGTAACAGCGTTGCAGGATTTAACTGTGAAACCAAAGGCAAAACACCATCTCTGCAGGTGTGCTTTAAAATCTACCTCCATGCATTCTCAATGACCAAGGAAAACTCTCAGAAGAGCCCCACCATCACTAGTGCAGTAGCCCTTACAAATGCACCCAAGAAAGCAGATTTGGAATAATTAAGACCATTCACCGATTCCTGAACAGCTAGCATATATATTCAAATGATGAGGTACTCAATCCATAGAACATAACCAAGTCCAATTTTTAAAGGGTTGTAGGATTTTATACACTGAAGTTCTCAGTGACTAGAAAAATAAAAACAAAAGGAACAAATGAGTTACCATAGCCCAAAACTCAGTAGAAACTTATGTTCAGATAATTTATGTAATGTATATTTCACATTCCTACTGTTCTGCACCACACCGCAAAACCTGCTGGTATTACATGCTATATTGACAAGTCTATTACTTTTCAACAAGAAAATCATTACTCTGGCCTGCTTCTTGATCTTGTTGAGCTTTATATACCTTAGCTGGCCATTTCAAAAACAGGAGCTGAAAAGCTGCCTATAAATCAGATACTCGACAGAAAAATAAAAGTATTCTGCACTCTTGAGCAAAGCCAGAGCTGTACTGCATCAAAATCCACCATCCACTTTTTAACCACGCCATCACCTTGAAAAACTTGCACTAGCAGAACGGAGCCAACATCCAATATAATGAAGTAGGCGCAACAGTACTCCACCAGTCACAAAGGAGGCATTACTGTCTGCTGTTTGTGAATAAACTTTCCTTTGTCGTGATTTAATCAACCTTCATTTTTAATCTGCATACATAAAACATTAAATGCTAGAAGCTTTAATTACTTTGAAAAACACTTGCTGAATAATTTAATCTCAAAGCACAGTTTTCTCCATACCAAGAGCCTCAAGAATCCTTAAGGGCAAAATCCTCAAAGTAATCTATCAGCTACATCCGAGAGCCTTCACAGAAACAGTTAACTCATTTTCAATGACTAAACACTACTTCTGCAATTACTTTTAAATACAGAACTTGTCTACATACCTGTGCAATGTCCGGAAAAGAGATACAATGTGGCAAAACACCACTGTAGAGCCAGTCTCAAAAGCAAGTCCCAATATAGCAGGTGTAAAACAAGGCTTTCCTTGTTGGGTGGGAAATACCACCCCGAGGTACAGAACAACTGATGCACCAAGCAGATGGATGCTAGGTGAACATTACCCATTTGCACAGCCAAACTTGTACCTGCTGAAGCTACAAAACAAGTGTTAATTTATTTTCAGGCCTGCTTTAACGGAACCACCATTTAATATATTTACAAAGAGGACACATAAGAAGTCTCTTTCACTGCAATAGCCAATGCAATGAAAAGCAAAAAAAAAAAAAAAAAAAGAATTTCCTTAACATGTATGTAGCAAGTGTGAGACCTGATAAAATTAAAATTCTTGAACTGTCAGATAGAAAAAAAAGGAGAAAGGAAAAGAAAAAAAAAAAAAAAAAAGGAAGAAAAAAAGAAAAAGAAGTTTGCATTGTAGTGATAGCCGGATGGGGTCCTAGAACCAGAATTAATACTAGGTCATGGATGAATACTGACCACTGAATACAGCAAAAATGCAGGCTTCAAACTTCTTTTCATAGTCACAGCTGCAGCTTTCAGACCCAAGAATAAATATAAATTAAGTTTTGTCAAAAGCTGCATGGAAACTTTCCTAAGAGTAGGATTTCATATTTCAAATTGCAGCTCTTTAGTAGTTCTCTTGAGCTCATATATAAGAAAACCTATTCTTTCTTTGCTATTACGACAAAGATTTACAATAGCATGTAAAAAGGGAAGGAGGAACTTTCTATCATTGTCAAGCAGGATAAGGGAGAAAAAAAGAAAGATGATTGGTAAAGAAGGTGTGGGTTTTTTTTTTTTTTTTAATACTATGAGTTCATTTATCAAGTCTGGTAAGAATACTAATAATTCCACAGAGCCTGTAAGGCATCAAAATGAAACCCCATTATTCTGTCTCCCGTAGAATCCAGTCCATGACATTTCACTCAGATACCTCTGTCTGCAGGACAAGAATCTTTCCTTGGGAACGTTTCCAAAAACCATTTTTAGTTAAAATTCATTGAATGCAGAAGAAGAGTTCAAAACTTACCTTGGCAGTTCTATTATAAGCATTATATTGCCTCACTTAAAAAACAAACATGCTCCTTATTTTTTTAATTATTTATTTTTTTTTTAAATGTAGCTATTGGTCCGTGTTATGGTTTCTGCAAGATGGGAAACCCAAATGTTGTGCAAACCCAGATGATCTGGAAGGGGACACTTACTGTGTATCTTTTCACTCCCTCAGCAGGTCAAAGTGAGGGACTTTTATCTCATCCATCACTCCTATTTTATGTACTTCATCCCACTGAGTTCTGACCAGCCCATATTTTAGATGGTGAATGTGCTGGACACCCTGCTCTTAATGGAAATCCTTTACAGCAAAATGGACAACTCAATTCCCCTTATTGAGGGAAATGGTTTCCATGTCAATATGACTACTGCTCACTCATTCCTCTATGTTGTACTTGGGCATACTGTCACTGAGCACACAGACTGGCACCAAAAAGCTCATGCTTACAGGTTACTGGAGAACAGTTGACTGAATAAGACTCCATCCTGCTCAGCTGAGCCACGTGGGACTTTGCTAACAGCTAGAACAGGCAATGAACTTATAGCCCTTATCTGCTGGGATCAAACAAAAAGGGAATACTAATTCTACCCCAAACTACTCACATAAAATGCTGCCTTAAAGTTAGCCCTATTAACCACTCTATAGCCAATTACTGAAAAATGTACTGGACCTACATGATCTCCAAATGTATTCTCATTGTTTGCAGCTTAAGGGTATTTTCCTAGAATAATGGAAAGACCTACCCAAGTCATACAGAAATCCTGCAAAAACCCTTGTTCTGTTCTTGGTTTGCCAGTCTTTGATGCTCTAATGTACATCCTCTTTCAAGTTAGTGGTACTCTTTCAGGTACATTCACACAGCATTATGGAAAACCTTGTATGCTCCCTCCCCACCATGAAATTTTCATGCTAAACAAACAAAAAATAGTATTCATCATGTGATCTGTAAACCTCCAGCAAGACTTATTATCTTTCCTTGTGTCTATTCTCTCTCCCACACCCAGATTCTGAGCTGTTCCTATCAGCATCTCTCTAGTGAAACTGTGACCTCCCCAGCACCTGCAATCCATTCATTTTTGCCAGTCTTAACCAGGGAGTCAACAGACACTGGTAGTTTTGAAAAAATGGCAAATATTTCCAAACACTGAAGAAAAACAAAACAGTGCTACAATGAAAAATGTCTTACAAAACAAATGTATCAGGCCTACAACCAAGTGAAAGAAATAAGCACACAATTGCTTTTAAATCTATACATTTATGCATCACCTTCTGCATTTTCTAAAGCTCTGTGTATATTAGCAGGCAGGGGAGCAGAACTGAAGAGAGAAGCTGTTAGAGTTTAGGACCTGATGCCCACAACCTGCATGTTTCTGGGGGCTGCATGTGCCAGCTCTACACTGATCCTGGAGACAAACACGCATTAGCAGCTGGAGCACCCCAAGCATGTTTCTGGAGCACATCACCTTCTTAATTTCATGCAAAAGCAACCCAATTCACATACAAGCTGCTCTGAGGTGCAAGCCAAAGTTAAGTAAGTACAAGTAGGATTTGTTTCACTGGTATGCTTTTAATCCAATCTAAAATGCTACTATGGGTTTTCCCAAGCATTATTGCACTGCAGCACTGAAATTACTGCAGACCAAAGGAATGCCAAAGGGCATGCAAACAGTTGGAGAATATTATTTCAGTGCAAGTATTTCCTCCCGAGATGTAAGAAATGCCCAAATGCATTCAACCTCTCTTCCACCCCACTGCAGGGGAGATGGGAGAAAGATGCCTGACAAAAAAAAAAAAAAAGAACAAGTGATTAAGAGTAAAGAGTAAAGAGAATCACCTTTGTAAGTTATAGTAGTTTAAAAGATATTAACAGCAGCAGGTAAGGACAGTCATTTACTTCACACTTCCAATGCTTTATTTTGGCAGAAAGTGCTGTTCCTTTCTAAAGTTAAAGGGAAGAGAAAAGGTCCTGTACTGAAGCACCATTTAATCTCAGGCAAGAAGTGGATTAAGTCCACTTGGGCTGTGAGTGAGATGAACTGAAGCAAAAGGTGGCACTCTATTGCATTGCACTTGCCTGGCTTACATTTTAGAAAGGAAACTTTACCCACTCAGAAGTGATGGAAGATTTATAGAGAATATAATTGACAGTTTCCTAAATACAAACAAAACATTCAAGAAAGTACAACCTGAATGAAGGGCCAAAAATGAAGGGATAAAGGGCAAAATTCACAAAGTTGGTTTTGGAGGAGGAGGGTTGTTCTGGTTTTGGTTCTCTTTTGTTGTTGTCTTGCTTCTTTTTTTGTTGTTGTTATTTAGAATAAAAAGACCCAGCCCAACCTAGATTCCCAGATGAGCTGGGTGCCCCATCCCCAAGGAAAAAAATCATGCAGGGAGGTGACCAGAATGAGGGAGATAAACAAAGCTCAAGAAAACAACATTTTCAGTTAAGAAACTTACTTTTTCTTTACACACTGAATATATTCCCTTGCTGACATGACATATGGCCCTACACATGCTTCTTTCTGAAATTATCTATCATCTCTCTGTATGCATTGTATGGAATGAAACTCCAGATTTTTGGGCTTGGTGTTCAGGATATAAATAAAGCAATAAGATAGACTCTGACCTGATACAAAGGACTGTGCTGTGCTGCTCACCGAGTTAGTATGCTAAGTCTTCTTTCTTCAATTCTTCCTCTTCTTGAATAAGCAGGATGATTCTGTGCTACAAGCAATTATGCTATGAGGAAGAAGAGAAAGAACTGCCTTTTCCCAAATTCCTGTTCAAAGATGATACCATCTACCTTGAAAAACAATTCTGGCAGTATCTCTTTATATTTACAAGAATTAAAATAGCAGAGACCAGACACAAGAAAAATTTAGATTTCCTCTGATATCTCTGATAGGATTACTTAATTTTCATGTGCTGTTGAGTGCAGTCTTTAAGCTACAAGCTTAATACACATTAACATCATTAATGTTGTGGGATAGGAAATTAGAATGGGGAATTACTCTACTAGAATAAAAATCTATGAAATGTCTATCTGTTTGCCTCTGTTTCCACTGAAGACACCTTTCTGGCAGCTGAAACATTACCACAATGGCAGTGTTGCTTAGCATGAGTATATTCTTTTCCACATCCTCAAAGAGAACAACTTCTTGGTATATAATGAAATCACTGGATTGTGATGGAAGTATTAAAAAACACAGCACTTGTTATATATGTTATTGTCCTCTACTCAGAGACTCCTCTTACACTGCTTACAAAAGCTAGCATTACATTCAATCAAATGACAAAACGTTCTTCAAATGATTAGCAATGAGAAAATTAGAGTAAGGAGGAAAAGACGACAAAGATGACAAAGACATTGTTTAGTTTACGAAGAGAAATACAACACTGGTAAAGAAAGGCAGAAGGGCTGTTGGAATAAAAGAGTTACAGAAACTATGAGTATAGAAGATTAAAGACGGGGAACTGGGGGAAAAGGTATGATACAGCAGAGATGTAATAAAACTGAAAGGAGAAGATAGTGAGACAGCTTTGAGAACTGCTCATGCAGAACAGAGCAGTTTACAGCATTAAAAACATGTCTAAAAAGATATTATAAAGGGGCCAAAATAATAGTTGAGGATGCAATCCAAATAGTGACCAACAAAAAGAAACTTCACCGGAGTCTTCGTGAACTCATCCAACTCAGCTTTCATCTTCCTTCCTTCAGTTGTCACTAGTCATGAAATAGGAAGTGTAGGGTATTAACACTGCTGCTTTTGACTATAACATCAAGCTCCTTTTCTATCTGTAGTGACAGGATATAAAAAAGGGGCAAATCCTGTCTTCAGCATAGGATTGCTTGTAGAAACCCTTCAAGAAATACATGAAGATGCATATGCTATATGTAGGTAGAAACCCTGCATTTCTGGCAATGGCTGAGCAAACCCTTTGCTTACAGTGACAGCTGACTTCAGGAATCTTTTCAGAACACTACTTGTAATACTGGCATTGTAGTTCAGTTAGTTAAGTCTGAAAACATGTCGCTACACGGAACATTTGCTACCAAACCCTTGAGAAAATGCCAGTGAGGAGATCTGGATAACTACCTTTCATACGGATTGAGTACTGCAGCTTGATCCATCTTACCATATACCAAAGGACTTTTTTTTATCTTTTTTTTTTTTTTTTTTTTTTTTCCAGGATATGATGAAAACAATTATGGTGCAAATTATATGATTGGTCCTGTAGACATTATTCACATAAGTAGTCCCACAGCTTTCAAGGTGAATATTCTTGTAAATAAGCACATTAGGGATGGGCTAGGATACACAAATATTTTCAGCCATCTCAGCGACTGAAAGGTAACATATTCAATGTGCCACAATACAATGAAACTTTGAATTAAAAATAAAAAAGAACCTTTTCTAACTAATTTCCTTGCATAGCAGCTACCCACTCATTTCAAAGTTTCTGACTTTGTGGGCTTATTACCCTGAGAAGATTTAAATTTATGTTTATGCTTGACGACATCTAATTACCTGATACAATCATCTGTGCCGTAGAACAAGAAGTTCCTTGTGTAAACTTTTCAGCAGGATTTTGTTGTGTTGCAGTTCACACTGGGATGTTGCAGGATTCTTCATAAATAAGGTAAGAATGCCTAAAACAACATTTCCAGCAGGGACAACTAAGAAAATCTGCACATTTTCTTACTGATACAACCCAACTCTTACAGGCATCTTGTGTTTGTTTAGAACTTTCATTAGACCATCCGATTTAAACAGTTCTACCATAAAATTTAAAACTGCAGCACATCATTACTCCTAATTAAGTGCACTTAAGCTCAAATCCTTCCTCTGAAAGACTCCCCTAATATATATTAAATGCATTGATTTAAGCAGTCTCTGAAGCCTTAGGTTAGGAAAGGAGGAAAGGAAGCCAACAGTCCCTGTGCAGGCAGGAGGAGAAAGAACAAACACGGATGCTGAATGATCAGTTGCACTGGCAGTGTTTGATTTAGTTTCTAGCACTCAGCCAGCATTCCAAACAAGTTTAATGGTTTTCCCACTAGCATTTAGAGTGCTGTTCTTATTGTCAAAAAGAAAGTTAATATTTGTCCTGTTTGTTTTCTAGAAAGCTATCAAATTTATTTTATTTTTTTGTTGTTGTTGTTCCTGAGGGAATGTAAATTGTAAGCATTGCCCCAGTCAGTCTAAAATAATGCCCCAAAGCCCTTAAAGAATATTTATTCTCTTTAAGTCATAACATTGTTTAATACTTCCTAACTGATTTTCTTAAGACAACATTCTCCAAACATCAAAAGGCTTTTATCTTGGTTGAGAATCATTCAAAACTATTTACAGATTCTCTACATAAATAATACATAATAAGTTATGTGACTGTTGCCAGCAGTGCTAAGAACTATTAGAAAAGGTCTTTTAGCTTCAGCCTCAGATCTGTAGGTCATCCAATGTCCTTCCTAATGGATAAATACAGTAATTTATCATCATCAGTCACCATCAGCATTGTTCTTTTTACTATCATATATTCATGAACATTATTCGATGCAGCTGAGTGGAGCGCAAAAGAAGTGTATGATTAAAGTGGAAAGCTACAGAGTTTGAGACAGCTGAGAACTCGTGGCTAATGCATGGACTTGAAAAATGACATGGGTCTTCTAACAGTTACAAACACAGCGTCAACCAACTGCAGCTACCCACTGGCAGGACACAGGCATTTCCCTCAGCAGCAAAGTCTGCCCATGTCTTCCAATGCAATGTTAAGGAAAGTATAACATGAGAAGTATGGACTTGTACACTTAAAAGTTTTCCATAAGCGAAGCATATTTCAAGCTCTAATAGATTGAAAAAAGCAACAACAATAACAACAACTAAGCTACTTCTCTAGGGATCACAAGTTAAATGCATCTTTACAACCACTATGGAAAGAAAGCCTTTGTTCATGTTTGTGAGTCAGTAACATATGTGTGTAATCTCTGAATGCCCTCAAGTTACTAAAAATGCTAAGATGATGGCTTTCAAATTCTACAACAACATCAAACAACATCTCAGCATGCTTAAAGAGTTCCTCCCTCTTGTTAATTATCAGAATGGCTAGCCTGAAGCAATACCTTCAGTTGGAAAATATTGGAAAGAAACACAGAAAGTAGGTTTTAAAATAACTAATTCAGTACTTATGCTCAAATATCTGAGGCTACTATGTAACCTACAGTGCGCCTGTAACTCACTGCAACCCAGAATAGCCAAAAAGATTCCCATATTTCCCATCTTTTGCATTCCTGCAGTGAGTAATCCCTTGAATCCACCTGCAAAGTGGAGAGCTCCAAATGCTGAGTAACCAGGTGCTGAGCTATGCTACACAGATTCCTACACTTTATTTTGAAAGCAAGACATGGAGAGACACGGAGAACCTGCGTAAAGGCATGGAAGCCATGAAGGGAAAGAGCAAGGAGCAAAAGAGCATGGGCATTATTGCCTTGTTCTGTGTCCACCAGAAGAGACCTCTTCACAGCGGTGCTCCTTGCAGGTGCCCAGGACAGATCAAGTATTGGAGGTTCTTTGAAAAACATTCTGCACTAGGAAAGAGTTTCTTAAGAGAAACTCTTAACTTCTGAAATTGAGAGGTACAGAGAAATGCATTTATGTGCTATATAGCCATCTTAAAAAAACAAAACAAAAAAAACAAAACAAAAACATATTGCTGCTTGCTTGAGCTATCAGAGATCCTACATGCAAATAGACTAGTTATATCGCATGAAATGATGTTTCTCAATTAACATGAGAAGCACTTCACCAAAATTGAGATCCTACTTGCCCCTTCTCCACAGAGATCACATTACAAGACTAGAAATGTAATGAAGATTGAAGATGAGCTTCAGGATTTTTGTGCTGATCTCCACACTCAGGTACGTGACTGAATTACATCTCAACAGCCACACAGGAAAGAGTGCATCAAGACCACATGTAGTGCTTAAAAGGTGCATGTTCCCTGCCTTCCTCTAGATCCTGAATTCTGAATGATATTCCAAACCAACCAGTAATACTTTCTGCATAAGCTTCTTGTGCTGCCAGTCATATATTCAGCAGATCCTGCAAGTCTGTAATATTTCTTTCTGGATCCAGCACAGGAATAGTGTGGCATATATATAGTGTAAGAAATAGAACGTAAATGTTAAAGCTAAGATTCAGATGTTAACTCTTCATGAAATATTATAGGCATAATAATATAACCTTATTTCTCCACTTTTATTGGCTTTTTTTACCTGATGCTTTTGACATTATGTTGAACCCTGCACACCAGCACATTTGATATATTGCCACAATATAACAAGTTCAAAATTCTGCTAGGTGGGTAAGAAAGAAAAATGCGAAGTCACTTTGGGTTATGTACTAGAACAGAATTTCTTATCTCAGCTTGAAGCTAACTCTGAACTCAATCAAGAGCAGAGGACATGTATCTGACTACCTAAATAAATATTCTTTCTTATTACTGGAACTGTTGTAAGCATACGATTAAGACTTCAAGCTTTTTCCTGACCCACTGAGCTCAAAATTACCTCAGTGGGGCGGGGAAGAGCCCTTTCACCTTGGTAAAACCACCATAAGATAAATACTGCTCTGGACAAACACAACAATCCATCAGTATTTTTCCCACTGCAAGACCAAAGTCTAATTTGGGGAAATGCAGTGAAGGAAGACCTAAAAACATAAACCATTTTAACCTTAGTCACTGAAAAACAAAACACAGATTGTTCTCTTGTGTTCAGATATACTTTCAGAATATGTCCTTTGCCTGGTGACCACAGAAAGTGGTCCTGAGACAGAGAAAATTCAACCTCTTAATCAGGACAGTCATGAAGCTAGGTGCCTGTATGTATACTGAACATGTAATTCATATGCTTATCAAATAATTCTCCTATTTAATGCAACACAATGCAGTCTCATTTCATTTCTGCACAAGAATGAAGTAGTTTCTAAGTGAAAAATGGTAAAGAAACATTATTTATTTATTTATTTATTTATTGTATTTTAAAATCAATTTTTAAAAGTCCTTAAGCTGAGTAAGAGAGGCTCAGGAGAGGACGGTTATAAATTTCTAAAGTCTGTCTTCTATACACACAAAGAACAGCAAGCAGCACCAGGTGGTGTAGATCATCTGTTTTTTTGTAAACAGACTGAAGCCTCACAAAGGTAATACCTAGAGGAATTATTTTAGTTTTTCATCTGCAAAGACAGCAACATTCATCAACCAGAAAGTCATACAGGTACATTTTATTTCTCAAATATGTGTCCACTGACTACTGAATGGTTATGCCTTCTAAAAACAATCACTGAACATCATTGTCTAAGACCCTGGGATAGTTCCTAAAAGCCATGAGATGAAAAACACTCTTTTTTGTACTCCCTCTTGTACAGAAGGGACAAATTTGCTTCTGACACAAGCTCAAGTGACACAAGTCTGAGCCCTTTGATAGAGCTTTCCAGAAATGAGAAGAAACACAAGTAATTTACAGCTATTTCCCTTTTACAGTTATATCATCAGAATATAAAACTGTAATTTTAGCAATAAATATGAGTCATCATTTAGCAAAGAGTTGAGAATAAATCTGGCTGATTTATCAAACCAATTGCTGAAACATTGATAGAGCTGTTAATGGAAGTTGTTATTAGATGCCTTCACCCAAGGGAGAGCTACTTTAAAAATACCATCAAGGGAAGTGTTGGATATGAAGTTGTATCCAATTTATTTAGAAGCTGATAGCTATGGATGCTTCAATCAGTCGATCCAAGCTTTTATTTAAGTGGAGAGTCCCAGCATTAGCCTGCTATAATGTGAAATTGCAGCTCGGGTCCCAAGCCTATAAATTTACCACAAATGTATCAGCTTCGGTAGTGCTGTTCTCAGGAGTGTTTGTATACTGGACTTCGAAATCAGAAAGGAGATTTACTCTTAGAAAATCCTGGTGCAATTCCTTGCTTCCTCTTAGACTGTCCGCAGGTCCAGCCACTTCTATACCAGAAAAGCTTTGCTGCTCCTGCTGTCTCATGAAGTCCTCTCCATGCAGATATGGCTTATCGTTAGAAATAAGTGGGTGAACTGCTGTCGTCATCTCTAGTGACACTACAAGCTTATACAAGCTCATCAAGCAAAATGAAATGTCGAGCAAGAGTACCCTGATGGAGATGGAGTTCTTGAAGGCCCTAAGAAGGTTACATCTGCTGGAGGGACCAGCCTCTGACAGTGCTTTGGGCTATGGAAAACTGGGGAGAACGTACAAGACCCTGTTTGTTCTTCTGTCCATACCCACTACAGCTGCAGCTAACTCAGGCTCTGTAGTAGCAACCACAAAAACCCAACAAAGAGCTTCTAACCCATAATATCCTCCTGCTAGGGTCATGGCCTCAACCTGCTGTACTAAGAACATTTTCCAGCATGAACCTGGTGTCATATCACCCATGCCCAAGCCCCGGAGAGAGCTCAGCTATGACTGCCTGGATCTTGGCTGCTGTGATGGTGCAGAAACGCGATGTTGTGTTTGTGCCTTGCTCAACAGGGAGCTCATGGCAGGATTTAGGCCCACGTCCCTACTGCTAGCATTTAAACCCATAGGAAGATTGCCATCCACTGAAAGCAACGTTTGGTAAGTGATGTCATTATCTACTGCACAAAATGACATCTCTGACATCTATGGCAACAGGCAATCAAAGCTGATTTAATATCAACTTTTACCAGGAAAATCAAATTTGGTCTGGAGGAAGCTGGTGCAAACACACGGGACTTGGCACTCACACTCCACGCAGTCAGGCACAGCAGACAGCCCAGTGGTGTCCCCATCCACCACTGGGAGAGGCTGAGAATTCATAATAACATTCCTATACTGAGGATAAATTCTTAATATTTGGAGCATTTTAAATGGCAAACTTACTGCCGTTCCTCATTATGACCTAAAAGAGCAGTCAAACGAGTCAATTTGGTATACAATATTAGGACTGATCTGAAAGGATTTCCACCCACCAACAACACAAACCCATTCTGGCAATTCAGCATGCCTGAACTGATTATGAAGAAATAAAGATTGGTTAAGTTCAAGTACTTTTTATTGTGTCTATAAGCAGCATCCCTCTAAAGCAAAACAATGCCTGTGAAATTTATGAGCTCTGTGAATCTCTGCTACCCAAAGCAATCTGGACTTTTCCATAAATTCTAGTATTTGCATGAAATTTAGGTACTGATGCATTGCCCATCTTTTTTTTCCAGATAACACGACTTATGCAATTAACTTATTCAAGATACCAGAAGGCTCCTCAAACTCAAATGTATTATTTTATCAATATTACATGGAAATGTGTCAGAAGGCATATACTTTCCAGCAAAGAGCACCCGATGTTAAACATAACCAGACGCTGTGTGCCTCGGTATGGGAAGGACTACCCACAACCTTATCGAGCAGCCCCTGCAGGACTGGATACCAGCTACATGGGCTTTCTGAGCCGCAGCTGTGCACAGCAGCTTGTCTTGGGGATGTTTTTCACCCGGGATCAGCGTACCAGGGAAAATTACGCTCTGCAAAGGCACGCAACGCAGACTGAAAATGTGAGACTCAGTTAGCTACGCTCCACAAGCCTGTGTTCAGAGTTCAAAACACTAAAAAAAAAAAGGGGGGGGGGGGGAACCAACCACCACCCCTGGTATCAGAAATACGGTCCGAGCTAGCCCATGTCAGGTGTTGGCGGGCAGGGGAGGGCTCCACAGCCCGGGCCTCCCGCGGGGCCGCCCCTGCAGCATCGGCAGCGCCTGGCCGCTGCCCCCGGCCCGTCTCGGCTCCGTCTCCCCGGAGCAGCAGCCGCAGGGCTGTGGTGCCGAAAAACTTGGCTTTGGCGGTGCTGAGCGCCCAGCTCAGCTCTGCCCCGGCCAGCCGCCCTCCCCTCGCTGATGCTGCCCGAGCCGCCCTAGTTCCGCAGCGCCCCGGTGCCGAGAGGAGCGGGGATGCCCGGGGGCCCGGTGCCCGCTTCCAGAGGCTCGGATATCGACGGGGTGCGGGCAGACCCCCCCGGGAACCCCTCCCCGAGCCGAGCGGGGCCGCTCCCGCTCCGCCTCGCCCCGGGCTGCGGTGCGGAGCCGGCCCCACGGTGGCTCCGCCACCGGCACTGGGCGCCCCCCGCTCCCCCCAGCACCATCCCGGCTCCGCGGGGCAGGACCCCGTCTCTCACGGCTCCCCCCACCCCAATAAAGCGGAGCACAAACTCCTGCGGGACCCCGGGTCACCCCGGCAGCCCCCGCCGGTTCTCCCCTTCGCTGGGGTCCCCGCTCAGCTTCCTCCCGTCCCCAGCCCCCAGGGATGCTCCGGGGGGCTCCGGCCCCTCCGCCCTGAGGGTCGCCCAGTGCCACCCTATCACTTGCGCCCATCTCGGCGCAACTTCGCCGGGACAGCGGCCGACCCCTCCCCGTTCCCTCGGCGCCTCGGGTCCCACCTGGTCGGGCTGCGGCGGCGGCGGGTTCCCCCTGCCGGGGTGCGCCGGCTGCTCCTTCATGGCTGTCATCGCAGGGGGCTCGGCTCGGTTCGTCTGGGCTGCTCTCGCCGCCTCTCGCTGCCGCTACGGCCCCGGGCAGCCCTCCCCGGGCGCCAGCCGCATGTCACCAGCCTCCCCTGGAAGTGGCGCGGCGGCGGATGGAGGAGGAGGAGGAAGAAGGGGAGGAAGGAGGAGAAACAAGAAGGGGGGCGCGGGGCTGCCTCTACCGCAGCGCCTTCACTGCTCAGGGGGCGCCCGGCCCCGCCGTGCCCCGCACCGGGGGCTGCCCGAGCATCACCGCCAGGCGCCGGCCGCGGAGCGCTCCGCTCCTCCCGCACCGCTCAGCACCGCCCGCCGGGGGCCGGCCCGCCTCGTCCCGCCGCCGAACAGCCAGCAGGTGTCACAGCGGTGCCCGCCGGCCTGGGAGAGACCATTCCGGCAGCACGGCACGGGGGCGGCGGGGCTGCACCGCCCCCGGCCCCACCGCACCGCCCCCGGCCCCGCAGCCCCTGGCCCCGGTGCCCTGAGAGGCGCCGCGCGGTTCCCGCAGACCGCGGTCCCGGGGGCTGCGCGCTCGTCCCCTGAGCCCGCAGCAGGTGGCAAGGGGATGTTTTGGGAAGGGTTGATAACGGGGGAGGTTTGTTTCTAAACGGGGAGAAGGAAAGCACGGGAAACGCGAAGGTAGGTGGTAGCCCAAGGGATGGTGGCCACCAGTGCGTGAGCAGTGGAAAGGAAGGAGAGAGTCAGAGCATGGAGATTTGGGGTGGGCTGGTTGATGATCCTGACAAACAGAATTGTCACTGTGCAGGAGGTGGTGTGCTGGTTGGGGGGGGCAGGAGCAGCCCCAGCAAACCTAGGTCCCTCTGAGTGCCAGGTGGAAGGGAAGCTTGGAGCATGTACTATGAGAAGTAGCAGCTCTCGCTATTTTCCATCAAACTGAGAAGGTCAGATCCAACTGGGTAGCAAGCACAATTAATAGCAGCAACAAAAGCCAAGCTTTCAGCCTACATTGTGCACACAGGACTTAGGAATTACAGCCCAGGCAGCCCCACACCACGGAGCGCTGAGTATTATTTCCACATCACCCAGCGCTGCATCGACTCCTCCACCAAGAACAGACGCAATTTCGTTTCAAGTTCCAATAAAAGTTCCAGAGAAAATAATCAGATGAACTTTGCAAGCACCTAGCTGAAAACTAGATGCTGACTAATAGCCACCATTAATTTGTCAAGCGCAGACCATGTCAAACAAATCTAATTTCTTTCCTTAATAGGGTAACAGGCCTGTGGATAGGAGAGCAGTAAATGTCATCTATCTTGATTTAGAAGGACTTCCAGCACTGCCTTCCAGGACAGTTTCATGAGGCAGAGAAACATCGTCTGCATAAAGCTAAAAAGAGTATCTCGGATCGTCTCCACCACACCACCTCCTACATCTGGGGAGGGAGGTTACGCAGGATCTCAGACCTGAACATAAGGCAGTGCCCTGCTATCATGGACGTGACAGCGCCCCTTAAGGGTGCTTAAATCCTGTCCTTAAGGGTCAGTGCTGGCAGGGTGCTGGATGGCAAATACAGGGCCAGAGTCAGCAAATACACAGACATGTGGCAAAGATAACCAGAGGGCTGGTGAACACACGCTCTGAAGAAAAGCTGAAAATTGTTGGGATCAGTTAGCGTAAAGGAGAGAAAATTGATGGCAGATACAGAAATAATGGTCTAATGCTTATAGGGTACTATTCAAGAATGAAAAGAATCTCTTGTGTACAAGGTGGATGGAATAAACAGCAGGTTTAAAAAGCAGGAAGAAAGATACATATTGAATATTAGGGGAAAAAAAAAAAAAAAAAAAAAAATGTTTCCAAAGGGTGGGGGCAGGGACAAAGCAGTGGCTTGGGCTGCCTCCAGAGATCTGGGGGCCTCCAGCCCTGGAAGCCAGGTAAAAACATCTCCCCAGAGCACTAGGAGTACAGATGGTGCCACCTAAGGTAGGAGAATGTTCTAAATTTAGTGACAATCTCTTCCTTTCCAGTATGATGCTGAGGCCCACCTGCAGCCCACTGCATGAGACCCACCTTCAGGAGCCTGCAGCGAGGACACATAATCGCTGACCCCAGATGGTTGTGTGGTTGCTCTCTCTCAGCCCAGGAATCAGCTGTTCCTGCACTTCTCTCAACATCATCCCCTCCCTTACCCCTCCATTTCACATCCCGATTTTCTCTCTCACAGTTCCTTATCTAAGCAACTTCTCTACCACTGCTGTCAGCCCCGTCCCTTTATATTCTCGCTCTCTGCTGCTGTTTCTTTTTGTATAACAATTGTGCCATATAAAGAAAAAGCAAAAAGAGCAACCGAGACAGCATCTTTTGCACACCGATTCTCCCTGCTCTGCTTTACTTCTCTAGAGCAGCCTTCACTGCCAATCCTTCATTTCTGCTGGCTGTGTGCTGCAGGACTCGGGAACTTATTTTTTTCTGGGCAGTGCGTAACAGGCAGAGACTTAGATTTTGTCTGTGGCCTCTAGGTGCTACAGTAATACAAATAATAAGCCTTAGAAACAGGCATGTTCTGATTCATGCTGTTTATGGCACAGGTCTATTGTAACTCAACTAATTACTGAGCCCCTATCAGAGCCAAAGAATTCTAATGATTTAGGGTTTGAATGGGCATGTTTCAAACAGATTGCTTTCAGCTTGGTTTTGATGAGATCCATTGTGCTGGAGCGCCACTATTAATCAAGAAGGAAAAAGACATTAGCAGTCAGTTTAGCTGAAGTTTGGTTATTCACGGTACTCATGGTGAGTTTTATCACTATAATGGAATGGGATGTGCAGCACGGCTTTCATTAAAGGTCATGTGTGCTGCTCATTGGGTATTCAGAAATCAATCAGAATTATTTGAAACATGTTCAGGGGCTAGAAGTTTGGGGAGTGGCTCTATACACACTGAGTGATCCAAAGCTTCCTAAAATCAATACCTGATTAATAATCTCAAATTAATTAATTAATAATCTCATTAATAACAATCATCCCTTTTATCACTATTTTTGAATGCCAGTTCTTTTGTTAGTAGTATTACTGGTTTGGGGATAACAAATTAATTCAGTACTTTTCAGTACTGCCCACACAAATTATTTTTCCTTCTTCCCCCTTTTAATTACTGTTCAAAGTCATTTGACTGGATTGTTTAAAAGAACAGTTGTTTTATAGCCAGTAATGGGACACATCTTTGAAACAGGAGGCTGGTACTAAAACTAATGCCATATGGGTAAAAGCCATTAAGGTGTACAGTATTTATGGCAGTTTCTTGTACCGTTTGCACCAAAACACCTCATATCAGCAGGGAAAGCATTTACATGCCTTCTAAAGGCTTAGGTGAAATAGCTGCATAAAGAAATGGAATTGTGCTCTCGTTAAGTTCAGTCATTGCATTAATTCATATAAAACTCACCAACTGACCTGCTGTCCTACAACCTACTTCTCATTTTTTCCCATCTTCCTCACAATACACAAGATCTGGGTGCACAAACCAAGTTGTAACACGAGTATTTTACATTCCACACAAACTGAACATGGAATCCATCTGAGTATTCCTCACTAGTCACAGTGCACATCATGTGCTGACTCAATAATGTAGACATTTCATCAGAAGAGCAGGCTCATGCACAGTGCTGATTTTGATTTTGGATATCCAGCAGGTGAGCCAGGAGCATCGTAGGAGTGTAAAAGGGCAGGACACATGTGCCAAGCAAAGGATGAACCAAACGAGGGAAATTCTGTCTTAAGAAACCCAGTAGCCCATGTGGCTTGCTGTGCTCCTGGCCGGCAACCAGCTCAGGGCAAAGCAGTCACTGTGAGCACCCATGGGTGCCACGCGCTCACCGATCCAGCGCCCCAGGAGGCAAGTTGGGAGGTGTTGATGTAAGGACACAAAATCTGCTGCTAAATGGTGTCCTGTTTCTTCAAGAGATTTACCTGTAGGGATCCTGGCACAATGATGGTCTCATCCCTTCCTCGGGGAAGGGATTTATATATTGTAAGTCTTCTTACAGGGCATTTTCCAAGGACAAGACCAGGACAAGTGGAACTGGTAGTTCTGTTTTCTGCTTATTTTTGATGGCACTCTGCACTGAGTAATTGAGATCTGTACAGCTCAGTGAAGATGTAAATACTACTTGACCACTAATTATAAGCATTGCCATAAAAATAAAAAGCCCATTAAATCTTCTACATCCAATTGACCCATTCCTACAAACAGCTTCTGCTTTTTTGCCATAAAGTCAATTGAGTGAGATCAAAAGGGTTTCAACCTGTGCCAGCCAGGAACTTCAGGTATTTTTTCATCTCTTTTTCATCTCGGCATTGTGCTGCCTAAGACAAGGCTGCGGTCACCCTACCCACAGCCTCCGCGCATCCCAGCACTGAGGAGTTTCTGAAATCTGTAAGGTCAAGGCTTGAGAGGTTCTCTGTGGCTTTTAAAAATCAGATCTTATGAATATACTCTGATTATGGATTTCTGATTCCTTTTAAAACTGTAGCAACCAGGCTGAAAGAAAAAAAAAAAAAAATCCTTGAAGTTATAATGGTGAATTTAAAAAATCAAACTAATGTAATCAAACCCAGGAAAAGTTAGGTTGATTGCTCTTTGCCAGTGTTGTAAGTGGAGCTGCGGGCTTCCAAAACTAAAAATACTTGTCCAGAGGGAGACCACTCAGAAGTGCATAAGCCTGACAAACAGACAGGATGTGGGTTTGTACAGAGGGCTTTGTTTTTAAATGAGATAATATCTGAAATTTGCCACTTAAGAAATTCTGTTAGAGGGAAAAATTCCGGTCACCTTCTGCATTCAGGAACACATTATACTCTAGTGTCTGTTTCAGTGAAAGGCTATTTTCTTTGTGAATAAATTGTACTAACGTTTTTCTCTTCTTGTCTTCTTTTTAGAAAAACAATCGACGCAAACACTGAGTTAATACAAATAAATGCAAATATATTCCAGAAAGGTAGTTACAGGTCTTATTAAAACACATGTGCAAATATTTCAGCTAAACTATACTGAACAGGGCCATATTTCCAAAAATACCTCTCCCTAAGCAGTAAAATGCACAGTCAGCATTCAGGAGCGTTTGAAGAAATGGTTCGTGGCAGAAGAGCTCAGGAGCCATGATTTCACCCCCTCTGATTACCTAATGATGTATAGAATCATAAACCACAGCGGTTTCCAAGAGAAATGGGGACATACAAACACCTACGTCCAATACCACCACCTGAAACGTGGGTGGCTGCGACAGTCACCACATACCACTGTAGATGTCTGGAGGTATCCATAGCTTCAGAGGGTCCTTCAGGACCTTCCACCCTGACCTCATTGGGGGCAGCAGCCAGAAGCCAGGTGTTATTACACAGCACATCCTTACTGCGACCCAGAGAGATCTCATATGCTCAGAGGAAAGGGTTTTTAGCTTGCCGCAATTCTAGTCAACTTGCTTGGTTATATTCAGGAAACATTTCTCCTTACCAACATTGAAAGGAGGAAATTTGCAAAACCTAACTATGAAGTGAAAATCAATGTAGCAAGTATATGTTGATAACAACAGTATATAATACATATAACAGTATACGCTGATAATAACAGAAGTCAAAATTAATTGAAGCCAGAAAATCAAAGAAAATACTTCAATACCCATGCCCTTTCCTTTCTTCCCCCTTTCTAAAATGTTGTAAAAATCTGCATAATCCCACAGACCTTTTTGATGAGACTTCATTCCTGCAAGACAATTGTGCTGTGAAATATTTTCCAACCAGCTCTAATTCTCTCAATAAAAGAATCAACAAGCATTATGATGCTAACAATGATTACAAACCAATTTTCTATTGAGAACTGTATTTTCCTTTAAAAGAGACATTATGTTCATTTTATGCTGAAATTTGTAAAAAGCATCTAATACAGTTTGTTTCTAAAAGCAGTAACTGCGCCTGGCCACCATAATTTTATGATGTCTTAAAACACTGGCAGAAAGAAGTGCAAATCACTGAGGCCTGTTCTTTATTCAGTATTTTTAATTCTGATTAGGAGGCATTGAATAGTGTAGGTTTTATAATCCTGGAAGACTTATTCACTTATTCCTACGTCGAAGGGAAGGATAAAAGATTTTGTACACAATTATAGCACTGAGCTTTTTTCCATAACAGTATTACAATAAGAAACTGAACTGTCACAGAACTATATAAGAGTCTATTCATCCATAACATACATTATATAATGGAAGGTATCAAACATTTGTATAATAACACACACTTATATTATTGAAGATTTGTATAATACCTCTTTTTTCCCCCAAAAGGATCTGAAAATGTTTTACAAACTGATATACAAATTATCCATGCAGTAAGTTATTCATCCATCAGGGAAGCACAGCTACAGCCCAAGGCAAAGCAGAGCAACTGTGTAGTACAAGTAAAAATCTTCAGTAAATGAAGAAAGTCTTCTCCAGTCAAGACCACAAGGAAGATGTTAAGTAAACAGCATGTAAATGCATGGGATTTATGAAAAACCTTGCTTTTAAAATCCTAGTTCTTTAAAATAATACATCAGGATGGGATGTCATATTGGCAATCACAATATTAAGTATAATAAGTATCCTCTTAACAATGTTTAGTACAGTAATAAGAATAATGGGTATAATCCTAATATTAAATATTAAGAATTTATAAGAATGTTATTAAAACACAGCAGTGCAATGAATCCAGCCTCATACTGGAGAAATGGCTGAGAAAGAAGCATTGAGAAGTCAAACACTGGTGGAAGGCTTGGATAAGCTACACATACCAGAGGGTTTATCCAAGCATAATTTCATGTTTTCCCTGCTTACAAAACCAAGTATTTGAAGAATAAAAAAGTAACCCCCATACAACACTGCCATTTGGACTTCAAGTGGCTGAGCCCCCACTTCAGTCTGAGTTCTGATCTCAGTGACCCGACATTTCATTTGCAAAACATTCTGATATCTTCACAGCATTTTCAGCTTGGCAGTCATTTTAGCACTTTTGCTTAGTAAAGAAGGTAGCAGAGATACTTAAGGGTGCTTACAGAAGTCACAGAGTGTGATTTGAGGCAGGAGAGAGCTCTTTCTCTTTCAATATAATTATCAAGAATCTCTAATTAGAAGCAAACTTTGTAAGAAAAATGCAGTCAGTGGGAAAGTTAATAGCATTGGAGTATGAGGACACATTAAGTGTTACAGAAACTCTGGGACTATTTTTAACCTTGAGAATTGGACACAAACCCCAGATTTCCCAATCGTGTTGATACTGTCCTCTCAGGAGGCTTACAGAGGACCAAATATTGGCACTACATTACTTTGATTCTAAATAACCATCTAAAATCCAGCCTTAGCATCATTACTCATCTGGGAGCTACATTCAGAAACCCTCTTGAGAATTTTGACAGGCTATTGGGCAGGAGAGGTAGATAAAGAATTGCTGATGCTTCTAACCCTGCAGAATCCAGTGGGTTTGGGGAAAAAAATGCTATTGAGGAGACAAGCTATCCTTCACATCACTCCCATATGCTCAGTTTAGCTTAAACTTTAACAAAAAAATAAAAATAAAAATAAAAATAAAATAAAAAAATCACAGATGAGTGAAAAAGTTGATATTATGAAAGTATGAAACTTTCAGGTAGACCGTTTGGTTGGAAAATTGAAATCAAATTATAGGAAAGAACGGACCCACCAGTTAAGAATCTAAGGTAGTGATATGTAAATGTTAGGAAAAGGAAAAATACCTGCAAGAAGCTGAAGTTTTTGCACACAGTCAAAACTTAAACAGCACTATAGAATTAGCAGGATGCATTGCAACATTTGGATTTTGTTACAGAAGTGTAATAAACTGTTCAAGAGAAGGAACAGATAAAAAGCTGGCCTTGCTTCTGCATCAGTAACACATATCCTTGTCCTGAAGTCTGCAGTTCAACAAGTCAGGAGTTACTGTCTTCTTGAATGACTGAGTAAAGATAAAAGGGACTATGAATAAGAGTACTGTACTACTGGAGTTGTTCTTTACCTATTCAGCCTTAAAATCAAGAGCAAACCTGAGTCTTCAGAAATATCTCAAGATTCGCGTTCCTGCATTTAAGTGAGGAAGATGCAGAAAAATCCCAAGAAGGATCAGGCATCAAGGAGGATTTTTATTATACAGGTCTGATGGAAGAGCAATATAGGTGTACAAAGATGACGTGCCAACTTTCTGCATTCACTGGGGACTATATTTTATGTTTCTAAAAGAAAGAAATCACCAGGGAAGTAAGTTAACATAAAAAACTGGTTAAGAATCTAAAGTTGGAAAGTTATTCAGATGAGATGGGTAGGAAAAAAAAAAAAAAAAAAAAAAAAAAAAAAAAAAAAAGGTAAGACTTTAGCAAAAAACAAACTTTAAAAACGAAAAAAAAAAAAAAAAAAGGGCTGATTTTTTAAATATTTTTCATAAAAAAAAAAAAAAAAATGAGACCAGATACCTAGTTAACTGTGCCCTAACGATTGTGAAGGCCAGAATATGAAAGTAAATAAATAAATCAGGTAAATAAATAATCCAATAAAGTACATTCAAATCAACAAGTCAATCCCACTCAAAAATACTTGAAGTAACAGCCATCTCTGAACCATTGAGACAGCTCTCTGAGAATTTTAGAGGGACAGAATAATTCTGGAGGAATGGCAAGAACAGTGCTTGCCTTTAACAAGGAAGAAGAGGCAAAGTATACACAGGCAGCTAAGTCTTTACTTCTCAGGAAAAAAAAAAAAAAATCTAAACAACTTAAGTTTACAGAAGATACGCTGATAAAAAGAACAGCCAGCGTTGATTTACCTAGAGTAGTTAATATCCATTTAATCTACTTTCTTTCTTCAGTCATATGTGAACAATCACAAGAAAGCACTTCAAGAGTTCAGAAACTTTATCTCATGATCTTCTCATAAGAAAACAAGATTTAGATGAAACTATTATTGTACAGAAGGTTTACAAACTACACAAAATATTACTTCTTAACATTTAATTGCCAAAAGGGGAAGTATTTTCAATTAGGGCTTTTCAGAGATTTGTGTGCAAATCCATCATTATTTCAGTCATTAGAGAGTACTTTTATAGACATCTGAAAGTACATTCAGACCTAGGAATGTATAGAAAGGTGGGTTACAAATAACGTCAAGAACAGGATTAGAATTCAAAACAGACTTAATGAACTGGAGAAAGAATCCAAAACCAGTGTGAAATTCAATCAAAACACGTGCAAACTGCTACCCCTACAGAGCTGCAATCAGGTGCACAAAAGCTACAAGAGGCAGAAGTTCAGTCCAAAGGCAACACAGCAAGGTTGTTCCACGCTCCACGCTGCAGTGAGCTACGAGATAAATATGACATATCAGTGGGATGCTGTTCCCAAGAAAAAGAACATTTCCTGGGATGAATGAAGACTAGTGCTCATATACATGCCTGCAAAAAAATTATTTGCTCTCCTCAGTACCAGTCTTAGGGGTCTGTGGCTCATTTTGGTCACACACACACACTAGGACAGGAGCAATAAAGCAAACAGTTGCAGAAACTTGAGATCTGAAGAGTAGTTAAAGAAATTGAATTTGTGAAGTCTGCTGTGTGGAAATGCAAACGTCTTCAGACTAAGAACCAAAGGCATGATTCGGGATCACATCAGCAACCAGAAGGAATTTCCCTTGCCACCGACCAGATCTTGGCTACGCAGTACTGTCAGGGATTGTTTACTGGCACTTCAGGAATGGACCACAGGATTTTAAGGAGTTCATTAGTTCCCTCAGTTTCCCTGATCCCTGGGATCCCCTTCCCTTCCCTCCCACACTTGGATCCGCGTAACGGGTGAATACGGACACAAATTAACTTTTCATCCATCCTTAGACTGCAGTATAAATAAATCCAATGACACTTTACCACGTACCTGAAATTAAGCACATGTTTAAGTGCTTTGCTCAACAGCAATATACTTTAAGCACATACTTTAAAACTCTGCAAACTGTGTCTTTATAGCTTTCCAAAGTCATTACAACGGTGACATGGGTCTAAATTATTGCTGTATGGGAATGTAATTGTGTAATGTAAGAAAGAGACCTAGAAAAGGAAAGAACAATGCAAAAGAATGCTGCTAATCTTCATTTAGTGTGTTCACTTTTTTTTTTTTTTTTTCCCAGAGTAAACTGATGAAAATAATAGCCTTCTGCATAACCCTGTTGGCACAGAGGTATTTTCTGAAATCCATTGCAAATTTTAAGTTCCCTGATTTTCTCCTTACACACAGGTGACGGCAGGCCACAGCACTGCAGTACATGCATGTGAATCTCAGATTAAGTTATGTGCTTGGTCAAAGCAGCTTGACCCAAATATGATTTTAAAGCAGAAGGAAAGTGAGGACTTTCTGAATATTTGAAGGCCTTAAACTTAGAAATATAGACAGATAGATATAGATGGCACTTTAGAACTACTATGATTGAACTTACAATGACTAATTTTGGGGGAAAATCTGTGACAATCCATATGCGTTTCATCTTTCTTTTCCTGGCTCTCTCTTTTACACCATGTAAACATATACTTATTTTGACCCTTGGGTTCCAACATTGACAGTCACCTCGGTTCAGTCAATATGCAGCCATCTGATCAAAAGACCTTAAACAGAAGTCAATACCTGTGTTTTCTGATATGGCAACAGGCAAAAGAACCTGCAGGATTGCAGTTTAGTATATTATCTGTCAGGGTGCATAGCCTTTTTTTTTTTTTTTTTTTTTTTTGCATATTTAATGGTATATCTAAGCTGTACTTAATTACTTGTTGCAGAATGAAGTCTTTACAAGGGTATTCCGCATTGCGCCTTTCAACTTAAAAAAAATCATATTTAAACACAAAGATTTAAACATTATTTCTTAGAAAAATCTGTCAGCATTATACTATCATGAAAAAAAAAAATAGGAATTAAGGGGACAGGAAATTATTTATCTAAAAACACAGCATCAGAAAATTATTAGTAATTTTTAGCGTTCATACAGCCACTGTTAAAAGTGGCATTATCAGTGACATGTCATCAAGAAGAAGAATAGCAAAGCCACAAAGAAGACAAAGTAATTTGAAAAAAGTACAGTAGGCCATCACAATGATGCAAGATAGGTTTAAGTGTTTAAGTGATAGAAATTGTGCGTTCATGTATTAAACACTCTGAAATGGCACTTAACCACTGGGGTCATGTCATGATTTGACATCTTTTTTAATGCATTAAGGACAGTTTGAGATCAAAAATAAGTGTTTGATAACACATCTGAAAACGTGCCTTTACTCCTCCTGACAATTTGTCCTTGTTTGTTGCTTCTTGCCCTTTAATTAAAAATAAATGAATAAAAAATCAGGGCTCCAGCTGAAGGAAACAAAAAATAACCCTTCACTGCTTCATTAAAAAATAACGGCTTGAATGCACATTTTGGAGGTGGTTAATGAAACAGTTTCATTAGGGCTTACACTGCCTTATCTAGTAGCAGCAGTCAGTGCTCACTTTTTCTGCTTAATATGAGAAAGAAAATTGTGGCTACTTAGACATTGAGGAATAAGTGTTCCTAGTATCTGCTTTGGACAACAGTCACTGAAGTTAAAGCCTTTTCTAGACTCCTGAATTTCTTTAGAGTAACTGGGATAGCTCCAGCATCGTTCAGCATAGCTCTGGAAGCAGAAAGGCTTCCAGACATGGTTCAGACACTGGCACCTGAAGAGATCCTCCAAATCCACCAGCAGCTGGTGTTTTACTGCATCAGTGTTGACCTTAGCCTCCAAATGCAGGACTGAGTACTCTACTCCAACAGAAACTGTAAGGCTACAAACGTTAATGGACTGAAACTTCAGACTGAAGGGGCATCCAGCTCCCCACAGGTTTGGTTTAGCAACTGAGCATCTCAATGTGTATGACTGAAACGTTAATTTATAGCATTTAATCTGAAACCATTTGCCATGAAGTACATGTCAAATGTGCAATATCTGGATTGTTTGAAGTGAAAGACTTTAGGCTTGGCCTTCAAGTATAGCTCAGCAGCCATTAAGTATGGGGGACAGAACTGGCTTCATGCATTTCACAGCCTTAACATACTGTCATGCATAAGTACCTTTTACCAGCTGTCTTTGGTTCACATCTTTGATTTTTATACCTAAGGACAGAATAGGTGGTGTAAAATGCAGTGATTTGCCATCGTGAGGAAAATCATTAATTGCTTACTTAGAGTGATAAAAGAGGACTTGTAGGACAGGATTGAGCTGACAGCCACTTCAAAGCCAGATTAGTTATAAGTGATAACAGAAACACTTTTGGATATAAAGAAACCACTAGAATGCTTGAAGTGTTCTTAAGTCATAAGATGTTCACAGAACAGTTGAGGGCGGTGTAGGTTTTACACCTGGACATCTAGAAAGAACTCCCTGTTGGAGCTCTTGGGGAAGAAAACGTGAAACTGTTTTGTCTTCTCAATCTTCACATAAGAACATCCTTCCTTCATAACAAGAGAAGGAAAAGAGGGGAAAAATCCAGAATGACTGAAAGACCACCAACATTTCAAACCTTTCTTCAGAGCTTCTCAAGTACAGCAATAATGAGAAAAGGCGGCTGCACAGTTCAGGAGCAACCATTCAAGCTTTGTCCTGTTCTAACAGGACAAGTTGTTAGGTTTGCCTCTGTGGCAGCAGAAGGTAGTACACTTTTCTAAATAAATAAATAAATAAATAAATAAATAAATAAAATAAATAAATAAAAAAAAAAGGCTCCTCTTCAAGATATATGCCCAGTGTATTTATTCTGCAGTATTACAAATGCCAAACATAGAGCCTGCTTTGCTGTTCTTGTGTGTATCTAGCAATCATCTACATCTGTGCAAACCAAGCAAGATATACTCTTACATTACCACACTGGGCGAATTACAAAAGGTGAAAACTGGTGGATAATCAAGCCCACAATGTATAGTTATTACTCCTTCTAAACTGCTCTATTAACTTCTGGCTTTTTTCTATCCTTGAAAATTATTCACTGGTAGAAAATGTCATTTCCAAATTGAAAAAGCAGAACAAAAGAGAAGCAAGCCATTCTTTGGGGAGCATGTCGAAAAGGTCAATCATTTTATATTTCTATATAAAGGACTGATTAACACAGTTCAAGCTTTATGAAAGTATGCTTGCCTTGGAGAAACCAGGATCTGCCACAATAAAAACATTAATTTCTAACGTAGAATGCAGCTAATAGCTTGAATACAGGACATATTATAGAGCACACAAAAAAGAACAATTATTTTCTAAGCAATATCCAAGCCAAAGGACAACAACAACAAAAATCAGCATCAGGATGCATCAATATTATTGTAAAAAATATCTTTTACCTGCTGATTCACAGGAACTCCAATGTATGGTCATATAGCAGCAATAACAAGGTCTAGGTAAACTCAGAAGGGTTGTCCATGGAAGATTTGTGTTATAGATTTGTATATAATGTGTGCAGTGTGCCAAACCTCAGAGTCACCGAGTTCCCTCAAAAAGTCAGAAAAATTCAAATGTTAGACGGTTTTACTCTTATGAGAGCTAGAGCTAAGATAGCATTTCAGACGCTTCTGGACTCCTAACACAAGAGCCTTCAGAGTTGGTACAAAAGGACAATCCTAGAAATTGTGAACTACAACCTTATTTTTTTACCCCTTCCTTTCTAAAATAATTTTCTTACATATTGTTTATCAAGAAAAGCCCTTTCAAGCTGCAACTGAAATGCTGAAAATAATGTACACCATCTACAAAGAAAACCTTCCATTAATTGAAAGTGAGCACTAGTAACATCTTGTCATAGCAAAACAAGATCACGTGCCTTCACTCCTGTGTACCAATCTATGTTCCACAAAACAGTGCACAATTGAATTGGACTAACAAAAATGGAAAATGTTTCTGAACCAGCAATGGATGCAGACACTGTTCTGAAGGTCAGACATATGAGCAAGTCCTCTCCCTAGCAGTTCAACACTTGCCATGTTGTTAGAGAAACCCCTTCACTGAAGTTATCGTACTTGTTAATACCAGTAGGAAAGACTTAAATATTTGTATGTGTATATATATATATACTGCAGTAACTTTCCCATTTTTTAATTAATTCAGTTAATATGCCCTTTTTTTAATCACTTGCATTAATAATCCAGTCCACATTCACACACACATCTTTTACACTTCCTTTATACATTTTTTCTTTCTGAAAAGCCTGCTGGAAATCAACAAACCTCTGGCTTCAGCCTGGGGCTTGCAGCGTAGGTGTTTGCAGCAAGGAGCAGCCTCCACACTGACATGCTATCCTCGTAAAAATGGGGGAGCTGGAGTAAGCTGGCATTACTGTATTTGCCTTCTTAACTATTTTAATAATGTCAGGTCTCACCAATAACATCTGCTCCCCAGCCACGTTAGCTACCCCAGTGCTGACAACCAACACAGCTCAGTGCTTTTCTCTGCTGGCATCTGGCACAGCAGCCCCATGCATACAGGATGCTGAAGCACAAGACAAAACTGCTCCTCAGAACTGCCAACAATGCCAAGAAGCACGTGTGTGCCTTACGTGCTCAAATCTGTGCCACACTGTGTACCATTGCATGGTTGAGTTAGCACAACATGGATATAACCCATCGTACTCAGCCCTAAATACTGAGAAAAACAGAACTTGTCCTACCCTTACTCATGCTTTATTCTTCTTAGCACACTCCTTGTTTTCTGAATGTTCATACTCCTTTTTAACTTGACCATATCATCAGTCCCCAAAATCATCATAGCAGAGGGATTGATCCTGCCAAGACACGGCACAACCAGATTGAATGCATAAATACGCAGAGACCCTGAAAATTTGCAAAGCATCTGCTGAGGTAGCTTGTGTAGAAACAATGAGTCAATATGAGTCACTCATAAAAAAGGACATTAAAACACCAGTAAATCCCCCCAAAAAAGAATGACAGCACTAAAATACTTAATCTGAAAGCAATTCTAACTTCCTAGAGAAAAATTAACAAAAGTTCATTTGACAATAAGATGAAATGAACACTATGTACCACAGCATTTAAATAAACCTGACAAACGACCACAAGCTTCTAGTATTACTTCATGAAGAAATGCCCTTAGGGATATATATGATGCGCAATATTTTTTATTCCTTAAATGTAATGCCAACTGCACTCTGTGTCATTATGGACATAGATGTGTTATGTGTCATGTCCCAGACTGGTGTAATTTTTAACCTTCCTTTCTGCTTCCAAATAAATAAATAAATATTTAATAGTCTTACATTTTCATGCCAAGTTTCAATTGACCAGGGGAAAAAATAGAAAACAAATTGAAAGCTAGAACTGGAGATAAAACAATGCATCTGATGAGCCATTATTTCATTTCAAAATACTGACAGCAGCGGAATTCTGGATGAGTGAAGGTACTGCAGGAAATCAGCCTATAACTACCTCTGCCCTCCAAAAAAAGCTACCAGAGTTTGTCTATGGCCAAGACAGAAGAATTCTTCATTTATAGATAGTGACTCTTTAAACAGTTGTTGGATACTCAAATCGTGGGAGAAGAAATAAAAAGTTCCATTTGGTTTTCTTGCTCTAAGCCCTGAAGATATGGCATATCACACTGTATATATATGATGTCCACAATTTACACGTGCAAGTTGATTTTCCTTTTATAAAGGAAATTTTCCTTTTATGAAGGAAAATACTGTTTCATATAGCTAAACAAACAGATATTCTAATGTTTTATAGCAATGCATTAAAAAAAAAAAAAAAAAAGACACCTTTAATGGTGTCTACTGATATCAGGAATAATTTCTGTGTTTTTTTTAGACTAAGGGAGAAAAATAATCACAAAACACAGCAGTTCTTCAGATACAGCCAAAAAAAAAATATTTGTAGCATCTGTACTATATTGTCTTTTCAATGAAATGATACTTTTGTATGTAAGAATGATCACAGATAGCAAACTTCATTCCCCTTGGAAGAAATCCCAGCTCATCGTAACAAATCAAGAAGGAAAAGCCCATACATCAAACAGTGAAGATCTGCAAATAATTCAGGCAATGGAAGAGCCTGAGCTAAGCACTGTACATTTTTGTATACAAGCACAACATGGCAATTCCACAGACCTTTGCTTTCTCCTCTACTCTGGGTAAGCCCCTCCAAGACTCATCACACTGGCTGCTCTGCTTGTAGTCTCCATTTTTGCTGGAGAAAAGGAAAGCAGCAATTTTCTCCCAGTTATCAACATATAAAATATATAAACATATAAACACATTGCAATTCTTCGTCAGTATAATTTAACATGTTTTTAAAGTTACAGGAAATGGCTAATTGGGTGTATAATGTTTTTAGCTGTGCTTCATTAAATATTGTTTAGTATTTATCTCCAGATAGATTAGGTAAGCTATAAACAAATCACACCCATTTTTATCATCCTGATGTGGAAAGAAAGAAGACAGAGATCATTTAATAGAAGGTTAAACAGAGCGTCCCCATGAACCCAGCACCACAAATATAACTACTTTCACGCTATATTAACATCCGATACAGTTCTGATGTTGTATGGTGAAAACAAAGATCCAGTAAGAAGCTTAAACCATTCTATTACAGTAATTTTCAAGCAGCCATTAACAATATAAAATATTTATTCTCTTTTCAAATGTAATCATTTCAATGAACTGATTAAGATTTCTCAATTCAGAACAGGATGGTTCAAGCAAAGTGGCAGAATAAAAATGGACATCTCACAAATTTTACTTTCCAAGGAAAACATTTAGAGCAACACTCACTGAGGGTGAAACTTCTAGCTCCAAATTTAAACTAGTGAAAAATTAATTTTTCAAAACCATTTGTGGCATCAAAGCAAGTGTCACATCCCTGAAACCATGCAAATAGGCTTTAAAAACTACTCATTTGCACTGTATTGAACTTTTTCCAGTTCTCTTCTTTTTTGCCTTTCAAAGTATGATAAAGCACAAGCCCTCAAGCTAACACTCTTTTCTTTGGTTTTCAAAAATGAACCCTGAACACCTACTGTAACACAGAAATTCAGAACCAACATTTTAAGCAATAGTATAACATGAGGTAAGAGATGTGTGTAAAGCTCACTATCATACCTACACATCCTGTGAAATCTTGTGATCATATTTAGTAAGTCCTTTATTTTTTAAAATTAAATTATCCCATGTATTCTTCCCATAAAAATGATAATTACTGCTAACTTTTGTTAGACAAAAGAGAAAAAGAACTAAATTGAGTGACAGAGTTCTATCACTAAAAATTAGTCAAAAGAACTACAAAATGCAATCTTATCATGACATTTTAAAATAAGAAATACAAGCGGATTCTGCAAATGCAAGGGCTCAAACAAGAAACAAAAACTAAAATAATAAAAAAAACTTTTGTCTTTAGTATTTTTTTAAAAAACTTATCTGAAATAAACTGTTAATTTTGAAACATTCTTCCATTTTTTCCTATAACAGGATTGTTATAGAAATTGATATACTTTCTTCTGGATTAGTCATTTTTGGCAAAACTTCATTTTTTGATTAAAAATTGTAATCTGGAAACATTTCAACCAATCATCCCTCGTTCAAAGCAGCTTCTACTTCACCATCTTCTAAATGCTTCATCTACTTACTGAATTCAAGTACAATTTTATTGAGCAAAGTTTGTCATTGGAATATCCCCCAGCAACGAAATCGTGTTTAATTTACTATGTCAATTATACTGAGAAAGTGTTGGCATTCATACAAATATCACTTATGTATTTCCAGTTCTAGCATCTTAGCAATAGTTAACAGATATTGAAAATATGCCTTGGATCAGTTTTGGACACCTTCCATTAGTATATACATTTTATTCTCTGATTTAAAATAAAATGTATTAAAACATTATATTTGCCAAAATCAACAGCCTATTTAAAATACTTTTCAAAGTTATTTATTATCTTGTATTATTAGAAACTCATTAAGGAAACTCTTCAATAAAGTTTGAAACTCCTTTAATGTTTAATTTCATCTTTGATCATTAATTACATCTGCAGATAGAGATAACTTTTTAAATCTTAATTTTCTCATTTAAGTTTACAACAGAGCTCATTGCCCAATAAATTTTATTTTAGTGCACATATAACGCCCGTGTATTGATGAGCCTTTTAAAAGAAACCTATAGCTCAATCAGAATAAAATTCTATTTATCTACTATATCATAACGTGAGAAAAGTCAACTTTGCAGCAGAAATTTTGAATTTCATAGAAACACTAAGATTTATTATTTATACACTTAATAAGACATGAAGACTTTTTTTCCCTTATAACTATCTACTACAAAAACAAGGTCTCATATTCTTCAAAGTACACCTCAAGCCCTTCTTTATATATATATATATACACACATATACATATACACATACATATACACATACATAAAATATCATGCCTAGAATCTCTCAGCACTAGTCATACTGACTGAGAGGTTGCATGGTTTTGTGTCCAACACTTCTGACCGTAGAGAAAAAGCCATTGAGAAACTTTCCAAGACACTACATTTTAATTTAGGGAAGCCATTGAACTTGTTAGTGAGATGGAGTAGATCTTGCTTTCTTCGTCTACTACAGAAAACAAGTAATAAGGAGTCCAAAACAAACATCTAAATACGCAAGGGTTTATTTGAGTCAAGACACCTCATGTATAGCATTTCCCATCCCTCAGGTTCTGCAAGGCAATTTTTCCTTTTCACTTCTGGCTTACGTGGGGATTGACACTGTGCATTACGCAACAGTACAACATTGGTGTTCTACATCTCTTATGCTGAAATAAGCACACTTCTCTTCTGGCTTAAATTATATTTGCTGTTCTTCCACAGATACACTGCAACTGGAGAAAAATGATCCTGACGTTATTAGGTCTTTGTAAGGTAGAAAACTGACAGGTCTGAGTGAGTGGCAGAACAAGCTCATGAAGTCTCTGTTTATGAATATATAACTCATTCTGCAATGGATTTTTTAAACTGAAGTGTGGGAATATTTCTGAGATAACAAACAGGTTTTTGTTCAAGTCATGAGGAACAGGCAAAATAAATAAATAAATAACATTTACTATGGACTTTCCTTTTTTTTTTTTTTTTTCCCCCCTCTCCTGTTTATCTGCATTATTCATAAGAAATTCCCTGCTTCACATTCTTTGCTTTCTTTACCTCTGTTCAAATTGCATATATTTGAAAAATCTTATTTGCTGGTTGATTAGTTTGTTACTTTACTGCCAGTATTGGATTATTTTTTTTTTATTTTTTTTTTTATTTTTTTTTTAAATCTAGGAATGTTAGGGAGGCATAGAAAGAACAAAAGATACAAAAATATTAGAAGCCACATGACTATAATTATTTTATTTTTTAAAAGATAATTAGCAAAACCTATTTATGACAGAGACCATTCTGTCTATTAAACCTAGCTGTATTTATGAAAAAAGAAGAATGGTGCTTAGTTTGACAGAGACAAAGAAGAGGGAGACCAAGTTGCTTATGATATTTTTAGAGACAGAGATAACAGACAGCCAGGTGTACGCATCCCAATGCTTTCTAGTCTCTGAAACCTCCAGTCAGAGGAATCATAAAATTAGCACGGTTGGAAAGACCTTCAGCTCATCAAGTGCCATCAGTAATCCATATCCCTTAGTGCCACATGACTATGTCTCTTAAATACCTCCAGGGATATGGGGACTCCACCACTTCTCTAAGCAGCCAGTTCCAATAGTTAACCAACCTCCCCGTGAAGAAATTCTTCCTAATGTCCAATCTAAACCTCCCCTGGCACAACGTGAAGCTGTTTCCTCTCATCCTGTCACCTGTGACCTGAGAAAGACAAAACATCCTCCTCATTGCAACCTCCTTTCAGGTAGCTATAGAGACCAGTGAGGTCTCTTTTCAGTCTCCTCATTACAGAAGGGGTCAGGTTATAGATTTAACTATTTGCATTATGCATAGGTAAGGAAGGAAAGTAATTTATATCAGCCCGTATTTGCTGAAATGTAATAGAGTATTAGGTTGACCCTGCTTCTTTTTCCCATGCCTATTCAAGTGGCATAAAGAGATGCAATATTTAAAGACGAACATTGCACTATTTAGACAGACAGTCTATTTACATTTATACTTCAGAGATTTTTCATTATTCTTATTCCAAAAAATTTCTAACAATATTTTCAGTATTCCTACTACAGTTAGGCTGAGAAGATAGCAGAAAAACTTTGGAGTAGTAAAAACATCCTACACTAAATAATCCTCTGCCTATTATGTTATTCTGTTGTTGATGTTTGTTTTTAATAGCTCGGTGGCACCACCAACTCCAGGGGACTCCAATCCCTTTTCATTTATAGATACAGAAATATTTTACCCATCTTTACCGAAACATATGTGGGAAAAAAAAAAAGCTGGTCTAATTCAGGCAAACATACAGCTAAAGCTTCACATTTGACATGAATTAGTCTGAAGACAGACACAGACAGTTTCTTTAGATTACAACTTAAAAAATTGCTCAGGGTTAGATAAAAACATGATAAACATAACAGACTCTTTTGGATGCGCTCCTTCAAGATTACTTCTCGGAGAGATTTATTATTCCTTATTCTCTGTGCAAAAGGCTCCATTATTGATAAGGTAAACGAAGGAGACCATGGACATCTCATTCTATTTTTTTTTTTTTTCTTTCTGCTAGGATTTACTCTAAGAATTTTTAAGTTACTTAAGCAAAAAGGTTTTAGGCAATTCCACATATTTTGGCAAGTTTGCTATTTCTGGATTTTTTTTAGTGAATTCAGAGCTCATTCTCAAGCTTAGTGCATTTTAACAGAAATAGTAGATAGTTCACTGATGTTTTTTATTGCTAAATCCCTATTGCATTTGAAGACCTTACCAGTCTGGAGTCAGACCTTACCACTGCCCTTTCTTTGTTCACTTACACCACACACCAGAGGACTCCCCAGAAGGGAGGCTGTAATTTCTGCACTCAATCCTCCTCCTATAGTCCAATTTCACTGTTTTTATTAATCCTACATTTTGTTTTTTCCTTGATCCCATTTTTCAGATGGGGAAAATAGCAATTAACAGCTTCCAAATTGCTGATTTACCTGTCTCTGATACACAGCCTTATACCTCACGTATCATTTATCAGCAGGCATTAAACCATATAGATTCCAGCTGTTGCAGCAGAGTTTTGTCCTGGAGAAATAAACAATTGATTTTCAAAACCAGCAATGACTAGGACCTGCCCTGACTAACAAATAGTATTTCCTTGGAGGTGGCATCTGACAATTAAACAATGATAATTTCTGAAGATTAGCTTGCTTCATTAAGGATTATTAAGAGATTAACATTTAATCCATTCCTGTACATAAATGATGAAGGGTGTGGAGAAAATGTTGAATCTCGTTCCTCTGGGTACAATTCTCTTTCACCACTTGGGAAGAATAAATTGCTGGTAAAAGGAAGAGGTTAATGGTGCACCTGTTTATTTGTCCTTAAAAAGAAAAAAAAAAAAAAAAAGAAAAAGAAAAACCAGACTCATCCCAGCAAGGAACATAGATTCTATGAACTGTAATCTCAAAGGTTCCCAATCTTTCTCACACTGCAACATTTACAGTGATTTTTAATCTTTAGATCTTTTTGCTTTTACTTGGGAACATATCCTACACCTTACGTAACTAATAATTTGTCTATTTAAAACCATCCTTCTTTGTCTTTGAGTTTTAACACGACACTTTAGGCACCTGAAAATACTGCATTCAATACCTTGTGCTCTCTGCCTTAGGAAAGTAAAGAGAAATACTGAAGTAATCCTTATGCCCTTGATTCCTCCTCCTCTCCTAATGAGATATTATGAGAATAATAAGAGTTGGCTTCTTTCCGATGGCCTTGTTCAGCCTTGACTCAGAGAGGTAATAGTTTAAAGAGATGAGATGATGCTGAGCAATCTTAGTGTTGTTTCAAAGCATGAATCCTATATTTGCAAATACAGTCTGATTGTGGTTCTGTATTTATCCTGGATAAGAATAATTTAGAGTCCGTAAGAGCCATTCACCATTTTCATTCCTTTTTCCAGTATGGTCCATCTCCAAGATTTTCTTATCCACCTCCCCTGAGCTTTCTGTTCTTCACTCTCAATTGAAAAATAGGTATAACCATGCATTAGAAATTATGCCTGTTTCCCATCAAAACAGCTCAAAGTTTGTTTCTGTTCATTGTTCTAGAACTTGCTTTTTTTTTTTTTTTTCCTTCCAGTCTAGTGTCTAGGTTATTGGTCCAATGTTACAATTCTATAACTTTAGCATGAAAGATAATAACAATATATTTATGATAACTGCTAAAAAAATAGGTATACGTTCAGAGTACTTAGTTTTCCCTCTGGAAGTCAAAGAATAAAGAAATATTAATTTTGAATAAATTCAGTCTTCATCAAAAACCTTTTTTAATCCATCCGAATAGTTTGGCATGAGTCAGTTATGTTAAATATTGAAGTTACATTTCCATGAAACGATTGGACCATAGCTCAAGTTATATCTTCAAGAATTACTTCCTTTGGTCTACTTACTAATAGACAACATCAACTGAAAATTACTATAAGGCCTGTTATTAGAATTAAATCTAAAAATAATAATAATAATAATAAAAAAATCTATACTTCATCTGTGGTTTCATTATTCAAGACGTCCATTATAATGTATTTTTCTCAGCTTCATTATACACACAGATTTTGTTTAGTGTAATGTTTGCCAGCCATATGAATTTATACTAACGTGCATTTGGAAAATCCATACAAGATGCATAAATTTTGTAAAATAACCCTCTTCTGGGCACCCACAGAAGTTCTACAATATTCTGGGACAGTGCAGAGAGGATTAGATTTTCTTTTTTGTTGTTGTTACAAAAAGATAAAGATGGATCTCACAGATCCATCAGAATTCCATAGAGATAGAACTCTCCATCTAACCTTAACAAATAATTCAAATACAGTGCTTACCTACTTTGTCTACAGCATTCAGAATTAGGAAGATTTTTTTACAATCCTTTAAAGTTTTGAACACATATATATTTTTACCCACTAAAGGAAACTTAGTGGAAATGAGAGAAAATCAGCAGAAACATAAGACACGGAAGGGAGGGGAAGCTTCCTTTGAAATTTAGAATCAGAGTGACTGTTCCTGCTTCTCTCCCTCATTGAAGTCTCCTTGATGCCAATTTCCCTATCTCCTCTCACCTGCTAGGAGGCATATGTATCTCTCAGCTTCCCAAGGTCTAACATTTGCACACAAATGTATCAAAAATGACAGAAAAATGATTTATGATTCCTTCCTTCAATACAGTTTGCATTTTGAGTAAGCCAAACAGTTTCCATTATCCAATATAAAGAACATTAGATAAAAATGCTTAGTTTCTCAATTTTGGACAAAATTAGGAGGGAGCATTTGAAAGATTGAGTCAAAAGAATTCCAAGCAGAATATCTTCATACAAATGTATCATTTGAGCTGCTTTATTTCAATGGGGAAGGAATATTTCCCCTCTTCAAGTGTTAGACAAGGTGTAGGAGTAAATGAAGGAAAGAGACCTTTTAAATGAGAATAATTTAAGTGAGTCACTGCTATCATAAGAAATACAGCAAATCTGATTCCTTTTCAGAGACGAGAAAAGCATTTGGGCATTTTGGTTCCATTTATCTGCTTGCAGGAACAAAGAACAGATGAGAAGTGGTGGGGAAAGAAAAATTGATAGACTTGCAGGGCATTTCATACCGCCCACTCTTGTACAGCTCACAATACTTACAACATTATTTACTACATGCTCTTCTTATTTATTTTGCCAGTACCAGCTAATAAACCTCAGTAATCTTCTCAACTGACTATCTAGCAATACAGAGAATAGTAAAAGCCTACACAGGCACTGACAGATTCAAGCTGAATAGGTGGAAAAATGGTGATGTTTCTAAAAGTTGAATTTAAGCTTCAAGCAAATCTGAAACTTGAGGTGAAATGTTGGGATCGTTTCCTGAAGTCCTTTTTTGTCCTACAGCAGCAGCCCTGTCAGCAGTGCTGAGCAGATCATAAATCCCCTGTCAGTCTGCACCGGTCCCTGTAGCGCCGCAGTGGTTTTGCATATCCATGTATAACTCTCATACAAGACAAGACAGGAAAATAATTTAGTTGTCCACACTTTTCTAGGCCTGTTAATTACCTCTTTTCTCTCCTGGTTTGCTCATCCCAGCTGGGAACTGCATCTTCCTCAAATAATGTAGAGCTAGTATTTATTAAGCATTTAACTGACCAAACCAGGTTGAGGAAACACAAATTGGGTATTGGAAAATTAACAAAGCAAAGCGGCCAAATCAAATTCTATTTTACCTTAGGTCTGCTGAGAGTATTTGCAGCCCGAGTAAGCTCTCATTCATCCTCTGCCTTGAAATTCCTTATGCTTGCTACTAATATATATGAACCAAATATAGACTGTAATTCAGCTTTGGACAGCTGCTGAAGTTTTTCTTCAATACTTTCTGAAGCTCTATTTAACCCAAAGACACCATCGTTCTTTATATTTTAGACACATATATTAGGTATCCTAAATCCTCCCAAAGGAAGAGGGAGTCTGCCAAAGAAAATAATGGTTGGTGCAAAGGCCAAGTCACACAACCTCACTAACAGATCATCACAGCAACTCTCACAAAGAAAAAAAAAAGCAGGCAACGAAAATTGTCATGGATAAGTAGTATATAAGAAAAATATGATTGAAGAGAGAGACTGTTTTTAATCATGAATTGCTGAAATTTAGGGTAAACTACCAACATGGTTGTGCTTTATCAAGATATGTAATTACAGCTCCATTTTTGTTGTCCTTTGTGACACAGATTCCAGCAAGGTGTTTGCAAAGACTACTCTTATAATGATACACAAGCAGCATATTGCCATTGTAAAATGCTCTGTAAACAAAACAGAGTGTTAATTGAATGTTAAAATTCTGGATTTGGCACTTGGAGGCTTTGTCAGGATTGGAACGAACGGTAGCCCACTGGGAAGCAGGAAAATAATAGCTATCATAACACTGCTAAGTGCGCTGCAGACTGCTGATTCAAGGACATATGCAACAGTCAGGTGGATTTAAAGCCACTATATTCGCATCTGTACGCAGCAGGAATCATGCAAGGCAATGATGTAGGGAATATCTCTATGAATAAAATATAACCCAAGGTTGTTTCTAAAAGAGAGGGATCTGTCTGTGCTAGAGTCCGAAAAACTGGTGATTGGCTCCAGCCTGTGTTCTGTGCTAGACAACACATTTGCTTTTCTTTAAGTTACCTGGCTCTTGCTCAGTACATCTACTACACATATTAGGGATGTCTAAAGCATGCTGCCTGGATGATGTGTAGCTGTGGGATCGCTGGACTTACAAAACCCTGTCCTAGGCAGCAGCAGCACACAAGTTAAAACTGGCTACCAAGGTGGAGATGCTGAAGGGCAGCTGAGTTTGGCACAGCCCTGAGGGTGTCCATACAGCAGAGTCAGCAGTAGCACCGGCAGGGCTGTAGTTAGCATAGGTAGGAAAGCAATGCCATGATGCTTGCTACCACCCCGAATGTGCCAACAGAGCACACTTATGTGCACTACACACTGCATGGGATTTTCACAGCTGCTAAAGTAAAGAAATGTGGGGAATGAACACATGTGAAAATGACAGCTTTGCCTTCTGTTGTGGACTTGCCATCCATACAACATCAGTTTTCACAAGTGGCACTGCAAAACTCTTGGATGACTTTGTTTTAGCAATGTCAGTTCATTACTATTAAGGCATCATAAAACATTTACTGAAGCACAGTAATATAAACAACCAAATACGTCGGTTTAAGATCAGTAAAAAAAAAAAAAAAAAAAAGTTTCATGGGAAAAAAAAAAAAGTTTTAAGTTATTTACAGAAGATCTTAGCAGGAAAAATTGAAAATCCAAGACAACCCACCAACATGTGTCTTCTGGAGCAGCTACATACAAGAACTCCTGCTAGTCCCTGGTAGATTTTCTTAACAAGACAGATTTGATCTCACATTTCAGACCTTCAGTAATTCAGTTGCATGTCATATGTTAATTAAACTGAAGGCGCAAGGCATGTGCAGGATTATGGATGGATGGAACCATCTAAAGTAGAGACATTTATAACAGATAGGGATTGACAGGAGCGAGATCACTTGGAGAACCAGAGGACAGCTTTTTTGTTCATTAATGGTTGGTACAGAAAGAGGAGCCCTAGTGTAGTATGCTGGTGACACAAATTTTGCAGTAACGTTGATATTAGTCAGCTGGGATATCAAACAAGAAATTGCATGACTGAAAACAGGGGAAATACACAATTGATGTAACTTAATACTACCAGGTACAAGGTCACGCATATAATGATGAGCAAGAATTATGGTTATAAACTGAGCATCCTGAAATTAGAAATTGCCTAGGGGTAACAGATCAAAATGCACTTCTCTTCTGTGGAGGAAGTAGGGAAAAGGAAAATCAGTAAACTCCTGTGTGGGCAGAGATATTGCCAAGAAGAGGTGGTAAGCATTAATAAGCACTCTACAAGGCACTAGTTTTGTTTTGAAGGCTCTGAACATTCACATTCACCTGGGTTAGAATATACAGAAGAATTAAAACCTGAGGAGAAGCAGAGAGACATTGTAATTAGGGAAAAGGCTTCAATCTTAGGAGAAAAAGCTAAAAGCCTAGCTTGTTTAGGCTAATGATTGCTCTTGGAAAACACTTCAGGGACGCACCAGGAAGGGAAAATATACTTTAGCTTAAAAAAAAAAAAAAAAAAAAAAAATGTAATACTGGCACAGGAACAAATGGGTATAAGTCGCCTTGAATACATTTAGGCAGGACATTAGAGGATAATTTCAAACTATCAGGAGAGATCCTGGAATGGCCTCCTGAAGAAAATAATAATAATAATAATAATACACAGAACAGCTTGAAGATGGGATTTATCTAATTCATTAAAAGGATTATATGATATATTCACAAGTCACAGCAGAGGACTGCTTCTGATGACCCAGAAGCTCCAGGAATACTGTCTCCACTGTTCAGTGGCAGCTGTATTTTAAATCATGACTTATATTTCATCTTTATATTAGAAAAATTTTAAAAGGTCTGCTCAATCATAAGAAAATTCATGTCCAATTCTTTTCCAGCCCCCACTATGTAGCCATGTCGATTTTTATGAAGAAAGAATGGAACGCTTTACATTTTCCTCAGCTGAAAAATATTATTGCAAGCTACCCTTAAAACTGTCATCTTGTTGAAACCCAACAAATGAAAGGTGTAAATGTCAGGTCTTCCACATGCCTGTCAATCTACAGATACCTCAAGTCTCAGAAATATTTGTGCTACATGATAAATGTGAATAGATGACAATTTCAGAATTTATGAATACATTTCATTTATTCTTATTATACTTTCAAGTATTTTATGTAGTTAAACAGGCATTAAACAACTGATTGTCCCCTTCGAGGAGACACTGGAAATAACTATTAATATTTTGGTTTTACTCTAAGCATTGATCAAAGACAAGCGTGTAGCGTAGCTCTTTTATATTTCCATTGAAAAATGTTAAACCATAGCACTGAACTTCATGTTTCCTTATGCTGATTGAAGAGCAGACAACATTTACAAAAAAATGAATAATATTTGCATAGCCAATGAACATCTAATAATATTCAGTAAGACATGTAATGTCAAATTTGCATGAGATATTATCTTTTATAAACAGCTAATGTCTCCCTCATTATCCCCTTCATGAATATGTTGAGGGTTTTTTTTCATTTTTAAGTGTCTCATAATTTTCATTTGATAGGTTATAAAAATAACAACCTGATTTGGATATTAGCTTAAAATGTTAATCACATGTACGCAGTTCAGATTGGATTTGATATAAATCAGTGCTATCAGAATTTATGCACACTACAATAAGATGTCTCTCATTTTAAAGCATTCGTGCTATCAACTTTGCATAGTAAGAAAAAGTTTGATCTGAAATTGTGAATATTAGGATGAGTAGACACTACTAAGTCTGCTTCATCCACAAAGAATACATTTGTTTCAGACAATGATTTGTCTGTAATTAACGCTAATTAACTTTATACTCTGGGTTAGTTTCTATATAGCAATGAGCAGTCACACTATTACTTGATGTCTCAGGCTTACATTCGTTGGACCTTTATCTTGTTCAACTTTATGGAAGGAACTGGCAGCTTTCACTTCATACTGTTTTGCAGATTAACACTGAACAGCCCATTTTTCTTTCTCTGTTTGAAAACAGAGAAAGATACTTTGCTCACATTCACAAACCGTGAGCGAACAGAGAGGGCTCTATTCTGCCCACCCTCAGCAGGTCCAGGCTGGTATGACTTGGCACTAGTACAGTGGCTTCTAACTTACCCTTTTGTACTGCAAGTAGGATACCAACTTCTGGGATCTCTCTCAGCTGAAGCTGGATGGAGCATGCACAAAACCATTTGCAATATAATGAATGGCTTCAGCAGTCAGCCCTCATTATTGCCTGGAAGACTGAATGAGCTCACCCCAGTTGTTCACTGTATTTCAGATATTTTCTATAAGTATAGGAGTTTAGATAACATCTCTATTAACTTAACCTTCTCTGTATGTATAAATATGGTAGCCTAAGCAGCTAAAATCATACATTAAACTCATGCACATTTACAGTAACAAGCTCCAATAAAAGATGTATTGTGTATTCCTGAAAGTAGGTATTACTGTTAATTTTGAATTTATTCAAATCTGAAACAATGCTTTCTTTGTAAGAGTCCCACTTCTGTTCTGGCACAAGATACTGATGTAATTAAAATGATTTTCATACAATTTTTCCTTGAATAACTATGAGAAATCTGATGCAGAAAAATCAGGTTAACTTAAAAAAAAAAAAAAAAATCCAGCTGAATCCCCAGCCTCACAGACTCATTCAAAAACATGACTGCTCACGTGCAAGTTGACTCCACAGAGTTTCCCCCAGCCTATCACATCCCAAACACTTCATATGCGCAGCACTCGCACAGCCCAGCTGCACACGCAGGCAGAACAAGCTCTGTGCTCCTCCAGCACGGTGGTTATGGCTGGTGGAAGTTTGCACAGAAGCACATGCATCATTTTGTGCCTCAATTTTGCCATTTATAAAGCAGATTCCCTTAGTGCAGACCCCTATTTAGAGATGAGGGCTAATGCTTAAATTAAAGCATAAATATGCTTTCTCTCTGAACCAACCACAAAACTTTCTTCTTGATTGAACCCTATAAATAGCCACTCATGCCTAACTTCCGTGAGAGGTTATTTCTTATAACTATTAGGAGTGCAGTAAATTAGTTTCATCCCTTCATTTTCAAACTCCACTTGAATAGTTGGAAAGGAGACAATGGCACTGCTCTTTCAGGCTGAGGCAGGTATTTTGCCCCTGGTTTCTATTTCAGTTTTTTTATTTCACTGTTGTTGCCTGAGGTGCATAAATCATTCACGTATCAAATCACCATAACAGAGACCAAAATGCATTCTGTGAAGCTAGGAAGCCCTCAAGGATAGCACAGGGGGTTAAATGAGCACTTTTGTTCAGTTCATTGCTTTGATCTGGCAAGGACCTTGCCGTGGGCTCTGGCAGCAGCAATGTATGTCTCATGCCGTGACGCACCTACCGACTGGCAGAAAGCACCATCATCTCATCCTGTTCCATGAGATTTAACTCAGAAGTATAGACAAAGCCAAATACTAATAATGGTAGAAGAGAAGAAATAACTCCATGTTCCCATGCACTGAGCCTTTCCAATTTCTGACCCCAAATTTGGGAGTTAGGATACAGCCAAGTCTTGCAAGCAGCTGTGGCTGATGCACCAGAACTAACCCATTCTCTGCAGAAGTGCTTGTTTCTTCCCTTCCCAGAGCAAGTTACAGTCTGGTTCAGTAGTCAAGGAAGCCAGACCCCAAACTTTTGCATTCTAGCAGTCAGCACAGGCATTTCTTATGCAGAGAGGGCTGCTGCAGTTAGAGGCAGCTTGAAGAAAGAGACTTCACTGAAACTGGAAGTAAGGGATGGAGGCTTCTGACATCCAGCACACCAGGAGGAGTGGCACCTTTCACAAATTCCACTCAGCACTTGCATACATCCTTGCAATGGATCAAAAAAACAAAAAAACAAAAAAACAAACAACAAAAAAAAACAGGTATACCACAGCTGCAAGAGGCAGAATCATCAGGAAGAGGCTGTTGTCTCAGGCTCAGACAGTATTTCTAGGCAAATGCATAAGGTCACCACAGTGCACATTCCTACTTTCTCTGCTGAAATAAAAATTGGCACCAACAGTCAGATTGCATGAAGTTCGAGGGCACAGCATCCACTTATCTTGCATCCTTCAGAAGAGAGAGAGAGATCAGATTCCTTCACAGGAGGGTAGAGATGTTTCACAGCGAGTGAATGAGCACCAGATTCAATATCAAGAACATCTGGTGCTGTATATGTTCTTGAGGATGGCAATAGGACCAGCCTGGGCAAAGCCTGCGGGGCCCCATAGGGTGTTTAATGCCATTGCTGCAGCAGTATCTGGAGATGGGGAAAAAAGCCTGCAGATTTACCTTCTCCCTGACTTTCTCCGACTGGCAAGTGCATGATTCAGGTCCACAATTGCCAGAACCTTAAAAGACAGCATAATACTTATTCTACTGAATCACGGTAGATTTTACCTTCTGCTGAAAACATCTCAAGCAACGCTAATTTTGAAAGCTATTTCCCTACAATGAAAATGAGATAAACAAGAAGAGAAATGATATCAAAACAAACCTGAAGTATGCAAACACACAGGAATGGTTTGTATCTTCCAAAGCTTTGGCAGATGTACGTTTATTCTGAGTAAATGATAGACCTGCATATATTTCAGGCAAAACAAGAAAAAGGAGAGAACATCAATATTTATTTTGCTTCTCCAAGAATTCCTGGTTATTAAAGTTACTGCTGTGGCTGCCAATCACAGGTTCAAATCTTATTTGTGCAAATTCAGGTTTACAAATCTGCTTTCCCTATGATAAATTAAAACTTGAAGCGAAACAGAAAGGAGCCAGTGAACTGCTGGAGTCACTGTGGAAAGCAATCTGTGCAGTGCGGGCACAACTTTTAATCATAGGCAGTAAAAGTGAAGGAAAAAAAAAAAAAAAAAAAACACAGCCCACAAATGCTAATTAGAGATGATCAGCTTAGCCTTCCACAGTCATATACATGTGCATAACTACAGCTGCATACCATTCAGCGAGGCTCCCCAGGTCCCAGCATCTTGCATGCAGGCTGGACCTAAGATATACAACCCTCAGCAGTCTGGCTGGCTTGAAAATAAGGCCTCACATCAGTAAATCCTCTCTAATCTAAGTCCTAGAGAAGCCAATGGAAAAGCTCACACTGACTTCTCATTCAACCTGAGGGTCCTCAGAGTAAGTCTTTACTCATGCTCATATCACAGCAGCACTTTTTCAGGCTGTTTCTCTTTTACACAGGAGATTTTTTTCAATCTTCAATAGAAGTGAGGTTGGGCCAAATACCTGTAATGATTGCTCCTGTAACCAGTCTCAGCAAACGCAAAGCCATTCACATCTGGTGACACATGCACACGACTGAGCTAATTGGTCCAGGATTCTGTTTAGAGTTGTAGACTCTCCACTTTTATATGAAAGTTTTAAAAGGTATTTATTAGCTACAGAGAGGAAAAAATATTCTCGATTAGCAAGACAGTGCGACAACATCATTTCTGAGCTCACAATAAGCTGCTGTCAACTCTTGCAGAGCACGCAAAATAGAAGTGGGTTTTACAGCCTGTCACCATCTCCTGACAGGCAGGTAAGGCACTTGTAATAATCAAAACAAGACTCCTTTCTGGGCTCTAATTTCTCCCTAGGATACACTACAAGATGACAGTCTTCAGCTAGTTCACAATTAGACGGTGTTTTTTTCTCCCAGCGTAAAAATTGAGCACCTACCCAGAGACTACCAGAGAGCTGAGCTCTCCTTCAAACTCTTTTTTCCGAGGCTGACAAGTAACACAGGGGATCCCGAGCCCTGTTTGACATGGGAAAGGTTTGCACAGCTTGGGGATTTTGAGCAGCAGCTGTAACGGGAAGCAGGCACTTCCCTGGAGATTGTGTTACAAGAAACAGCCACCACATTACCCTGTGGGGTCCCCTTTAAACTCTGTGCTATATAACCATTTCTGAAGCAGTAACAAAAATTTGGGGAAAACAATCACTCGTAACCCCCAGGTTCTTACTCCAGGAGTAGCTAAGCTCTAACAAAGCCTGAAGATGGATGTTTGAGATGTTAACATCAGTTTGGAGCACACGTTCAAATTTCTTGTAAACAGGTGAAAACAGCAGACCACCTAAGTACAGTCCTAAGGTAGCTAAATGAGGCAGATTGAAAGTGAGGGCTTCAGACACATTTAATGAGTGAATGTTGATGCTTCCAGACCTGCCGGCCAGATGGGCTTATTTCTACAAAGCCCAAGGATGGAAAAATGTAAAAAGCCTCCAGGTGTCTACTGTACATTTCAATCTGTGATAATATTCAAGAGATGACAACTCTGATAAATTAAAACCCCAGGAGGCAAAGCCAAAAACAAAGAGAATTTATAGAGAAGAAGTAATTTATGCAGCAACTTATGGAAACAAAATAGCAATTAAAGCAGCTTCCTACAAAAGAGCTGTAGTCCATTTATTTAATAAAATCCTTTTTTTTTTTTTTTTTTTTTTTTTTTTTTTTTTTACTGCTAGTCTGGAAGAAACTTATTTGCTAGCCTTCACCATTACTCAAGTTTTCTTTTTCCATTGGACTCACACCACCTGTTTTCTGCACTGTTAATGCCAGTTATGTTGCATAACAATATATTATTTACACTTTGCACTAAAATTGTGATGAACTTTGATCACAAACCTGGGTGAACCACAATTTGGGCGTAAAACATCTTAAACACCAGTTTAGACAACTGTGATTTGTTGATTTCAGTTTAGCTGAAAGAGTTTTCATCAGGAATGTTTTCGCACTTTTTTTTTCAGTTTAGAAGAAAAAGGCTGTTGCTTTCTTGATTGAAGATGATGTGCCTGAACTATGACATACCTTAAACCAACTAATGTCAGTAAGGTGCTCTGAAACAAGAAAATTATTTTTCTCAACTAGGCAAGGAAACATTCTATTGAACTTTTTAAAAATACCCCTGTGGGTAATCTTATTACAACTTCAGTGCTCTGTAGTTTCAATACATCAAGGTTTTATGGCATATCACATTTCTACCATACATTCTTTTGTTAAAATTCCAAGTTCTCCAAGAACAGGAGGTTCTTCATTTTTCATATTTAGCTATATTTTAATATACTGAAATTGTTTATCACCCAGAAGCTGAACTGCTGCCCTACAAATACTCACTAAAGGTATGATTCTGCTGCTGAGAATATTCAGGTAAGGCACTTGAAATAGAAAACGTTTAACTAGCAATGTAACAAAAATAAAAAATAGAAATTTAAGAAAAGCTAAAATATCAGTGTATCCAGAGAGGAAATGAAACTTAGGTGACTTCACACTAAAACACAGGGTCACTAGTATTGGGGGGTTTTCAAATCCCCTGCTTTCTGTGAAATACTATTTGTATTAGTAATGTCTCAACCTAAACCATGAGTTGTTTTTTTTGAGACTTTTTCCAAAGCTAATCAGTATCGTGAATCTGCTCATGGAGGCACCTCAACAGTTTTGTCATTAAATTGTTACTTTCTTATCATCAGTGACATTTGAAAGATGTTTATTTTTTTCAAATGATGAACTTTGTGGGTTAGGAAATGTGGCGTATGTGTCTTGACAGGTATATTCACTATTAGCTTGCAGTCATTAGTGTACCTGTATAAATCTAGGCCTCATTTTTCTCAATTTTAAAAACTATTTTTATAACTCAACATAACTTTGAGAATCATGAACCTTCTCAAATTAACAATGCAGTATCTTATGTCCATATCCTTAAAAAGTAACATAGCTTGGCTACATAAAATCAAATTCTTATTTCACTTATCAAATTTCTTATATGTAGCCTGCTGAAAAACACCTTATTTTACAATTTACTTCACAACCACCAGATTAGTTACACTATTCACTAGCTCACTGCCTTCCCAAAATCCCATATAAAAAAAATTGTCCATAAAAATTTAATCTGTTTTAGGTTTTCCTTCTTTCAGGATCCCAAACTGAACGAACAGTGAAAGATGGTATGAGTTTTGAATAGATGATGGAGAGTGCAGGTTTTCCAGTGCTGTTAATGTTAATCCATCTCTTTCTCCTCGATATACCTGCAATCTTTGTAGACCAATAAGATACAGAATTTCTATACTGGCATTCCCTAATGAGCAGAAACTTCTGCCTGAGAATCTTGTAAACAACCCTCTCAAATGCTTTCAAAAGCATCTCACTAAAATATTGCTACTAATAAAAATGTTTAAGTTTAAATCCTACCACGTTTGCCCTGGAAGTTCTACTGTCTGAGAAGCATAATCCCTGAAGATGTATTTGCCTGCATGAGCTGGAAACCTGAAACGACAGTCGCTGAGACCATTCAGTAGCAGCAACCTCCCAAATCTCTGTTAATTCTTTAAACATCATCATCAGCTAATCCATTGCACATCAAAGCAGAAAAATCTCAGAAAGTTCTTAAGTAATCAGTCTAGAAGCCTGCTCACAGCCCAATATAATAAATCCATTAGGTCCAAACAACCTAAAAACCTTATCCCAAGGAGTATTCTAAACCAGAAAGAAGTGGGACTAAGAGCTTTTACAAGTGTCCCAAGGAGGGGAACCTTGACTTCACAAACCATTGAGGAAAATAAACACTTAGCATATATAAATACATTTTATCACCAGAACTTCAAAATTCATAATAAAGCTATATCATTATTATTAGACATTCAGAATTTAAGCTACTGGCTAAGAATAGAACAAGTCAGTGATGTTATTGGTACTAAATGCATCTCCATTTTCAATGAGAATAGAAAAGAAGAGAGAAAGGGGCTTGGCATCCCTCAATGAATTATTGGGCTATATGGCAATAAACTTAGCACTTACGTTGTAAAAGGAATTGTAAATGGAACCACAAGACCTGATTTATGATGGATCCTTTACTATATAGATCCTGGTTTGAGATCTAGATTAATTCTTTAATAAAGATGTTATCCATCACTGTAAAAGACCTGCCTTGGTTGTTTATTTGCCTATCATGAACAAGGAGTGTTAATTATGTTGTTTCATTTATAGTAGGTCTTCCCTAATATTTACAGTCTGCCACACTGCAATGTCTTACACAGGAAATATTATATTTTCAATTGAAACTGACTTATTAAATTGAAAACCTTTTTTCGTCATTGTAAGCCATATATTGTATTCCCACTTGCACTGCTACAGAATACAAATGGGAAAAAAAATTATACCTTTACTTAGTTTTACTGTAAAAAAATAAAGTTTTATATTCTTTCAATCATCAATAAAAGGAATATCACTACAAACAAAATAAAGCTAAGAATTAGTTTTAAAAGTATCCAAATATCATTAACTGTTCTGAAAACATTTCTGCATGTAACGGTATAAATGTCAAGTTGAGACATTCTGGCCTGTTTTCTATTAACTTGAATAGAAACGTCATCAGGAGAGCAGTCCTTACACATTCTTACCTGATATTTTAGTTATAGGTTCTCTTTCAGGACAAATCTGCTACAAAGTTAGGAAGTGCACAAGTCGATGGGGCCGGACGGGATCCACCCGAGGGTACTGAGAGAACTGGCAGATGAGCTGACCAAACCGCTTACCATCATTTATCAACAGTCCTGGCTATCGGGGGAGATCCCAGTTGACTGGCGGCTAGCAAACGTGACGCCCATCTACAAGAAGGGCCGGAGGACTGACCCGGGAAACTACAGGCCTGTCAGTTTGACCTCAGTGCCAGGGAAGCTCATGGAGCAGATTATCTTGAGAGTCATCACGCAGCACTTGCGGGGCAAGCAGGTGATCAGGCCCAGTCAGCATGGGTTTATGAAGGGCAGGTCCTGCTTGACGAACCTGATCTCCTTCTATGACAAAGTGACGCACTGGGTGGACGAGGGAAAGGCTGTGGATGTGGTCTACCTTGACTTCAGCAAGGCTTTTGACACCGTTTCCCACAGCATTCTCCTCAGGAAACTGGCTGCTCTTGGCCTGGACTGGCGCACGCTTCGTTGGGTTAGAAACTGGCTGGATGGCCGGGCCCAAAGAGTTGTGGTAAATGGAGTCAAATCCAGTTGGAGGCCGGTCGCTAGTGGCATTCCCCAGGGCTCGGTGCTGGGGCCGGTCCTCTTTAATATCTTCATCAATGATCTGGATGAGGGGATCGAGTGCACCCTCAGTAAGTTTGCAGATGACACCAAGTTAGGTGCGTGTGTCGATCTGCTCGAGGGTAGGAAGACTCTGCAGGAGGATCTGGATAGGCTGCACTGATGGACTGAGGTCAACGGTATGAAGTTCAACAAGGCCAAGTGCCGGGTCCTCCACCTGGGACGCAATAACCCCAAGCAGAGCTACAGGCTGGGAGATGAGTGGTTGGAGAGCTGCCTGTCAGAGAAGGACCTGGGAGTGATGGTTGATAGTCGGCTGAATATGAGCCAGCAGTGTGCTCAGGTGGCCATGAAGGCCAACAGCATCCTGGCCTGTATAAGAAGCAGTGTGACCAGCAGGGCTAGGGAGGTGATCGTCCCCCTGTACTCGGCTCTGGTGAGGCCGCACCTCGAATACTGTGTTCAGTTTTGGGCCCCTCGCTACAAGAAGGACATCGAGGTGCTTGAGCGAGTTCAGAGAAGAGCGACGAAGCTGGTGAGGGGCCTGGAGAACAAGCCCTACGAGGAGCGGCTGAGGGAGCTGGGATTGTTCAGCCTGGAGAAAAGGAGGCTCAGGGGTGACCTTATCGCTCTCTACAGGTACCTCAAAGGAGGCTGTAGCGAGGTGGGGGTTGGTCTGTTCTCCCATGTGCCTGGTGACAGGACGAGGGGGAATGGCTTAAGTTGCACCAGGGGAATTTTAGGTTGGATCTTAGGAAGAACTTCTTTACCGAAAGGGTTGTTAGACATTGGAACGCGCTGCCCAGGGAAGTGGTGGAGTCACCATCCCTGGAGGTCTTTAAAAGACGTTTAGATGTAGAGCTTAGGGATATGGTTTAGTGGGGACTGTTGGTGTTAGGTCAGAGGTTGGACTCGATGATCTTGAGGTCTCTTCCAACCTAGAAATTCTGTGATCTGTGATCTGTGATTTGCACAAAAAAAAAGCCACACAAACAAAAACTAAACACTAGCTACTACACTGTCATCCAGAAATGGAAGAGGTTTTGATACTAAAGCTACAAACTTTGAATTATAGGTTACGTCTATTGCAAAGACATAACCTATTTTTCAAAGGAGTTAAGTATAAGTGCAAATTGTTAGGTTAAATAGCAGTCGGAAGCTTAATTATGTGACATTCACAGTCACATTCAGCCTTGACCAAATACCACTGAAACCAACGAGCACATTCCATTGATTTCAGAAAGTTCTTCATTACACCCATACTCATTTCCTTCTGACCAATAAACTGGTGGCATTTTCTCAATATTCTTTTGCAGGCTTCCTTGTTTGCTTCCTCTGTGATCACTACAGTCTCTTAAAAAAATAAAAAATAATTTTAAAAATGAAGTAAAATAAAAATTAAAAAAAAAAAATGGAAGGAAGGTAATACTTTTGCAATACTTCTGTATCCTTTAATCCAACTTCTGACAGTTATCTACATTGTCATTTTATTGTTGTAATGAAATAGACAGTCTTTAAGATTTCTTTATCTGTTATCTGTGGATTAGAAATACCGTGATGACAAAAAAAATAAAAGTAAAAGTTCTAGCAACGCTCAAATTTAGAAAACAGAAGAAAGAACTTGGAACGTCACTTTTTTTTTTTTTCCCCTCCAATTTCATCTGCAAACACAAAATGTAAGCACTGTCTGATTAAAAATCAAATATCAAACCCTGAAGTTTCTCGAGTCTCTGCAGCTCAGCATTGGCTTAAGAAATGTTTTGGACAAATGTTCAGATAAGGCAAGTTATTTTTTCCTAATTCTATCTTGTAATACTATCAGTTGCATTTCTTTATCACTGTAGTGCTAGCTTCATCTAAAAAAAAACAAACAAACAAACAAAAATCTTATTCCTTCCCTAGTTGTCCAGATTATGTACTAATTTACATTTTCATTCTTTTGGCTTTGAACAGTACATTGTTGTGCTTCATTGTTTGTTTTATCCCCAGGTAAGCCAGCAAAGCAGTACCTAGAACTTTTACTAAAATCTACTTTATAAAAAATACATACTTTTGATTTACAGCTCAAAATCCATAGACATTTTTTCCCTGAATATACTGGGACACCCATTATAATTTTATAATATCTTAACGTACTTCTGTTCCCTTTCAAGCTTCCCTCTTTCTCTGAAAGAAATTCCAGTCAGTGGCCATGTAGTCCTGATTGAAACATGCACAAGGCTGACCTTTTAATTTTGTTTTCATTTGCCTTAGAGATAATGAAAGACCAATGTTAATGTTTTGTAGCTGGACACCTGTATGTTGTCAATTTTCCTTTAATACCCTGTGGTAAAAACTGCTTATCTGATGCTCAACCTATACTCACGCTACCCAAAGTGTTTTTGCTTCTGATTTACATGATTAACTTATTTAATGAGGCAGAAAGAAGGTCTCATCCATTGTAGTTAGTCACAAGTAATGCCGTACTGAATAAACAGTAACAGCACATTAATCTCCCTGACTTTTCATTATTATCCACTACCCGGAATACATTTGTACCTGCTTTTGTGGTTAAATGCACCTGTTTTCTGCTTTTAAAAAGGAAAGAAAAAAGCAACCCCAAAATTATGACAGCGACTATTAAGAACTGCACTTTAAATACTGAAGAAAGTACATCAGAACCCAAGAAGCACAGTTTTTGTGCAGCCATCTGTTAGAGGTCATGCAGACACCTGACATCATTAGGGAAGTTTAGGAAATGAGAGCTTATGAAAAAAAATTACCCACAGGGAGGGGAGCACATGCGTCAGGGCTCTCTCTCTTCTCCTTTACGTGGGAGTAAAATAACTACAGATGAACAAAAGGTCATGGTTTCCTACGTTGGTGACAGAAGTCCATCATGCTTACCTATGCACAAGTGTATGCCTGCCCCTTACAGATGGGTGCCCATGTTGGCATCCTTCCACACAGAATCAGTTTCAGGGTGAGGAGAGCATAATTATGTATTGCCTACCAATTTTTTGCCAAGGAGGTAAAATACACAGACACAGAGGCAACTGGTTGAGCCTGTCAACACTACTGTGTTTAAACAACTTCAAAGCACATCCTACTTCCCAGTCAAAAGATCACTTACGTAGGCTGATAATTCACGGATTTTGTCCCAACTACCATACCCCAGCACTGAGTAGACATAGTCCAAAGTGTGATGACAGTAAAACCCCTTCATTACAATCTTGGCTGTAAAACTTTTTTTTTTTTTTTCTTCCCCCCCTCTATTGTTAGAGGCTTTATCTCTGGGAGCTGCCCCATGTCAGGAGGGCTGGTACATCAATATTAAGAAGTCACGCACTGCAAACACTGTCTGGCACAGCAAGACAGCGTGCACAAACAGAACATGAAATTGCAGCAGCACTCCTTGAAAATAAATCCTTCTGACTTATTTGTGTCTTCTCAGTAAAACCACTAACAAAGTCAGACTGCTCACACATCTTAAACACTTTTTTTGCCTTCCAGCATGGGTGGAACAAATGAAGATGATGGAAAGGTCTTCTTTCCAATGTCCTGCACCAACAAGAAACCTCTTTTTATTGCAGAAGCCTTGTTATTAAGACACCATTGTCCAAAACAGGCGATGAAGACATGGGTGATGAACACTGTCCAGAGGTAACCCCAAGTCATTTTTTTTCCTTAAGCACAATGCACCAATGTTTGGCTGAGATCTTATAAGAAAACAAGTCAATAAAACAGGCTGACAGCTTTCAGGGACTGGTAGGAATGTTGACAAGAGGTGCAGAAATTTCTAAGTGTAGAAAAACAACAGAAGAAAAACCTGAAGAGACAGGAGGAAAAACCTGCCAAGACAATACAGAGAGAGGCTGGGATTCACTTTTGTTTCTTTTCTAAATGCGTTGCAATAATACAGGTCTGTGATGAAGCAGGGTAGTAACACTTTGAATAATAACAGAGCGGGATGAAGAATTCCATATTTCCCATCAATATTTAGAAAGATGAGCACACCTCTCTCTAGTAAGCAAAGTGCACAGCAGACTTCTACTTGGAACAGCTTCTGAGCCACTTGTACTCCACACTTATAGTTTAATAAATCTTGAGGCTACATGTATACTCCAGGAGACTAGAAAACCATGTAGTTGCAATAGCTTTGTAAAATATCTAACCTAAACATTCTTAGGAAATAACACAAAGGCAAAGAACTGGCTGGCTATACGAGATTAATTCTTTTTGAATTTTATTTCAGAAACAGACTGGAGAGGAGGGATTTGGAAAAAGGTTTTTATAAGGAAAAGCAGTAGTTGATTGTAAGCAAGATATTCTTAAACAATTTAGAAATAAAGTCTATGTTGGTAAAATCTATTGATGATGCAAAGAACAAGAAGGTAAACATCAAGGACAGGGCAGTCATAAGAGTAAACACAAACTGCTTGATAAGCTTGCAGTATTCAAGGAGAACGCATCTTAACATAGCTGAATGTGAAGTTGTGTCATGTACAGTGATCACCCTCCCAAAATGAAGAGTTAGGTCCCTGAAAGGGAGCAGGGGGAAAGTTACACTGTGCTAACAAGTCAATGCGAGCAGCCACCATGATAATAGTTGTTAAAAAATGGTAATTACTAAATATATATCACTAGGAAGGTATTTTTGATTCTGAAAAAACTGGTTATAGCTCCAATATCAACTTTTTTTTCATTAAAAATTTTTAAAACTATATGCTGCAGTCAAGAAAGAACATCTTACAGTTGAAGGCAGAGGTTTTTAAGCTCATCAAAAAGACAAGTGGAAGGAGACTTCATTAGAGGGTGTATGTACTGCTCAAGAAGAAAAACTGCTGGTACTGAAAGACTGCCTAATCCAGTTATGAAGCCAGCGTAATAACCAGTGCTTGGAAGCTAAGCCAGACAAACTGAAATGATGCACACATTTTAAAAGCGAGGGATTAGCCAGTTGAGCAAACAGAGAATGTCTGGTTCTCTGTCAGCAACTGCTGGACTGTGTTATTTTGGTAGGTTTTTTCTCTCTGACCACTCTGGAAATGGAGCTGATAGCTTTATTTTCCAATGGAAACTGTTTATTAAAGAAGGTCCTCACCAGTGTTAGTCAATTCAGGAATTGCACTACACATAAGTTTCCCCAAAGTTGAGCAAAGGATTGTTTGCAATAGGAAAAAAAAAAAAAATCTACTAAAATGAAATATTCAAAAAAATAAATATATCTGCCACATACCCAGGAGGACATAACCAGCTGGTACAACCAGCTTACGCAGCTACTCTTTTTGTTCAAGAAATACAATGTATGCCTCCATCTTGAGCTTCTAAATTCATTCCCTTTGGATGACCTGAGGAAGAGTGTGTTCATGAAATGAGTAAACCAAAAGAACCACACACAATAACCCTGACTGCATTACAGAACAATAAATCTAAATTAACCTTAACTACATAGTATTCCAACATAACTGTGTATTCATTTCTGATTTGGAAAAGCTTTGCCAGTGACTTTGTATTTATATCATCTTCTTGCTCAATCATTCAAAAACAAAACTGTTTTGCAGCTCTAATATCCTATATATTAAAATAGTGTTAGATACAGAAGAGATTTCATATGATAGAGTATCTCAATGCTTTTGCAGTATTTATAGAGAGACTAAAATTAGAAAAAAATGAGTGGAATAATTTTCCATAAAAGAATGCAGTTTGATCAAACCGAAAACATCTTGCAATGAAAATGGAGAAAAATAATAACTTTAATCTTGTCTGCTGAAGAAAGCAGAAAGGTTTTGTTTCAGCTTTTTTTTTTAAGAATTTTATTTCAACTATGTTCACATTTATATTTGCATACAAACAGAATAAACAAAAATGAGAGGAATTAACATACACACACACACAAAATAAAATAAAAATTAAGGTACTTGACTCAAAAAAGCTTCATGTTATCTTTGACTTACAAAGAAATTTCAGGTCAACGTTATCTGTTATCTTCACAAGACTTCTCTAAATGATGACAAAAAAAAAAAAAAAAAAAAAAAACACACCTACTTACTAGTTTTCTTCAATGGCTGGCCCATGGTTATACCATGCAAAACCATAAGGTGTTTCAGTACAGTGATGCTGAACATTGCCTTTGTTATATTTACAAAAAGATAAAAACTAATACCAGGATTATGAGTTCAACAAATAATACAAAACATACAGATAGTGATGGGATCCAATTTCAAGGGAAATTTTGGTAATTGTGTACCATCACTTTACATTGACAGTTAGGGGAAAATAAGCCTATGGAAAATAATGTCATCCAACAGGTGAATACCAACTATTTGCTGCTATGACACACAAATTCAGTGAAAATAAATCCCTGCACATGCTTTCTATTTTGCTTCAACATTTCCACTTTCCCCCAATACAGAAGGATAGAAAGAGTTCATTTCAAAATAACTGAGGTCAAAAAAAAAAACAGGAAAGAAACAACAAGCAAAGTGGAACACAGCAAGGTACAGTCAACAGAAATAAGCATAGAGAGAAAACAGTCTGAAAAATTAGGATCAAAGCTGTGATTAACACAATCCATAAGTCCTGTTTCTTTAGACTGCCATATCTATGAAGCAGGCTAACTCTTCAGTTGATGCAAGCTGTGTTTATGCAAACCCAAGCACTATGCAGCCTGATAAACTGGCGCATGCACCTGTAGCATTCTTTGCAGAGCTCAGAGACATTTTCCTTCGTTGCTTGTGACTAACACTTTACTTGCTCCTTCTACATTGCAAAGATTGAGCTTTAGGGACGGAGCCAGGCATATGGATTAACAGGCACACACATAAAAATTATGTTGGCACACAGATGAATGAAGCTCATATCTGCCTTTGCTCATTATTTTCTCTTATCTATTGCCACGTGGCAGGTCAGAGGGTTTTGTATGCCCACAAAATCTGAAACACCCCAGCACTGGAGTCCCCGCTGAAGCCACAAAACCACTTAGGTTCTTTTATAGTTAATTACAATGCTTCATTTACCATTAGAGGCCAAGGACTACCCAGTAAGAAGTATTTCTTTCAGTTATCACAGCTGCCCCTGATCCACCTCCATAATCTTTCATCCATGTACTAATGGGAGCAAATGTCTCCAGACTTGAAAGAAAAATAAATTTCCCCCCAAAAAATCAAAGCTAACCAAGTCACAGTAACAACAGCAGAACGTTCTGACACTCACTGGAGGTGTAACATTCCAGCTTTTTGTGATTATTCTGGTGTCCAATGGAAGAAAAAAGAAATATACAGGAAAAAAAAAAATCAAAATTAATTCCAGTGCTGCATTAGATACAGAGTACCCAGACATGATACAGTTATTATGTGCAACCATTTCAATTACAAAAACTGCTAAAGCATGTAATTTGACAGGCACTTCATACAGCATCTCTTTAGCTGATCTGACAGTAAGGATCAGGGCTTCCAGATTAAGTGTCAACTTCCCAATTGCCTCCGAATGCTAGCATTTACTTAAAAATCTGTTTTCATTTTAATTGTGTTATATTCACATGCCAGAACTGAGTTTCTTTTGATGACAAGCATCATAACGCAAACTTGCCATTTGAAAAAGAGTTATTTAAAATATACACTATCTTCAATGTGTTTTGAGCCTGTATTTATGTTCTTTACAACCCTAAATCATCTTTTTATGTTACAAAATGTTGTGTATTGCTTAAAAATTAATGAACATTATGACAGCAGAAGTGTTATCATGAGAATTGTTTACTCTTTGGAATTTTAAGAGTACTCGACAGCCTGGTTAGCATTAGTTTCTGTAAATTAATTCTTAAATCTGATAATAATAGTCAAGGTGTATGGCAGAAGAGCTTTCATGATGTGACACCTAATTACAATATAATCTTAACTATTAAGCAGATTAAAAAATATCACAGATTCCCAACCAATGTGTTTAATTCAATGCTGCCAAAAAGGAAAAAAAATGTAATCACTTATTAGGTTTAACTTAATACCATTCAAATCAACAAAAATAATTTTTTCCTCTTTCCCTATAACCCACAGTTTCACATAAATTTATTACTGTACGGAATATATGGACTATCTCAGGTGATCAGTGGAAGTAGGATTAGGCAGTAGCAGCCTGAAATATTCAGATATGTTCCATAGAAAACATCTTCCCACCAAGAGATCACATAATGCAACATTTTATTTTCCAAAATATCTTGTTTTCCTAAAGACTTCACAGAATCTTCAGCAGAAAAACTTTCCTTTAATAGTTGTCTCAGTAGCAGGGATTTGTCTGCATATATTTCATGGGACAATACAGCTGTTCACAGTTTCTATAAATAAGGCCACATTTACCAAGTGAAACCATATTTCTTGGCATAAATCAAATTATTATAGCTATAAAACATCTACAGGATACAGTATCAGTATTTATCAAATGGCCTTTAATTATACTAAAGAAACTAAAGGGGGGACTGATACATTTTTCGTTTTAATTTTGCTGATTTTAAAAAGTAAGAACACCTCACAAATCATTGCGAGAACAAAATCCCAAGACAAATATGTGAACAAAATATCAATATTACGACAAAAATTACGTAATCTATTATGTTTATATAACTACGAATATGAAAAAACACCTGCATTAGCAACTGATAGGGATTTAAAACTCAATTTGGTGAAATAAATAATAGCTGGTTCCTAAAACAAACAAGGAAGACAATGCAGAAAATTCTTCCTATGTGCAAATTTTGTGGAAAGAAAGGGCAGGGAAGGAGCAGACCACAGCTGCCTTTTCTCTGATTTTTTTTTTTTTTTTTTTTTTTTAAAGCTGCATTAAGTGGCCAGAGAGCCTCAATCAAATAATTGAGGAACTTTGTATTTGTATTGTGTGAGTGCTGATACTTTACTGCAAGCTGTGCAATCATTCCTCATTCACTAGAAATAGAACAAGCACCATCATGTGAATCGAATGGCCATAATTAGAGTTTGGAGCAATAAAGCATTTTTTGGGGCTCATTCATCTGTTTATCCCTAAAAAATTATCTCCTTCTGGAGGGTCTTTGCTACTCCAACCTCCCTTGGTCTGTCTTCCACCTCACTGTCTGTTATTCCTCTCCTCCATCTCAACACTCCTTTAATATTTAGTGTTATCTTCCAGTTTATCTGGAGTCTCTTCTAATATTATCCAGTGCTATACAGTATTTCAGCCCTCTTCATTTACTTGGTAACTTCATCCACACTCAGCATTTACAGTACTATCTTAATATCACACACTCATAAATCCAATTCTCTACTCACTTTACTTTCTGTCTGATTCCAGATAACCTCCAGTTCCAGCATCAGGCATTTTTTTCTCACATCTAAAAGCTTCCTTGCTCTGTCTCCTTTGCTACAACTGGAAATCATGCTGCTTTCACTGCTGCTTAAAAATGTTCTCTCAGGTTTTTTGATATCCCAGTCTCCTTCCTTCTTCCCCATATGCTTTCTTTACTTAGCTCTCGTTGCCACTAAGCACACACAGCTGCATCACCAAGGCAGAAGGTGATGGTACTCATTCTACCCAAACAAGCAATGGTAAGCTCTCACCTGACCTTCAGCCACCCAGCAACTGGAGAAGAAAGGAGTCCTAGCAGCTACCTCCACCTGTTTTCTGTCTTCACTAGCTGAAAATACTCTGCTCCTAGTTCTCACCATTTACACCTTAATGAACTAGAAAACTAAAAGACCAGAAGTCAAGTTAGGACGATAGGATCTTCCTCCACCCCATGCCCAAAGTACTGCCTAATTACAAACCACAGAGGTATTGGCAGATACTATCTAATATTCAGGATCTGCATGTGTTAGCATTTGTCAAGAAACAGCTGGCAACATTTCCTGCTTTGTCTTGGAGAAGGCATCTGTTATTTTTACTATCGGGAAAAGAGAGGGATAGGACTCACTGTTTTGGGTCAGCTTTCACTCATTGTAAACACCCTCTCATTTCACAGGATTTTCAGGGTTCAGAGAGTAGGAAGGGTCACGTTCTTTGGCAGCTTGGCTAACAGCTTTCAAATCAAGTCTCTCTGATTCAGTGATTTTCTCAGTTATGTTTCCAGCAAAGTATTATGAGATCTTTCCTTAATTCCAGTCTACTGTGGGCCTAAAGATGCTAGATTTAGTAGCTTGCTGCCATGTGGAATAACCTTGCCAGTAAAGATGTTGTGATGGCTATGTTTTTTGTTTGTTTGTTTGTTTTTGTTTTCCCTTCATTGAACTGGCATTCACATTTTACATTCTCAAGCTGCAAATTGCTCATTTGGTCAGTTATTTATCCAAGGTGTCATCTTTTTGAAAAAAACTCCCCAGAACAACCCTTTACTCAGTAAAATTTCATTTGCAATTATTCTTCCTATTAGTATTGACTTTTCTAATTACTTTTAAAATTAGAATACCGTCAGTGGTGTTCCACTGTTTCAAACTTAGCATGATTTCCTAATACATTACTTCTCTCTCCGATAATGATAACTTTCTCTTGGAACAAATGAAGCAATACAGTTTGGCTATTATAATATATAATTGCTAAATCCAGCTTCTTAATTTTAGTGAAGTAACTTGAAATTTATTCTTTCAGTCTTTGGCACATTTATAAATCCCTTTAAAAGATATTTGGAAGAATGTCAGTTAATATTATGTAGTGCTTTCTCCCAGTGCTTGACATTCCAGCCAATATTGCACCTGACTACTCACCTGCAACTGCTTTATTTTCTTAAAGAAAGGACAGCTGCAAATATCATTACTTCCTCATTACATGTAAAACTAGAAAATGATGTTATAGACAGGTGATCTATTTTTTTCTGGTAATTACACTCCTTATCTTGCCAACTACTATCCAATATGGATATTCATTTCTTACTAAAAGGCACTGTAAGTCATTGATTTAGTCATTGATTAAAACACAGATAAATAGATGATGGAATTATTATATTTTTTATCTGACCCTAGCCAACTTTATTACAGACACTGATCCTCATACAGCTTTTCCAGTCAAGAAGAGAACACCTCCTGTCAGCCTGTTTTTACCTTTGCTTCCCATGAACACCATTAGGTGTTTAATGGAGCCTGCTTTCCATGGAAGCAAAGCAATGAGCACTTAATGAGACTGAGCACTGCATAATTTACACTGAAACAGTGAATTTTGGGAAGAAAGTATATGAAAAATCTTTATATGCAAAGGTTACATGCCAAACGCATAAATGGCTATCCTTGTATAAACGTCATTCTTCTTTACTATTTGTTGATCCCACTTGTTGCAAGCCAATTTGAACAGACTCATCCTCTGGTGAAAATTAGTATAGAAGTCAACTGAAATGCATCATATTTCAGATCAAGATTTTGCCTGCACTGATAAGTCTTTTCAGTATGCATATGTATACGTACATTGCTGCTTGGAAAGGATGCTACCGTGATGTCCATCCAAAGCAAAGTTGCTCCATTACGTAGTGCCACCCCTATGGTACAGCAACTAACTACTCAGCAGCTAGAGAGAAGCACTGCCTTGCTGGTGTCTGTGCACTCTTCCATACAAAAATGCCCTTCTGGTTGGTGGTCCCAGAAGGAGCAAGGACCCGGTATGAAAAGTGTAACTTTCTTTATCAACAAAAATAGATGGTCCATGTTAGTGAAGCACAAGGCTCACTGCAAATGAAGCATTTGGAACCATCACCTCCATCACCATCACCACAAATACAGAGAAGTTTCCATTTTACAAGGCCAGAATTGTTACTGAATTTCCATGGAAATATTTATATACAAAAAGGCAGTTTTAACATTTCCATTCCTCCTAAAGAATGTAGTATTTTCGTTATTTAAGTAGTAATCTTTTGTTAGTCCTATTACCTCCTGAAAAAAATGAACTTCCTAGAGAGAACTACAAGCAAAATACCTGTGACATTTATGTAAAGAAGTTTTTGGTCTATGACACGTGCTACTGGGAAACTATGAATGCAATTGCTAATATTAGTCCTTAGTGTCCTCTTGTTCTTTCAAAGATGTTTATAAACCATTACTATTATTATCCATTTAAAATAATTAATAATGGTGTGTTTATTACTGAGATGTTACTATAAGTAGACTGGTAAGTTTCCAGAGAGCTCAGATTAGTCCTTATATGTAAACAACCTATATCTATTATCCTGTATTTTGCATTTCTAAAATGCAGTCCAGCTGAGCAAAATGTTTTCCACACAGAAAGATGAAAGGAACCAAACACCATTACTAAAATGTTTCTGCTACTGAGCTGTTCTCACCAGACAAAAAATAAAATATCTACATTGTATTGGTATTAAATGTCCCATTATGTCATAAATGTCCCCGTATTATTCCCTGGGATGGAGCTGAGACAGAAAGGAAAGGTAGCAAAAGTTAAAAAAAAAAAAAAAAAAAAAAAAAAAAAGCCATGGAACCCAAAGAACATATTTTCAGATAAAAACAAAAATCTAATTAAAAATTATGAACATTCCAGAAGAATGTTAATTTCCATAGAGCATGAACATGTGAGAGCCTAGGTTTGAGCAAGTAATTGAAACATTATTTTATTTTACTTTATTTTTTTAGAAACCACACAATATAGGTATATTTTATTTAAAATATTTAAATTTTCAGATAATTTCACCTGCTGTGGTCTAGTAAAGGTCTTTGTGAATGCCTGTAATTTAGTTCAGAAGGTAATGGTGTGGTGGTTTTACTCAGATGGGCAGCCGAGCTCCACCACAACCGCTCTCTCACTCCCCACCTCCTCAAAGAGGAGGGGGAGAGAAAAAAAAAGTCAACACAAAGAGCTCGAGGTTTGAGATGAGAATGATTTAATTAAAGGGAAAGGGAATGGGGAGAGAATGTAACAAAAGAAACAACAAGGCCGCGCGGAAGCACAGAAAGGAAAAAAATTATTCTCTACTTCCCATCAACAAGCGATGTTCGGCCACGTCCTGGGAAGCAGGGCCTCAAAACGCATACCGGTTGTTCAGGAGAGAGCCAGAGAGAGAGAGAGAAATCCCTCCCCCACAAGAGCCCCCTTTATTGCTGAGTGTGACATCAGGTGTTATGGAATATCCCTTTGGTCGGTTTAGGTCAGCTGCCCTGGTGATGTCCCCTCCCCATCAATTGCCCACCCCCAGCCTGCTGGCTCCTGGGGCTTGGAGAGAGTCCTGATTCTGTGCCAGCACTATGCAGCAATAGACACAACACTGGAGTGATACCAGTGCTGTTCCAGCTACGAGTGCAGCACTGTGTGGGCTGCAGCAGGGAGAAGTGACTCCATCCCAAACAGACCCAACACAAATGGTCAGTAATCAGATATAAATGCCTGTATTTAAATGTTTTTTAAAAGAGAGCAGTATTCTTCCAGTAATTACTGCCTGACTAAGGTCCAATACCTCCTGAATACTTTCAATAAATCAAGACTTAGTTGAAAGATGAAGTGTAGTTATCAGCAGTACTGCAGAGAAACGAAGATGCGGTCTTGGAAGTTAGCTGTGTTAGTCAGATAGCAATTACAATAAATTATACTAATTTCCACAGTCCCCAGCCGTGGACCAGTCTCCCTTACATCCAGCAGCATGTAGTCTCGAAGCTGAGAGACTCTGTAGTCCTGCCCCCTCTCCATGGGCTGCATTTCTGAAGCATGCACTGACTAAGCTACACTGGAATCAAATTATGGTATTTTACCTTCCTAAATGTAAAACAGATTTCCAAATTCCTGCGTTATAAAAGCTTACGCTGTGAAGGACTCAGATGAGTCCTTCATCTGAGGTTACACATTGTTGATTAATTTTTAAATTGAGTCATGACTGAAATTGAGGAAGGATTGAAAAAAAAACAAAACAAACAAAAAAAAAACACTAAGAACATAAACATTACTCCGTCTACACTCTTATTTTTAAAATGTTCTTCTTTCTTCAGTACATTGTAGTGCTTTCCTAATACCAGCCAAATTATAAATCTCCTCACGAACTAATATTATAAATTGAATATTAACAGCATAGTTACATCTTTTACCTTCACACCTGCATTTTAGACAACTAATCCCACTCTCTTAAGAATACAGAGAAAAAAAAAAAAAAAAAAAAAAAAAAAAAAAAAACACCTGAAGTGGCTGCCAAACTTAGCAGGTTACTGCTAGGTATGAGATGTTCACATTTACATTTATCTGTGCAAATAGAAGCTATAAAACTGGGACACTGTGTCTGTTCTTTCCAGATAATTATGTTTTTTGGAATTGTAATGAAGCAAACAGAATTTCCTCTGTACTGTGAAGAATTTCTTACAGCTAAAGATGTAACATCGTACTGGTACAAGCAGATAGCATAATCCAGGGGTTAGAAACATTTTCTGAGCTGGGAGAAACTGCCTTTGAGCTCTTCCTCTGTGCTAGTATCCATGTCGGAAATTAACATCTTGAAGGGATGCAGAATGCTGACCTTGAGACTCTGAAAAAAAAAACAGTTGTCTTGCAGGACTTACTATCCTGAGTCCCACAAAAAAAGAGTCCAGGTGGTGTATATGGTGAAGGTAATGCCTAAGGGTAGGGTTAACATTTCCAAAGGACATTCCCTACCTGTTGTAAGACTCCTGAGCAGATTTTCATGAGTGGGCAATGCTCATCAGAGCCCATCCTGAATATCTTTGCCATGTTACATATTTGTCTACCACAGACATCTCTGAACAGCTCTCTCTCAAGCATCAGTATGCATCTCAAATGCAGATACGGCCTAGAAATGTCTCAAGGAGCCCTTTGTGAGCAGGATGGAGAGGTCAGATGGCCACCGTTCACCACTTCTTCCAATACACAGAGGAGGGGAAGGCAGTAAACAAATAAAAGGAGGTTTTGTCCTTCAAACAGCTGTAATTAGGCTGTGGAAATCCTTGCCATGGGACACTGTAGATGCCAATGCTTTATAGCGGTTCACAGAGAAGATGACCTGGTCAGGGAAGAAAAATCCTCAGAGGTTTCTAAAGACATAAAAATTCTGTCACAGGAAGCCACCAGAAGTAGAGGCTGGAGGACCTGGGAGAGGCAGTTGGCTTTGCCTGTTTCATGATTTTTCACACATTTGCTTTAGGCTACTTGTAAAAATAAAATTATAAAAATAGCGTAAGAGTAAAAAAATATTTACTCTTTCCAGCAACAACTGTACTGGTTCCTGACCTTGTGCAAATAGTGCTTTTTATCTGCTAGGTGGTAAGGAAGTATTTTACACCTCTACCTCCAAAATAGTGTTGTCTTAATTCAAAAGCAGCTATGCACAAAACTATTCCTCCTATTCAAATTAATGTTAAAGATGTGTTAGCTTTACACAAACCCAGAAAGCAGCATATATGCAGATTAAAACATTTTATAAAAACAACAGGGTCCTTAACTGCTAAGGTAAATGCCTACTGGATTTTCAAGGAGGAGTGAGAAAATGTGAAACACAATTAGAGTGGACATTCAGGTACCAGACTTCCTTGACTTCATGGACTGAATATTTTTTCATGTTCTTAAAATTCAGAAGAAATTGTCATGTTTTTTCATTCTGTACGAGGCCGGGGCAAAATACTGATGTAAAACAGCAGGAGGGTACAAAGCACCAGTTTGCCCCCTGTTTAGAAGTGGGCTGCAAAATAAAGTAAGGCATGTACTTGTTGACTATATCAGAAGAATAAAGGGCACAAGACATCTGGCTGAAAATGTAGATCAAGTAACAAAAACATACTACAATTAAATCAAAACAAGAATCCTATGCATGGGGGATTACAGGTCATATGCAGAAATAGGGTGATAGAGCACTGCTATATGCGTCCTGCACCCATTACTGCAGTAAGAATAAATAAATAAACAAGATTTTAAAAAATATTAAGTATGAGGGAAAACAGGGCATAGAAAGTAATTTGTACCAAGAATTACTCCCTGAGCAAATACAAAACTGGGAATATTTTTCATTAAAACTAGCTTTTCCTGTCCAAAAAAGCAGACATGCAGCGACTACAAATGCTTCCCAAAATCAGGAAATAATGTAACCAACAAAAAAAATATATTTCAGAAAAGAAAATTTGATAGGTAATTCAAATATTCAGATCTTTTACTTCAAAATGTCATTTTGGCCCAAGAAGAATGAAATAAAAACGTTGATGGAGGGGATAGACAGAAGAACATGGAGGTAATGTTAAATCACCTGAAAACTAGCTTCAAATATTTTATATTGTTGTTCTTCATCTTTGTGGCCTTTCACTTTTTTGACACTCCTGTGACAAAAGTTGTGTTCATTTCCTATACTTTCTCAGTGTTTTGTGATAAGACTATTGGCCTAATTTTAGTGATGAAAACTAACGTCAAATGTAAAGACTTGAACAGTACTGGCCTTACATTTGCTTCAGTGATTAGAAAGCAATCAAGAAAAAAAAAAAAAAAAAAGAAATTTAGATTTATATTTAACCTTCTCCAAGCTTGAACATGCAGGCTCTTGTGAATTTTTATTTAAAAAAATAGAACAGAAATAAAATCATTCTCAAATGTGCTAACTTTTGCTTCATTTCTTGTCCAAAAAAAAAACATTACTTTGTTCATTACCAGAAGTCTTAATTTTGAGTTGCATCTTGAGGGCATTTTACAAGATTTGCCTATATGTGTAGTACAGTAATTACTTTTTTGAAGTGCACTGAAAAAGGGAAATGAAGTCAGCAGGTTTATGATCTCAGAGCTTTTTGATTTAATTAAAAGTCATTAACAGCAACCCCCACTATTCAGTTGCTGAGCGTGCCCAAATACAGAGCTTTAAACCAAAATATATAATTTGTAGGCTTTACAGCTGATTCAGGTTGACTAAGGCAAAATTTAAGCTTTTACCTGTGCTACAGAGTGAACAGTAAACATGACAATAATGTGATGATCTCTATTAAAAAGAAAGAAATAAATAAAGAGTGAGCCTAATGTCATTAAAGGTTAAAGTTAGTAGAATTAAAGCACGCTAATTTATATTATATTCCCTTCATGAATGTGTTGTGTATTAAATCTCTTTTTGATTTATGGCATTAGAAACTTTCTAAGTCACACATTTTAATGCACACACTCAGTCACAGCTGAATCACTCACTAATGTGCTATATTCCCTGATGAGCTGGCCAATTTAATATCCAGGCTAATGCCAGAATCTCAACACAATGAAAGCCCCTTCATTGACATTCTGGTGTAATACCTAATAACAATTAGATTCCTTTTCCTTGGTATTGTATCTTGCTATTGTCATTTCAACAACAGATGCTTTTCTTATAAACCACTGAATTTACTCAAATTTAAATGTCAGGCGGACCAAGTGAATGAGCAGTCCATGAACCTGCGCTAGGGAAAACAAGCTCACATCTGTCTCTATAATATATTGTACTTCCTTTTCATTTAGTTTCACTTCTTAGCATAGTTTCAAGTAATTTTTCAATTTCCAAACCAAGCAGCATCTTAGAAAAGTTAGATGATTTTTTTTTTCCTTGCTGTGTCAGAAAATACATTGTTGTCTGGAATGTTTTTATGTTGTCACATTAGATCCCAGCACAACACAGCTCCTACAAACACATTGTTTAACCAGACAGCAAAACAACACAAGAAACCAGTGTGCAAAAGTACTGGTGCAGAAATTCTATACACACGTTTCCTGATCAACACCAGTGCATAATTCCAGGTATCATGTACGTAAACTATAAATTTTATACACTGTGTAATTAAATGAATAGGCTTTCACAAGGGAAGTAAGAACACAGCCAGACTCCAGCAGTCTACAATTATATGTGGTGTTGTGCTGGAGTTTTAAAGATACTTAGCGATGCAGATAATGTCTCAAGTTGTTTCTACAGTACTTTAGTATTTAGGGATTTAGGTCCTTAGATGTTTTCTAATACATCTCATTAGATGCACCTTTAGGTATATCAGTACATTAAAAAATCTTGTTATTGAATACAATAACTGCAACTAAAAATAATGACTTGTAGGTGGATATCAAGCTTGCAGGCCAGTCTCTAAATAAATCATTTAATACAAGTAGTATAAAATTTTAAGAGCATGATGAACCGTTGATTTGTCTGCTATCCTTAAAGACATGGGGAGAAGAAAAAACAGTAGTTCTGAGAACTTCTAAAATTAGGCTAAGATGTTGTGAAGGGCAATTCCATTTGTCCCAGAATATGACAAACTTCTCAGTTGCTATGATTTTACCATCGTTTCAAAAGGATGGCAATATTCTTGTATACTTGAAAATGTAAAATTTGCAGACTAAAACACCTGTGTCATCCAAGGTTAGTCTGTTTATTTCCAACCTTGCAATATTTTCTTTATTGTTAAGAATTGTAAATGAACATTTTATTGTCAAGTTTTCTGGCAGAAGTCCATGTAAGTTGGGAGTGTAGTTAGAATATGAATGAGAAAATTAATTAGCTGGTGACAGTTTGGAGTATTAGTTTTCAGCTGCCACTTTTTATTAGGTCTTTCTTTTTCTGGATGTGCATGAGTTGATTGACAGCGTATTTCAGAAATACATAAGACATTTAAAAAAAAAAAAATCATACTGCAGAACAATATATTCTAATTCACGCTTTCAAAAAAGCCCAAAACATTATATTGTATTTAAGTTGAATGCATATATGGCATGGAAATGCAGGAGTTTATTCTGTTCTGACAGATTCCATCAGAAATCCCAAGTCTTAGACACTATGATGAGATTTGGAGACTACAAATGAATAAATTTATTGTTTTTCTCACCCAAAGGTCAGCAGCTATATTGCATTACTGCCCAAATGTTGGCCTACAGATATATTTTGTATTTCCATGGCACTGCTAAAATTCAGTGGCTGCTGATATAAACGAGAATTAGGGGAAGAAACCACAATGGAAGAGCAGATGACGGAAGAATTTGATGGGAAGTCATGAGACAGCATTCAACATTCGATACAAATAGATGTGAAGGGAGGCTAGGGAGAAAATGCAGGAGTACTTTCACATCTTGGTAGGAATATATGGGTATTAGGGAGCCTTTAATCATAGAAATGATTTTTTTATGTTAAAAATATCCTTCACTTATTAGAAATGAAGCTATGGCTAAGACAGACGGTATTGGAAGGGGAGTTTATAACGTTTTATTAAGAATGGAGTTAATTACCACTGGAATGAGAAATTTAAAAACAAGAAAGCGTTTATTACTTTGAAGAACATTTTTCAGGGAAAAATCATGGTGCTTGGAAAAAAAAATAAAAAATAAAAATAAAAAGTGATATTTCTAAGACCTCTAGATAAGATTAACATTTTAGCTTTGTGGAGCTTAAGTCAATACAAAGTAAATATGATACCATAATTGCTTTCTCACCTCTGTGCTTTAGCTTATTATTTTTTATTATTGAGCCTTAGCATTTTAATTTCTAGTTTATCTCATTTATATTTTCCTGACATATCACAAAATCAATTTTTAGATCTTGATAGAGCATTTGTAGCTCCACTATATTACTACACAAATGCAAACATGCAGATATCTTATTAAAATGTCACTGTTTCAGAGATGTCTTTGGTGCAAATGTTATTTAGATGAAAAACGATTATCACAACAGTAACAGCTCGTTCTGTAAAATTTCATTTTAGCCCAGCCTGCTTTAGAAGGCTACAGCTGTCAAACCTTGTATCTTTCTCTGATCCCTCAAGCAGATGCACTTTGTTTGTTCTTATAATAAAACATGTGTGTGTCCTTTAGCTGATTAGCGCATCAATGAGAACTTGAGAAGATATTCGATGTTTCCAAAGGTTTGCGCATCAAGGAGAACATTAAGCAGCTTTGTGAAATGAATTTAATTAGTTAAAACCTCAACACTGCAAAAGGATGAAGCCAGAAGAGGTTATCGATGCATAATTAGTGCATACAAGTAGTCTAGATATGCATCTTTGTCTACAAAATTCTTGCTTATTGTGCAGGTCAAAACTTTACCATTCTGGCTTTTCTAAAAATTTCTGTTATCAAACTCAGGATCAATTCTTAAAACATGTGAAGAAGTTTATAAGCATTATACTTACATTAAAGAGAAAAAATAATACAGTAACACTCCATACCTATATAAAGAACATTTAGTCAACATGCACAGCAATGGCTCTTCACTACATGAATCTCTTCACAGTGGGGTAGCACATGCCAGAGATTCATCTCAGAAAATTGCCGTCCAGGATGGTCACCATTGCAGTATGTTGCACTCAGCATTCCTGGTGAACACCATAAAACCCAAACATTTTAAGAAGTGCTTAAAATTGCCCCTATCCTGCTTAAGTTTTTGAATGGCTAGATTTACGGAGTGAGATGGGAAGTATTCCTGCTTGATCCTGATTAAAAAAGGAGTTAGTTTTCAGACTAGCATTCTGTCTCGGGTTATGGAACTGAGAGCTGGTTCTGAATCTTTCCATACTGTCTAGAGTCAAGAGTAATTATTGCTGAAATCAGAACGCAGCTATGATAAAACCTGAGGTCAGAATCAGAGTGAAAGATAGAGCAAAAAAAATGATTATTAATAATGAGGTTGAAGTATCATTTTCATTTATTAAATTTATTTCCATAATTTTTATAAATCTCTTGACATAAAAGACTAAATTTAGTAATTTCTCTTGCAAATATTATATGTTCCTTTACAGTACTGAAAAGAAAAAAAAAATCTTTCATAAAATGCATAGCACAGGCACTCTAAATATTCATTATAATGAAACACTGAATTGTATCTATTAGGTGTAAACAATATTGGCTTGAAATAGTGTACATAACAGTGCCAATAGCTTATCAAATATTTGTGGAAAGCTTGCAAACCATCTCCCCAGCTGACAGAAGCTTCAAAGGAAAAATTGCTTCCCATTTTAAATAAATCTTACAAAACGTGCATGACAGTGCCAGCAGGCGGACAGGCAGGACCTGTTAGCAGGTGGTACCCCGAGCACACGGGGGAAATACAAACAGCAGCAGCCTGCACCTGGGAGCAACGTTGCCATGAGCAGACCTGACATCTGCAAACTTCTCAATCACCCAGGTTTCCTCAGAAAAATTGCCCTCATTCAATTTAATGTCAGAAAGGGAGGAAGTCAGATGCTGCACACATTCACACATTATCTGCAGTTCAAAAGGCAGCAGGGAAGGACAGAGAGCAATGTAGGCAGAGCTCACTAGCGAATTATCAGGCTCCCCTCCACAGCTAGCAATGAAATTTCACTGTGTGGTCACCAAATGTAAGGTGGTGGACAAGGCAAAAGAAGAGGGATATACTGAGGCCTTTCCTGCTATCTAGATTTCTTTATTCAGGCTGTGTATATAGATTCATGAATGTAAAGATCAATTTAATATATATTTTATGTTTTTCACCTTATTCCTATAGTTTTGAAACAAATATATTGGACCAGCAGCAGGCTCCTGTTGTCATTGCATCTAAGCTAGGTTTCTATATTTCTTTAAAGGATCTGTACAAACATTCAATAAAATATTTAGGACGGCAAGCAGCAAAAATTAAAAGAACAAGCCAAAGTGAATTAAGAAAACCCATAAAAGTGGCCACCTATGGTAGTGTCTTCACTAACTGCCATTCAGCCCATAATCTCATAGTAGACTACAAGTCCAACAGATCCTCATGGAGTTTCTCACTCTGAAAAGGCGAAGTTTCTATTCAAATTAACTAGAAATAAACTGAAGATCTATATGTGTGCCACTATATAGAAGAGAATGTATTATATAAATTAAAATTGGCATCAGTCAGATTTGGTACTCTCAAGGGTCCCCTAAAATTGTATTGGTGTTGTCTTACCTATGCAGCCATAAGGCTACTGAATAGCATAAAGACACATAGCCTACTAAATGTACACTCTGAACTGACTGTAGGGAACAGAAGGCTTATGTTAAAAGGTCAACAGCATTAGTTCTCTGTAAACGTATTTTGTTCAAACATGAATTCTTAACCAATTTACATTTTGCAATGACCCTTTTTTTTATTTTATTTTTTAGTTCCCCTAAAATGCTTGCCTCGCTCTTAAGGTGAAATAAAAAGGTTATCACACAATCATTCAATAATTTAGGTTGGTGTGAATGTCCAAAAGCTGGTCAGGGACTTGTTAGGCTGTTGTCAATACAGTTAACGTAGTCATAGGAGAAAATAAATAAATAAATAAATAAATAAAATTAACTTAGGTTTATTTACCTGCTCTCTGCATGTTCAAAACGACATCACCGCCCAATGCTTCTCTATGTCAAAGGACCTAGTAAAGCATAATCTAAGGGGCTTCCAAAGCCTCAGTTAATAGATTAAGCCTTTAAATAAAAAATGCCATCTACATGGGGATTATCTTCTTTTGCAGAAAGGGATTTTTGAAACTTTAAAAAAATACCCACATTCCTTTAAGTTTTTCCTCTCTCCCTTATCTATATTCTGCTGCTTCATGGCACTGACCTCAAAGACCAAAGGACTTACAGTTTTCACTCTAGCAGTAATTCAACTTTAAATCAACTGCTAGGGAGTGTAGGGGAGTACTGCCTCTCCACCCTGCTGAAGGAAAGTATGACCTCTACAAATCTTCAATTTATGCCAAATTGACACATATTCAACCATTTTAGTATTAAATCTGTGGTATACTTCTATGCTCCCTGCTCCTTCACAACTTCACTATCTGATTAGAGAAATTATGAATGCAAACACTGCATTCTGATTAATGAGTCATGAACATCACAAGAAGGCAGCAAATGACCTTTTTTTGTTAATTTCTGCAAGCTTTCCTGTAATCAGCAATACAAATATTTTGGCAGAGTTTGTTTATCGAATCTGCACTGGAGCAAAATCTATTTTGGAATCCTGTTTTCTTCCCATTTTGGTCCTTCTAAAGGCAATTTTCTAGGAGTCTAGACTCTCATAGCTGTGTGCCTTGATTTAAACCGCACACAGCCATCTATCCCTAGTTAGATCATCTAATCAGATCGGGGCAAGGATTGCAGGGAAAAAATATAATCTTAAGGAATGGAGTGCAAAAATACTGGGGAAAAAATAATAAAACTCAGAAAACAGAACCCAAAAGAGATATAATTAAAGAACTTTTAAATAAAGTAATTTAATGCAGGATTTTTTTTCAGATAGTGCTACAAAGAATTACAACGGTGCTAAAAAAGCTAGTACCAAAATAAAAATGATGATGCAGAATACATGAAAAGCATCTCTGCTTATCCTGCTTTCCAGATTGTACTGTCGCTAATGGGGAAAGGAAGTCCTCAAAGGATGATCCTCTACAGAGTGTAAAATGCATGCTGCTAAATGGTATTGCTCAAGGTTTCATGTATATTTTCTGAATCAAAACACGTAAGTCAAGGTCTCTACGTCTAAGGTTGAGCTCGTGATTTGTTACTGGGGAGTTTCAGCAGCTAGAATGTCATTGTCAGCCCCGTACTGTCATTATCACATACAATGGATCAGCCATGACAAGTAACCCAGTACCATCAGACATAAGGAGGGTATGCTTTGGGACTAGAAAACAGGTAACCAGTTCTATAAACTCTGATAAAATCTTGGTGCTGGATCCGGGATCTGCAGAGGAAAAGAGCGATACCTAGCAGCCAAGAGGTACATTTTTCTTCCCTGGCAACAGCAAGGACCAGGGAAGATTATCACCACCAAAGCCACAAACATGTTCGTTAACCTGAGAAACTGTCAAGAAGGCAACATTAGAGCCACTCGTCCCCCAGCTCCCTGAGGGTGGGCAGCCAGGACATGGTGGGCTCCCAAGGAGAGGCTGGAGAAGAGAGAATGTAGCAGATAGCAGCAAGGAAAACTGAGACCACTGTTCTCTGCACTGTTTTTCAGATAGCCCATGGAAATCATCATTACAAGTGGTTCTGGGAATGGAGGAAACAGTGCTGAACTTAAAACCTAACAAACAAGGGATGATATATGGCAACAACTATCCTAACTGACCTTCCTAAAAACTAGAAGAATGGCAGCCTAGGAGAACAATAGTAGATTTTGATCTTAGGGAGGTCAAGATAAATCTGAGGCTGTTGAAGATATGGTGGATATATAGCTCTACACACAACAAGGAATGTGACCTATGTTTTTTAAAAACAAATCAAGCAGAACTGAATGGAAACCTCATGAAGTTTTAAGTAATCTCTTAAGAGATTTTTCAGGCTCTTTCTAGTGATTATGGGATTTTGCAGTATTTACAGTAGCTCTGTAGCTACATATCCTACACAACTGCGAATCAGCTGTGCAGATAAATACACTAATCTGAATATTTAAGAGGCAGAAGCCAGCCACGTAGCAGAGCTTTTCATGGTACATTAGAAGATTTAGAAACAAAATCTATTAGCATCCTCCTGCACAAAAAAAAAAAAAAAAAAAAAAAAAAAAAAAAAAAAAAAAGGTTGATTTAGGGGAGACTAGAAGACTTTATCTTCAGATATGGTAATGCATATTAACATCATAAAATTCTGCTGCAGAAGATAAACACATGGTTGGGAAAGTTTGGTTGAAATAAAGATTTAAGTGCTAGTTGTTTTCAAAGGAAAAGGGTTATCCTTACAAGATGTTATTTGTACATTGATCCAGAGCATGAAATAGTTATTCATTTATTTTGTATTATGAGAAGATAATATCTAGGAGTCTGTTTTCATCACAGAAAATATATGAACGAACTGGCTCTTTGCCTCAACTGATGTTTTCTGGGTTAATAAGAACATCAGCTCTAAGCACGCCACGCTGCAGCAGCACGCTGCACAGGGCTCGTCAGTACACTGCTCCGTGTCAGAAGAGATCGGTTTCCTGATTTTGCCACTCCATTTCTTTTATAGGAGATCTATTGTGCCTGTAAACCCTTGGCAGTGGTAAAGACAATTGTGTGCTGGATAGGAACAATTGCAACTACCATCATCATTTGTGCGCAAAAGCCATGCTGAGAAGAGGAAACATTATACAGCTCCCTCTCCCTCTTTGTGTGCAGTCACAGCCCATGCTCAGCCTCACTCTCTGCCATCCAGTTTGTCCTCCTGTGGTGGAAGAGGTCATCTAGTCATCGGCAAGTAGGAAATCTCTTAAAGGCAGGGGCAGTTCCCAGAAGAGAAGGGTCATCATCAAATGCATCAACTGGACTGGCAGCCTTCACCACATCTGCAGAGTTAATTGCTCTTTCTAGTTCAGTATTGGATGTAAATTCCCTGGAGCTTAATGAAGCTTGTTGGAACAGAAATGAGGAGGCTGCACTCACAGTTATTACTGCCCAAACTGCACAAATTCTTTGCGTAAAAACAACTTTGATCATCAGTGATTGTAAGGTGGCTTCTCTCTCAAATGCAAGCTGCACGTGTAACAGTTATCTTTTGCAAAGAGACTGCCATGTACGCTTCTGGCAGCAGTTGTAAGTAGAAGTGCTGTGTCTCCCAACTTGAATTCATGATCAGCTCAGCAGCACACTGTTATAAAGAGCATTTCAGTAAAACAGTGCATCTCTATATCCTTCTGAGATTCATCCACACCACTGATACCACTTTGCTCTTCTTATGCATGCTTCTATATCTTTTAGAGCTCTGTGTGAGAGACATTTACAAGGTAAGGCTCTGTCCATTTTGAAGTACTTACTTCTTACCTACTTACTTCAGTCCTTTGCATGGCCAGCTGGAAACCAGGATGTCTTCAGACTCAACAAATATATCGAGATATCTATGAATAATAATATTTTTCTTTGACAAGGCTTCCGGATTATCTGAGAAAACAAATAATGTCTCTAAGCTTTTCTCCATCCAGCTAGAAAGGAAGCAAGTCGGCAGTCTCATCCATCCTATGGCTAGAAATGGAACTGCCCCTTTGCCTCAGCATCCTTACCCTCTTTAGATGCAGGAGTGATGCAAGGAAGGACCTAGGAAATGCAGCAAAACCAAGAGGCCCTGACCAGACTCACAAGAGAAAGGAGGAAGAAGGTCAAAAAAGAGAGGATATAGTATGAAGCCGTAACTACTAAATCCCCTGGAGGTAAAATGGTGAAATTATGTCACTTTTCAGAAGCAAAGATTAAAACACCTATTAAGAAAAAGGAAATGCTAAAGATCAAGGAAGCTGATTCCAAGTCAGAGTCCAATATCTACTTCACAAGTATCAAATGGGAGATTTTCAGTTACTCTGTGCACTGAATACAAACCAAAATCTAGAGATTAAATGTCAACAAATGAAGGCAAAGCATTAATCTATTGTGCCATATCACCTCACACCCAAAACACTAACAAGCCACTATCTATCTTATCTCTGCTTCACTTATTGACGGTCTCCATTTGTTTCATCAAGAAAAGGGACAATCCATTCAGGACTCAGCATACATCATCCTAAGCAGAAAGAAATACTTTGCAATATCTGCCAGCTAAATGACCGACTTTGTGTGCTACACACAGATTGCACCTTGCTCTAGCACAAAAGTAGTTAGCACAGAAGTATATAAAAATATATATATATATTTTCTGTGCTCTGTACATACATCTCTCTCAGATATGCACGATCAACTCATTCTCCTTGGAGAAAAGCAGGAACCATCCCTTTTTAGTACCTGTGCAAAAGAGAGCCACGCTCTTTCACAGCTCACACCAACACCCAGCTGCTCACCTCAGCTGTCACGGGGAGCAGGCTTTGTTCTCTGGAGATTTGGGTAAAATTATGCAACCTCTAGGACAGCTCTCTGGGAACACTGCTTTTTGTGGAGAACAAGCTTCCAAGCAAACCAGTCAAATACAGCTCAAGAGCTCTATTTCAGAGCTTCCCAAGAAGCCAAATTGTCCCAAGGAACCCAGTACCTACATGAGGTTCCTAACAGGGAGGAACATGAGACATTGCTCTTTACAGTCATTGCATTTCTAGGGGTAAAGGAGACTATTTTGTATCTGTTCACTTCCATAACATAACGTACATAAAAATATGTACATATTGCACCGTACATAACGTTTTATAAAATGGTCTTGTGGTGATCAAGAAACCTGCTTTTACTGAGATAAAAGGTCATAAAATGAACAATCTCAATAAAATAAATTTCTCCAAATGCAGCTCCCCTTTAACCTTTTTGATGCACTGCAACAAGCACATACAATAGGGAAAGAGAAAGCTTTTGTTAGCAGCAGCTTGCAAGGTACCTGCACACAGTTCACATGCATGTGAAACAAAAGTGCCCAAAACAAAATTGGGGTTTCTGGTCCCTTGGCCACTGGCACTACAGTAGGTGTGAGATTCTACAGTGGGAGAAATTTGGTATTAAAAGTCAAAGGAAGGAGTCAGGTGTTGTGGTCACGGAGTTATTGATAATGTGACCACTACATTTTGAAGTCAAACCTACCTGTACTGTAAAGATGTTTTTACAGCTTTACTATACCAGCAGACTGAGGCACACAGAGCTGCTACAACTCACCTTCTGTGGGTATACAAAATTATTTCTATTTAACTGAAAGGTCTAAAGCTCTTTTTTCTCTTTATCTTTTTTTTTTTTTTTTTTCCAAATTGAAAGCCGTGAGTTCTTAATGCATTTGTGTAGCAAAATGATTCTCTGGCAAGCACCAAGGCCAAAATAACAAAACAAAACAAAACCAAACCACAAAGTGCACTGGGTCCCAGGTACAGGTCACCACCAGTGATGGATAATGGACCTGATGGACCATTAGTCTGTTCCAGGGTGCCTGCACTCAGAGCCAGTAGAGAAGAAGCACACAGTAAAAGAAGCTGACTGCAGATTAAAAAGCAAAGAAGGAAAATGATGTAGGAGAGACGGATGAAAAGAGAAGCTTCTCAGTGACTTTCCCACTAACGTTTTAGCTCAACATTAAGGCAGAAAAGAAATACTTGCACTTTGCCAGGTTAACTGTTCTGAACAAATATATCACAGACTGGGCTGAGGAGATGTAAGATCAATACTCTAAACATGTGTCAATGCTAATATTGGCTCATATTTCCACTGTTTACAGCATTTAACCTGCACCTCAGGGAAGTTAATAATTAATTACATCAATAATTAATTTTAAGGCTATTGTGCTAACAACAACTGAGCAAATTCTGTAATTTTGTTATGACAAAGTCTGGGAAAGCATGACACCTCACAGCAAAACTAGGTGGTTTGGCCAAAACTCTGCCCTGCCTCCCTACTCTCTTATCAAGTGTAATTTATGTGCTGCATTTGTTGCTGGAATTACAACTGCTGGGTTACAGAATTTTAAAAGAAAAGTCATAGGACAGGATGTCAGAAAGTTGACTAATACCAAAGTTCAGATAAAAGCATTAGACGTAACAGACTAATCAGATGAAATCAGAAGGTGAAGTTCACTGTTAAATCTGAGGGAACAACATTTTCACTTCTCAAGAAACAGCATAAATTATTTGCTCGTGCAATACTGTATTCACCTCATAATGCATAATTACTAATGTAAATACATTGTAATTAGTTAAAATAATAAAATGACACATCCTGTGTGTTTATCAGAAAATGTATAAGGCAAGCAGATAAAAGTGCCTTTACTCGGTAATATTTCAGGATTGTTCCAATGTGTGCCAGACATCTGCAACAGTTTACAGTCATGGATAAGGGATGGGCTGTGTTGATAAGCACGGAATCAGACTGATACGAGCCTTGGTTTAGTCCTAAATGCTAAAGTCTCTGCAAATGTGAAAGCTGGGCTCTGGAGATAGCAGACAAATGTCATGTTTGAACAAGTGATATTGGTGAAAGCTAACTGGAGGTCCTAGAAATAGAACTGCTGTGAGGGAGCAAGACCACGAGTGTACTTCCTTCCCAGATAGCATCTCTACTTTGTTCAGGACAAGATGGAGGAATACAGATTAGAGACATGTCTAAATCGCTCAGTCACTGGGAGGAAAACACTTTTAATGGAATTATTAAAGTTTGAGATACAATAAGCATATTCAGGTCACCTAAGCCATCCTCCATCACTTCTGGAACTGAACTAGGCTATGTGACAAATATCTCAACGCTTTGTCCAGATTAGTTTCAAATTACAGGAGAGGCTGGGATTGCCTGAAGGCAACACATATTCATTTCACTGGCTGAGAATATACCAGCCAAGATTCTTGTTCAGTACAGCCAGGATTTTTCTTACAGAATATGGGAGCGCAAAACACCTTTAATTTCACTCAAATGGTTTGTTCCTCATAGAATATTTCTCCTACATTATATTCCAGGCCTTGTTTTCTGACATGCATTGCACTATTTTACTAGTTAACACAGTATCTTACCAGGTAACAGATTGATTCCTGTCCTATTGAAAGCTAATTCATTTTTTTTCTTACACCATTTAATCATGTGTATAGGCACTAAAATACTTCCCAGTTTTAGAAACTGAATTGCTAAAATTAATTAATTAATTAATTAACAGCCAGATAATTTCCTACTGGGCCCTAATACAGATTTGCTCTCATTAGTTGTCATTACATGGACATTTCAGTTTCTCAGTTTTCTTAGCATTGGCAAGGTTCTTATCACTTCAGACTCACCAGCACCTCTTTCATGTACCCTTGGTGCCATTTATTCATACATGCAAGCCATGTTAGTTACATCTTTCTTCTTTATTAAATGGGACTGCTTCGTTTTGAGCAATGCTTGATTTTCAGTATGTGACAAATGCACCAGAAAGACATATGTGCACACAAACATACACAAACCATTCGTCTCTTCCTGTGCACCATGTTTGTTGAAACTTCCAGTTACATTACAATTCACTTATTTTGACACTTTGCTCTCCTAAACTTTCCAAGTCTTAACGGAGGTCCTGCTTAGTTTTGTTTAATCCTTCCTTTTTTTGTTACCAACAGATTATGTTTAAGGGATCATTATAAAACATACAGTAGGAAAACAAATTAAAAAAAAAAAAAAAAAAAAAAAAAAAAAAAAGTTAGTAAGAGCATCTTTTCTCTATGAATGTTTCCCAATGATCCCTGCATGTTCAAACAGCCCTACATAGCCCTTGTATCTTGTGTGCTTCCCTAAAAAACAAACAAACAAAAACAACTCCAGGAAACATCACAGCCCTGCACTGTTTTGGAAAGCCCTGCTTTGAGAAAAGGAATGCAATCAGGAAGAGAAAACCTAGGAGTGACTGGCAGTAGTGAAACTTGGCAGAAGACTCAGGAGGCAAAATAATGTTCGCTCTTCCCTAAATTGTTACAAACAGTTTGAGGAGTGAAGTGGGATCTGTTCCTTTCTAGAGGTCAGCCTTGAAACAAAAAGGAGCTCAGTAGCTGACAGATGTAGAGAAACACTGCTCCAGTCAGCACGCTGACACGGCACAACACAGGCTCTTGGAGAACTAAATTTAGAAAGATGGAAAAAATAAATAAATAAAAAGGATTTTTCAAGCTCAGAGCTAGCTGTTTTTCTGTGTTCAGGGAAGCCTGCACTAATAAAAGAGGAAGGTACTGATTCAGTTATTGGTTTGGGAAACTATGCACACCAATGCCCAAAACATGGCACACACTGGAGCTATCAGCACTGGTCCATTTGTGGCAGGGCAGAGCATGCAGAACCTTGCAGCAGTGCAGGCAGCCATACATTGCTGTGTACTCCTCACCCTGCCACTGTGCAAGCCTAGCACGAGCTCTACAAGCTGCAAACAAAACCCAAGGCTGCTGAACAGGTGCTCAGCTGTGCTGGCAATGGTTGAAGAAGGAACTTAAAAAGAAGCCGAAGCATCTGAAGATCTGAAGAGAAACATTTAGCAATACTCAGCACAACAGCTATAGAATAAATGAGGTCTCCGTTTGTTTCTTTTTGAAGTCACTCACAAGTGCAGTTTCCAAGCCCTGATCCAAAAGAAAGGGTTTTCCATTATCTCCTGCACTGCACCTCATCCTGAGAGCTGCAGTACATCTGCAACTGAACAGACCCTTCAGCGTATTTCATATTTCCCAGTCAAAATCAAGTACAGCATTTGAATAACAGATACAGCTCTCCTGTGCAATGTATGCAGCAACTTCTCCAAAACTTAAACACTGGGAAAGCAACTATTCTGCCTGTTAGTGCTGGGAAGTAATGTAAAACTTAACAAAGGCACTTGAGCTGGACCACCAGCAAGCTCTGATGCATGGAGAACATTACATGAAAACTGCTGCTTTAGTACAGTTTCAGAAGAAATAGAAAAAAAATAATAATAATAAAATAAACTGGTGCTAAGGTAAAATTATTTATCTCAAAAAAAAAAACTAAAAAAAAAAAAAAAAAAAACATTTTTATTCAAAGACAAACAACAACAGAACAATCTTTGACTCCTAAACTTTCCTTCTGTTTTTTCATGCCTTTCTAAACACAATCCCTGTTAGTGCTTGAAATAGTTCCTGACATTTCTTTGCTTTACAGAGCCCCATAATGTTTATTTTAGCCTAGGACTATTTTGTTATAATGAACAGCTGAACATACGATATGATTTATGAAATCTCCAGCATTCCAACGTGGGGTTTTGTTGCTAATCTCACTTCACTCTTTTCTTCCCACTCCACCTATTTAATTTGACTTCTTTAAATATTTGTAAAAGAAGCAGAACTGCAGTCATCATGAAAAATTAATTTTAAGGGCAAAAAGCAGATAAATCTTTACAGCAGCTCTAAATACTACCTCACTATGTTGCAGAGTAAATCTGCAACCATTTCTTCAGTAACAAGAAGTGTCACAAGTTTGCTTTCTTTTTCCATTTGCTGTGACTATCTTTAAATATTAAGTAGACAAAAACCCTAAAACCACAACCCACAGAAGACGAAGATTCCAGAGAGAAAACAGCAGAGACATGGAAAGTCATAGATAATTTGTGCCTGCTCTGTTGGAAGACCACCAGGTCTCCAGGCTGCACAATCAGCTGCTGAGAATGTAACATCACATTACACCATGGTGATAACTGCAGGACAAAAAGCAAGAACAAGTTGTAATTGCTTTTTTGCCAGACAAGGTTACAATCAGGACACACCGTGGTGTTGTGTATTAATTTCAATATTCAAAAAAATTACTGCATTCTGAAGTAAAACTTGGTTGATCCCCATGTGAGCAATCAAAGGCACAGTTTTAGCTTGCATAGCAGATTTGTATTATGGATTTATACGTTATGGGCATAACTGCACTTATCAAGGTGATCTTTGACAACAATAAATATGACTTAGAAAGCATTACTCCTCTCCTTCACGTTCCCAAAACCAGATGCTGATTTGCATTGCTGCATTGTCACTGAAGTGACAGCAAAAGCTTAACTTGGAACAATACCAGAAAAAAAAATTTAGTCTGAAAATTTTCTGAACTACTTTTTCTGAAGGTACATTTCATCTCAGGTTTTAAAATTATAGTACTGCCAATTCTAACTCCTTTTATTTAGTGGCTCCATCAGGAAACAAACAGCACATATCCAGCATTACCCCTCTCTCCTCTCCTCTCCCCCTTCAAGCAGTTTATTGCATCCCAAGCCAGCAGCTTAAGGTTAAATTCTATCTTGAGAAGAAATGGCACTGAAAAGGTAGAATAATATGCAGGCATGGCAGGACTCAGGGTTGCATAACCAGTATGCAGTCCTGGTGGGTAAAGAATGACATGGTGGGGATTCATTTTACCTTCCTTCTCCCGCACCTCCTTTATCCTTTGAGTATGAAAATTAAAGAAAGAGGACTCATCTCACATTTTAAGTCATTCTCTTTGCAACTCCGTGGTATCTGATAAGTTTAAAATTGTATTTCTAACGTCCTTAGAAAAACGGCTGCTCCTGGGTTAATGGAAGAAATGGAAAACCAAAAAAAAAATAACCTGGTGGAACTGTAGAGGGAAAAGCAAATTTTCCCTTGAATTTCCCCATTGTTTGAGCCAATTCAAGCTGTTTATCATCACCACATCTCACCACCTTCTTCCAGCATGTCTCAGAGAACAACTGGGTGCTCCCCTTCTAGGGCAGATGTATGCTTCCCCAGCACTTTGCCAGTAACTGTGGTCACCCCCCCATTATGCTTCTCAGTTTGCAGTTGTGCCATTCCACATCTCTGCCAAAGAGTTCACCACTGAGCTGTAATGCCCTGGAGTATCACATTTCTATTTCTGAATTGGCAAAACCTCAATATCCTTTGAAGTTTGTCCTGCACTAATGGATAAAAAATGGATTTTTACAGAAGGGGCTGTAGACTGCCTCATTTTCACTAATTAACACAAAGACAAGGTAGACTGTGTCACATGTTTAACCTTTAACCAACTGCTCATCACCTAACTGCGGGCCAACAGAGATGATGAGGGCAATGTCACCTAAGACAATGAAAGTGGAACAAAGGAAGATAAATATCTTTAAAAGCACTTGTTGTGTACTCAAAAACAGAAACACTTTGGGAGGATCATACTCTGTTTTACTCATGATGAAGCTCATACCATGGGAAAAAAAGAAAGAAGCCTACATAAATATATATATATATATATATATATGTATGGCTCAACGCTGAGAACCTTGACTTAGAAGAAATGGATAAGAGCCCTGAGGTTTCAGTTCTTGTGCAATGGGGATTTCCATTAACAAGTAATTAGACTGACCTCCAAATACAGTACAGAACCAAGGAGATCGTGTTAGCCCTAGTAATTGTAAATATTCTTGCATAACCATCAGATATATATAAATTTCCATTTCTAACAGAATAAAAATGTTACCTAGTCACATTTTTTAAAATTTATCATAGTTGGTAGAAATAATACAAAGGGTTAGAGTGATCAAATACACCCTACAAATGAAGCAGCATCAGCCAGTTTCACAACCAGTTTTCATTTTACATCAAGGACTTTTATGCAAGGATCTTTAAAGTAAGTATTTTTCAATCAGCTTGTATTTTTTAATGTATAAATATAGAAAGAAAAAATTAAACTGAGACAAGATCCAAAATTAGCTAGTATTATGGCATCTTTCCTCAAGGTGACAGAGCCAGGGAACCCCAAATATTGCAAAGGGCAAAGTTTAGGTCTGCCACATGGAAGTGGAAGCAATGCAAAAAGACTCACTGTAGGCAAAGGTTTCAGAGTTTGGAGTTATCACCCAATAATGATATAAAAGAAATTTCCAAATGGATAAGAGAAATAAAGATAGAATCCAGAATTGTTTTTAAATGTGGAAACTGTAACCAAATTACTGAATTTGTTTTCTTTGCATTGTTCCTAGAGAAATCCCTCTGAGCAAAAATATATTAAAAATCATCTTTAAAATCCATGGGACTACATGTCTTAAGGAAAGAATTTATCAATAGCAAACAATAAAACAGCAGCATTTACTACTTTAATAAAAAATTACCATTTGCTTTGTTTGGTTTCTAAGATGCTTATTTTCTTCTAAAGGAACATTTGCATTAATCTTATCCAGCATTCCATTGTTTTCATTCTGCAGTTAGCTAAACTTCTCTTGTGCTTGATAGCATTGCTGAAATTATATATGACAGTGCTGATACAGCTATTCACTTGCATGTTGAGGCCTGAATCAGTAATGAATATTTCCAAAGCTGCTTTGAAGATTTCGTTATGAAAACAGAATAAAAATGTGATTACTGTCACAGTAATACTGCCAGATTTCTTAATGAGACAATATTCTTTATTTTGTCTCAGACAAAATTTTACAAATAATACAAAAACATGATTAACACTTAAATTAGGCTCTGCTGTATTACACTATAGATAAAATTTATGCAGATGAGTTTTTTCCTCTCATCCTTCACAAACAACAAAACACAACAAAAAAAACCTCTCCTCAGGTATTATCATTTTCTTAATCTAGGTAGAGAACCAGAAGACAAAATAAGTAAATAACAAGCTGATATCAATGACATCCTGGACTGACATTGTAGATTTGCTTTCTCTCTTTCCTTAAGTATCCCCTCATGATTTTTCTCCTATCCTCTCGCCAGAAAATAAGCCAGATCTCCCTAAGGAGTGACAAGAAGAAACAAGCCCACACTGAAACACGGGACCTGAACATTCATAATGCTTCAGCAAATTCAGAGTAGGATTTCATTATTGTAGTTAATCTATTATATCAAATACATTACAAAACAAGTGACATTTTTCTTATTCAGAAAGACTCAGCCTGCAGTAACAAGCATAGCACAGGTCAGCCTGAGGGGCACACCAGAAATCCAGGCGTGAAGCTGACTGTGCCCACCTCCATCACACCTGGTTTAATGTACAGTCCTGCATCTCAGCATCAGGAGAACTCAATGCTCTCACTACGTTATTTTAAATGATATCGTGATATTCTAGAGGTTCAGAGGGCTCTCTAAATCTACTTTTTTAAAAGACACAGAAAGCAAAATATATTGGACCCTAATTGTTTATCTATCTCATCTTAGTTCTACATATCTGTCAGAAAGTCCATAGACATACAGGAAATGTTGATACCATAACTGATAACAGGTATTTTATAGGACTTGCACAGAATATGGTCATTTAACAAAAAAAAGGCAACAGTGAAATATAGGTCAACATTTTTGTGTGTGCATGAACATAAATGCACAGATAAGGCTATTTACTTAAAGGGAGTATCTAACAGAAAATCCCCAAGAACAGTCTATGTTCAAATGTGCCATGCCTCTTACTGTGTTAAACAGCATGACTTTGTCTCCCAATAATTTGAACAGATTTTTTTTTTTCCAATTTTTTATAGAGAAATCTGGGTATTTAAGGTTACTAAGTAACCCAATAAATGCAAAATGACTCAGAAGAGATGAAGGAGGTTAAATAAATAAATAAATAAATAAATAAATAAGGGTTTCACCCTGACCAGTCAAGCGTTTCCTCACTGAACCGCTCTAGAAGGGCCAATGCAGCACTAGAAAATGTACATGGGTCTGAAAAAATATACACAGGTCCTTTAGCTATGTAATTAGTAGCCACATAATGTTTATGATGAAAAGCCATTTACTTGAAAAAGAGTAAAAACATTGTAATATACTGACCATTGCTTAAATGTGTTTATTTCTTCTTAGTGCATTTTTAACAATAGCTTTGAATGTTTACATTAAGCTGTTTGACCCTCCTGACAAAGTAGCTGCCATTTTCTGCAAGCCTAAATTTCCACACACAGGTGTATCCAAAAACCTGGGCTTAGGCTTTGCTAAAGTGAGCAAAGAGATGACAACAGCCTGTTTTCACCAGTGTTAACCATACTCAACAGTGCTGAAAGACCAAAGGCTTGAAGCTTGTGGCTCCTATAGAGTAGTTCTGATCAGTAACATACAGTGCTTATACTTTCAATTAATAATTATCCAAATAAAATTGGCGAATACCAGCTTAATCACAGGGATAGGATCATATGCCCTGCCACCTGCAGCAGAGGTCTTCTAAGGAAAGACTGACAGATTTTACTCCACTGTTCAAGGCACAGTGCTAAGAGGTCATTTGAGTTCTGATTAATTTTCATAGGTACAGCTATTTTTCAGGCTGACACAGTACTTGTCACTGCATAGGACTTTTAAATTCTGCTACACGTCTTTCACTTTTTTGCAATATGTAAGTCAGAAGTAATAAATTCCTTTGTCGCATTTTTGTACTATTTACTTGGCAGGGAATATGGGAAGATGGAAGAGAAGGTGAGCAATGACAAGGACATCAGCACAGCTGCCCTACAATGCACGTTCAAGCTACAGGTTAAAATTCAGCCTCGTCTTGGGACTGTGATACCAGGTATTTTTGCTTGTGATTATGGGTTTGAACCTTGTAAGGGCATGGATATCAGTTTTAGAAACACTGCCTAAGATGTTTCCTTCCACAAATATGAAGCTGCCTTTTTTATTTTTTTTTTATTATTATTACTTTTATTTTTCCCCCCAGAACTACCACTGTCTTTGTTTTTCTTTCAAGAATTTACTAAACTTATGTTTCATTCTCTTTCTTATTTGCTAAGTTCATATATAAATGCAATTCCTGTAACTCCTGGCTTTTTCGTTTTATGAATCACTGTACCTTATTTCAACAAGCACAAAGAGAATTCGGCTGGGTTATCTACCTGAGACTCCTATTGATGTGGCTTGCATCGCCATGCTATTTACATTCCCCAGAAAATTTACAAACAAAATACTTGAAATTAAAGTACAATTATTCTCTAAAGGTATGACAGTTATGATAGGAGAGGTGAAGGATAGACATTCAAATCTCCTATATTTCCAAAAAAAAAAAATATATGAACAGGAAATTAAGAGAGAAATAAAGAATAAAGAACAAGAAATGACCACTTCTTTTTCCATTAGCTTCTGAGAAATCAAATCACAGGGTGCTGGTTCGCACAGTTTTCAGGAGATACAGGAATCATGACTCTGTTGTCACTTGCTGGTGTTTTTTCTTCATAATAATAATAATTTTCTTCATAATAATAATTATCACCCCTTGTATTCAATCAGATCTCTTGAATTACAGCCCTAGATTACAATCAATAACTGCTTGCAGCTGAGGTTATATGGATGCCATCAGTACACATGGCAGGATAAATCACTGTCACCTTCAGCCCTCTGCCTCCAAATGATACCAGCATATTTTAAGGCAGGTGTCACTACTGTGGAAAAAGCTGTTTAGTATGTGGCATTGAAAGAATGAGAAGACTAAAACAAAACAAAAAAAAAGACAGCAAAAGTGCAGTGGGGAAAAAAATCACATCCTATAAACATCACTAAATATGTAAGAAAAAAAAAAAAAACTCTCTTATCTTTTCTCACTATGTTTGAAAATAAGCTCATTGGTAGTGACTAGAGGCAGATGGGTTATTACATTAATTGTTATCATGCTGTTGCCCTTGCATCTATGGGTTTCACCCACCTACTGTAGTGTATTAAACAGCCTCTAACACATTTGAAGATCTTATGTTTTTGTCATGCATATGGACAGTGTATAAAGTGTATAGGTCATGTTTTCTGCAGGTACCTTTGCAATACAAACAGCAATAAAGTCTAAGGGGGGAAGGCCAATTACAGGAACAAGCTCATCAAAGGAAGAAAGATTTGCCGGGAGAGAAAGACTACTGTTACAGCTGGTGTCAGCAATCTTAGGAAACTGAGGGACCAAATGTTAGCTGGGATATTCCAAACGAATCCTGAACTATAAACCAAACGGTAATAAACAAAGCTATTTGTCAGTTGACCCCCCTTGGATGTTGTTAACAGGCAAACAGCATGCCCATAGCCTATGGCAACCCGCAGGCTCCCAGTGATAAAATCATGACAGCTAACAGATGAATCCTTTCTGAATTCTATTAAATAAATTAATAATCTTAGCAGCATCATTACAGCAAAGCATCCATCTTCTGCAACAGCTGTTCTTCCATTGCTTGTTGCATTTATTTGCTGTGCTCTTGCCCTGCCTTATGCAGTACTACTTAACTCAGAGACTGAACTTCAGTACATCAATGGCCAACCTACAGAAATAGATTGTTTGCATGTATTTATGCATTCCCATCAAGTTTCTACAAAATAAGATCTTTTGTTTGAACAGAAAAGTATTTCTAGCTATTCTGTCTCTAAAGTAAACAACAAAAATTTGTAGTCTAGTGAGAATCAAATGCAAACCTTAAAAAAATACAACTAGGTTTCAACTAAAACCTGTTCTGATTTTTTCAATGCAGCAGCTGAGCTATTAAATTGAATTTAATATGCTCTTATTCAGTCTTTAACTGACTTTCTAATGAAAAATGAAACTTCCTGGAAGATAAAACGTGCCTTAAAATGTATCAACTGCTATCCAACTGCTTCTCAGTTTGTTCTGGAGTTACAGTCTGCACCTCTGGAAACAGAAAAGATACTCTTAATGTTTTGGGAGAGAGCTTCCAGATGAACACAGCCAAGACAAACAAGTAACAGTTTAGGAGAGAGAAGCAACAAAGAAAAGAAAATCTTCACTCTGCATATTGAGCCCAATTCTCCTTGCCAGTACCTCTGTTTGAATTCCCTGACCAGTATTTTGTTATTGTTTGTGATACCCAGATACTTGTATCTAATTCTGGACCTGTCCATAAGATGAAAACTCCTTTCGTGGGCAGTTTTGTTTTGCTTTACTCACTACACATTCCATGAAGAAACACACTTCAGAACCTGCTTTAGTCAGACACAAGATTATTTTAAGACTAACTTCCTTCAAGCACTAAGCATTGCACACACATGGCAGGATTTCATTTGCCCTCAAGATTTACAGGAAGTTCTGGTTATAGCAGAATTTTGCCCTATTTTTAATTAATTTATTTAACTTTTGTCTTCTCTAACACAACATTGGTGTTCACTCAGACATTAAATTAGCACAAAAATAAAGATCTACAGGTCTCTGTATTGCAGGGATCATCTCAGTGGTATGCTTGAAACTGCAGTAATTGTTGTAGAAGCATCTCAGGGCTTCAGCAGCTGTATTCAAATGTCAAACCTAAATGCACAAAAATTGTGTTGTAGTTCTGGTTCTGACTCACTTTCTGAGATTAAATTTGGTTCCTATCTTTAAGGCATGCATGTGAACTGAGGATAATGGTACTTACCCACTAGCTACAGAATACATTGAAAATTGTGGCTGACAAAGTATCTGGCCTTGAATTTAGAGTAAGACTAACTTGAATTCAGATTAAAGTAGCCCTTTACAGCCCTTGAAGATCAGACAACACAATTGCTACATCATTATTTTATTTGCATTTTCACTGGACTGTCTGAGGATCTCACAGAGAAGGGAGAAAAATGTGGAAATAACATTTTGTGAAAAATTGAATTCTGTATAGAAAGACATTTTTATAAAACTTACATTCGAGAAGGTCAAGAAAATGCAGGATTAGCGCACTGTGAACAGACTATACATCTCTCTCTTCAACAACGAATGTTGTTCAGGTCTGTGTATTATACCATTAGGAATGTATCAGGCAGCAAAATGCAAACACTTTTCTCAGAGCATTAGAGAAGAATGTTTAACAGATTTCCCAATCAAAGCCTCAATAATATAAACAAAAGAAATTTACTACATCTAATCATGAGAAACCATGCCTACGTTAAGTGTTTCAATGATCAGACCACAACCAGGAAAACAATTTGAGTGTTCTATAATGTTGGGAGAATACAGTTAGGCCTAGTCAGCTCCCATCTGCTCTAATTTCTATCAGAGTATCTATTCTTGTCTTTTATTTCCGTAAGCTGATGTTTGCCTCATGCAAGGAAGGTTTGCCAAGGGCTTCTATGATTCTTTTTTCCTCCATTCAGTGCTCCAAAGTGACTCTGGAGGGTTGTGTCAGAAGGACCAGATGACAAAGTGTTAACATAGATGCTGAGCCAAAATCTCCTGCCATTAATCCTGAAATACTCCTCACCCACCCTTTTGGTTTCCTCCCCACACCTGCTATGGCATGGGAACTACATTAGAAGAATGCATTTTTTTTTTATTTCTCATATCTCTGTTAGTATGAAATCATTAGAAACAGACATCATCTATCTGTGATGTGTCTGCAAAACATGTGAAAGGAACAAGACAAATACACGTTACATAGTGGTAAGTGAAGGATTCTAGTAAACTGCTGTTCAAAGACAGAATTACAAGGCGAGTAGCATGAACATGGCTAGGAAAGGGCTAGGAAGTCCTTTATATGAGGAAGAGCACGTTGTCTTTTATCTCCAGCTCCATGTACTGCAAAGAGAAAGCCCTGCTTATGCTTTCCTTCAGAGGCAGAGCTGCTCTTCCTCTCCTGAGCTCGTGCCCCCTGCACCTCACCAAGAAGTGCGTGTACAGTGTTGCCTATAGACTGACACATCACAGAGCTGGTCAAGAGCTAACATAGATTAAAGGTGATAGGGAGAGAAGCAAACAGCATCAGCAGGGTTACTTAAACCAGCACAACACTTGAGAGTAAAGTTCTGCTACAGCCTCATTCTTGCCAGCCCTTCTCATGGCTTGCTTAGGGAGCCAAACTGCTTAACACAAGGTCACACAAGCTCTTTGAGAAGACAGGGACTGAGGAGGGAGCCATTCCTGCCCAAGTCCTTCTTGGATCGCAGCCAGAATATTTTACAGGGGAAGATAAAATTTAATTAAGTTTTATAGGTTAAAAACATTTCTACGCATTTGTTGTCTGTCATAATGGTTTAGAAATGCATAATCAAGTATTTTTCCCTTTCATCCACACATTTGTCATTAGATCGTTGTCCTTGAGAGCTCAGCTGCAGACTTTTTTTTTTTTTTTTTTTTTTTTTATACTTTTAAGTGACTATTGAAACATTTATTCTGAGGAAGAAATAGACATATGGCACAAAACAAATGTGCGACACCAAAAAAAAAATCACACAAAACATGTAAAAAGATCTATGGAGATGGAAGACTAATTTTTGAAGGCATAATATAGACATCTATTTGTTCATTGGAAGGAGCACTGTGCCTTACAATGTATTATCAGCTTTACGTGGGCTCAGTTGATCATGGCATAACCCCTCTGGGCAGGTGAGAGCATTCAGGCTCTACTCAATCCTGAACCTCTTCTTCCTTGGGATCATGGTTGCTGAAAAAAGGGTTTGGAAAGGGAAAAGTTTGGATGATCTCCCTGGAGCATTGTGATGGGAAACAGGCTGACCCAGGTCTGACCTATTTTATGGAGGTTGGATGGGAATGTGAAGCCTCAGCACCTCTGACTGATGGGCACCAAAAACAGACAAACAAACAAACAAAAAAACAACAGGAGGATGATCAACATCACAGGGATTTTTGACCACCAGCAAGTTCTACCTAGGCAGAAAGAGGTAAGCATGAAGCATAGTATTTATTGGTTCCATAAAAGAAGTCAAGTTTTCAAAAATCTAAATATTCAGTTTTTTGGATAAATTGTTTTTCCTTTACGTATTTTCTTCTATGTTAATGAATGAAAATATTTTACAAAGTTAGCAAAACATTGTATCAGCCATAGTTATCCTTTTCTGTCTGTAAAAGGCTGTTAATACTAACTACAACAGTGTGTCATTTCTTGAATGATTCATATAGTTTTAAACATATGGAATCATAAACCACAGAAATATTATATAAATCTGCAAATTGACTGTTCAATATTTTAAACAGAAATATGTACTCTTATTTCAGAGACCCCTCCTTAGATAGACAAGCATGCAAAGTACACAAATTATCTCTTTCTTTATTAGTACTTTGAGATCCTATTTTCTATAACTAAAGCTGGATACCTAACAAATTAGACTTTATAAAGAGACCCTCAGTAAGTAACATCCAGCAATTTTGCAGATGTCCTCTCTTCTCTTACCTCATATAGTAATTGGTTACTACTGCTTTATTTTCCAAATGAAAATACGTCATCAAATTACGACAGTGACAAGTTCAAAGAGTACATAAAACCAGAAATGTCAGATTGTACCACCTGGATACAACTGCCATATAATGGAAATGCTTTCTTCATCTCTTACTGCGGTCCATTTTCCACCACTACCACCACCAGAGATATTTACACTGTAAAATAACTGACATTAAAAGGATTTCAAAAGTGATTCCGCAACTACTAAATCATTAAGCACTGTAACATTAGTCTGAGCCAACACAATCGTAGGACTCCTGGTTTACAGACTGAGAAGCTGACTGTGGACAGATGCCCACCAGCGTGGCTGTACGGTTTGACAAGGTCTACTGCAGAGATGGCCAGGGTGCTGCTGACCTATGCTGCAGTGTACGCATGGCACAGATCCCGAAACTCTGCACTGAGCACCAGTTTGGGGTGGAAACCAGGAGAGCTCTGCGCCACAGTTGTAGAACAAAACTTGGGTAACGGAGATCACATTGTAACTCTCATTTCTGCTGTGGACTCTACATCATCATGACATTCACTTCCAGTGCACTGCAGCAATACGTGAACCAGTAATCACAATTTATCTGAGTTGTTGAGGCACTCAAAATTGGTCACAACTCAAGAGAAAATCAGCATCCGTATAAAAACATGGGGGGAGCCAGTTTTGCTGCTGAAAGCATTAGAGGAAGTAACACAAACAGCCATAATTAAATTACAGATTCAAATTGAGGATTAAAGTACGCTCTCCATTAAATAGTTCTCTTGCTCTTATAAACATCTATGCAATTTTCCTGTTTTTCTAGGTTGCTTTCTTAGCCTTAATCTTAGAATCAGACTTTTCTGTCATTGTTTACATATTCCTTTACTCATTACATCTATTCATACAATTTTTCTATAAAGTTTCCATTCTGTAAAACACTTCCATTGCTTTTCAATTGTATTGTCCTTCAATATTCTCTGCTATTGCTTTTCCTTCTTTTACTTTCCTTGTACACAAATTGTCCATTAACACTTTTCCATTCTTCATCCCAACCTTAGACACCTCACCATCTACCTCATTGTTCCTCATCCCGTCCTACAGCTCTGTTCTCTCTTCTATTCACATCAGCATGGCCCCTAATATCTTGCAAGGGCAGGCCCGGTCACCTTTTAAACACAGCTGATAGCATTACAAATGACAGGTTGATGATAGAATGAACTGCAAGTGTAGTTCTCCAGACACATATGAATATGAACTTCTAAGGATCCAACACGGGCTTTTATTTGGGGGCAGGAGGGCAGCCTGCTACTGTTAGAGACTTTAAAAGCACCACTGGTTACACAGGTTTGTTGAGCCGTGACTCTAGCAAGGAACAAAACAAAGATGAATCACTAGGGCCTTGTCTAACCTGGAGAACTGTCATTCATTGGGGCCATTCCCTGCTCCCTACTGGAAACTCCTGGCTGTGCAAGGAGCAGACAGCAGGAGGTGGCCTTATTCATCACCAGCTCCAGGAACAAAGTTAAGGAATGGCGCACTCCAGTAGTCTTGCCCTCCACTTTAGAGAGCTTGCTCTCACCTGGTGGGTAGCAGCTCAAAAGGTAGATTCTGCCATCCCTCCCCCCATTATTATTGTAATGACCTACAAAGTTTCCTGAGGTCCTTTCAATTCACTGGTCTTTGGACCCAGCATCTCATCTTGGAGAGATGAAAGTGGACAAGTAAACCATTCAGCTCAGAAAGTGAGGTAGGTCGAAGTGGCCTAAACAGCAGGAGCTAATTAAATTCAAGGTACATCCAACCCAATTTGAAGTTCTGTTCTGGCTGACCTGTCCTGGTGATCAGGTCATGCCGTATGGGAAGCAGAAAAGAAACCTGACTGCACTCGTTGCATCCAAAGCTCTTGCTCAAGAAGACAGCTTATAATAAACATGGTACAGTGTTAAAATTAAATAGACTGTGGGTGATCAGTGGTTGCTACCTTATTTATATCAGTGGAGCTCACCTAACAAATCTACATAGAATAATGTTTAGGAATGAGATCGCCATTCATTACTGTATGAAGGTAATATAGTCAACTCACTTTTGAATCAGGCAAAGAGTGCCCCCAGCTGTCTTATGGCACCACGTTCCAGCTGGTGATAAGCAAGAATCACACACAAGGAGGTAATCCACGCTGAACTGAACTTTTCCTGGGGTGGCTGCTAGCCCATAGCAATCATAAAACTTGGTTCCATGCATCCATATCAACCATTTACGGAGTCTCAACTCAGAGCTTCAAACTGCTCATAAATTTCTTCATTCCTTATAGCAGGTGATTTAGGGGCCCTTATGGATCCACAAGATGGTGTCATCCGCCCAGTGTCATTCACATGCCATGAACAAAAGGATTGAGATGGATTATATGAGAGTTGCCCACACTGCAGATAAACAACCTCTGAGACGAGCTCTAGAGTATTGGTTAGTTTGCTCTGGAGCCCTGAAGACACTGTTAAGGACTCACAGTAGAGGATTAGCAAATTTGGGTTTGGTTCTAACCTTAGAGCCACTCTGTCAGCAAATCCCAGAATTTATTTATATATATATTAGACATTTCACAATCAAAATTTCAGAGAAAATTCTGAATCGTGGACATTAAAGTCTCAGAAAACATAACTCTTGATTTCCTGTTATTCAGAACTCAAAGAATTTACACCCACCAGAGCTTCCAAGGACGCACAGGAATAATCTAATTCCTAACGGGAGCAGCTGTTACTTAGACAAACACGTCCAGAAGTATCCAATTGTGTTAGCTCCCATGCAGAAATCAGGACTCTCAAAAATTTAGTATCCATCATTCCAAATTGCAGCACACAGATATCCTAAAGTTTCCTTCACTGTTGTAATACGATGGTACAGAAAATAAAATAGAGACACTACGCCACTGTCTCTGCTCATTTAGAAATAAATGATGATTTCTTCTTCTGTTTAATATGATTAAGTCTTTTGGATGACATTTTGACTCCCTAGAATTTGGTTTAAGGAATGCTTTGTTCCTACAGCCTTAACTGTCTGCTTAGCAAACTCCAAAATGCCTGCCAGTGGAATTATCTTTACAATTTTTTGCAACAGAGTGATTGAAAAAGATAAGAATAGCACAGGTAGCAAACCATCCTCTTGCAATGGCCCAGATACACACAGTAAAGCATAAACATGAAGCACATTAATGGCATTTCCAAACCTCTGCACAGATTACCCACAAATCTCAATTCCTTTTCTGCAGTGACACCTATAATTAGTAACACATTTTCAACAATTTCCAACCAGTTTTTCCCTTCAGCGCCTATAATATCGCAAATGCACTCAGTCATAGGTGTAAATTCCATTGCCCTTTATGCCTGCATATCTAATGTTGGCTTCAAGTGCCAGCACTTCATTGACCTCGCAAAATTTGGGCCACAATTTTACAAACCACATTAAGACATTTGGAAGTAAGAACTGTAATGGTCAGCTGGAAATTGAAAAAAGAGGTGGAATTAAAACGTTTAGACAATAAAGGAGTACATATGCATTGTCAGATCAAAAACTGGAGAGATTATTAGTCCTCGTCATCAAAACATACAAAAGAGCAACTCTAAGCCTATATTATTTCTGATTTTCCTTCACAAGAAGTGGATCCTAAAAAATCCAAAAATAACATGAAAGATTTATTTGTTTTTAAGAATTTTGTAGGAACTAGGGGAAAAAAGTCTGTCAGGGAAAAAAAAAAGTTCATAGTTAATAGCTTCTTTTCAGTTTTGTTGGACAGGTGTCCAACTCCTAAAAGTTGCTTAGAATCCAAGTTAAAAACTAGCTCTGATTTTCTTTTAGAAAATATTGGAGGGTCACAATTAACCACATCTTTAAATCAATGGTGTTTTCTTATTCCTTGCTCTTACACTCATTATCCTAATCCAGTTTATCCACAATTACAGAAAAGACAATATTTTTCATTGATGCACCATAATGCAGTAATCAAACAGGTTTAAACATAAAATTCAGACTATCCTGTGAATCTTGTTTACACTGTGTTAACTCATGACTATTGATAAATACAGTCTTGTCCTTATTTTGATAAGACTTACACAGCAATCTGCTGTTTTTTTATTAGTCAGATGAAAAAGTAATAAGTGCCATGAATGTGATATGCAGTTTATCCTTCAGGCAATTCCAGTTGCTCAATTGGGTAATTATACAAAGTGATTCACATCTTTTCAGCTAGAGTCAATAATGAGCAGTTACATAAAGTCCTAGAAACACGGAGGTCTTACTGAGAGTCTCCGTGCCTTTGACCCTCAGCACAGAACAGAGGTGTGCCTGAACGCTCCCACAGAAATCTCCAAACACCTGGAGTTCCAAAAATCAACCTTCAGATGCAGGATTGATGCTCTGAAGTCTCCTGTACACCTGCAACATCCTAGTCCTTTTGGTATGTCTGCATGATAACTGTATTGGGACAAAAATTTGGCCAGTCGAAAGGAAAATCTCTCTGAAATGGAAATAGGAGGACAAGGACCAGACTTTTCACAGGCAAATTGCTGAAATTTAACACTCAGTAGTAAAACAGAACTTGAACATCTTCCAGGTAAATACATTAAATAAATTAGGACACAGAAGAAAAGGGAGAGAGATAAATAACATGTAAGAAACTTTTCCCCAAACTCAAAATGGGTTATGCTTAAAGTACTACATAGAAACCTAACCATATGCTATTTAATCTGCTTCTGCTGCATAGAAAATTGTCCATTATCTCTTCAGACTGAGTTGTAATCAGATTTTTTTAGTTCCACTTGCTTCACAGATCATGTACAAGTTGCCTTATAGTGTAAGACCTGTAATGGATAATCTACTGTTCATGCCAGAGATAAAAACATCAAGATTGCCATATAAAACAACCAAAAAACACAGTGTGACACTGTTTGTACCTTTTAGAATGCCTATTTTGAAATATTACTTTTTACTATCAGATCCCTCTTCAGACCGAATAATTTGTAATAAATTGCTTTAATCACAACAGCGTTAACAACATGCCTAAGGCAGACAGATAGATACACATATGTAATGGCCTGATTCACGTGGCAAGTGATTGCAGAGAAGGAAGGAGAGGAATTTCATCAGCTCAGTTTCTAATCAAAGAAAAGGTCAAGTTTCCTGTAGCTGTAAGTCAATTGTAGGAATGATTAAAGGTGCATCCACCTGCCTGGCAGGCAATCCTTACTTCACCCATCGCAGACCTCCCCCCACAGCCTGGCTCCTCTCCTCAAAGGGAATCAGGTGTCTGCCAGCAATTAGCCCTAATGAGTCAGTAGTACTTTACTGAGAGAGATGTTGACAAGTTTAATTGCAGAAAGCAACTGCAGAGGCTCTGCCTGCCTGTAACTCCTGATGTACCAGGTAGTCTGCAAAGCTTGTGCACCCTACAAGTGTATCTCTGGACAGTAAAGTTAGGTGAGGAAGCCAAATTGCTATACTTTCTATAGACTCAAGAGCAGTTTGGGTTCAGCACCTGGAAAATGGCACATATCCTGACTGCAGGCAGCTTTGTTCTTATTTTGAGTACTGATGTCTGTTCCAAGTTTTGACTGACTTGCTCTCCAGTTAAAACAGTAATGTTTTCTGTGAAACCAACACCTAATATTTTATTTTTGTAGATATTTTGTGATGTCGTTACATTAATTACACTGTAATTACTCTGATTACAATATGGTTCTAATTCTGATGTCTGTAATTACTACTACTTCATATAGCTAGAAGCTTAATTTAATGCCTGAATTAATTTTAATTACCTCTTAAATTCGTTACTTTCATATTTGATACATGCACTTACTGCAAAATTTCACTATCAGAAGATTAAATTAATTACCTTATTTTCAAGTGAACTTTTATTCTTGGGCAATTCCTAGTGATCTGTGTGCTCACATCTTTAATTGGTGTCTAGTACGTTATGCATTTCTGTGTTGGGAATGCACTGCTTTAATCACATTGTCCTTTTTGTGTCTGGTAATCACATAAAATGTTCAATCTCACATGTGTTACAGCGATGACATGGGTTCAGTTTAATGCATATAATACAACCTTACAGTGAACCACCAGCAAAGTGGTGCAAAAATTATATCAAGTTCTTATTTCCTTAGTTCTAAAAAGACTAACGTCAAGAAATAAATCTCACGCAAACAGTTCCACCAAGAGATGTTTTGGGATGCCATGCAGTTTTCTCATAAATTTATAAACTCCATGCATATACATTGGTTCTCATTGTATGAGTGTATGGTTATTGTGTCACGTAATTGTTTCAGTAGGTCAAATGAAAAAAGATTTGCTGCAACCTCAGGTGCCAAGTCCCTGTTTAACATGCTTCACTTGAGTGGACCCAACCACACACTTCAAAGCTAAATTAGTTTCAAAACCAACAGCATCACCAATGAGTACTATATGAAGGCCCTCCATATGCCTCCAAGACACCAGGCAACCTCTCACTGCTACAATCACAGCAACCCCAATAGATATCCAGCTGAACTGCATTAAAATAATGTCATCTGGTCATTAAAAAAATTGAGGAGATAACAAAATAATTAGACATGAAACTCATTCATTGTTATCTTTCTGACTAGGTAAAGAACTATTATATCATTTTGGACAGTACACAAAATAATTTGGACAAGTTAATGCACTGCAGGTTAAAATACTGTAAGCACCTTTGAATAATTAGAAATATTCAGCTAATATTCAGTACAATGAAATGCTTTCCATTCATGGGGTTTAGATTTACCTCAAAAACTCTGAAAGCAGAATTTTACATCAAATGACTAAAGTGGATTTTAAAGTGATCCAGGTCCTTGATGGTAGGGACTGTGCATTTTTAGTATCTATAATACAGTAAGTTCCTGTTTCTTAGCAGACCCTAGAAAAAACCATATGGCAAATAATCATATGTATTAAAACAATTGAAATAAATAGGAAAGCACAAAAATAACTCACTTGTTCTAGTAGATTTTCTAAGATGCATACAATTTTAAAATAGATGTCTAAATGTTGAGTAGTGATCAATGCATCTAATCTCATCTTGTCAGATAACTGTTGTAAAAAACAGGATTAGATGCATTCGCCATTTTCTGGGCATGCCTAGGTAGCAGCTTTTATTCCCAAGAGAGCAAGTGACACAGCACGGGTCGAGGTTTCCTGTATGAGCTGTTGCATTGACTTTGATTAACACCACTCCAGTGGGCAAAGTTAAGCACTGTTTTAGAACTGAAGTTTACTGATAAAGTATGATGTTGTCTAATATAGAAAAATAATAATAATAATAATAATCAAATGTTACAAACCATTACAAAACCATATGAGATGGGATTCTTTAGGTAGAGAATACCTACATGAAGTCAACAGGAACAGCAAGAACTTCTTCCTTCAGAAAACCTGTTTTATCCCATAAGACACGTAGAGAGCATTTATGTTTGAATAATGGAAAATCTCTGGAAACCAACATTCTCAGTCCACTTGTTACCTTTTCTGTTTGGTGACCGGCATTATATGGGCACGGTGAAGAAAGGTGATGACAAATTCTGCTGAGTTATTCAAATTCCTTGCATACAGCATTCCTGATAAGTTAAGGATCTAAATTTGTTTCACCAGTGTTAATGTGCAAGTTAATTGAAGGTATTTTATGAATCCAAACACACGACCAAAGATTGATTAAAAAAGCTGTACGAAAGGTACTCTAAGCCAATGCTCTGTTACTCTGTCGATTAGTTTCTTGATGAGATTTCACAAAGAAGATAAAGAAATTAAGTAAAGGGGAAAAATGGCATCAGAAATAAATAAATAAATAAATAAATAAAAATCCAATGACTCCATTTAACTAAGTACAACTGCTCCTGTCCAGAGTGCATGTTGCCCCTTTTTCTAGGCGTATACAGACATACATACAACACATCACATACACAAAGCCCTAGTGGCTCTCCACTCACCCTCCACATTTCATTCTTGTCACATTCAGTACCTCTTACATTTCATTCTCTAGATACTGCCGAAGCAAACAGAGAGAGATGATGCTACAGGACACCAAGCACTATAACTTCTTATTCAGTTATTATTTTTTATTATATTATTTATATATATGTATATATATATTAGACTGTTAATATTCAGAGTTATTTTTATAGGACTTGCAAGGTTTTTAAAAAAAGCATTTAAATGCTTTTAAAAAAGCATTCTGGATCTTCTTCAGGAGTGGCAAGAGTTTTTATTTTGTGGAAAAATTATTCAAGTATCAAAAAGTAATAGCATTAAAATAATGTCAAAATTCTCTGTCTCCCTTTTTTAGCTTAATGTTAAAGACCTAACCAACAGCCGGCACATTTCATAATCACAGAGAATATGTCTACTGTTTCTAATGCTTATTTCCTTGGTAGTTCAAATACCTTACAAATTTGTAATTAAACTGTTGCCTAACAACCCTAATTTAATGTGAGATAGCTAAAGCATTAATGGCCTCTGTACTGTTTTTTTTTTATGTTTGTTTTAGTTTTTTTGTTGTTGTTTCGTTGTTTTTTTGTTGTTTTGTTTTTTTGAATGTGTGTTTAAGACAGCCTGCTTCCTCACAGGGTAAAAAAAGTGTGTATGATTTTGACTGGTCAAACTGACATCCTGTAGTCAGCTGTTCAAGTCTGAACCACTGACCTCATTTTTCTTATAGAAGGTGGTGAGAGACAGATGTAGAAACAGGCATAGGCCCTCTTTTCTACAAATCCTGCCCGTGCCATTCTAAAAAAAAAATAATACTCATCTTTGCCTGAAGTTTCTGAGCCCTACTATAAATAAACCGTGATAGAAGAAATAGAAAAGTGAGAGATTTGTCAAGATGTTTAATTGCTCAGGTCTCCATGGAACCAGATGTCAAGTGTGATCTTTTCCAGAAACTTCTTACCTTCCTGTTCTCATTGGCAGCAGGTCGAGGGATAAGGGAAACATCAGGACAAGGCAAATATGCTTATATATATATATATTATACACATATATAAATTTAATGTATATTATATATAAATGTTTTAAGTAATACAGATATTTGATATAAAATATATTTTTATTGATATTTATACATTATAAATATGTATATATGCACTTTGCTCATCAGTTCTGAATCTGGTAACTTTTATTTGCTTGTAGATGTAGAAATATTTGTAAATAAATATCAAAAGTAGTTGTTGGCACTTATATCAATTTTTAAACGAGAGCTAAATTTCAAATATATTTACATAGCTGCCGCAAATCATCTCTTGTGGAGCTTTTTACTGGATATAAGCTTCACAGACTACTGAAAATACTCAGTGTGGAACTTGAAAATACACACGGGATTAAGCTAAAAAGAAAAATTCACAAAACTATGTATCCTAAATTATCTCCCAGCATTTCATTAACTTTATGGTGAGCATTAAACAAATAGTATTAATGGAAAAGTTAATTTATCTGCAGTAGTATAGTTATCATGAAAACATTTTTCTCATTTTTAATTTAGTATGATATTTTTAATTAGGTTTGAATATTTAACTATATTCTACAAATCCTTTTGTTTATTTAGCCCATGAATTTTTAAATTAGATTTCATTTCTCAGTTAACTACTTTCTGCAAATCCTATTAATATTCACATTTAAATTCAGGAAATAAATATAGACACAATCAAAATGATGCACTTTGTTGGATGCTACCTTGCCATCTAACGTTTTCTGGAGGATATATGCCAATTTTTAAAACTCTAAACACCACAAATAGGTATTTGATATATTCGCACATAAGCAATATAGAAATGGCTTTCCAACCCACATTAAAAGAATAAATAAAATGAAAAAGGATTCCCAATTCCCAGTATCGTTCATTCATACAGCATACCACCACATGAAATTTTTAACAAAAAATTAACATAAAACTCAGGAAACCCTTTTTTTTTTTTTTTTTTTTTTTTTTTTTTTACTAAACCATGGTTTAATGAGAAAATGTTTGCTTTACCCTTTTAGATAAGCACTGTTATTTATATACACAACTAAACTAGTCATTTGTCCCTCTCCCAATAGTCTGCTGTCAACAACTATTTCAATTTGATACTTTTTAAGGTACTACCTGAGATTTTCTTCATTTAGTGGATAATTTTAGTCAAATGGAGTTATGTTTTTGATGCTATTAGTGTTCACGGTGCCAGTTTAAAATGTAGCAAATTTATGAGCATGTGGGTATGGTTTATATTCCATATCAATCAGATAACGTTTAAATGTGGATAGAAGTTGGATTCTTTCAGCTATTGCAGATTATCTGGGAGGAAAGTAAATACATTAGATTTCTGATGTAATGTAAATGATTGAATTTCTCTTTTCTCTGTGGCTAGAAATGTCACCTGTTTTTTAGAAAATACAGGAATCTGTACCTCAGAGGTTTGACCCTTCTTAATGATCATGTACTATACAGGGGAAAACCAACTTTTTCAGATATTCATTTTCACTTACTCTTTTCAGTTATCATTTCTTTTTATTTGACAGGCCGAAATGATAATGCTAAATTCTACAGGTAATTATATAGTGACAAGTTTCATGTTTGAAGTAAGTGCTGTTTTATCTAATTATTTCCACAGCCATGTTAAGGCTTATTTTGTTTCCAAAACACATCAAATTGTGCTGTTTACTCTCCTGTTACATGCAGACATATGGTAATTCACCAGTCTTTTCTATCTCTCAGTTCCCAGCTAATGAGATTGTTTACATGATACATTTGTCAAGATAAATAATCTTGTTTTAGATAATTTAACATAATGAAGCCTGGTAGTATGCTAGTTTATCATTAAGGTTATACCATACCAATGATGTATTACAGTGCAAAAAATTCAGATGGTTCAAAGTAATGATGCATTTCGTTGATACATCAAACAATTCAGAATAATGATTAATTCATTAATATATGATAAGAACATTACATTGGTAATATATTACACTCAGTACATTATTGTAATGATATATCCTTAACGATAGTCTGAACATTAATGTCAGCACACCATCAGCCAGATGAAAGAATTAAAACCTAAAAACCTACACTTGAAATAAAGCCATCATTGAGAGGAGAAAAGGAAAAATGATGCATCGCCTTGGATATCTTAATATTGGTTATTTAAAAAGAAAACACAGAAGAAAAGTTCTGCATTAAATTTCTACTGCTTGCCTTATATTGCAAGAAATGAATAATTCATCTATATAATGAAACTGTCTCTGGTGTCAATATAGATTAACTAGAATATATATATATATCCATTTTTATTTTTTTTAAGTGCATATTTTAAGTATTTTCACCGAACGTTAATACTGCTCATCTTCTAGTGAGTTTTATCTGCAGTTCTTTCATCCAAAGAACAGGAAAGAGAATCACAGTGAATCACTAAATCTTATGGCAGAGACAACCAGAACACTAATGAAGAACCACACAGACATATGGTGGACATAGTCGGACAAGTGGTTTTCCATAGGTGTCCATAGGTGAACAAGTTCTTTTCCTGAAGAAGTACTGGATTCCCAGAGCAGAGAAATGTTTTACCAGCCACAGAGAAAAGGTAGAAACGACAGCAAGAGATTCATATTCCAACAATCATCATCAAATTCAAATATATTCCTTCTTTGCTAAGAAGGAGCACACTGCACAAATAGTGTAAATGTTTTACCATAACAAATAGGCTAAATATTTTTAAATAATCTGGTCTGGATAATAGTTCAAGACTCCTCAAGTCTTCATCGCAGATTACTTTTTTTTTTTTTTTTTTTTTTTTTTTTTTTAGGATAAATTGGACTACAGTGTTAAGATTATAGACTGCTAAATTACTCAAAGTTAAAAGCAATTGCCTGGTAACTAGTGCTAAATTTACTGCAGTTCCACTGAAAATTATGGAAAAGCTAGTATTAGGTTGAATCTTCTAGAAGTTACAGGATGATAAACAAAGCACAAACAAACATACTTGTCATAGAAAGCAGACTTTACAGAACAAAGCTTATATCATGACAGGTAACTGTCATGACTTCTTCTACAGCTAAGGAATCTTAAAAATTTAAGTTTGTATGTTTTTTGGGGGTTTTTTTTTTTTTTTTTTTTTTTAAAAAAAAAAAAAAAAAAAAAAAAAAAAAAAAAAAAACTTTAAAGTTAGGTCCACACAGTAAAAACACATACCTGTTAATCTTTTTAAAAAGGCTTACTAAATGATTAGTAAATTTAAGACTGAAGTCATCCCACTCAATGATGTAAGTTTTTTCCTCCAAGTGCACACAACATGGGAAAAACCACAGGCTTATCTCTCTGAATTCATGGCAGAAGACCTCAACAACCGTGTCACCAAACTCCAGCAGCTACTAAAGAGGATAAACCTGTAAACTTTTCTAACTCTTACCTCTTTATTATCTGAAAGAAATTCAGTTTTCTTCCATGCAATAACTTTCTGAATGTAAATTAAAACTGCATCATGTGTTTGCAGAGCTAAGTAAAGAAGTCAGAGGGACTCCAACTTGGCGTAAGGAGGTGGGGCTCCTGCACATGAAGGACCTCACTCCAGGCTACACCACTTGAGGTACCAGCTGATGGGGAAAATTATACCTGACAAACAACCCTGCCACTCTGCAGCTGAATGAGTATGTCAAATAGCTATGACTTTTGAGGAGCTACAAGACTTCAAAGGATTTGAAAATGTGTCAAACTCTGGTCCCTGTGATAGAGGAGAGGAAGAATACATTTTAAAAAGTGTAACTACTCTATAGAAAGGAGAGCTGTTTTTAAAAAGGATGTAAGAGGCCTTTACGACACAAGTAGAAGCCATTATGCCCAGCAAAGCTCGATTCCTTCTGTTCTGCACTATGAACACCTCTAATGATTTCCTGAATGACCCTACTGTTTGTGTGTGCAATCTTGCTGGCTAGAAACTAGTCCATTTGTAACTTTTAAAATATAATCTACATAAATGCCTCATTATCCTATTATCTGCATTAGACTGGAAACACTAACTTGAAAAGGCATTACCTGTAGCATTTAAAATGTCATAAATTAACTGAGTTCTCCTAAGCTGGCTATATTTTGCAGCCTCCTAATACACATCACTATTCTCCTTTTTAAAATCCGGGATCAATATAACTACCACTCTTTCTATTTTCCAACTACTACAGGATATGTTTGTAATATAGTGATATATTTTAGAGTGAACTACTACCATAGACTGTTATAATTAAACCTAAGTTCTTCCCTTTCAATTGCATGTTCTAGAATTATACTTGCTTTGTGTAAGTAAGCTTTCCAAAGAAATTTCCTGTTATTTGTTCTATGTTAAATTTGATTTTTTTTTTTAATTACTTGCTTTCCAATGAATTGTCTAAGGTAATAGCAGAATTAGAATGATTTCACATAGTTATTAGAATACTTACAATATTTAGGGTTAGATTCCTGTCCTCTACATCACTTTGTATAGAAATAACATTCTATATGAGATACTATCTCACATGATGTGATTTTTCCTTTAAAGGTAGAGTCTGTTACTGAAAAAAAATGTACTGGTATTAAAAGTGGCTGCAAAAGTTAGTTTGTGGAATCTTCTGAAACATTGTGATGAAACAGTTTCTGTTCAAACTCGAAGCTCTGTAGTTCTGACAAGAAGGCAATAGCAATGAGGCCAGAAGGCAAAATCGGTATCTACATAATAATATTCTTGACCTACAAAATTGCTTTATTTCTTGAGTGCAGCTACTGAATGAGCAAAACATCATTTTCTCTGAATCACTGAGAACCATCCATTTCTTTGATTTCTATGATTCACATGTTTATATATAAGTATTGGTAAATATTTCAATGTATATATTGTTAATGCATAAAATATTAATTTTAGTGTATATGTAAATATTGGTGCATACACACACACATTATATATACACATAAATTACATATTTTATGTGTAAGTATCTGCCAATACCTATTTTCTACAAAGCAAGTAATTCCTTTGGCTGATTACAGTGCCTGCTTGTGGCTAGACTACAGTGGTGTGGTGTATTTGGAGGACACAGCTGCACTTGTGAGAAAACTCATTAACTTCAATTGCTCTGCAAATTTCACAACACAGCTCTAGTCTGCAACCTAATTAATGATTACAAAAAAAAAAAAAAAAAAAAAAAAAAAAAAAAAAAAAAGTACTGTCCTTTTACAAATTAACTCTAAATTTAGAGAGACGGAGAAAGTAAAAGATATCCAACATAAAAACTCATATTTGTCTTGATGGTCTCCAGTATCACTTTATTTAGTTATTACACTGGTGTTCTTGTCTCACCTGACTGATCTCACACTAGACAAATAGACAAATAATTTTTCTACACTGAACAACATTGGATATTCTAAAATAAAACTGAAATGACTACTTGTTGCAATCAAGCATAAAATGCTAAGTGTGTCTGGCTTTTATTTTTTCCCATGATTTAGGTGAATGAATCCAATCAATGCAGCTAGATAAAATTTTTTCCATCTTTAATTGACCTGGGTGCAGTCTCTGCACATTTGCAGCCATCTCCACACACTCCACAACTCCACAACATACTGAAAGCATTGGGGATATTTATTTAGTTTTACACAGGGCAACAGCTATGGACACCCAAGTTTCACATTTACCACACCATGGGCACTTGGAATTTCACCGAGACATCAAGGATTGAAAGTAAATCCTCTTCCACAAATGCCTGTATCAGCCACTTGAAATAAAGAGAATTTCAATGAGAAAACCTGGCAACCAACACCAGGTAAGTAGTTTCAGTTCTGCACAAGAAAGAGACCAAAGTAAACATTCATGGAGCAGCTGCCTTAAAACTCCTGACCTAGTTTGCCTCCTCCACTGTTGTGTGACTACTCATAAAGCTGCACTGGGTAATTAAAAGTGTTTAACAAGGATATTAAGACAGAGCATTTTGGATGAAAAATGACGATATATATTTCCAATCCACTTCTATTCTTCTCTTGACTTGATTCTTCGTAGGCTCCCAGGAAGCAGAATAGGCTGGCAATGCAAGCAGGCAACAGTGAAGCCCCTCCAAGTAAGGGCACAGATGCCATAAAAGAGGCTTTGGGACTTTCCTGGCACAATTTTCTATTTTTCTATACTGGCAAATCGACTTTAAAGGCTATGCAATGTTATGCAACTTCAGAGCAGCCCTTTGTTGGACATGCACTGTATCTGATGGGGAGCAAGAAAGCTCCAGGAAAGTTTATTTTGGCCTAAAGATAAATGATTTATTCCATCTTCACTAGATTGAAAAATGGGCTCCAGTTCCTACAACGTTCAAGTTCTAAGCTGTTGTGGTTTAACCCAGTGCACCCCTAGCCTCCTTCACTGGCAGGGCAGCATGAGAAGCTGAACAGTCCTTGCCTCACTATGAGCACTGCTCTGCAGCAACTGAAACATCGCTGTGTTATACCACACACCATTAATAATCACCATTATTCTCATCCTAAATCCAAAACACAGCATCATAGCAGCTGCAAGGGGGAAAATTAATTCGGTCCTAGCTGAAATCGGGACATAAACTTGTACAATCATAGAATGGTTTGAGTTGGAAAGGACCTTAAAGGTCATCTCGTTCCAACCCACTAGACCAGGCTGCCAAAGCCCCATATAAGTTTCTGACTATATTCTGGATTTTCTGCTTCTTATAACAAAAAATTCTGAAGCAATATAAATCATCAGATCTCAACTAGTACACACACACACACAAAAGAAAAAAAAAAAAAAAAAGTACTTTTAACTACAGCTGTTGTTCAAGGAATGCTATCACTATGTCCTCAAGGGCTGAGTTTCAAATTACTATTTATGAATTAATGAAGGCTTGATTGTATTTTTCCCACTAAGTGTGCATCTCTCTCTACTTCATCAAAATTTAACAGAAATCCATAAATTAGTACTTTGATATTTTTATCAAACTCTGTTCCCATCATTTGTCACCAGCAGGGCTACGGCTACAGCACTCTGAATACCTAAATACTCTGAATCAAAGCAATCTTCTGTCTTAATATTTACAAGCAGTGTAATAAATGCTTTGAAACTCACGTGGACATCTGGCCCCAAAAGTGAAAAACAAGTCTCTCTTTTCTCAGGTTTCTCTGCTTTGGATTTGCATTATTGGAGGAAAAAAAAGACAAAGGAATGCAAACAATCATAATTGAAAATTATATATATATATATATCTGCCTTTAAAACAGGTAAAAACAAGAGGGTTAAATGAGCCAACAGATTTCTTCCTGAGCTTCTCTATTCTCCCAAATTCTGTTTTAATTTGAGCCAAGGAACTTCAGGAAGGCATCGAAAGGAGATGAGGCTCTGACATGCTTCAACAAATCCTTTAAGTGTTATCACAGTATCTGAAAGACTAAGACCACAAAGAAAGGAGCTAGTGAAACTCAGGACACTTCACAAACCATAGGCTGCTGCCATTAAGAAGAGATGTGTTGCTGCATATTGCAGAGCTATTATGCTCCTTTTATGGAGTCTTTTTCTGTGCTGCTTCTTCATATAGCTTATATTCTGTGCAGGAGAGCACCCAGGATATTTTTCAGTGAGGATTTTTAATTTGAGAAAATAATAGGAAAAAAAATAAGTCAATCAATGCCTGGATATTTAAGTAGGCACAAAACCATTCAGTATATATGAAAAGCCTATAATAACTTGGAAAACCCTCATTAGAGAAGCACAGCTCTTCCATGGAGGTGATTATATTGGACTCCTCACTTTACAGTCAGAAAAATGAATAGATCAGGAGATTAGCAGTTAAGTTCACATAGCAAGTCTGTATCCAAACTAGAGGGAATATCCAGGAGGGCTGATTTCAGTAGAGAAGTCCAACATGATCGTGGTAAATAGGCATTCACATTATGCATGGCACTGCACACTGTTTCTGTTACTGATCCCAATCAAACTGAAGTGCATTAAAAACAGGAAAGAAAGAATATATTTAACTTGAGATGTTCATTACATAAACATCCCCTTAGATTTTAATGCCACCTAACCCTCAGGATGGAGGACACTTATTTTCTTTTCATCAAGTTTGAATCCCCGACTGGAATCAAACTTTCCCAGAAAGCAACTTCAGAACATAACCTCTGGCAGGAGGGGCAGGGGAGTGCACATTTCCTAACTTACACATCCATATCAGACTATCATTATTGATGGGACCAGAAAATGTCTCAGGACAAAGACTTGTGCAGAACACTGTGAATACATTTCAATGCTTTTCTTCTTGCCTGTTCAGTCAGGCAGGGAACACTATGCTGTGCCATCACAGGATTATGGCATTACCCAGCCTGCTTTGACAGGCTCTGTAAGTTATTCATATCAAGCACTCCCTGCGAATCCAGAATCAACAGCCAAGAAGCTAATGGATTTCAAGAAAGTCACCAATTTCTTCCCACATAGCCAACAGCAAAGGTCTCAGCACAAAGTGCGATCCTTCTAAACATCACGGCCACCAGACCTGAGCAGTGCTACATCTATTTTACAGAGGGAGGAGTTTGCCATCATCAGAATTTAATTATTTACACATAGTTCCTGCACCAGACTGCAATGAAAATAAAAACATTATTAAGAGTAACCCTGAGATCTCACCTGAGATTTTTTTCCAGTATATTGTAAAACTCAAAGCTATCTAAATATCCATGATATGCTCCCGTGGCCCTATCAGTATGTGAGCAAATGCTGGTCTCCACTTCCTCCAATTACAGACACTTCTTTTTTAGAATTACATCATGGAAAAAAAAGACTGGTGGCTTGTTTTGTTTTGAATGCAACTTCACAAGGTAGTAATGAATTGTCCCGATAGCAAAGATGATTTTCCTTACCACATCGGGCTCACGGCAGACATGCTACACTGATTTACAGCTAAGAGGAGTGCCAAAAGGAACTGAAACAAACACAAGAAAACTAAACTTTAAACTCAGTTACAATCACTCTAACAGAATTTCAGTTTTCCTTTCAAAACTATTTTCAGTTGTCTTTGCTCAAACTAGAAAAAGTCAAGGTCCTTCAACAGACTCAGCTAGAATTAAAGTAAAAAAGCATATGATAAAATCCAACTTTTAAGTATGGCAATACAGTTAGGTTATATTACGGTTCCGCAAATAGTTTGCATTCCTACTGACTTTATAGAGCCTGAATTTCAATTACACAGGAGGAAACTGCAAGAACATTCCCCATTAAGTCATCCTTCTTTTTGGAACACCTTTTCTAAAGGGCCAGAAGTAGCTCAACAATTCAATCTCACTGGAAGCTGGAGTTTCTGCCTTTGTGAAACGTTCTCCTCCTCACCCAGAAAATGTGTGATATGAACCAGAACTGGGGGAATCATTTTTAGTTATTTTTAAGCTGCTTTTGATAGAAAATGGGTGTAAGATTAGCATCCTGCACTGCCGCTTGGAACACCAGAAATGATAACTTGTCAGACACATACGCCAAACAAAAGGATTCATTGATTTTTTTCACAAAAGTTACTAGATGGAAAATTCATGCAGAGATTTCAAAAATTCATCACAGGTCAGGCAGCAAGATTAGATGTATAAATTTCTATACAACCTGACTAATTTGCTACGGGTCAGTAGCAAGAGCAGGAACATTGCAATGCATTACATAACTTGGCAAATGCACCACTTTTTAAAACTTATTTTGCATACTCAGGGTAACTTATTTCTAACATTCTTGCAGAAAGAGAGTGGTTTTCAGTAATTACCATCTCTCTCCTTTTTTTTTTTTTTTTTTTTTTGCCTCTTTTCTTCCACTTAAACCAAGTTACCTCCTTTTCCACTGAAGTGACACCAAATGAAATATTAAAAGTCACGTCTCCAGGGCTGACATCAAGTAATTATTTAATGAAGTACAAACTGTGTTTCTTAAATCCAACAGAACGCACCTACTGCTGGATGGCTAAGTAATCCAGGAGAAATATAAAAATCTTACTCTCTTCAACACTATGTACCATTTATAGGGCTTTTTATAGGGCCATTTATTGGAGAATGAACAGCTACAGATATCAGATAAATAGTTTCCATGAAAGCTGTCATGAAAAAGAATGTTAAAAAATCCCAACATTTTTCAGTAATCTTTCCTTACTTTTACACAATTTAACATACTTTGTTGTTGTTGTTAAAATTTGGAATCCCACTCCTACCTTAAATCAATGACAACTAAAAATGCTTATCAATTCCAGAAGAAAGGAAACACTGGAAGCAAATCTCCAGAGGCAGGTAAGGATCAGATATGAGATATCCGGGTATCAAAATTTACTCCCAAGACTGCTCATTTCACCATACCTCAAATCCTTGGAAATCTTATCTGAGCTAATTCAGACAAAAGAAAAAGAAGGCATATTCCTACAGATTTTGTCATTGAAGTTTTTCAAGGAAGAATAGACCTAAGAAGAAGAATTCAGCGCAGAATAACTATGAGTTCAGTCAGAAGCCTTAATAGGAAAATTCAAGGATCCCGCATTCTCCAAGTGTAGACACTGTTGATTTTCTCACTGCCCCATAATGACAGCCTGAGCATTTCAGTGTTCATACCGCACCAAGTACATGTAGCTATTAGTGAACCCATGCCAGTGAGTAGTACAGAACAAAAAAAAAAAAAAAAAAAAAAAAAAAAAAAAAAAAAAA
>CM021771.1:32109645-32222382 GCA_011076525.1 Nettapus auritus
AAAAAAAAAAGAAAAAAAGAAAAAAAAAAAGTTCTAGCTCAAAACAAAAATGTCAAAATAATTAATCAAAGTTCTCAGGATGGAAATACCCATTCTAATTTCTAATTATGACTTCCTACTTTCCAACTTCTAATTTCCAGTTTCTAATGCTGTTCAGGTCTGATGCATAACTCTCAGAGGAATTTTGCATTGCACCTAGTGGAGTCTCTTGATTAAACCTCGTCTTCCAGTAAAGATCTTTGATAAATGGGTATATTTGAACCTTCTTACAAAGCAATGGAAACAAAAGTATTTTCACTAAGAGTCAAATCTTGCTCTTTTTTGACTAGGACTACAATTTATGCTTTGGAGGCAAACAAGAAGTAATTACTACTTCAAAAAACCTGTTCCATTACACCAGTGAATAATATGCAGGAGGCAAAAACAGACTGGTGGGATTTTGGAGGGCCACATACCACATGCATACACCACCAAAGATGCATAGGAGCTTTCTGAGCAGCTACACTTTGGTTTTGGATTCAGTGAGAGAAACCACTACCCTGAAACATGATCACACTGTGAGTTATCTTTGCCAAAACTCATAAATTCAAGCAAAGGGAAAACATATTGAGTGTCTGGAAACAGTGGAGGTAATTTTTCCCCTCGGACCTAGCAGAGATTTTCACTATAATGAAAAACTCTGAGGCGTAATTACAGAAATACATTTCCTAGAAATGAACTGAGAAAGTGTTTCCCAGCCCAAATTCCTTGTGTCTGCTTTGTACACTAGAAAAAATACCCATTGACATCACACAAACTCTCTGAATTCACACTGTCACCTCCCCGTAATGCCAGACGTTGATACCCAGAGTTACTCTAAGTGCTTCACGATGATCCTAGATCACTTCCTATCTGGGTCAAATGAGGCCCTAAAAACAAAAAGCAGAGAGGCAAGCTCCGAGACACAAGAGCAGAAGTAACTAGAAACCAGCAGCAAAGCCAATCACAGCAATTCGAGCACTCACGGAGTACCTAGAAAAGCAAAATCTCTGGTTTCAGAGCACCTATCCATGAACGTCCCTGCCTCCAGCGGTGCTGAGCAAAAGCCATATTCAATTCACACTGCACAGTTCTGTGTAGCTCTGTTTACAATGTAAAGCAGAGTACTTTCAATTTGAAAATTTAGCCAGTTCTTGGGAATGTTGGTTATTAGTCAGAAAATATTTATCCCATAAAAGCAAAACATAGAGCGCTCTAACTCAAATTTTCAGTAGGAAACACTTCATGTAAACATCAAAGCTGAAGACTCTTTGAGCAAAATCATTGGTTTAATAAGCACCAAAATTATAGCTATAAAATCAAATGAGCAAGAAAGATAAATTTATATATATATATATTAGAACAAAAGCCAGGATATTCCAGCTGGGACTAAACCTAGTATCAAAATCTCAGAATTCCACACATAGACTGGAAATTCTGGTTTTGCAGACAGTTCAAAATCATAGTTTTGAGTCAAGGCTATCCCAAAATCATTGTGAGTGGACTAAAAGCAGAAAACTTGAGAACACCAGGGAAACCTTTTTCATTAACCACAGTATTTGTAAAATAAATCTACCTGGACCTAAGATTTCTATCCCTTTTCCCCTTTTTACAGTTGCATGCACACAACTCCATGACAGAAATGCAGATCCTCCCAGGGATATAGCAATATTGAAAATAGGACATTTGAGAGGATGTCAGGCCATGACTGAGCCCGCAGGAGGTAGATGCACTGCTCACACTCAGTCTTGCAGGGCAGGGAATTATATCAACACTATAAAACAACACAGGACGTGATTCCTCTCTCTCTTCTCCCCAGGATTATATTCAAGCAAAATCAGGCAACTGTGAGAGACAGAGGAGACCTGTCCTCCTCAGGGTGTTACGTTTAATTGCTGAAGGCAAGAAGCATTTTGAAAGGTCTGTGTATAAAATCCCTATTTAGTTAACCCCAATCTCCTCAGATCTCCTGTTACAGACAGCCTTCTGCTCTCAACATCTGGGCAGGCAAAGCCTCCAATTACACTGCTGGATTTGGTAGCTTAATAGACCCAGATAAACCCCCGGAGTATCCATTTCCCTTGGTAACAGCTTATCTGCAGCCAGCCCAATGATACGCAACCTTTACGCCCCGGTGCGGCACGCAATCATGCGGCAGGCCGCGCAGCGCGTGAATATTCACGCAAAACCCAAAGCTCTCCAGGACCTTTCCTCTTCTGTGGCTGGGCCTGCATCTGCCACAGTCACACCGTAATTTATGGGGAAGGGGCAGGGGGCAAGGAGAGAGAGGCCCGGCAGCACGACTGGAGCAGGCCCGCAACACTCAGGCTCTTCCCTCCTCACCCTGAGGGGCAGCTGAGCAGGGGGCCTGGTGGCAGCCACCCCCGGGGCCCAAACACCAGACCTGCAGGCTTCAAATCGCCCCAATGCCTCCAAATCCTGGACCTTAATCCAAACCTTAACACGTCCTTGGCTGAAGGATGCTGAGAAATCCTGCAGAAGTCAGCTCTAGGCACACAATGTCTCTTCCACGCTGAGGTGAATCCATGACCGTTTTCTTCTAAGCGTTGCTATGAGCTTTCTTCCTCCCTCCCCTCAAAATACACACATTCGTCTTGTCTTCTCCTTTATTTTCATTTTCAGTTCCTCCTCTGCAATCAAATCAATTTCTTTAAAAGGTTTTTTAAAAGTTGTCTAGGATTTAGTATTTTCATGTTGAAAGTCTGACAGGGAATTTGCAGAGACCCTGTCGTAACACAGTCTGATTTTTCCTGCTTCTCTTAAAGGCCACAGAATTTCATTGCCCTCTGTTTTTCTCAGCCCATCTGTCAGCTAATTTACAGGAACTAGTAAAATCACCTCTTCTCCATACTTCTTTCTCAGTTTTCCTCCACTTTTGCATCAAGTTCTGTGACAATGAACAAGGGCAGATCGGCTACAGAAATTTCTCTTCAAGCTTTTATTTTAACCTTCAAGTCTCATGTTTGTCGCTTGAAGTTTATGTGCCAAAGACGGGAGAAAGCACAAGCCAGCAGTTTGTCAAAGCATGCTCTCTTGGGATTTGTGTTCTGTTTCAGCTGTCACCGTGTCGCCATATATATGTATTGATGCAACTTCTGATGTGCAGCAACAAATGGTAAATAATTCCCTTCTGCAAGTGCACTTCTGTCTGTGGTGGTGTCAGTGCTTTTGATCAATAAACCACTGAGGCATCTTCCAGCAGGAATATTGTTCCAACTGTTGCTCGGGAACAACAGGCTCCATGCACTATTTCTTTGTTTTGAATGCAATGCATGAGGATTTTACTTTTCCCCTCTCTTCAGGAAACATCGTATCTGGCTTGCTATGCAAGTACTGCTCACTGTTTATCCACATCTCCAGCTCCTGAGAAGGCTCTCTGGTTTCTATTGGCATAAACTAGTTTTAACTGAAGTAAGAGGTCACTACCTGTATCACTCCAAGCAGGGATTTCAGCTCTTCCTGGGGTGCTGGCAGATAACAGTGCTGTTTCTTCACATTTGGCCTGACACTTCTTTCTCCTCAGAAAATTCCAAGTGCGCTGAGTCCTTATGAACTTGCAGCCCCCATATTTTTTTGACTTACCTGATTAGGCTGCTCCAGACTCCAAGAAGGGCACTTACTGCCACTTTGTGCTTTACACATTTGGGTTTTGAACCTCTTTCTCAATAAAATCCAAAACAGACATCACCACTGCTATACCATCTTCAATCTTACTTGGTGATACTGGTCACTTTACAGTGTCTTTATCCAAGCTGGTGTAGATTTTCTTCTAGTACCTTGGATGCACTGCCATGCTCATAAATGATGTCCTTAAACTACCCATGCAGACCACAGCGTTTCCCACACCAGTGCTAGTGGTACGCTGCTGTCAGTAAAGGCATTCCCTCCCTACCAGTGGTTTCTCCTTTCTTGCCAGCTGCTGATGTGAACTGCTCCATTCAGATCGTTCTTTTTGTTTGTATTTTCTAGTCCCTGACATTACGGAATTCTTTTCTGATTAAAATTAATTAAAAATGCAAATGCAGATAAATATATGCTACTGGCAATACATTTAGAAAGCTCAGTTTTTGCAAAATCCTGGTGCATGCCCAGTGCCATTAAACACAACAATCTGTTCTTACTCTCTTCTTCTGTCTTTACACATTCTATAGACACTAGGATTTTCTTTTTATATGATGTTTCAAGCAAATTACAGGGCTGTATGTTATATAGACAGCTAATAGCACTTTAGTTTATGCCTCTAAGGCTGCATTTGCCCAGTCTGTGGAGTGATGTCCTTATTGGCAGATCTGCAGAACGGTGCAGGCGTCACTAACGTCGCCATAAGGAAAAGACTTTTCCAATATTGCCTTGGTAATTCAGTTTACTGAGTCCTTATGTCAGTTCTAAATTTTAAGGTTTTCCCTATGAATGTGCAAATGTTAATCTATTAAGTTAGTACCACTTCACGGACTTCATTGCTGTGCTCTTCTCCTTCTACCCCCAAACAACACTCTTGTTGACTTCATTAAACTGTTCTCTTTGACATATGCTCTTGCTGTATGCACTGAATGTTATGGATGTTTTAGCTTGCTTCTCCAACACACAGTGAAAACTGCGTGCTTGAGGCTCACATTCTGCATGTCTCCTCCAGCGCTGCACCGTGCTTCTGCAGTGCCTGACTGCCCTTGGTAGATGCTTTTCTTCTGATGCTGTATGCAGGCAGAACTGAATAAAACTTGAATTCACATATAGGAAAAAATCCAAGTTTTGAGAGTACTGAAAGGATTTGCAGATTCATATGGAATTTGACAGCAGTTTTATGTGGGAAAAAAAAATGTAATCAGGGTGCAAATGCAAATGTTAAAACATTAGCGAGCATCTGACCAGTAAATATTTTTAGTGACACCTTTCATTTCAAAATGCTGGAATATGCTGTGCTATATAGTAATGCTAGACAAATTGTGAGTGTCACAGTCAACTAGTAAAAAGGTCAGGGCTATTCTCTTTGGTGGATTTAATTCCTACATACGAAGAGCCCCCTCCATGCTTTGCTGGTGCAGCATTTTTCACAGCTTTGTCAGAACGCTGTTCTCTCTGTGGCACCTTTCATCTGAAGAAACTGAAGCAAGCTGCAGACACATGCTAATAACAGACCACTCTCAGAATACTTAGAAGGTAAAAAATTATTATAATCTATTGTTTATTGATTGGCAAAATAGGTTAGCAATTTGTTGGTGATGACGGATTTGGGATTTACACCCCAAATAGCTAGCTCCCAGCCCCAGGCATTACTTACAGATAACACATGCACGCTTCTCAGCAAAGGTCCCCGTACAACTAAGGGCTCTTGCGCATGACACTAATGCAAGCATGGGCAGGCTGGATGTAGGTAGCACTCCCATCCCCATGTACGATTCATTACATTACACTGCCACCCTTATTACAACCAAGTGCTGTCATTAAAGCTAATGCTACAGAGACCCACGGGAGCGTGTGACCAGAATGAAAGAAGCAGGGCACAGTTCATGAGCCACCAGAGAGGCACTTTCCTGCAGCTTGCTTTCAGAAGTAAATCCCTCATTTTAAATAAAACAAAAACTTTTACTTTGATAAATGCTGGCTGCTTCTAAAAGATATTCTGTTCTCAAATCTGCCCAGCTAAATGCCACCACAGTTGTAAGGGCCAACCACGTGTGTAGTCAGGCTGGGAATTATCCACACAAATAAAGAGCACAGCTTGAAACATTGACTTTTTCCTGATCAAAAGGGTCTTAGAGACAACTGGACAGTTTGGATCAGGCAAAGGATAGGGCTTTTATTATTTTCAGAGTGCCCCAGTGAACAGAGTAGCCAATGTGGCCCTGGTGGCAGCGATATGTTCTAACACTCTCTTCCTCCCACACAAGCTACTGAAAGCTTGGCTTTGGATCTGTTTGTTGGTATTTTTTTTGCCTTTTTATTTATTTTTCTTTTTGTTGAAGAAATTCTGTGAGGAAAATATGATGTACAATCAACCCTTTCATTAGCTTTTTTAATAGCATTCCTTGTCTAAGCAGCTTCCCCCCTACATACCATGTAATAAATTCCAAATATTACCAAGGAAGCATTGTCACCCCAAATGTGTCTTCATTATACCAGTACAAAGCAACTATGTGCTGTGATTTTATTAAAATCAAAATTTAAAATAACATTAGATGTATTCTTCTGTGTTTTCATATCTATTTTCTTTATATATTTTAGTCTAAAGTGAAAAATAGGCATATCCCTTTCCATCTTGTTTTTTTCATTCATTAGGGTTTTTCAACTATATATGCTGAAAGATTTAACATGGAAAAATTATTTATGAAAAATTTTACAATCATGAAATATTCACACTACTTAACTTTGTAAAGCTGTTCTTTTGAACAAAACCTAAAGAATTTAAGGATTTCAGCTGCATGATAAGGTAAAATGTTCTTTGGTAAGGTCTGTTTCTCTTTTACTAGTTATATATTCCGTTCTAAACAAAAACCAATCCGACACTGTGTTAGGTGACAGCTAAGCAATATATTGCAAATAAATATAAATATACCACCATTACGATTTTTGTGGTTTATTTTAATTCCTATCGGATGTGCTTCAGCAATCACTGTAAAGGCTTTGGCCTCAATTTTTATACACAGCAATCCAGAAGGAAATAAGCTTCCACCTTGTTCTCTGATTCTTATCTATCTTATCATCTTACAACTGGTTCACATAGGATAAAATGTATTATTTACTAATGCCATAATACATTATGGGACAGAGATCCATTACGTGGAACTCAAAAAGAATCGAAGATCTTCTTTAGTCCTCCTAATTTATGGTGATTTTTTGTAAGCAATTTGCATAAGACAATTTGTAAAACTAAAACATAGTGGCATCACTTTAACAACAGATTAAACAAAAAGTTATTTGAAAGTTATTTTGAAGCTGTAAAAAGTATATCCTTCTTGTATAGTGTTTCCACTTTAAAATATCAGCCAGAAATTGCACAGATATGATTTTCTATAATTGATCTTATAGGATTACCTGTATGAATCGTTAAGTTAAAATGCGTAATTGCTTCATCTAAATATACAGCTACAAAACATCATTGTCACTGCAGACTTAACTTATTTGTCTGCGAATATAAATGAGCATCTTTGTGTATAAAGGTTCTCCAATAGTGGAACCCTACAGAGCGATAACAGCCATTAGCTATTCTAGGGATTTCAGGAGTAATAGCTGTGATATTATGACTAAATGCTCATAGGGATCTAATTCCATCGGAGCGTACAGAAAGTCTCCCCTTTGACCTGAACGGTAGTTGAATTGATTCCTCTGTTGGATGATATGAAAAGTCAGATCAAAGGTAGGATTCTGAACCTTGTTAAAATACGTGGCTTCAAACTACTTACTTCCTGCGAAGCATTAATGAAAACATCCATTGGGGCCATAATCAACCATTGAAAGAATTCGTCCTATTCTGTGAGCATATATGTGCATTTATATCTTTTGCTTTTTAAAAGGTTTATCTGCCTTCATTTTAAAGCTTATTTCCCCAAGACACAAGAGGTACAGTAGTACACGAAACAACTGTGAACTCTTCTCCTTCATCTGAGGTGATCAAGAAGCAGTTACTGTGCCTGTGTTGTAAGGAAGGGTGTTTTAATGTCTACGAAATTTCTCACTGGCATGTCATTTGAAGGATCGGCTTTCTGAAATTGATCCACATCATTTGAAGCCTGACAGTTGGGGTTTGATGGGATAGACCTGAATCCAGAACACTCTGATGAAATTCATATTCATATTTTGAAGGCCCGGATACATATTCTAAGCGGGTTGAGGCCATCTCTATTGCTTAGAAACGTCTCTTTCCTCTTCTCCCACTTCTTTCAAATAGCATCACAGCCTATATACTCAGAATCTAAGAGATAAGGGAGGCAGAGGGATTTTTTTTTTGGCTTTAAGTATCTCTAAACAATTCTTGTAGATTATATCATGGCAAAAACATTCTAGAAGAAGACTACAGTCTGATGCAGATGGGAAAAGCAGCATAGCCAAGCAGGGTGGGGAATGTTATCAGAAACACTTATTTATAACTCATGGTCCAGAATACAAAAGCAGAAATGTGTTTCATTTAAACACACACACATCAGAATTCTTTCAAAGATACGAGAATGCTGGAAGACTCCACCAAACAAGGGGAAGCCATAGTTTACAAGCAAATCAGAGCCAAGTTTTCCAAGCAGAGTGTCCAGCCCTGAATGCCTGAGAGGTTAAACACAACACCTTTGGGAAAAGACATGAGAAGAAAGAGATGTAAAGACTTGAGTGGGCAGGAGCAGGAGTAAAACATAGCATTTGGATGGAATTTCGCACCAGGAATAATGAAGACAGACATATGATACGAAGGCAGCAATTAAGAAGTTACAGACAAAGGTAGGATAGGACAGGAACTTGGGGGAAATGAGAGGAGTGCTTTGTTTTGCCCGGTTGAATTTCATGGGATGGGACATGCAGTGTGATTTACTAATGTGCTGCTGAACGCACTCAAATCTCAAAATGTCTCTGCCGGTTCATTAAGAAATAATAGCTGGCAGTTAACTGTGAACAGTGGTCACCTGTTTCTAATTAAATTTATGGATGACACTCTTTGATCTAGTTACACATATTCTATTCAACACAAACGTTCAATGGACGCTGACCTGTAATATACAAGTACAGAAAATGCAAGTTTGCACTAACAAACTATGCAGGCAAGCACAACCTTTAACTGTCATGGGAAGAAGAAGCCATTGTAAAAATGTGTGTGTCAGCCTGATGGTATGATAGGTTTATATGTTCAAAACATATCACAAAATAACACCCCTTTCATCTTTCCCTCACACATTTCCTTCAACACCTTATCACCAACATGGGCTAGTTGGAGACAGATCTTCATCTGGCACACACTGGCGTAAATGCAATGACCTCAAGGCAGTGCCTAATGTTGGTTTTAATCTGTGAGCAGCCTCCCACCCTACTTACCACTTGCCAAAGACTAGGGAGGAAACATCACCTTTTCTTAGAGCCGCAGGTTCATCGTTTTCCTCTACAAGGAGCATTTTAATATGCAGACAGCATTATTACACAAAGCACTTCATGGTGCTACACCCACACTATTCCCTATGACAACAATAAATAGCTCTCTCTACTCCCCCCTTACTGATGCAAAAGGGTAAGAATTAAGCATGGAGCACTAACCTCGATGTAAATTAAGCGCAAATTAGCACTAGATGGGTTTGGAAGCCAGAAATACCTAGTTCCTTGTTCCCATCCAGACAGCAGACCATGCTGTCACCTCAGGGAAAAGATAATTCCTGTCTTGAATACATGAAGGAAAGGCTGAATCTAGTCCAACACCCCGGTGCAAACAGTACTGATTTGCCCTACTAAGCATCATCTTTGTGCAAAATTCACAACTGCTAGCATTTCCATTAGCATTCACTACTCAGTTTCCATAAGTGCTTTTATTTTCTCTGTATAAATATTGATAGTTCAAGGCCTGTGTTTAGACTGCTGAGGCAGGTCCCACCACGGGCCTAGCTCCGCCATGGTGAGGCCTTGCTGCCGGCGTGGCAGGCAGGGCCTGGCAGCCCTTGACTGGATGCGAGCAGTGTTACAGGAGATGAGAAACCTCAAGAAATCAACAGGTATGAGGGCTTCACACGGCTGCTGGAACACTCTGGGAAAGGAGTGTTTGATTGTTCTCTATTGACCTGTTACCTTGCTGCTGTCATTCCTCCATTTAATCAAGTGCTGTTTCGTGAATCATTTGGCTCATGACTTACGAGTGAAGAAGGGCTGTTCGTTGAGCAGTTTTATATTGTGTGGCTTTTGTGTGAGGAGCCAAACTAGCATTCATTGGTGACCCCCAGAAACTGAACGCAACTCTTGCTGCTCCCAATGCCAAACCTACCAGCTCCCAGCACTTCCAAGCATCAGCCCAGCAGTATGAACACTCAAAAAAAAGAGGCAGCTCTGTTAACAAAAGCTAAGGACACACTTCTTCCACAGAAGACGCTGTCTATGGAAGTCAAAGAGATGGCATGGGCTTCCTCAGAACACTTAACTTTGCTTGTTGCAGTGTTTGTTCCATTAATAGTTCCACTAGCACGCTAAGTACTTGACTGTGGCATGTTTATCCTCTCACACAACTGTTCAACATCTTTGAGCATTTTCCAGTCATGTATCTGTAGTACAGCTATAAAAACTCCTTGTTAATCTCAATCATCATTTAAAAACATTACCTAAATATAAATATAGAATACAATCCCAATACACTCAGATCCTATATATATCAAAAACAATCACTTTACAGCATGTGGCATTTACATTTCTCTTTCAGGTGATATTAGGGTAGCTTTTACATTCATTATGTTGAACAAATTTTTCCTGGTATCCTCAACAGTAAAACAAGCCTTTCTGATTAGATGACCTCAGCTACCTACAGCGCTCATAAACTCAGTATAAAGCAATAGAGTGATCCTACAGAGGCTTACAGAGGTAAGATTTTAATTACAAGTTTGGTAACTTGTCTGGATTCTTTCCTAGAATCCAGTGAATTCAAGAAGGTTCTTCTATATGATGACATGATTCTATTAAGGATGCTTTAAAATTCCTCTACCACTTTTGCTCTGGAGAATCGTAAAAACCAGGAAAGGTTGTGATACTGTGATGAATAGATAAACATCTTCAAAATGTACATCATTATGAGTATTGCTTCTTAACAACTGCATCTTTATGACACAAGATATATTCAGTAAATATTAATTCTTACCACAAGACTGCTGTCCAGAGAAAGTCTTTTCCCAAATTCCCTTTTCTGTAGCTGTCTTTTTCTCTCCATAGCTGAGGTTATTTGTTTTCCTCTTCATCTGCTAGAAATGTCAGACTCTTTCCAGCATCACTGAAAATAAATAAATAAATGCAAATTTCAATATTCTACTTAACAGTTTCTGTCTTTCATCATTAACTTTGTAATAACCCAGCAGCTAATGACTTTGTGTCCATAGTAGGCTGTGTTCCAGGAATGAATTTTCTGTGCCAGAAAAGCTAAACTTTCCAGACAGAAATATCACCAAAACGTTTGGGTCACGTCTCAAACAAAACAAAACAAAACAAAACAAAAAGGAAAAAAAAAAATCTACTACTACTACTGTCTTTATTAATACACCCTGTGTTTTAATAGTCTCTGTTTAACCAGGCTGGGAAATGGATTTGCAGAGCCAGAGAACTACCTGGGGTTTGCGGGAGGGAAAGAGTTCGTTTCACATTAATTGCACTCCTCAGTAAGCCCTGCTTGTTGGCACATCTGTGCTGCTACTGTGATGTACAAATTTTGGAACTAATCCTGACAAGTTCTAAAAGCTTTCAACTCCTATTATCCTTAATGAGACGCTAATGCCCTCAGCACTTTTCTTATATTTTTAAGGCCAAATATTTGGCTGTGATAATCAAAGAGTCCCACTGTACAGAATGGCCCGGGAACTTCACCTAAAGCACGGAAGGAAACAGACTTACTGATTTGATAGGACTCGTTTATTCCACTGATTTCTACTAAAACCAAAGCACAATTTACACATAACTACTACCAAGTCTCTCCTTTACTACATGGTTCTGGTGAAACATGTATTTGAAAGTTTTAGCCTCTGTATTGAGGTAGTATTTGTTGTGCGTGATTTGGCAGCGTGGGCAAAGCTAAGGAAGTTATTCAGGATTTAGAGAAAATAGTAACAGAAATCAGAGTTTAAACTGAAGTGGGCAGGTAGCCCATGAATGCTGAACCAAACAGAGTAATTTTCTTCTGCACCTTGCAGTGACTGAATTTGCTCTATCAGAGTGAATATCCCACCTCTTGCTCCAGGATAACTCTCATTAAAGACTAAGAACTTTCACCGTAAGATTTTGTCCACTTTTTTTTTTAGTCAAGGCTTGATATGGAAGCCTATTTAAAATCATAATTCTAGCAAAGTTGCGATATTCATGCAGCACCACTTATTCCTAAACCTGGAGTAGTTCATTGCATTTAACTGAAAAAAAATGATAAAAAATACAAATCTATCTGTTTCTGATCCCTTGTACTCATTGAGAACAGCAGCTTCAGTTACCAAGAGCCAGGTGACTACAACAGGCACGAATACCACTGGGCTTGGCTGCAGGGTAATGCAGCTGGCGTTCCCAAAAGAAGCCTTACATTTGGCCTCCAGATGTGCTTAAAATGCCTGTGGATAGCCTTGACTTCTCATGCACCTGTGAACTAGACCATCTGTCACTGCGGTGATATCAAGCAGATAAATCCACCCCAACTCTTCCCCCAGTTGCCCCCGAATGCTCTGCCACAAGGGCACGGGGGACTCGGCACGTGGGCCGAGCACGGGCTGGCTGCAAGGAGATCAGGATGCTCCGGGCTAAGCCTCAGAAGCCAGCTGGAATTCAGAGGACTCCCAGAGGCATGCAAATTGTGATAATCAATCAGGTACAACGTGGACATCACAACTGGGACTGCTCTTGTAAAGCATTTCCCACGGGGAATCTGTAATTGGTCCAGCTAGCAAGCAACCCAATGGTAATTCAGCGCTCTAAGAAACAGCACCTGGTCTCTCTTACACTCTGTACTTCTGGTTTGCACTTCCACAAGGCCAGTATTCAGCCCTTTTCTCCAAAATGGACAACAATCAGCTTCTATAACATCAATCTAAACAACACCCACAATGGTGGGAATATCTGTTATAGCACTGTGATCATTCCTTACGTGTATTTTGTTCCAGTTTTACCTGCGAGCCTTTGCTTCCCATCCGTAGCACCAACCCTAAAGCTACACACACAACTTAATTCAGCTAATAAGGACGAACAATGGCATGCCATCACACAATTGCCATTGCTTCCTGATGAGCTATCATGTCTCAGAAGACATACCACAATCCTTACAAACACGGAGGCGATGTATTACACTGTTCTTGCGATCGTGACAGAAATTACCAAAAGAAAAAGCTTTAATACAATCTTTGTGTCATGTTTCTGTGCATTTGTCGTGCCTGGAGAGCACAATTTCCACCAAGGCAGTCTTTGTTGATCAGTAAGCACAGCACTACAGATGAGTGAGCTGGTGACAGCTACAGTTGGAGCCAATTATCCCGGCAGAAGGTCAAGTATTTAACTTCAGTGCCTGAAGTGCCTGTCTGCAGGTATTTGGCAGAACAACCCCAAATCCTAGTTCAGAAGGAAAAGGAGAAAGGATTATTAGTTATTCCAACAGCTTATACACTGTGCTGCCTTGGGCACTTTGGAGAGTGGATTTACTGTCCCTTTGTAGCCCTGGCAGGTACAGCACACCTACCTATGTGAGCAATGGTGAGGCTGCCTCCGACCTGCAGACTCCTTCCCCATGTACACCACGGGAGCTCAAATCTCTGGGCAAGTCACAATTAGCAAGCTGCCAGGGATCTCTCCTGAAAACTTAACCTAAGGCTGAACCCACCCAGACTTCTGAATCAGAGGTCATTACCTTACGAGATAATACATCGCCTGTATCAACATATGCTGGTGGCTCAGGGCACGCAATTTGGGAGGCCTTAAAAAAGTGATCATCAGAGGAAAATACTTGACAAAACCAGAACAAGTTTCCATGTGGAATGGTCATTTTTGTGCAGCATGCTTCTTGTCACAGAGAAAAATGACCTTCCTAGGTAGATCTGTCTTCCTCTGAGACCAACCCAGAGGCTAAAATGAATTCAAACTGGAAGTAATGCATCTCCCGGGAAGCTCAGAGAATGGCCATCCAGATGGAGTACTCTTGAAATGTAAAAACACTGAGAATCAGTTTGCCCGACCATCAAAAATACTATGTTTGTGTCATCACGAGACCAGGCTGTAGAAATTTATGAGCCTTCCTTGACTGTTTGTTTGTCGATATCTCTCAGATGATGTCTTCACGGCAGAGACCCCAGTGATCAGCATTCTGACCCTGACGATCCCATTTGGCTTGGCTGAAGTGGCACCTACGCTGCAAGCTCACTTCAGATTTATGGTGTCGTCACCGATACTGCGCTCACACTGGGAGCTGAGTTTTGGCATACCTTTGTGCTGCAGGAAGCTTGCCCGCCGGAGGACTCTTCCCTGTGGGACTACAGAGTTCATCTACGCTGAGAACACCAGGGGAGGCGCTGAAGTCAGAGGCACTCAGCGATTACGCCCGTATCCTGAAGAGCTACGTGGGGATCAGTCTGAGACTGCAGGTCCCAGATGTTTGCCTACTGCCTGCTCGGTTTTGCACTGAGCTCAGAGAAGTAGGTTTAGTGTGGATGCAGGAAAAAGTCCCAGTGGAAGCCCTAAGTGGACTTCATAAAGCCAGCAAGCCGGAGGCATCAGCTTGATTACATATCTTAAAGTGCAGCAATTTTAGTACTCAACACAAGCACGTTCGTTCCTTCAGGAGGTGGCTCTAAAAGTATGCCCTGGAGAAATGGTGTGATTAACATAGAAAAGCACTCTCGATAATCTATGCAAGAAATTTCTTGGATTATAATACCTTCTTCATTTCTAGTAGTAACAAAGCATGATTGATGCCTATTGCTTTAGCTGATGAAAACGGGTAATATTACATCCCTCAGAGAAGCAGCCAAGATATCTTCAGACAGTTTGAAACTGTGCAGTTACATTTCAACAGAGCTGTGCCAACACATACCAGCTGGGAACCAACACGCAGTAAATCTTCTTGGTAACTGGAAATGGACTGTATTTATTTTTCCGTCTCACAAATTAGGATAAATTTAGCGGTTCTGACAGGTGACACAAGTGACAGCTCTGGAAGCTAGCATCCTTTTGTTTAAATTCAGCGTAGATGCAATTCAGCCTCCCCGCCCTCTGCTTACCGTCCCTTACCACTGGCAGAAAGCACAATTCCTGGCGGGCACTAACACATTCTCCCTCTGCAATCTGTTTGTCTGCCTGAGCGTTAAGGAGAGGACAGCTTTTGTGATGTGGACATCAAACCCTCAGGTAATGGAACGAGGCCAAAGTTACACAGTGATCACCTTTAAGCCCCTTTTTTCTACTTGACCAGTTGTAGTTGTTCAACAGCCGCACTTTAAAACTGAAAGGGAATAACCAGGACCAGTATTATCCCTTAGCAAGGAAAGGAAAATGAAAATAACGTCACTAGCACAGGTCAGGAGGCGGCTATGAGAAAGTACAAATTTTCATCAATGCAAATGTTAGAATGAACAGGTGACCTGAAGGTGATTTTATAGCTCATTACCAGCCTCGGGAGTGATTCCGTTTCCTGAGAACCTAATTGAATTGAATTGAGTCTTTCACTGTACAGCTGGGTTCTTTTGCCAACTCTGGTGCTAACACCGGTGTCTGAATGCCTGCTTTTGTTGTGCTCTTTGTAGGAAAAGGAGCAGAAGTACAGTACAGCTTGTCCAGGCCTTCTCAGAGCTGGAATAACAGAAGGCTCCAGGATTATGAACTTGATGTACATTCGATGGATCAAAAATTGTTCAGTCCTACAAAAATCGCTACATTTATTCTTCCTAGGCCTAAAACGCTAGGCCTGTACTAAGTTTTTGAGCATTTCCTGTTCTTTATGAAATGGCAGTGTTAAAATCACCAGAGCAGTTAACAGCAGGGAACTTCACCTTCGCGAAAGATGAGGAAACTCTGCCTAGTGACTAAAAGTGAGCCATGAAACCAGTTTCATTACCACACCCCTATCTCTCCCCGTCATGGTATTCAGCCTGGTCACGACTTTAAGTGGTGAAGTGGAAAAAATAATTCCCAAATTCTCTTCTGAGCTGATGCTTCTAACTTCAGCACCTGGGAACTAGAAAGCGACAGCGACATCCGCGTTTATGCAACCTGAAACTTCGCTAAATGGTTTTTCTTTTGCCCGCAGTGCATTTCAGAGCAACGCCGAGCACGGCCCGCCGAACGCTCAATTCACTCAGGTATTTGCTGAGGCCGGTCAGCAGTTCGTTAGCGCTAATGTATGCATTGGACATGCACACCCACTGGATTAGGCTGCTATTTAGATAAGCAAGCTGCATTTTTGCAGAGAGGGAAGGAGAATGTGCCATGTGCCAGCATTAATGAGTTAATTAAATTAGAAAAATTCCAACGCAAGACCCTAAAATGCTTAGATAAGTGGGATACTTTGGGAATTGCAAAGCAGCAAACCCTGCTGTACCATTCTGCCTGCAGACCCAGGTATTCTGACCAGCTTCAGAAAGCTGGGTTAAAACAAAATACATCGAGCCAGTCAGAAAATATCCAGACAGAAAAAGACTCCTTCCCAGTCTTCTTTGCATGACGCCGATGCATGGCAGTCTACAAAGAAACTAAAGATTGACTTATTTGAGAGCCAAATTACGTGGATCCCTCTTGCTCTGATCCCAGCTCTTGAAAGGGAATCAGCAGAGTACATAGGATTGTCTAAAGTAAAATTTTAATGGTGATCACTTGCCAGCAATGAACAGACTCAGAGCACGGTGTCCTAGAAATACAGCATTTAAAACAAAGCATCTCGGCTGCTAAATTCCACATTTGAATCTGTCTGAACCACACTTTTCAATATACATTTATATCTCCACGCAAGATAATCTTCCATTTATTTGGCAAACTAAACAGCCAGTAAAGCTTTCTATAGCGTTGCCTCTAGGATTTAAACGAGTTAAGATTAGGGGCTTAAATCTAGCAGACCTATCAGTGTGCTCAGAATAATACCAGGAATTTCTATAAATCAGAAAATAAAGAATATGGCATTAAAGATGTTATTACTCTGACAGCTGTCAAGATGAATTGCATGAGAAGCATTTAAAAGATTTATATCTCCGAATCTCACCAGGTTAATTAAATGGATGCATGCATTCATTTAAGAGGATAAGGTGGGTTGCAGTGACATAAAATGAGAGGGCATAAGATTACGTTCTTTCAGCATTAACAGAATGGGTTGAACCGATATCATTTCCGTATTCTGTAATAAGCGTGATTCATCCACTGCCATTTTCAGCTCTCATTTTCTTTCTGGCAACAAAAAAAGGACTATGAACATTTATAGACTAACATAATCAAAGCCTTAACCTTTTCAGCGTTTTGTGTTTGCATTGGCTGTCCATTTTTATCACAGAGCTCCGCAGGCCATGCTGCAGGGAGGAGAAGAATCGCCAGTAAATTACACCAAAGAATGCTGCAAAGGTCAAAGGATTACCCTCCCCTGTTTGCTTTTATGGAACATATGAAGCATTCATATCATGCAATAAAATTACTGAGACAAAAATGATGAAAGATAAGCAGACAGAAAGCATGAATCTGTTGTCAGGACAGCAACTGGTCAGGATGGAAAAAAGGATTTATTACAGCGTTATCATCAATAAGAAATAGGCTCTGACAATGATGGTTATGTATCCCTGCTTCCTGCACTGAAATCAAATCCTTCTCCATGCCCTAAGACCTATAGCCAAGAGCGGGAAGCCCAGGTACGATCCAAGAAGCTATTCAGGCTGAAGGAAACACCAGGCCCAGGGCTTCCATTGCTTTGGAGCGTTTCTAACCACTCATTATCATACGTTATTTATTACCATACACTACTACAAATTACATAAAATAGCTTATTATATGGTAAAAATGGATTCCCTCAGCCCCTGAAACTCCTCCAGCAGTGTTTTGCAATACGGGCTGTTAATCTGCAGGCTCTGCAGACAGCGACAGGCACCTCGGTAGGCCTCAGCACAGACTCATCTCCGTTGTGAGCCACAGCCAAACCTGTGGGACTGTTGTTATGCACCCACCTAGAGGGCTACGTGGAGATTGTGAGGTTCAACAACAGATGTCCCTTTTACATGCCAATAAAGACGCCCCTGGCATTTTGTGGTTTCAGGCTGGTAAGTATGACATGCTGGAAACAACTTCTCTAACTTACCGAATCATTCTTAGGGCTTGTTGTTTCTCATGGCCAAATATTTTGATTTTATCAAAATTTACGTGCTGCAAACCAATGGGAAGGTCTTAGCATGCAACACTGTAATGTGGGTACATCAGGGGAAGTCACATTGAAAATCAGCATTTAAATAACATTTGTTTAAGAAGTTCAAGAACAAGTTTCAAACTGACTGAGCAAATATCCTAAACCTGGCATATTGTATATAATGGCCGCGTATGGGAAGCTCATGAAGAAATCACAGTCATTTTTGACTCTATATGTCAGGAAATAAATCAAAAAGAATCTTCTTTTCACCACATTTTTACTATAGGAAACAAATCTGTCAGGCACAGGCTTCTCCATAGGACATCTTCAACAGAGGAAGTGGCATCTGGTTGAGGAGGCCAGTGGAGATAACATACCAAATTCACACGTGATCATATGTGTTGCAAGGCTCAGAAAATTTAAAACATACAGTCAAGATTCCTAGAGTTTGCTCATTTTTTTCTGTTTCCTTCGCATTTTTCTTTCATTAATGTAAATCAAGACACTACTCGAGAAAGCCCAAGAGTTGCAAACCTACCCACAAGACCTCAGCTGGAAGCAAACTGCTGGATTAAACACTCGATTTTTGAAACTAGACCTCGGAGCTTGTGAAACATGCTGAAATACAGCTTCTTTCCTGGAACAGATGCATTTCAGCCGGCATCTTTTCTGCCTGCCCATCTGCCCTAACTATTCCAGAGAGACCACTAAAATCGTTAGTCCTTTGTGCCCGTTCCACCCCTTCCACCTGCACCGCTGAGAGGGACGATGGCAGCAGCGGTCGCGGGATGGCCGAGCGACCCGAGCGCCAGCCCGACAGCCACCAGCGAGCCAACACAGCTAGGAGGCTTTGTCACAGTTACCTCTCATTCGCTCATTTTCCACACCCTGAATAAAATATTGTTTTCTAACAGTCCATTTTTGGCGAACAAACGCAGTGTTGTGAAATTAAGTGCCCCAAATAAATGCTGCTTGATTTGGTCCTTCCCAGCCACGGAGGTGAAAGGCATCAAAGACCATTTCCTTACTGAGGCACTCCAACCCATTAAAATGAGGAATTATTAAAATTATCTCAGTGATAATGCCCAGACCACTGGCTTCACTCCACAGAGCACTGGGTAACACTTTAAAACATTCATTTGGCTCATTGTAAAACTCTCAATATTAAACAAGTACTGTAAAAATATTTCCGCGGCTACTAGTAACATCTTCAGCACCCGGCTGTGCATGTCCTCCTTAGATAACCAAAGGTATTTGCAGCAGAAGGAATATTTCAACATCTAGAGCACAGGATTAGTTTCTAATGAACGCGGGGCCCTGTGGGTTGCAATGTGCTGTCTCACATCTCACCGTGCTCTACAGACACCCCCAGAGGGCCAGGGCCTAACCTTATATTAAAGGTAATATCTTTATAATGAAGATATTCACTCAGTAACAGCCCAGAAAAGAAGCTGAATCAAACTCATAAACCCTTTCTGAATCAAACTCATAATCCCTTTTTGTCCTATGAAAAATAAGGGAGGATAGGGTACAAAGAGATGTGTGTGATCCCTGCGTCATCCAGGAACGGGGTAACTGAGAAGAGGCTCAACACGGCTATCTGCAGGACCTGAGAATAGCTCCTTCACACCACCACGAGAAAAGACAGCCCTGGGGAGGAACAAGAGAGCAAAGATGGTGACATTCTCTTCCAGGGCCAGGAAAACCAAAACCAAGCCTATGGCTTGAAAGAAAGGACTGTAGCACGGGATTGAAGCAGGAACATGCAGCCTTATTACGCTGTGCAGCTCCAGTTCTTTCCCATATAGGCCACCACACACATTTTTATCCGAAGAATTCTCTATACATTCCTTATTTCGCTGTGCTCCTCCACTGAATCCTGTAAATGCGTACAGTCAGGCCAGCCATAACTCCAGCAGCAGCCCCTTGGACTCTGCAGTCACCTCTGCCCACTGGGACAGACACGAACCACAAGCCAGGCAGTACCCGAGCTGAATTCGGAGGTGTCTGCACTAACAGGAAACCCACTAGCTCTGGTCCTTTGCTCATCTAAGTGTGGGCACTGAAATCCTTCAGCTGGCTCCCCAGCTGTTCAGCCTGCAGATGTTAGACCAAGTCTACTCTAATTTCAGCCGACATAACTTAATTCAAGGATCAGACCAAAGAAATTCATTTCCATTGTACCCGAATACACTTCGGGGACATCTCTTCATGCTCACAACAGAAAGATAACAGGGCACAACTCAGCTCTACTTCTTCCAGTTTTGTAGAGGAATGTATTCTCTATAAATCAATGGACACACATTAAGAAAAAGCGCAGAGAGATTTGCCCAGCCAATTCAAATTCACTTTGTTCTTGTTACACAACAGAGCATGTAGTACCGTGGGACATCAAGGCTGTAAAATTAAAAGGAACAGATACGCATTGATTAAGCTCCATCTTCAGCTTATAGCCAAGAAAACTGTTGTACAAACGTCAAAAATGAAAGATGTTATGTCCTCATCCATACATCCTCAGACAGCGACAGGGCACTGAACAGTACCGGCATGCTGAACAGCCCTGCAACTTTTTTCTCTGCAACTCTGGAGAGATCTCATCTCAAACACTGCCTTCAGTTCTGGGCCAAAAGGATACGGACAAACTTGATGGAATTCAGACAATAGCTGTAAAGATGATTAAGATATTGATTTGGTGGGAAAACGATTAACAGGTCCGTTCATAGTCGCTTCAAACAATGCCAAGAGAAGGCCAAGATAGGAAGGAATGACCACATCTACACGGGTTTGAGGGACATGTACTAACAGTAGAGACAGGGAGGAATTGATTAGGTTATTGACAATAGGCTGAAAAGAAATAAAGACAGGGAAATGATGCTGAGTATCTGAAGAAATTACCTAAAGTGAAATCCAATACAGAGTGATTCCCAGAGAATCAGCGCAACACTTGTCATATAAAAAAATAAGGCGGGATAAAGTACAAGGAAATGCACTGACAGTGAGGATGCTGCCGGGAACGAGTTGCCTGAAGATCCTGATGGGCGAAAAAAGAGTTCTCCCTTTCTTCTCAGTCTATACATTGCCACGGTTGCTCCACATTAGCGACTATTAGAGTGGAAGGCTTTTCCTTTGGGGAGAAAATAAAAAAAGAGCCACTCCATCCTTCCCCCACGCAGTCAGCTGCCTGCAGTGCTGACTTCAGTTTCTCACTGTGAAGACTGGCTGTCACACACTGGCTTCAAATTTTTCCATCTGTCAGAAACTTAATAAAAATGTAAATTAAAAACATTCACAAATTTCCTACTTAAAAGGTTCATAACTCTCCTATGTTTTATGTCATCCTACCGATCTTTAACTCATCTGCACTCAGTTCTACCAAGCGAAATGGAAAAGAACGTATAGTCTGCCATCACAGATAATAATCCAACACATTCGGGTTATGGATACAGTAATATCCAGAAAATATTAGAAAGAGAGGAAGCATACTATTAAAACCCTATAGTATTTCTCTCTCTCAAGTGCCTGCCTGTTTAGAATGCAAAGTAAAAGTCAAAAAGTGACACAAAGGAAAAAAGCACTCCACTGATGTTTCAGAAGTTCATAATTCATTAAAATCTGAATTACATTTTCGCTTGTGGTAGCAACAGTTTGTTAGGTTTATTTTTTACTTGTACAATTCATGTTAATTACTCAAACAGGATTGTGTTCCTTGGGTTGTTTCCTGAAAGCAATGCCATGCAGGTTCAGATACATTTTTTTAAGATTATAGTTTATGGACTTGCAGCATTGGAATAACTGAAGTTATTCAAAGTTATTGCTTGCCTCTGTTGTGGCTGGGGAAAGTAACAATAACTGAAAAAAAACAACAACTTTTAGTGGGGAAGGGGAAAGAGTTAAAACACTCACAGACTTTAAAGGAAGCACTTTGAATTTTCAGTTTATTTTGAGCCCAAATATAACCTTTTAAAGTACTTTGCTCAGCATGAGGTTTTTTTAATTGTTTTCTTGGGGGGGAACAGCCTAGGACCTAGGCACTGAGGAAGGAAAGCATACCTGGCTTATTGGCAAGTAAGTGCTAATCACTGACCCGTATTTTGAGTCCAATCCCAGCTCGAGTGGGTGGTTTAGGTTGGTACCACGGGACTTCTTGCCCCAAGGGTGTGCCCTCTAATCTCGGGGTTAGAGCTTCAGCTCTGCCTCACCTCATCCCTGGGTGAGCCACCCCGTCTCAGATGAGCGCAGTGGGAGCTAAGGGATCCAGCCTCCTAGGCTACCAGGGCGAGTGTCTACTGAGCCAAGCTCAGCACCTCCTTGTAACACACAGGATCCAAACCTGGAGCTCGGGTAGAGAGGAATAAGTAAAACAAGGAGAGAAAAACTTGCTTCCACAACCGACAATAGCCGGTGGGGGAAAGTGAGACTGTGTGTGTGCTTTACTAGCGAGAGAGAACCCATCAGTAACATGCCCTCCCTGCCACGAGCAAGGAATAGTGGCTAGGAGTGGTGGTACCTGCCTCTGCATCGTCATGCTGCCCGGGGCTGCCCGTGGTCATCTCGTGAGCCGTTCCCCTCTCAGGGTTGTGTCAAAAACCACAATCTCGTCGCTAAATTCTCCTCAATGCCTGTTTAAAGCTTTTTCTTGGGACAAGATTTTTGTGGAAATCGAGAAGAAAAGCAATTCACTTGATTAAAGATGGGTAAATACACGTGACAGAAATGGTCTCCTATGAACATCGTGATGTATTCCCAATCAATAGCCCCATGACAGAGCTGGAGCTTAAGGGTAGGAAGTTATTAGTTTTAGTAAAGGCTCATATAATTAAATATAAGTCTACAGATTCCCAAGCAGAGAGGCAAGGAGAATGGCCAGGCAAGACTTTTCAGATTGTTCTACTTTTTTCTCTTCAGTTGATTTGGTGCTTTCATTTAATCATGCAATTTTAAGATAAAGGTGAAGATCTTAGCCTCACATGTTAGGGCAAACAGCCAGTGACATAACAGAGAACTGTTTATTAAAATGTTAGGCCAGGTTTCACCTTAAAACCGTCCTTCAGTAGCAGCCAACAGTGGATGTTAAAAATCCTTAATGATTTAGCTGAACTTTCAGTAAGTCATTAATTTCTAAATGTTTCTCATGTGTAACTGCAAAGAGCAACCATGACTTAGCACCAGGCTTATCCAATCCCCATATCGGGCTGATTTCTGGTAATTGGGACTTCAGCCTTTCACCCCTGGATCCGTGTTTCAAACTCACACCAGGTTGGTATTGAATAAAAGTCATTTCCATCAGCAGGCTGCTCGGTGACCTCTGTGAAATACTGCAAGTTGGTAGTGGACAGGTGTCTGTATCATTAAAATACGCTTTGCTAGCACAGTTGGCACCCTGGAATTTTCTTATTATGACTCTATAATTTGCTCCCCCCAGCTCATAAATGGGAAGCATTCAGGAGCACTGATATGTCATTTGAAAACAAGAAGGATACAGTGTTCTTCAGTAATCCCGCGAACAAAGTACCTCTGTTTCTAGAGCAGTTTTGAATCCCCAGACAAATGCTTTTGTGCACTGCAAAGATTATTATTCAGTCTAGTAAAACTCATGAATTCGAAGTGAAAGATCAGCTTTAAAAACTGATAAAGCCCCAGAACCCTATAGGTGTATGACAAGATCTGCCAGTTGGTGTTGCGTCCAGCATTCACTGCAGAGATGCTGTGTTTCCATGCTATCAACGAAGCAGATTAACACAGGATCTCCCATATACCCATTAACTGAGTTAGCATGCCCAGGTATCCACCCTGAATCACAGCACTTTTTGTACCAAAAAATATAATGAGGGTCTTGACAGGAGAAGATATGCCCAAGCTCAACATGAGGCGGTTTCACTGACTAGGAATCAAGGCAACAGTTTTAAGTATTAGCAGGATTTGGAGGACAGGCAGGGGAAAAGCACAGCAGTTTTTGTCTTTTGACTAACCAAGCCATAATTCGAGCCTCAAGCCTTTACCCTGTTCCTCTTCTTTAACCTCTTTAAGCAGAGGTTTTGCCGGACAACACGACACGCTGATCTCCCCGTGTAGTACCGGAGAGCTAAGCAAGGCAGAGCGCTTCAGGCTGAGGCCGTGCGACAGATGCAGCTCTATGGAACTGGGGATGTTTAGAGGCTGTCGTGGGGATGAAAGAAATAAGAAGAATGTTATATGGAATTCAACCACCAAGGAAGGATAGCTAAGTACAATGCATGTGCATGATGTTTCATACCTCTGAAAAGAAATATCATTTGTTCTGCCCTCGTTTGAGATGTTAAAAGATGTGGAAGAACACCGTTACGCATGGATGGCATGAGCTCCCATCTCGGGGTCGGAACAATACAGAAGAGATTACTTCACTCAATAATTGAGTAACCTGAATTTTGTAGGAAGGTGAAATGAATGCGTACACCCACCCCAACACCCCTACTGCCCCCAAAAAGCAAAGCCAAGGCGTTACAGTGGTCCTACGGGGGGCATCTACAGGGTTCTATTTGAAAAGTTCTCTAGAATTTTTCTCCTCCTAGGAAGTTTCTCCTTAGATTGTTTTTCCTAGTCACTCATTTCCTCTGCACTTGGCAACTGGAATACAGAGGCAAACACGCTGCCAAACAAATCTCAGCATTCACCCCTCGTTCCCCAACTTATATTCATTAAAACTAGTCTGTTTTTTCCATGTATTTCAGAAGGAATGGTTAAGAGCAGGAGGAAAACAGAAATGTGTAACCAAAGCAAGTATCACACACCCATTTTAACACATTTCCGTCACGTTGTCCAGAAGAACAAATATAGAACAAAACCCCGAAGTTACAAACTGAAGATGGCCACTGTTAACAAACTGCAGATGCATGAGACCTATCCAGAAAGACCTCACAAATCAGCAGTGAGGGAGAAGAGAGAGCAAATCATGCAGAAACTATTTAATCAATGAGTAAAGACAATTATAACATCTGTTAATCTTTTGTGTAGGTTATAATTAGATGCTGCGGAGGAGTAGCCTTTAAGGGGGGAGGCAGGGAATCCTTTAACATCTGCTAGAAGGGCAAACGCTGTGCAATAAATGACTTTAAATGCAATCAGCAAAATGAGAGCTGTGCAGAGTTCACAAAAGGCCTGTATAAAAGATTGAGGATAACAAAATATTTTGCCAAAGGTCAACTCCTGCAGCACAAGAGCCTGAATAATGACAGCTAGTTTGGAGGCCACATCAAAAACAAACGTGATTGTACCTCTGAAAAACAATTCTTTGCTCATTTGTGTCGTTATAGCAAAAGCACATGCTGCTGCTGTATATCACGTCAGCTTAATGACTTATTAGAGCTGTATCTATCAACCTTGAACAGTTGCGAATAAACAGGTAGCTCTGATGCATTTCAAAGATCAGAATTCAGTCTAATTAGACTGACACGGAACTGTGGTGTGCTGGAAAAGCAATGTGATTCTTATTTTAAATAATTAATCATTCGGTGGCTTCTCAAAAATCTAATTATTTACTCATTTTGCCCTTGAAAACAACCATATGCTTTAAGCTGCTACTCACTGAAAATGTGAGCCCAAGAGGGAGTTACTTTACCCAGTTTAACATGGCCCTCTACTGGCAAAATAACCCCCAAAACCTTATCACTATGAACCATTTTGTCAGATCCAGGGAGCTAAGCAGCTGAAAAGATCCTACATTTCACAGCGAAGTTACCCCGTATTTTAGGAAGCAGCAACGTGGGGCAGAGCTTTAGGAACATGTAGAAATTAAGCCATTGCTAATGCCCTCTCGAGTTCCCCACCGCTCCTTTTACTCAGCAGATGCAGCTCTGGCCATCACCAGAGCACCGGAGGAAAAAAGCCAAGCGATCATGTCTGGTGGGGTAAGTCATTTTAGAAGCAAATGCAATCCTCTTCCTCGTGTGTCAAGTCGTGCTGTGTTCCTCAAGGAGCGCTGCTGATGCCAGAGAGGATCAAATCACACGTGTGAGTTCAGTTTGCACGATTAGCTAATACTTAGCGCCGGGGAAGGAAGCATGATACAACCCAGCTGCAAAAAGAAGAATAGCGTGCAAAATACAAATGGAAACCACCACCAAAAAGCAAATTCAGTGCGCAAGGAGTCCTGCTTCTTTTTTTTTCCCCACCGTTACTGACAACCCACAGCGGTGATTCAACAGCTTCCATCAAAGTGAAGCAGACAATGCAATTCGCCTCTGTTGTTGCGTGCAGTAATTAACTCTTCCTGTTTGCATTATGTCTGAGCAACAAAGAAACAAAAGGATACGGCAAACTGTTGAATTTAACAATTTAGATAACAATGAATTATAATTATCAATTAGCACTGCCAAAGACCAGAATTTATGGCATGTTTGGTTCTGCACAGACCTATTGTGTGCGCGCTATCCAAGGCTACTTTGGCTCTGGAAAACAAATAGTAGCATCTTGTGGGCAGCTTATCAGCCCCGTGGTTTACCAGCAGCATTTGTTCTTGCTCTGTGTCAATACCAGTAGTCCATTTTTCAGCTACATAATTTTTATCCACCGTTTTATAATCCAAGGGCCTTCATCATTCTCAGCCCGCAGCGTTAGTGCCAGCTTCCAGAACGCGCTGCTGCAGCACAGACCCCAGCCCTGCCACTCCCTCCATCTCTGGATGCCAGTCCAGGGAATCGTGCACGATTTCTAAGCCTTTTTCAGACAATAACTATCCAACTTTCCATCCCCAAAACACCGTGACTAATGTATGCAACCATCAGGGAGCACTTAATGCACTTCAGGATTCTGCATGGTATATGAGAAGCGTCATCCGGCGGCACGGAACAGCGCAAGTGTTAATGGTTCATGTTTTACTTACATTGTACATTTATCCTATCGTAGTAACAAAACTCCACTTGAGATGCTAAAACTTCCAAAGGTGTATTAGCAGCTTTGGGAGGGATTTTTGGGAAGCATAACTCCCGTCCTGCCAGGAGCTGCGCATGGCAGAGCACCTCCCCGTGCTAAGATCTGCAGCCAGCTGTGCTCCCCTTGGCACCTTTGTTCCGTGGCTTTCATCCCAACCTCAGTCCCACTTGTGGGCCGATGACAGGCTGGAGTCTGCACTCATTCCGCTTCTTTGCAGACGGCCAGAAAGCCCGAAGAATTGCCATTCTGCTGGCAATTGTCCCCTTTAATGCCATCCCACAATGTTATCAGATAATATGCGGTGTCCTTGGGCTTATTTCTCAGACCTGTAGCCTCTACCCAGGGAAAATCCAACCAGGGGATCGCTCGACTGAAAACCGAGCTTGCTCTGTAGCCTCATTTGCTACATTGAAATATAGGAAAGAAAATGTAAATGTGAGAAGGGAAATGTAAGAAAGAAAAATGAAAATCAAATGGCCTCAAGCTCATCAGGTTTCGAGAGTCTGCTCCTGCTCTTAAAGCAATTATCTGAAAATTTGCTCTTGACTCAAGTGGAAGGGGAATTGTACCCTACCACAGCGCATTTAATGGGGCTAGATTTCTACTTGTTTAAAGCTAAGCCTCAAAACACTTGTATGCGACTCACACTATGCACAAGAATGAGAGCAGAAAAGTCCATGAGGTTTCCTTAAAACAGGAATGAGATCCACAGGACTTGCACAGAAAATTCATTGAAGTTGGAAAGCTAAGTGGGCCCTGATCATTTTTTTATCTCAGTTTTTGTTCTGAAGTTCTCGTAGGCATTTGCCACCATGATGCCTGAACTTTGCAAGTGTAAATAGACTTATCAGTTCACAGCAGTGGATAGATCATCATTACTGACCACAGGCTGACGGAGGGAAGGAAAGACTGGCCACAGGAGTCAGCGTGGTGGGGCTCAAAGCACCTCGCCTTCAGCCCGTTCCCTCTCCCCAGCGAAAGGCTCCATCGTGATGCCCCGTTCTTCACTTCCCAATTCAGTGGCAGCTTCTACAAAAAGGTCTTTTAAAGGAAAAACTCTTTTAAAGAACACATAAACTCTTTATTTATACTGTTTCTGAAGGAAGAGGATGAGCACAAAGAATAAAACTCTGTGCCCTCACTTAAGCCCCTATTTAAAGCCCCCAAACCGTTGCCATTTTCATGGCATCAATGCAGAGCTAAATTTAGGGCTCCTTTTTTTTTTTTCTTTTTTCTTTTTCCTTCCAAGAGAATACGCTTCAATTCCAAAGACAGAACAACGGGTCCTAAGTTGCACATCTTGACATGCCAAGCCACATTAAAACATCAAAAGAAAAGACAGACAGGTTTTGATCTGCTATAGAAACAAGGTCACTTGAGAGAGGCATCTGCAGTTGCAGCCACACAAGCCTTAAAGTGAAGCCCCAGTAATCTGTTGTGTGTGCGACCGAGAGGCCTTGTAAACAAAGTCGGTGGCAGGAGAGGCAAAAAAATAAAATTAAAAAATGACAGTGCTGATAATTAAGGAGGAATCCTCCTGTTTGATGGATTTGTGCTGACTTAGCCTCATATACTTGCCAGTCAGAGTCACAGATTTCTGATTTCATTCTTCAGAAACGTGCTTTGTCCCCCCCAAAGATCATTAAACAGAGGTAAACAGTAATAAAAGAGATCCTCAGACACGGTCCTGTGATCAGGTTACTTTCTGGAAGAGCCACTGCAATTGAAATTGCAGTAATTTAGAACGGGCTCCTGTGAAGGGCTGAAATGAGAGGCAGGAGAGCTGTGGTTTGTTACCAGCTTGTGAAGAAGGTAAACTAAGTTTTAATAAATCACTGCTCTGGGTCAGTCTCCCCCCTCTGTAAAATGGGAATAGCAACGTGACAATCTCACCTGGCTGTCACCAAAATGAGTGAATTGGTGGCTATAAACATAGCTCTGTCCTCAAACAGCAGGCAGCGCACAAAAAGTTTATTTCACAGCAGTTACCAAAGTAGCAGTGTTTCTGTCCTGATGTGTCAGGATTTGTTGGATTTCTAACATAAATACTCAAAACAAAATGAAAATCACTGTTTCTCATATAATTGACAATTCATTTAATCCAAAAGGCGTCAGATTTCAAAGCAGCGTCCGACTCTTTCTTTTAAACTTAACTACCTCCAGAACTTGAGCAAGGGAGAAGAGTAGAAATAGCCAAGTTTTACTTTAAATCTCTGCCTGCATAAGCAGCAAAAGAGTTTTAAAAGCAAATGTATTACAAACTATAAGGAAATGATATTAAAAATTCACACGAATTTTGAGCATTCAAATAAATGCCAGGAACTGATAAAAGAACAATCTTTAAAAGACAGCCTGCTTTTTGTTTGATTAATGACAATATGATACTTTAAGAACCTTAGAGTTTCACCAATTATATTAAGAGAGTCACTTCAGTGCAGTCCCATGCAAACAAAAGCTAGATTCAAGTCTTCATTTGTCCTTTATCCTATTACAGATACATGGCTGCAATTACTAACTACATACTTGCTGCTCTTTTAATTAAAGTTAAACTACAAACAGCAACGCTGACAAATTCCTAGAGAAAATAAGCTTTACAGAGATGATAAAAAACACTAAAACAGCAAAAGTCTTACTTGCAGCAGTTCAGTCAAAACATGCCAGCCCTGGAGAACTCAGAACCGTCAGAAGTCTTTGCAGTCCAGAAATTCTCTCGAGTTTATCCAGTGTTTATTTACCAAGCTTTAAAAGTCTGTGGTTAGAAGAACAGAGTTAGCTTTCTGCACCATCCACAGCACTACAGAAGTCCTGCAGTAACAGCAGACATGAAGTTTGCTGATAGTTGGGTTTTCTGCTGCTATGTAGTTGCTCAGTACTTGTAAATACAAGCTCTGTGGACAAAGTCCCAAATGACATCACAGGCAGCTGCTTATTGTTGAGTCTTTATTAACTGACTGTCAAAAAAAGAAAAGAGAAGAGGAAAGAAAAGCACAAACTATCTTCCCTGCAGCACAATTTGCATCTTAGTAGGAGTTGCAGTGCTACACACACAAATACTTCTGTTTACCCAACTCATGTTTTCTTAGAGTGAATAAACAGTGTTTGCAGGGAAAGCACAAATTTAAGAACAACCTAACCAGAGCTTCGAAATGCAAAGAGTGCAGGGAGAAAAAAGAAAAATTAAAAGCGTCGGCAGCGCCTTTTTTCAGAATTTACCCCTGCATTCTCCTAATTCTTTTGTTTATTTGAAAGAAATGCAACTAGGGGTGCAAATCCGCATGGATTTAAAAGCACAGAGCACGGAGTTTTACTAAGTTGAAATGAAAATTTCAACTAATTCCTAATTTTAAAAGTTACACAATTACAGACTTCTACCGTTACAAGAGTTAAGCCAGTTCAATGTCAGGTACAGTGTGTTCTGAAGAAACTCTCCTCACTTTGCCAGGGTGAAAAGAAAGCAAGAAACAGCCTCAAATTCAGTTTTTCACTTGGTGATAAGGGTGTAAATACTGACCTCTCCTCCTCTGAGTCTGAGGTCCAGGACTAGGAGGTGTTTTGGAGCTGAAACACCCGCTCAGCACCTGGGGGGCAGGGGTACTCACCTGAGGACTGGCACAGGCACTCATCTCAATCTATCCCCTGTCATTGCGAGCTCCTGCTGAAAGAGAGGGGCTGGGAGCCCGTGCCTTGGTTTCTCAGAAGTCTGTGCTTTCAAGTCAGAACTTCAAACGCTGGAAGGGCACCACCAAGGGCTGTGACAGACAGAGCTCTCTCTTATCTGCACGCTCTTCCACACAAAGAGCTTCAATATTGGGAAACGCCTCGCCACTCGCATCCAAACACCCTCGATTGCACGTTCCACACACAACAAAACAGAAACCTGAGCTCAGAGATGAGCTGAAGCCAAGTTTTTACGATGTTCTCCACCGCTACACACACGAGTAGCAACCCACATTTCTGCCTGCATTTACAGCGAGCAAATCAACCTGGGGCCAGATCCTTAGCTGAGGTGTGACCCTTAGCCATGTCCTGCCAGTCGCAATGACACAGCTGAACGACAGCAGTTAGTGCTGGCTAAAGACCATTAAAAAAGATCATTAAAAAATATTGTGCATCCATAATGACAAAATGCCTGATTTTCCTGGTGCTAGCCCCGATGTAAATCCCCTACCTTCGCTCCTGTGGCTCATCGGCCCGAGCACACGGATCAGCAGCAGGTAGTGCCACCAGGAGCTGCATCCACCGCCCCGCCACACGGGGCTGCGCTCCTTCTTCCGTCACGGTCAGCAAGGGTTCGTGTCTTGCTCCTTCAGCCCTGGTCCAGGAAGCCTTCAAAATACTTCGAAGATGAAGTGGGCCATGGGAGTAGTGAGTACTAACACGTAACGTGCGATAACGTGCGCTTCAGCACATGCAGCTTTAGGCCCAGTGTGCAAGTGCTGTGCTGCAGCTACTCCTTAAAAAAAATAAATCAAAAAAACACAAAAGAGACTGCATGCTCACACGTACGGGTCCACAAGACATCAGCGGGAACAGGCCCATCCATAAGATCAGTAGAAAGGCCACGTTCTGTTTAAATTCAATGCCAGCTTGCAGTGCACCATCTCGGGCCAAGGATAAGATTTGTTTTTTCACCTGCCGTTACAAATACTGATGAACGTTAAATAACTGCAAAACACAGATTACACTCAGCTCTCTTGACAACAAACCTAGCTTGTAGCGCGATGCTCATGCAGGCACACGCATAGAAGAAAGCAAAATTCATAAAACAAGGAAATTTAATGGAAAATTTAATAGAATAGATTTAATAGAAAAAGACAGATACTTCATGAAACGAAAAAGGACAAGCCTTAAGAGAAAAGGCAGCCTGTTACTAGGAAGTATTTGTAGTATTTATCAAAATTTATCATTTTTTCAACTTCCTAAAGAAGTTGATGTGTTTCCAGGCTAACTACACCCAGCTGCAGAGGATCGGGAGAGCAGGCACCGGGCAGCTCTGCAGGGCAGTGGCATCAATTCCCTGCAAGCAGTTTTTTGGAGACTTCCACCAAAACAAGTTCTCTCTTAATCCTTTTCAGAACCGGTGGATCTTGCAAAAATAAACGCGCAAAGAAACCAGTATTGAGGCTGGTGGGGTTAAGCAGTAGGTTCTTCTTCCCAAGATGAGAATTCCCATGCGGGGGGACAAGCAGATTCTGCATTCCTCACATTACAGCCCTTATTGCGGGAGTGGCCATGAGCTCACCCTCCAAGCGCATTTATCCATCTAACTTCTATTCTAGGTCACCATAAGATACAGTTACTGGCTGCACAGATACAGCTTATTTTGGGCAGGAATGCCATGGCTTTTGTTAGAACAAAACTCACAACGGAAGCCTGTCCTTGACGAGCTACAGGTTGGCTGCAGAGATAAATGAGTGGAAGTCATGAGCTACAGCAGTCGCTCCCGGGCTGAACACGCGAGGACTGCATCAAGGGACTAACTCCGCTTCACGCTGCCACATTTTCCATGGGCAGACGGCTCGGATGAGACATAATGAAGTGACCTAAGTACACACAGACATTAGTAAAGCTTGTCAATTCACCTATCCCCGCGTAGGCAGGATCTGTTAAAAACCTAGCCTCTCGTGCTAATACACATCCATACTATCTCCGATAGCGCTGTTTGCTTCTCACCAGCACGAGATCAGAGAGCAGCTGGGATCCCGGATGCTTGCAGTCCCCTCTCCACGACACAGCCATAGAGCCGTGGTGTGAGCTGCTCGGCTCCCATCAGTTAAACAGGAGGTGGGAATTGCTGAGAGGATTTCCAGCCAGGGCCACCTAACAGCTCAGGGAGTTCTGGGTGCTTCAGCACAGCTTCACACGGCCAGCCCACGGGCCCTGCAAAAGCCTTTTTGTACCCGATGCCTGGGGCAAGGGCAGGCAAGCTGGCACACTAAACAGCATAGCCTAGAAGGATTAAACTGCAGGACATTCCCATCCCAACAGATTGCAATACAATGTAATACCAGGTTATGTGGCACCATGTAATATAATAGCTCTTATTATATAGAATACAATCATCCCAACATGTTATGTTATTATTCCACAATAAATACTCAGATCGCTGGAGGGCAAATTTGAAAAACAGCAAAATAAATCACAGGCTGCAGAATTTGCCCTCCTTGGAGCTGCACATGGTTGAAGTCTTGGGCTGATCCTTAAAATATCACAGAAATTTCCCCAGAATGGCACCAGGGGACTGCAAAGCAAAATGCTCCTTGGAAATTAAAATTATTCTCACTTTTACCATCACAATTACATATCAGTTTCATAAAACAAATACCTAAAAGCATGTGGGATCATCACATGTTAGCACAGTAAACACTTTTCTAAGCCTGGGGTAGCTGGCAGAGGGGATAAACAAGAGAACCAAGTAAAAATATGTGGAGAGAATAAAAGGAAATGTGTGGAGGCGGTGTATGAATCTCCTCAAATACTCACTGTCAAAAAAGGGTCTTCAGCTGAAGCAGTTTGATCAGGCTGGTAAGCTTTTGATCACAGAAACAGTTTGGGTTTTAACCTCACTAGGTGATTTTTCAAAGCTTTTTACCTCCCCTGCATGTCAGGAATAGGGGAAAGGTCCTTACCAAAGGAAGGTTTTACTGCTGGAACAAACGATAGATCTCTCCTTTGTCACATTTACGAATTTAAGCTTCAGAGAAAGCAGCAAGTAAGATGTAACAACTGTAAGTGTGCCCAGTTGGCCATTCTGCCCCTTCTGGGGTCACGGGACGTTATCCATCTGGTTTGTCCTTCCCAGCCCTGCTCTGCGCACGTACTGCCGCACGCTCCCCACCACCTCGCAGACAGCTCTGCCTGCTCCCCTGTACCTAGCACTCCAGCACCTGAAAAGATGATATTCCACCTCCTGGAAGAGGACAGTTACACAGAAACGTTTCCTCTACCTCACATCCTACACTATGGGAATCCTGTCCTTAAGCGTCAGGATAAACTTGACACCACATACTGACACGTAAGGAAACGAATGGCTAAAATGAAATGTTTTATCTAACCTTTTTAGATGAGCTGAGAACCAAAATGAGCACCTACCATTTTTCCAGCTGTAACAGTGATTTGAAATCAATTCCTAAATCTTTTTCAGTTCCACCGTTTATGCTTCAATAGAATTCCAAAAATGCATTCACAGGTGAAAATTGATGTGATGCCTTCAAAGGACATTGACTTTCACTATAAATTGCCTCATTGTAAAATACATTTTTAAGCAAATCATACCAAGTCTATTTTGAGGGTTGCCACTTGAGCCAGGAAAGGGGAGGCAGAAGCTGGATTTTTACCTTGCAAAGGAACTCAGAAACATTTTAAATGTGATTACTAAATACAAGTACCTTTGACTGGCTTTCATTAATTTCCTGATTTAAGCCATTATTCTTTGCCTTTCCTGTTGTTTCTGGAGTCGTGAGATTGATTCAGCCACCAGTGACCTTAGCCAGAGTTAATTGAAATCAATGGCATTAGTGCATTCTGGAGCAGGCCCAAAATCAACCTGTGTTCAAGGGCTTTTGTATATCCTTAATCACACCGGTAAGTCTCTGCAAATTTAGATTCCAATGGGTCCAATCATTAGATCAGTTATGCAGTGTTTGATTTCACATATGGACAGTGGTCCCTCTCTGCTTATCAAAAGCAGTCTCTACTAAGAGAAGGTTATTTCCATAATTTCTTTCCGATTAAAAAACCTATTTCTGCAGGTGTTGGTGTTCCAACAAGGCTGGCAGCTAATGGGAAAGCTGACTAATTTGCACTCTCCTCCTGCCTTTTCGGACGTGTCCCTGTGTGTCAGGAAGCAGAGGTATCAGCTTGTGCAACACACATTCCTCTGATGCGAGCATCTGGCCTCTTGGCAGCCAAGTTGTGACAGGTTCTGCAGCAGCTGTGATGGCTCCATGCTCTTTCAGATGGTTAAACAGCCTTGTTTTCTAGCCTAGCTGTTTGTTTTCTGCTGCACTCCTGGATGAAAGCCCATTTGCCCTTTTAATCAATGAACTGGCCGCTGGATTGGAGCAATCGGTTACATTTTTGTACATGTCAGAGCAGAGATTCTTGCCCGGGGAATGCCAGCTACACAGCCCTGAGCTCTCGACTTGGTTGCGCTCCTCCAGCTGCACCCTGACACCTTCACCACCCAAGGAAGGGTCGGTCATCTTCCCAAAGCGGGGGGCGAGTGCTAGCACGTCGCCCTCCAGCCCTCAGTCACAGAATTGCATCTCCTGTTCTATCAGGACCTGATAATCAGAGGAAATGAGGAAAACAATTTATTTATTTCAGATGGCTTTATAAACCATCCTCCCATGTGCACGCACCAGATGGAGATAAGGATCTGGCTGGAAGCTGTACCCTTACACTGTGCGGCACAGAGGTAGCAGCACATCGACGTACTACGGGGAAAAATTCCTCAGAGAAGATTACATAAATCAGAACTAAATTTTATGTAAATTGCTTTTAAACACATAATCCATAATAGTTCCAAATAGTTCCCATGAACGAACGAGCACATCGCACTCTAACAGCTGGGATGGTGTTAGGGATAACACAGCATCTTTTGAGAGCTCTCACAGAGACCTCCTGAATGCCGGGAGCTAGCAGCCAGCTCTCGGCCATTTGTGAGCTTCTCTCTGCCCTCTCACTCCCAGTGATAACCCCTGTCTCTCTGTAACAGATGCCCTCTTATCCTCCCATGCAGTGCTGCTTGTGGAGGAAAACTACGTAATGAACTGACTGGGGCAGCCTACTTTTTCCCCTGACAGGCTTTTACTCCCAGTTCTTCTTGTACTTGCCATAGGAAGCTCTTTTTGTGGGGTGCCACCACTCCTGCTTCTGCCTTTCTGTCACAAAGAGGCCAATTCCTGCTCCTGCCACAGGGTGAGCTTGAGGCGGGAACAAAGCTGCCCACTATCTACCTGCATGTGTTTCATCAGTTCCCTGATGAGGACTTAGTAACCATCTGATGGGTCCTATCACCCACTCTATTTGCCAAAGGGCACACATTAAGTTAATCAGTACTCACGAGCAGCTGTGGTCACTGGCCAAAGCGCTGCCGTGAGAGCAGGGCCTGTGAGGCCCAACATGGCGACCAAAACAAGGCCCTCAGCTCCGCCCCCTCCCAAGGGCTGCAAGAAAACAGAAATCCTGGAACTGTTAGAGCAAAATTCATATAATTTAAAGCTCTCTTTGGGTCTTTCAATTCTGTCTTCAGAGCAGGACGGGGAGGAGCCACTACCAGCATGTGACTTGTCAAATAAGAGCCACAACAACACGCTTTGTTTTAATACCACATAATTCCATACTGTCACACACCGCTGGGCTGATAAAAGCATCCCATTTTCCTGACTATTATAAACAACAGTCTCCCCGAAACACCCTGCAAGTATGCTGTGCCTATAGCACCCCTCAGACCCACAGAAAGCTGATCCAGCAGCACAGGTAAAACCTCCAGGGGTAGGTTGCTTGCTTAAAGCCAAAATGGAGCCACCAACACATTAAAGTCAGGGAGTTACTGCTCTCTGTACTGCCAACAGGCCCCTGAACAACATTGTTAATTCTTAACAAAAAGTACCTCAATTCAAGGCCTCTGGCCTCCCTCCGCTGCCCTCTTGAAAAATCCTGAGTTGTTGTAGAAGACGGTGATAAATTGCACACCCACTATCAACACACAGGATTTCAACAATATGCTATGATTACCTTAAGTCTGTGAAATGTAACAATTCATAACAGCCAGCTGAACAGTTTTCAGGGAAGGGGACCAAGTGTGGCTTTGCAAAAGGGATGATGAAACAGCCTGAAATTATTTTTGTGAGAAGAAAAGTTTCTCAGTCTTCCTGCAAAATAAAGCCCTCCATTCTGTTTGTCTGGCTCGAAAGGGGCAGGTATATCAAATGAAGGCTGTTCTGGTTTATCACACTGCCTTCTCTGCTACAGTACTGCAGATTTTATGGCATGCTATAAAGAGAGGAAAAACTCATCTTGTAATCATATAAACACAGTGAACAACACAGAATAAGTATCAATTACTTTTCAAGTTTCAGTGATAGCCTCAGCCCCTGAGGATAATTTCAAATGGTATGATAAAGACTTCAGTTAGATTAAAAGCATCAAAAGCAAGCTAGCGTTCAAAAACAAACAATTCACTCTCTGCTACCTAAGTTACAATAAATTTTCTGAACTGGCAGATTTCCCTCCTAGCTGTTCAGCTGTTCCTTCCCCACAGGTAAAACAAGTCAATCTGCTTGAGAAGACAATTTGCCACCCAGCTTACTTAACGCCACACATTAAAATAAAATGAATAATTTTGACGTCAAAGCACTGTTTTAATGTGAACCCATGGTTAAAAAGGAAACAACCACAACAGAGAAATGCAATCAGCTGCTGCTGACTTCCATACAGATTAGATCTAAATGAAATAACTGTCCAGCTTTTGGTCTCATATTTTACACCGAACTTTCCTCTATTCCCGCAGCAGGTTGCTGCAGATATGTTATTCTCTGTTTGCTTTAATCTCATGATCCACATTTTTCTCAGTGACATTAGTATAAACACAAACGCGATGAACAGACAGCAGTAGATCTCTGATAAATTTTTATTCATCTGGAACCAAACCGATGATCAAGTCGTGTAACACGCTAGCGACTCAGCATAGCTGCATTTCACATTGACTTTGTGCCAGCATATGTGACGGGAAAGTGCACAATAGTGCAGAAAAGCAGTACTAGGTGATATTCACACAGTGCAATGCAGAGAACAACAGAGGGGTTTGAAGTGGCTTTCAGCAAGCTACCTGGGTTATGGGAAGCAGCCCCGCCACGCCGGCTCCTAGCACTTCTTACTGCAGTTGTGGTCCTCCACACACACCGCCTTCATACACCTGTGGTACATGGTAATGAAATAGGCTATCGCCAGCCAGAACTTCTTGCTTAGTGTATTTGGCACATCCTAAAAATATAAACCCTTTACAGTTTTAACTCAGAGATTCTAGCTCTAATTTAGGTTCTAGGCTGCATTACTGAACTACTTGGATCAAGTCTTGTGTGCTGACCAAGAGGTCTGTCATCACAGACACAAGGGACAGCTTCTTGGGAATCTCCGCTACCCTGTTGCTGCTTCCTTACCCCTCCAACAGGATGGATACAGCAGACCCCAGAACGCAAAAGTGTCTGCACAAGTTAGCATTACCGGTTGGTATTTCTCATGCCATACCACAGGTTTACAGACAATGTCTAACAATTTTAACTAAGGCCCCAAACATTTCATTCACTGTCCATAATATTGACAATTTCCTTTCAGAGCTTTCCTTCCAAACATCCCAGAAGCTTGGACGTGAATAATTTCTCCAGTGCTCTAAGTTTGGCACATGTCTTTAAACAGATGGAAATTACTGTTATGCAGCCTTAGGACATATCAAGATCTCTTTTTGTTTCCGTAATGAGGCCCAATTAATACCTACGACTTTCTGCCACTCAAATGATTTCAAAATATCAGGATTTCAGCCAGAACAGCCATGCTGATGTGCGCTTTCATGATTTAATCTAACTGTAATTATCTAAACCAATATCAACGTCAGTAATGATAGTCATTCTTATTCTGTAGGAAACTTAGGTATTCTGCTGTATTCAAAATAAACCTACTATAAAAGACTTCCCTTTCCCATTGCAGAAACAACATTATACCTTCATAAGACTTCGAATTAGAGTAATATTATTGAGCTAGATAATCTCTGGGGAAGCCTCCAAGGAAGTTTTGCTGCAAAATAGGATGGGACAGAGCAGTTGTCACTGTGTGCAATCTCACCACATGGCAGGCATTAGAAACATCTGCACAGAGAATCAGTGTGGAATAGCTGTTTTGTAGTGTGATTCACTGCTAATTTTGCAGTAACTTTTCTGTGTAGACAAAGCCCTAAAACTAGGTTTCTATTTTTAAGACTTATAAATCTCGAAAGCTTTTACAGAAAATGATACCCATGAAAAATGCAGTATTTATAAAACATTGCAAATTAATAACTTAATTATAGCTTATTTACCCGTCAGGACCAGGGTTACCACTCCCCCCTTAAAAAGTCAGTTTATGAATGCTTGAAATGCTCATGGCAATTCTTGAACTTTGTCCTGTTCATGAAAAGTTTGCTGTGATTACTTACTATTTTAAAACCAGGCAACTCTAGGCAAATAATAAGATGACACTTCTTCCTAATTAACTATACGGTTCATGTGTTTTTCTCCACCTGCAGCGCACTAGGAACCCTCTGAATTAATTCTCAGCAGCTTTGCTTGATCCACTAGGACTGTTCACTCGCTGTGGTTTCCAGCTGCTACCTAACATACCTGAAAATTTCCGCCAGCCTCAGAATCCTGGCTGTGATATTCAAAACAGATTGAGAAATATTTTATTAGTGTACCCAGATACATTTCAAAACAGAAATTCTTTTCAACCAGGACAAGGCTGAACCAATGTTGTTAAAATATAGGTAAACTGAACACAACCAAGCTGCTTTCTTCTCTCCTTTCCTTAGAAAGATTCAATGACAAGACAGTTGACAAGATGAACAATAAATGCCACTCTGTCTTCATGGGCACTAGGTACATACAAAGGAGAAATGGTAAATATCATGGCAGGAGTTGTTTTACTATCATATGTTATGATTTTTTAAAATATATTTAATTACTACTGTCAGAAGCTGTGCTAAAAATACGTTATTGAGCCGCATTTTTTCTAAATGACAGATAACTGTAGGAATGCAGCATTCGCAAGGAACTGTTTGTACTAGGCACTGTATTTCCCCTCCACCCAACAGCACTTCCAGCAGAAGATCATACGAATTCTGCAAATATATCAAGGAGAGAATAGACACCAAAGGCTGTAAAAACCGAAGATCATAGACATGCAAGTATATGCAAGTGTTATAAGCAAACTACATTTTCGTCCTGCCAAAAAGGCCTCTCTAATCTCAAGTCAGCGAGAATGTCCTCATTGCTCCAATATTTTCCCCCTAGCTACAACAATTACTTAAAATACATGTATGCGGCCATTTGATTTTTTCACCTAGAACGATAACCTCATGTACACGTTGAAAATCAGCCTACATATTCCAGCTATCTGTACAGTTATTAAAATACTACCATCCGTCTTCAAGAAGGAGAAGAGCTTGGAATCCAGCTCTTCCTGTAGCCCTGACTCAAGCTAGTTCTCCCGAAGCCGAGTGGAGAGGTCAGACCCTACGGGGAGGTTAACTGATGCCAGATCGCAGCTCCACTGCCTCAGACCTACAGAGCTGGTTTGTTTGCTGGAAGGGTTTGGTGCTAAGGGCTGAAACCACAGCTGCCTGCTATCCAAGCAGCTGCGTAGGATGTGCTGCCCCGTGATGCACCAGGCTGCTGGCGCTGCCGGAGGCCGCTGGAGCTGGGCTCTCGCTTGTGGTCTGCTCCTGATGCAGAGGCATAAATCAAGGCATCTGAGTCAGCACAGCTTTAATTTACTCGAAATAAAGGCACTATGAACCTATCTAAATGCCCTCACTTCCACTGGGAACAGCACTGTCCGCCAGTGCTGGGAACTGGAAACCCAGCTTCCCAAACTGATGCCAGAGCAGGGGAGCAGCACGGCGGTGCCCGTGCTACACTGGCTGCTGGTGGCCCGCTGACCTGGGCAGTAGGTAACGCTGCCAGGCCCCCTGAATCGACTAATCCCATGCCTTCCAATTATTAAGTATTCATTTTCTATGGACACCTGGGAAAATAGTTGCCCTCCCTCAAGATAACGTGTTCTGGAAATGTTTGTGAGGAAAGTAACACCAGTGTTGGGAGCAAGGGGCACTGCTCAGAGAGGGACGTTTACCCGGAATGTTTTTCCCTGGAGTTCCAATGAATGCTGGAGAAGTCTCCCTGGCCACCTGAGGTGTGGAGCATCTTTACCGCGATCTCTTCTTGCTGCCTGCAGTTACCCCACTACCGGTGTCTGCACCTTACCACAGTGTTTACCCCTTGCTCTAGAATGTGAGCTTTAATTAAACGTTTCTACACCTTATGCCTGGAAGGAAGATTTATCAAAACAGGAACGGAACATAAACCTTGAGCCTATATAAAGCCTGAGACAACAGCTCTGAAATTCTGCTAGTCTTTCTCAGCATGATGTTTAGATGAAATAACAGTACTTTGTAGAGGCAGCTTCATGAAAACACAAACTTATTAATTAAAAATTAAAGAACAACTCTTGCTGCTTTTTGCCACCGTTTTCAAGGCGGCCTAATAGATTTTACCTTCAAGTCTTACTGCTTTCCTCCCAATGACCCCAAAAGGAAACCTGTATTATCTTCCCTATTCAAAATTGAAAGCATGTTTAGAAACAAGATGTTAAAAAGACTATAATAAATTGAACAACAATATAATGGACTTATTTGGTAGAACTTCCCTAAAAATATATATTTAGATGTTTAATTAGGCAAAAGCACCCTCCTTTCAAAAACAGTTGGGCTGCTGACCTGGAATTACAGAAAATGATGAGAGCTGAGGCAAGGCCTCCACAAAGGCCTCCACAAAGCCTGCTGTGGGCATCACGGGCACTCAGAAACTGGCTCTGATCCACATATTTGACAACGTGATAAAAAACCTGGCCGGGGGTCTGCTGGTGGCCACTGGGAACCCGTGGGGTGCCCTGGGCTTTGGGCAGGCGGAGAGGCGAGCTGCAGGGCGGCTGCACAGCGCGCGTTGCCAGCAGGAACAGGAGCCGCAGGGGCACGTCCCGCCCCGCTTGGGCTGATCCCGTCCCGCAGCCCTGCCTCAGACAGCAAATCTTTCAGCCTCGGGGGAACGGCAGGCAAATATTTTAGTCACGGCGCACCGCTGCGGGCATAAAAAACCAGTTTTGTTTTGGGACAGAACCACAGAAACAACAAGGCACGACGCTGGGGTCACAGATGCTAAGTCCTGCCCGCTGCTGGCCGGGAGGGCCGGGGCGCTTCCTTCAGCTCCCAGGTGGAAAACCCCCAAACCTTCCCCGGCTGCGGGCACAGCACCCATCTGGCCGCAGAGACGTGCTTCAACTGGGCCGAGCCACCCCACGGCCAGGCCATTCCCACCCAGGAAGGACTGGAAAGCTGCAGTGAGCTGTGTGGGTATGGCTAGGCCGGCACACGCGGCAGCTATGCCAGGTGAAGACAAGAGCGGTGTCCAGGTGGGCCGCCAGGTAAAAGGCCGCAATGTGGTTGCCTTCTGCGCATCGTTCAGCTCGGAGACACGTGCTGGGCTTGCACAAAATACCCCAAATGATCATATTCTGGTTTTCTTCCTTACCGTAATTAAAGAGATGAAGCTATTAAACTTTCCCCATGCAGAAATCTAATTTATCATCCATACCAAGCTAAGCTTTGCAACCATGCTGATGTTCAGTGAAGAGTGCTACAGCAGGCAATCCTTTTGTACAGATTGGCTTTAAAGTCTTCAGCACCCATGCACTGACTCAAATCTATCCAGCCTTACAGCTTACAGACACTCACCCAATTAATACACGAGTGCCTTCACAGGATTATATGGGGGAAGAGAGGCAAACAAGAGGAAACCCAATGTACCATCCTTTCTCAACGGAATGCCAGAGATTGCCCCTTATTCCCAGTTCTCTTTCTTTGCTCCTGCTAATTATGAATGACAGCACCCAACGGACACACTCCTGGCAAGAATGGAGCTTATTCCATGCAAAAGTGCTGCTCTTTTGAACACACTTCAGGCTGCTAAGTGTTCTCCTAACACACAGCTTTCCGGTGTGAGTGACTGCTCCTCTCCCTCCGCAGCACTCGGCAACCACACTGGTGCTAGGAAGATGGATTAAGGGCAGCTCTACCTGCACACTGTGCCACAGAAAATAGACCAGGAAGCCAGAGGTCTTCACTCCTTTTGAAGGTGTAAACACATTTTCTGATCTCACTTTCCCAGTCACACTTCCACAGGTTGGTTGCGTGCAGGGTCTGATAAATGCCGAGCAAGTTTAAGGTTAATGTACACTGCTAAAAGATTGGACCACAAAAGTGAAAAGCTTGGACGAGTAGGAGCAAATTCAGCGTGCTGTCAGGACGGTGCTTTGTTGCACCACACAGACCTGAGCAGCTCCAGGACCAAAGCTGGTACAGAGATAGGAATTTGGCTGAAAGCTGATGAAGCTCTTCCTAGTGCTATCAGCACTCGCGTAGCTGCGATCCAAGAACACATCTCACCTGAATTTTGTGAAGGCACAAAAACGAATTGCCATAGGAGTCACCATTTCTAAGTTTGTGACTGAACTAGAGCACATGCAAAAAATGTACAAACTGCTTTGTGCAACACAATTTCCAGCGTATTGCTGAAGAGCCAAATTACTAAAAGAAACCGCAGGCCCGTGCGACAGTGTGTGGCAGGGAAATGTCCGTGTGTTGAGCCCTACAAACTCTATTTGCCAAGAGATACAATTGCAACTACTGGATGCCACAGGGGATTAAGCAGTTAACAGAAACATAAGAAAATACACAATTACATAAAATACAATCTCTCAGTCAGCTATTGGGAATGAACTACGAGGATGCCAGTGAAAGTGCATGTACATATACCCAGAGACCACTTTAAACAGTTGGGCATGATTTACACGTCCTGCAGCTGGCACGCACACTATTTTTGACATTCAAGAGCCTATGCATACTGTCACTCGAAGAAATTTCTAGTTATTTGCTATTCTGTAGATCCGTAAATCACATAAATGCTCATATTATTACCATGTGCTCTGACAGAGTACATGCATCAGCAGACCATCTCGGAAGAACTCCGGTGATGAATTATTGATAGTATCTCACATAGCTGGCAAACATTTATTTGAAAATCAGACTCCTGTGATACAGAACCTGCTTCCTTCCAATCTTGAGATCGACCCTAATGTAAACCATAGCATACAACAGATTAAAAAATATATAGCCTAGCTCTCAATTCATGTTCTCATTTTTATCATTTGATGGTTCCCATAAAGATTGTTTATTATTGATGTGAAGTGTTGGAACCAAAATATCCTGTAGCTGGAAACTGGAAGTCTCCGTGACGGAGTCAGTGTGACTCTCTTGGCCTCCTCTCAATGTGCTTTATTTCTTCTGTTGAATAAACAAGCAGTCCCATTCTGTAATGACAAAGCAAACCCGAATTTTCCCATATTGTTTTGACAGATGTTGTCAGGGACTGATTACAAAAACCTGTATACCTATCAGATATTTACTACTATGATTTTCCATAACGTAACTGAACTATATGCAGAATAAATTCACGTCATAAGAAGCTGTGCTAATGAAAAGCCTCTGACTATGGAAATTAAACTGCAAAGTAACTTTTCCAGCTGCAGTAAAATCTATTTTTAAAGGCACTACAGGAAAAAAGAAAGTGTTATTTGTTAAGTTGTACTAACAGGGCACAAATGAGATGGGCATGAAGGGAGCGATTATCAAAACACCTCAGTGCATGGCTCAGGCACCTTACAGGAGGAGATCAGATCTTTCTCCAAAGGTCTCCTTCCCCAAAAGCTCTCCGTGAGAACAGCCAGACCAACCCTTAGCTGACTGCTGCTTAGCTCAACGCATTTAGTCAGCACTTACTCTGTTAGTAATGTTTTTGTACTCTGTTAGTTGGAAAACGCATCAAAGCTGCTGAGGTTCAATTATAACCAATTATTTTAAAGGTTTTGGGGGGTTTTCTGTTCCAGGATGGTTGGAGGAAGATACTGTTTAACTGACCACATCAGGGCATTATTTTAACAAACAATAAATACAAGTGGAACGGTGCTGCATTACAATTACATGCAGAATTGAGAAACGGGATGGTTTTCTATTCTCAGGTGTTCATGTGCCATTTGGAACTGCCAAAAGGAAGATCCCAGACACTGCCACATCAAGGGGCTTCCTTTTGAATATTATTTTTCAGGTCTGTAGCCCCCACCGGCTCTGATATTTACTTGTTAGATAAGAGAGCATGAGTGAGTACCGAGAGGACGATAATCTTTTGAAGGTAAGGGAAAATGAGACCTACTGGATAAGGAGCATCGCTGCGAGGATATTTTCATCACAGCACGGGTATTTAGACCAGCAGGTTTACACAGGCAACAGGTGTTTTTGCAAGCCCAGGTGACTAATAATTCTGGAAATTAAAAACATGTCACTCTGCATGACTGCCAAAAGAGATATTTCATCACGCCGTTTCGTCTGGGCAGAATGAAGCAATACAATTCATATTTAAAAGCACGTTTCCCCAGTATTTCTCTAGATTTTGTACAGCCACCAAGATAAGTGTGCGTGTATGTATGCGTACATGCTATAGATGCGTTCAAATGAATAAATATAAATAAAAGGGCATCGACAACACAATGCACATGGTTGGAGTGGGATCCTAATGTAACATGAGTCAAAAGGTCTAAAAAGTTTCAGTGATTTGAAGTTTTCACTGCACTCGCTGATAAAAGACTTCCTTCAGTGAAAAAAGAGGGGTTTAATTATCTGTGGAAAGGTATCATTTGATGGCTTTTCTTTGGTTGTTTGTCTGCAGGTAATTGCATGTTAAGCAGGTCCAAACCTGTGGATTTTGCACTTTTTCTATTTAGAAGTAAATGGAAACTGCAACTGAAAAAAAAGGATTTTTACTCCACCAGTGTGAGGTAAAACTTGATCTATATTAACGTAATTAGCATAGAGGAGGAAAAGTATTTCAGTGGGAGTTGGGATTTCTTAGTCTCTACAAAGATATGGGCTTAAGCGACTTAGGCTTTCCTGGATATGAAGAATAAAAGCTAAATACTATTTTAAAATCCATAAATTTTTCCAGTGATTTACTTTATCATTAGAGTACAGATCTGATCTGATAGAAACCTCACAAAAATGGAAGCTACTGTCTAAGTTATTGTGTCCTTTTCCCAAAACTTTTCCTTTCTTCACGTGAAGACATTTGCACAGCTGAAACTGCCCCCAGGAGGATTGTGAAAAGCCCCAGCCCAGCCTACCTTCAGGACCCAGAGGAGTAATTCCACGCCAAGAGGTTCCTAACGAAGCGCTGCTGGTGCCAGTGGAAGGGGCTTGGGTGCCGGAGGGATGCGATTCAGCTCAGCCCCCTGAGGCCAGGTTCGGCCTAAAAGCCCCTCATACAACTAAAACACCCCAGTGAGGTTATTTAAAAACAAGGCCTGGTTTGAGGAAAAAGGCAAATTCTTCAGGGGGCAACGTTATTAAACTACCACAAAAACAAAAACCGGGGCAAATGTGCACGTAGATGAGAATCAAGCAAAACTTTTATTCAGCAACACAAAAAACTTGAAGTAACATTCATCCTCCAATACCTTTGAAATCAGTCATGCCTTCAGCTAAAAAAAACTGTCCTTGCAAGCTGTGATGATGCTGATAATATCTCTAGCTGTAGGGAGTATTAGGTATTTGGAAAAACAGAGTCAGGCTAAATCTGGTCTGCTCCTTGTTCCTGAGCTGCAGATGTGAAGCGGCCGTGGCGGAGCAGAGGGTGCTGTCACCACGCTCCCAGACCCTCCCACAGCTCTGTAATGATGCCCCCGCAGATAGGACAAGCTGTGGGCATTTCCTCCCCCCTCTTAATTTTTTATTTCATTTTTTTAATCTTCTATTGTCCTGGAGAGTCCCCCAGACTATACAACACTGCACTTTTCCAGGCCAACATCTTACCTCACTGTGCCCCTGAACACAATTAAACTTCAGGCTTGAGTTGATGGAAGGGGGATGATGCTTAGCGTCTCTGTGATCAAAATGAAGGTGGTTAAACCCATCAGCAAGCGATTCATCTTTCAGATGAAATGAGCACCATCAGAAAATAGCAGGATGCTACAACAGAGAAACAAAGCAGGTAGGCGCAATCTTTAATTTAAATATGGTAATTTGCACTGTTCTGGTCACCTTCAGCAATCATTACTGCACGCAGTAAGGGCGATGTAAACCGTAACTGGAGTGTGAAGAAAAGATGCCAAGGAATCAGATGAGAAAACAAAAAGGGAAGGGGAATTTCAGCCAGACTGACACGCACAAGCATTTTCTTGAGCGATGCACGGCTAGAGTGAGAGAGGGGGAGCTGTCATTGATTTCCTTTCAATTATACGAGCAAAGCCAAGAGGGCACAGCATTGTTCATTATACCACCATCTTCCCGGTGGGCTGTATGCAAATCGGGACTAGCACAGCAAAGTCGGATTGTCTCTGAGAGAGCAACTCCAGCAAACGCACACAAAGTGGTTACAACAAGTTTTGCTTCGTTGAATCCCCGCAGTTGACGCCTCTGCCACTGAAGTCTCCTGTGCTCCCTACGCAGAGCTCTACAGATTTATGCCATATCCATGCTATGTTGCTCGTAAAAAGTTGTCATTCAAAATTATTTTAAGCATAATATTTACAAAATTAATTCAATAAGAAAGCTTACTGCTGAGGGATTCCAATTCTGACTGCTGAAATCACTTGGTCCAGTCGTTTATGGTAGTAAATAAATGTTATGAAACCTCATGGAGAAACTATTATCTAAATTACTGAACAAAATCAGCATTTATTATGTTCCAGGAATGCATTTCTGGCAGAGAATATAACATTCACATACAATGTCTTTTTATAGATTAGTCAGGGGAAAAAATGACTGCATTGATGTACTGCAAACTGTAAGGATTTTTTCTTTCCTGAAGAATTAGAAGTGACATCAGTTTTCATAATATCCAAGAAGAATAGAATATACTTTGTTGAAAGAATTCCAGCTTTTTTTATTCTGCTAAGTTATGTTACTGAGACAAAAATTCCCCTTGTTTATTGTTTGGCCAGTTGTGGATGTGGTGTACATAAAGGAAAAGTGTTTCAAGCGCTAAAATATTTTTTTCTGGATAATTATTTTATTGTTTTCTCTTGAGCCAGGCAGCAAAATGACCCTACTGAGATCTGTGACAGCATTTGCCAGGGGATTCAAGCCTCCACCTCCAGTACATAGAATAAAATTGTCCGTGCAGTCACAGGGGAGAGGTCTCAGAACAGTTATTCCTGGATGGGGTGGGTTCAAACAATCCTCAGCAACAGCCAAAAACTTTGCTCAAAAAAGGAAGCAGTAATTACTGGGGTTCTGCAGAAGAAAACAGCCCATGAGATCTTCCCAAACTGCTAAGCAAAAGGCAATGTAGCGGGGGTTAAAAAAAGAGTGTCCATGTGGTGGGATGTTGGAGTGAAGCTCTAGAGAAATCCACTTGTTCTCTTCTTCCTCAGTGTACAACAGGCAGAGCTTTGGACTATACTCCTACATACAAATACACCTGACGATGTGTACAGGATGTGTTGTCTATCCCAGAACAAGCCCTTTATGAGATATTTCTTCCCACGCAGAAATTGGAAGGATGAGCTTTTACTCCACCGGTTAAACTTTTCATGAAAATGGTTCGTGATGCCGTATTTTCATTAGCAAGGAGATCACCAGACTGACCATGCTGTTGACCCTGACTTGAACAGTTCAGTAACTTTTTTTTGTCCATCTCAATGGGAAAAAGATAAAAACCGCACATGGTGAGTTGGTGAGCTGCTGCCACTTGCCACAAGTTACCAGTCATCCCGGTCCACGTCAGAAAAACCTCTTACACAACTTGACTCACTCCTCCGGCAAAAGTACACAGCACCCGTTTGTGCCAGTTACAATTTGTCCTCTATTTCTTTACTGCATCCCATATTCACGAGTACTTCCTTTTTTTTTTTTTTTCCATTTACAAAACTTTGTTTGCAGAATCAATTCTGGTATGGCATCCTTTCCCTCAGAATGAGGGACCCCCAAAGGTTTCTTGTGTCCATTATGTGTAGTCTCAGCACGTCTTAGCATCTCTGTTTTGCCAAAGGTAGAGGGGTACAGCGACTGTCCCATGTCACGAGCAAGACCTCTCAACTTGGTTTTGATTCAGGGCTAAATGAAGAGATCAGGCCAAACATCTGGACTCCTCTGGCTTTGTCCAGATGTCCTTTCAGGTTTCTGGTGGTCTTCTGCTTGTGGCGGAATCCTGTTCTCACAAAAGTCACCAGCAGGATCCTGACAGATGCCCTCTAAAATTAAAAACTCTCCAAATTAACTCAGTCCCCCTCCAGAAGTCATTTTAGGTGTTCAAGACCATAAGCGCCCACTGTGGAGCAGCTGAGGATTTCTCAGCAGAACGCGCTATGCGGCTGCGTGCCTAGCGAGCAGCATCACACAAATGAATTTTTCTTCCCTTTCCTGCATTAAAAGGAGCACTTGACAAGAGACAAACTACGGTGTTGACTGAAACTTTGAGCCACTGCTTTATGTGAGGCAGAGACCGGCAGCTCCGTGCGATCATCACTCATTTCGGGAAGATCTTCTGCAAAGCCCCAACTATAACAGTTCCAAGGAAATAACTTTGCAACTGTCAGAAGGCAAGAACACGCTCATCTTTTGGAGAAGCCCTACAACAATGACTGCCATCGTGAGGAGCAAAATTATTTAAGAGCTTCATAGTCAGAGAAGGGGTGATGCTGTGGTCGTTAAAGCACAAGCACTTAACCAAGACGATTTGGGTCTTTTTTGTTTGTTTTAAACTTGTTTTCCAACTCAGTTGATTCTGGCTGTCAAGCTCTGGGTGCCAGCAGCAGCAGGTGCCAAGGCGATGCTGCAGTGACAGGAGTGTCCCAGGGATAAAGGCACTGCCAGCCTGGAGCACCACCTCCAGTGTTTCTGTGCTGTCCCGCACCTGCTGCATGAAGCTGGATGTCCTCAGCATTAATAAAGTCCAAATGAAGCCGCACCTGGTTTCCTAAGTCTTAAATCTTACTGACAAATACGTTGTTCTCTAATGCCAGGCAGAAGGCAATCTCAAAGAGCTAAGACCAATTACATACCGGGTGCTGGAGAAATTATAGCATCTGCCTCCCAGTGCTAGGAAGGATCCTAGGAGGTACCTCCTTCTTGAACAACAAAGCTGTGACATTCTGGGGAAAGCCTCCATACTTCTCCCCCTTTAGGATCCTTCGAATGCAAAAAATTAAAAAAAAAAAAAATGCATTTACTGATACTTAGCTTCAAAATTACTGTTTCAGCAATCCCTGGCAGCCTCCTGAGGTGATCACGTACAGTACAGGCGGAGCTGCTTTCTGCTCTGCAAAGCTCCATCGTCGAGAGCTAGTCAATAAAATAGTCTTCAGTTTTTACTCTCACTAGTGAAGCACTGTGCTTGCAGCGCACGCTTGAGGCCAGGCAATCACGAAGCACTTCCCAATACCTTATTTTGCAGAACAGCTGTAATCACGCACCCCACCTGCACACACCAAGGCCGAGCAGGGACTGCAGCGCCTGGTCACTGCCCCTGCTGCCTGTGTGCCCAGGCCAGCCTTCAGACCTCCCTGCAAAAAGTACCTGTGCACGAGTACCTGCCCTGAAAAAGGGAACGGGGCACCGTGACCCTCTGCAGGGCTTTGTAAGCCATGAAGTGTCACACCTGGGTGTTCCCCACAACATGTATTTAAGTTATGAGTGTATAACAACTCACAAAAACCTGCATCGCATTATTGAAAATAAGGAGTTAGCAACAAAAATGGCAAAAAGTCTGCCGTGCTTCTCCACGGAGTGTCAAGAAAGTATAAAATAGTTTTAAAAGCTAACCTGCACTAATAGGCATAACAGTACTTGTTCCTTGGACATCGCAATGTCAGAGCATGCTGCTCAAGTTGTGTTGCTTTGAAAGTGAACATAGCTCCAGGTACACATCTCGTTCCCCATTACAGCAGCCTCCTATACACAATCCTTCGCAGCGGGTCAGCTTCTTTCTTAGCTGTACACAGCCCTTCTAGACTAAAAAAAGAGAAAGATTCCAAATGCAGGTGTTACTTTGATAGTGTCCCCACATATATCCCCTACGGGCATAGAGGGGATGGAAAGGAAAGAGCAGGAACTACACAGCTACTGTTATTTTCTCTGGAAGAGGGACTTGGAAAGAATAATGAATTGGCTTTTCCTTTAGGACTAGCCACAAAAAGCCAGTGTGGGTGAGACTGGAAAACAGAAGCAAATTGCTTCTCTTCCAACAAATTAGGGAAATAAAGGCAGTTCCTTCCTTGGAGCAGTGGCATTTATACAAATCGGTGTCTAGAGACACAGCCTAACCCTACAGGAACAGAGCTCTGTGTAATGAGCCCAGCTGCCTATCTGAGAAATTCTCCTGGGCCGACGCGACAAAGACAACATTCATGTGGGCTGCTGCAGAAGAAGCCTCATAAAAATTACCCTCAATTCCTGTTTAGTCGCTCCTACCGTAGAAGAAAGGAAGGGGAGAAGTCCTTGACTTTGGACAGGAAAAAATGACTTTGGTCCTGTAGGCAGGATGCATGTTTGTAGGAATAACTTCATTAAGGCCCAGGATCCGGTTTGTGCACCACAGCTACACGCACTGATCACCGAGGCCTTAAAACCTCATTTAACTGGGATGTCCTCATTTATCAGCTGTAGTTACTGCTACACAATTAAAAGTTACAGGCTCCTGCATTGAACTATGCAACTCTGGGTAACTAAAATAGTCATTGCATTAGATATTTTTTATTTATTTAAAAAGAGGAAAGAATGGTCAGCAACTTAATTGTATGTGTGATGATTTCATTGCTTAGGTGAGAGGCTGGGGAGTCACCTCTTCTGCCACTGAAGTACGTAAGCAGCTTTGAGACTGTCTTCTCAGGTTATCCATAGGATCTCAGACAGATAGTGCGAGATTTGAAATAATCACTTTAAAGATTATAGATGAAGAGTTAAATTCATCACTGGGGTGAAGTTTGGCAGAGAGAAGGCTACCAGAGCTCTTACAGCATCCAGATTTTGAAGGACTACCTGAACCAGCCTTGACAATCCCATAATTTAGGTAATTAAAGGATAGCCCTATGTTTTGTCATGAGCATCGATCACCACCTCCCCTTATGACATAAAACTGTAACAGGACGAATAAAGAAGTTTACATGAGAACTACCTCCACAAAACAGCAACAAGTGCTCACACAGTAAGTGCCACCAAGACTTCCTGCAATACGTTCTGATTTGCCCTGCTTGCCTTTTACTATTTCTTACTGGAAATGAATCCTGCCAGAAACGTAGTTCTTGTTATACACATATCTGGTACACATTACTCTTTCCTTTAAGCTTTCCAATAACCGTGTCAGAGAGTTTAACAATTTATGTTAGCATAGTATTTCTTCTCTTCCTTTACACGTTGCACAACCTCTGTGTTTGGAAATAATTATCTGTACTTCCAACAGCTTGCCCCCAACTTCACTACGTGGGATCCTAAGTAAATAGGAACCAAATCAATGAGTGACCGAACAAAACAGGAAAATTATTTTTAAAAATCCAACAAAACCAGAAATGCCGGAACTGAAGCCCCAGTAGGATTAATTTGCAACAGCAAACGTGCCCGAAGTAAAGCCAAAATATGGATTTCTGTTCAAGACACCCCTAGAAAGGAATACGGAATGTTTTAATTGTCCTTTACAAGTGAACTATTAGTATGAGATGAATGAGAAAAGAATGGATCACCTCACTGAGGACCAGAACCTACCGCCTGTTGAAGCTGAAGGAACACGAGTGCTACTCTAGTTTCTTCCAGCCGTTTCTCTATAAGCACAGAGCTGCAGCAGTTGCACTTGCTTTCAGTTTTCACTTCACAGGTCCAAGGTTATGAGGAAGCCATCAGGCACAGCTTCGGTGTAAATGAAAAAATCTACTTTGTAATCGCCGTTGAATTCTCACTTTTAATCTAGAAAACAAGCACCATCCTCTTGGCCTTTTTTTAAGGAAGAAAAAAAAAAAGATATCCCGTTCCAAATTGTTCATACTCTAAACATGACGCTCAACTCCCTCTTGAGACTTGAAAGTTATGAGATCTCTCCACCCCTGTGCTGCAGAGATATTTATCTGCTGCAGTTTGATCAACAGAGGACACGTACTGATCCAGGGTTTTGCATGGAACATGACCCAAGCCAGCCCATGCAATTACTTTTTATGGTTCAGTAGAAAATATCAACAAAACTGGCCCTACCACAGCTTTTCAGCTCTCTGGAACGGTCGTGGAAATTTAACCTTCACCATGCTTACTAGGACAGGCTGTCCTCATGGCTAACAATCCCTCCTAAGTTATTCTTACTGCACTCAGGTTCCAGTAAGGGTAAAATGAAGAATTCTTTTACTAAATACAAAATACAAGCAATGCTATTCCCTACTCCCCAGTTAACATAAATGAACACAAAAATCAAATACATAGGTGCTTATTTCCTACATCTTTCTGACACTGCATATTCCACCTAATGGCCTGCTAAGTACTCAGCTGAAGATCCATTTCGTACAGAAACATTTTTGTTCTTGCACTGACTGCATTTATGGAAGAGGATCTAGACTGGAGGGTCTCCCTTCCCTTTCCTCTCTACCACTTTCTGAAAGAGCCCCACTCACATTTTCAACCCTGTCTCTCCTTCCCCCCACCTGCAAAGCCCCATTATCAACAGCCTCTTCCTGGCCGTACACACCAGACTGTGGACCTCAGGCAGCACCCATCACAGAAACCAACCACCAGAGCTATCAGGGCTGACACAGGGCAACAGTTCCCCTTAGGCCAACGCCTTCATCACTTGTACATCATCTCCACATCCTACGAGTCCTCATCAAGGCTATGAAGGCAAACCCAATGTAAGAGGCAGAGGTATCTGTTCACAGAGCTGCAGGAAAATACCACGCACACAGAAGTCTCCCCCTCTGCCAGGTAAAAGGACTCTAGCTAGAGTTCAGGCTGCGTGAGACTCATTTTCATCCACTAATTAGCTTTCCCTCTGCTGCTGTTCCACGTACTCTGAGGTTGGGGACAGGTTCTGTCCTCTGGAGTTCTCTAGAGCATCACCAACATGAGGGAACGAATAGTAAATACTAAGTAAAACGAATAGATGCTCTAACGCAGAAGCCAAAGAGCACTTTGATTTTCGGGAAAGCAGCAGAATAGCCATTCTCTAGTCCTGTAGGCAGTATAATCATTACGGACTCCTTCCAAGCCTTTTAATAAAGAAGGGTATATGTTCAGATACCCAAAGATTTCAGAGTTCGCCCTGCCAACGACATGAAGTAGTAGTGGCTATAGCCGTACCAGAATCACTAAGTAACACTGCCCAGGGGAATACTGCAGGAAAGTTCTCATCTGTTTGCCGTTATAAATTATGCCGACCCTTCAGTTGGACTCTTGTAATTTTCCCCGTGGAGTCACACCAGAGCCATACAACTTTTCAGCAAGTCATTCTGGGAGAAAAGCCCAATAGAGATCTGCCCGTGTTTTGGCAGAATTTAAGGACTAATATCCAAGGAAAAAAAAAAAGGCAAGCTTTCCAAAGGATATTTAACCTTGGGGAGGCCTAAAAGACTTTTTAGCATTCCCAAACTATTTCCTTCACACCTGTGTAGAAGCACACTGTAGTTTGGACAGTTTCACACGTAGCTCCACCTAAGCTCCAGAGACCAGGCAGCAGCGTGCCCGTAGGTCAGTAAGCTCCCCGGAGAGACGCTTGCTCCGTGTTTAATTGTGCAAAGGAGGCTCTGATGTGCAAAAAGGTGAAGCCCAGCCAAGTGCTGGTACGAGAAGGAAGAAATGCAGAAGTACTAACACATCCTCTTCACCTGTCTGCATACTTTCTAAGCACCTCTCTTGTTTTCCTTGAGGTAACCGGTGTGTTAGCTGAATCACTGGACCTAGCAGATACATCCATCATTGCATATGGGAACAGTACACGAGATGCAAAATGTCATTATGCAGGAGGATGGAGATTCATCTTTTGATTTATCTTGAGTCAGCCAAGCCTGTTGAAGACGGAGACTTGGTTGGAAACAAGTTTTGCCATTGCTGGCCCTGAATGCCCCTCAAAAAGGCTAACAGCCCGCTTTTTGGTGGGTCTCTACTCATGTACTGGCTTCCTCATCTCCTACCTCATTTACTCTGTAAATTAATTTAGAATTAGTGGTATTCTGTAACAACAAAAAAACTACTCATAAAGCCCTGTTCATCAGCAGATTCCCCCAAAATACCCTAAAACATACCATTTATTACAAGTAAGCATACAAAAACAACTACTAACAGTGTTAGCAAACTATTGCAGCCATAGCTGGTTTGGCCTAGCCCATTTCTTTAAGATCCACTAACTTCTTTGCACTCCCTTCTGTATTCCTACTGCCTTGGGGCTTGGATCAGATCTTTAATGCTATAATAGAGCAGGTGCTGCTAAAACTTATATGCATGATTCACGTCACTTACATATAAAATTGTTGGTTTTTAACTTATTTTATCCTATGTATTTCATATACATACATGATTTCCATAGTACAAAATTGGGTCAATGCTTATTTAATTGCAATAAATAACAGTGACTGGTGATGAGTAGGACTTACCCAAACAAAATGGTTTCTAATCTACCAATAGATCTCCCTCTGTGAATACTTGCAGTTAAAAAAAGGGTATTTTCACAAGAAAATCAACCCCTCAATTTATACATTTTTAATGTTGATTCTCTTCAATTTTATTGTTTTAACTGCATTAATTTTCATAGTGTAAGTGTACTAATATTTAAGCTTCTTGATAAATGTTTTTAAAATTTTAGAGTTTGACATTGATTTTGGCAATAAGATTTTTTTTTATGAGCCTCCCTTTGGCACTCTCTCTGTGCTACTCACACATCAGCAATTAACAAGGCACTTTTAAATGCACCCCTACTGCTGCAATATGATCCGTCACCATGAAATTTGCAGGAAACTTTACTCACAGTTAAATAAACGAAGCCAAGACTGACTGACCATTATATACTGGAATAGGAAGGAATCAGGAGTTTCGTATAATTTCATACGAATTTCATATGATAAGACATAACAATAGGTAGAAACAAATACTTGTTAGTTCTGGAAGACATTCTCATTTATTTATTATTTCCTGATAATAATAATAAAAAAGAAGAGACAACATAGGAAAAATTTTTCATTCCCTTAATTTCAACTGCTTGTTGAAAACCAAATGGGTAAAGAGAGCATTCTCTGATACAATGTTAGATAAAAAAAAAAAAACTCAACCATCTAAAAAAATCTTCTCATTTGCATTTTTAAATCAGCACCATGATCTGTTAAATAGCAAAAGTAAGTTTTACACAGGCATATTAAAAGCAGCAGATTTTGAAGGCTCGCTTCTAACCTAGCAGGGCAGCGTGGCCATTTGAACCTAGACGTGCATCCGCCTGCGCACCTATCGCATGCGGTATCAGCAGCGACTGCGTACAGCTACTTCTGGTAAGGTCTTTCACTTCTTTACATCGTCGCTTCCTCCCAAAACACGAGGTTAAATCAAAAGCGTTAATGGCTTCTTTCAGAGCTACTAACTGTAAACCTCCTTCAGAGCAACATTTAAAACATTCAACAAAAAAAAAAATCTCTCCTTACTTACAAGGCAAAGCAGAAAAGGAAGGTCATTCATGACACCCCATTCACTATTTTCTGTTTCTTTCTGTAAATATTACCGTGCTACTGAAAAAAATATCAAGTCTGAGGTTCTCAGATCTTCCTTCAGGGTTTTAATCATTCGCTTCCCAAGAAGGGGTTTAACAAATACCACAGTGTTCTGTCAATATTTGTATGCAGCACCACACAGGGCAAGCTGCCAAACTTGCATGGTTTAAAGAGCCAAGGGTGGAAAACTGACACCCGAACAAACACACTCCCCGCTTTGTCCCAGTTAAGGTGGTGCTAAAAGTGTCATCTTTGCTGCCGGACCGCGGTTGAGGACAGCTTTGTTTGACTGCCGTGCTTCTGCAGAAATGCAGCGCTTCATAATCGCGTTCACCAAACTTTGGGGATTTGTTTCATGCCCAAACTGTTCTTAGGCAATTATGAGCCTTTTGCTTTCCACCAGCTGCACTTTAAATGTATTTTAATTGGCTGGAATTTCGAAGGAATCCGTTTGGCAGTCATTTACATTTGAAGCACGCCCCTAGCAGCTGAAACAGGCCCCAGAAGCAGCCCGATTACTTCATCAAAAGAAACTGTTTGAATACCGTTGACTCCTACATAACTACAGTGAACTCCATTATATAGGTGTGGTGATGCAATTAATAATTCCTCGCTACATTTTTGCTTATCCTGGGAGCACAAAGCCTTACGAACTGAGGAACTGAGAGCGCTCTGCAGACTTACACAGCTCGGCGTTAGTTTTCCAACATCGCTGCGCTTCCAGAGAGAGGCCTTCCTTCTGCTTTTGCTCTATCTGATCTGAGCCACTCTGTGGAAATAACAATGGTATTATTGTTTCTATACTTGCAACACATCAAGAATGTTACCAGCTGGATTTCTGGTTATAAAATTATTTTAAAAGCTAACGTGCTCGTTATTCGAGGATCAAAGTATAAAGCAAATTTAGTCCATTACATTAGTAATGGCTCATTTTTCCCTTTTCTCTTTATTTTTGGGCTCCTGTACTGCAAGCCAACTTCTCCGGGCCTTGGTTTAATGCAGCGAGTTCATTCTGCTCTGCAGTTCATAATGCAGAGGTTTAAGAGCTGACAGCATTAGGGAGAGCTACCAACAGCTGCTCAGAGAGAAGAACGAGAAGACATTAATGAAAGAACCACAAGAATTCACACTGCAAAATGCAATATTGAGGCTGAATGTAGCAACATGAAGAAGTCAGATTTAAAAACAGAGAGACATTCCAAGCGATGCTGATTGAACGCGTGGTATCTGAAAAACCCAGCGCTCTGCAGCCCATGAAAGCTCCTGTGAAATTGTAACTGCTTGAGAGTTCACTTATCATCAGCGCGCCACGGAGGATGAAGGCGCAAAAGAAAAGGGATTATTCTCTAGCTGAAGCACAATGAGAACTGGTTTTTTACATTTAAAAGGTGAATAGTTCTTGAAGTGAAGTTATGACAATACTTGCCGCCTACAGAGAAAAGCGGCATTTCAAGTGCATTGTATGAAAAGGAGAAGGATTAATGCCACAGAGAGAGACCATTATACTGCAGAAGGGTTGCATATTTTAATAATTTGACTCCATCCAGCTCTGGAAATTTCCATAGTTAACTGGCTTATGCTCCTAAGAAGTACAAACCCTCAGCATACTAAGGTCTTGAGGGAACTTACTTGAAGTGCCACTTGGGAGGAAGAAAAAAAAAAAGACATGAAGAAGCAGCCAAAGCAGGTAAGTGATGAGAAGCCCAAGGATATGTTAGCTTTTAACTACCTTGTGATACTTCACTGAGAGAGGGTCAAGACATCCAGACTGTCCACATTCTTACGGCAACCCAGTGTATCACAACCCCTTCATGTATTTCATCCTCAAATATATTCATGAGGTACAGAAATATTCTTGTCTTCCCACTTTTGAAGGCACAATGCCTCTGACCAAACTGGGACGTGAACCCAGCGCCTCTATGCCTTCCTTCTTTCCTTACGCATCCACAGTTGTCCCACGCAGACACACTTGCAGCTACAGCACAGGTCAGAGCTGACCCAGGTCAACAGCTGAAGAGCACTAGGAAGCGTTGTAGATCTTTGAAACCCAAAGGGAACAGAAGTGGAGGCTTAAATCCAGACCTTCCCTCCTCATCTAAGTGGAAACAGATGATTAGAGAGCACCGGTCACCTTTAACTCATCTTTAGCCTGCCAAAACTGATGATAAAACTCCCAGCAAGTTCAAGAGGTGCAATGGGTGAAGGAAGGAAGAATTGCAGTGACCTCAGCCATAAACAAAGAGAAAAATCCTAGATCATTACCAGCAATTACAACTCACCATATTTCAAACCTTAACCACGTTACCTATACAACTTCATGTATTTATTTAAAAAATAAAAGCCTTCCTGAGAAATCTGCTATAGTGCAAGTATCTGAGGATGTATCAGCAGGAAACATGCGGTGGACGAGGAGGTCTAGGCGGGATGGGTAAGGGCAGCACGCAGGACAGCCTGCCCCATCCCACTGCCTCTTCAGAGAAAGGTCGGAGCTCTATTCATGCTGTCGCTCTGGGAATCCCTGCGTTGTCATGGGCTGCGTGATGACAGCCATGAAGCCTTGATGTGGCACTGATTGTTACAGGACGCTGAAGACAATTGGCCATTATTTAGCTTCAATATCTATCTTTACTATTATTTAAATCGGAGACGCTGGCCAGTGTTTCCAAAGAAACAGTGCTGGTGTGATTTTCAAAAGAAGGAGACTGATTTATTTTCAAGACTCATGTGGGATTCGAGTCACAGCCACAATAAGCCTCAAAAAGCTGTACACTGAACTGATTTTCTGGTAACAGTTACACAAGAAAGCCCATGCACTGACGAACACTTAAGCATATGAAACATTTACTATTAAGACAGTTAATAGCCCTTAGCACAGTGAAAAATAAAAGCATTACTCTGAAATTTCAGAAACTATTTTTAAAAAAAAAGGAAGACATTGAGAGAAATATGGCTGCTATCAAGGGGGAGATAATCAATCCTTCAAAAGCAGGGACATCAAGCAGTAAAGAACACTTCCACCATGCCTAATGGCAATTCTCTGCTGCCTTCCTGCTCTAACTGCTGTTGGCATTCAGCTGGACGAGAGGAGAAAAACATTAGAGTACTACACACGAGCACGAATGAACTATGGCGAAGGAGAAACCCCACAGTGAACGAACAGCTGATTTTCCCTTATGCAAATGCTACGCATCAATGAAACAGTTTCCAGTCAAACAGAACCATCTTGAGGAAATATATAAAGGCTATTGGCGTAACTGATACCTGGCTAAAAATGAAGGAAGGGAGGCGGATGAGAATGCAAGCATGGAGGATTTATTAAAACACCAGCAGCGTCCTAGCGAAACACATGACAAAATGCAAGAGGAATGTCTCTGAAAAGGACATTAGAAAGAATACGTCCTCTGACCAGCATGCTAGAAACCAGGAGGTAGAACCATTAAAATAAGGTTTATTACAGGCTTTTAAAAGTAAGGTGAGAATACCAACCAGTCGGGTATTTCTCCTGCATCCAGAGATTGCCCACCTGAAATGCTGCGAAGGCAAGTAATTAGATGATCAGATTCTCCTGGCCCCAGTTGAGGTGGATAGGCAGAAGGAAAGCAGAGGACAAATCGCAGCCCTTGTGCTCACAAAGCCAGACCATACCTCCTGAACATTTCTTATCACTTTCTACCTGCCCATCTTCCTTCTGCACACTTCAAGGTTTCCAGACCTAGGCAGGCAAGAACAGGGTAACAGCAGACTCGAGCTCCACTGGCCTACAATATTCTCCTAAGCAGCACTACAAAGGCTGTCATAGCACACCCACAACGCCACCATGCTGTGGTGTATGGGGAAGGATGCATATTTATGGAAATACACGTCCTTCTGTGACCTATTTAAATCTGGTTCTGCACCCCTTGCTCGTGAAGAAACTATTATGCTCCACCATGGCACTCCTGTTCCATCGCAGTGCTGACTAATGTTGATATACTCCTAGTGGAAGCCCCCCTGGGGCTGAACAAAAGCAAGATGGCCAATTATTAATTTCTTATGCTTCTGAATAGTAAAGTTGAGGCTTAGTAAACAAACAAACAAAAAAAAAGTTCCTTTTTTTGGTTTTTTTTGGATGGCAGGTGAGGAAGACAGTCTCCTTCCTCGTGCACTTTGACTTCCTGACAGCAACAGCAAAGGGAGCTGGGGATGTCAGAAAGCAGCCCCTTCCTTCACAGTAGGCAGCACTGAGAAGTGTTTCCATGTTGTCAGCCTCCGGGGATTTCAAATGTCATCTGTCTGTACCAACGTGGAAGGAAAAAAAAATCTCTGATACTGGAACTGGAGCACAGGGCATGCTGCTGAAATACCAAGAGCTGGGATGATAGGCAACCTTTGACAGACCAATTCCCTAAAGCAAAGGTACGTGTGTTGTTGGTCCATTATCTGCTACACACACTCCTGTGACTTGGCATTTGCTGCACTTCTGCACTCTTCAAAGTAGGCCCAATATTAGCGTGGAAAAGATTTCTCAAAGAATAACAAATTATTTGCTTTCAAGACCAAATTCATACCCTTACCAAGTAAGGCTAGGCACAAAGCCGTATCACTTAGCATTAATATTAGCTTGGAAGTCTAACGTGTATTAAAACCCATGGACTCTTTAGCATCACTTATGTTTTTTCCTTTTCAAAATATCATACCCACACACTCTATTGTTCTTTCTTTTGTGTTCCCTTATATCACTTGAAAATAAATAAGGTATTCCAAACATCAGTTAGTATTCCGAATTGCTGCAATTGTATGCCCGGCAAATTGCTGCTCCCAGATAAGGTAACCTGCTCCCGAAGAGAAGAGTATGAGCAAGCAGGGTGGATATGAAAATGTTCAGACCACCCGTTTGCAAGGGCATGGTCTGAAAGTTCACGTTTTCAAGGCAGAAGGCAGGCGTGTGCAGAAGACAGTAAAGGTTGTGGGAGAACGCAGTTGCCTACAAACAGGTCTGGACAACGTAACTGACTGCAGGGCAAGAGTAAACAGGCGTGGAGCAAAAACAATCCAAATTATGCATCTTGTGTGGATGCACATTCACCTCCGGGGTAGTCAGTCTGCTGCCCTGGAGAGATGCGTCATCTGCAGGTGAACAACATTTCCTTTGGTGCATTAAGACAAATGCCACTGCCAGTTGTTCCGTGCTGGTTTGCCTTACGGTCAAGCGGAGTCACACGCCAAACTGTGACAGCGTGAAAAGAAGTAAGAGAAAAACTATATCTAGAGAAAAAAGAATTGCTGCGTCACACCTCAGTGTAGATATTTAAAAATACTTAACACACCACCTGCTGTTCTAATAGGTCATATTATTGTGGATTGAATTAAGAATCAAGAGTGCTTACAGTTAGAGGAGTCAGAGAGAGATGCAAGTCCACAGCTGCTCTTTCTTATTACCTCTGCTGCTTAATAGAAATTTAAGCCAAACAGGTGGAGGAAGACCAATGGATACTCAGCATAGAGAGAGACTGTGGACACCTAGAAAAGCTTAACGTTTGATTTACACATTCCTATCAAAGCCTTGGGTGTAAGGACTCACAGCTTGTAATAAAGTAATGCCTGCAAAGTTATTCAAGGAAAGCGTTTTCAATAAATATAAGAAACGATGACATTTGCACTAGCTTCATTATGGTAAGACGGCCTGCAAAGATTTTATTATTAATAAAATATTAATTCAAACAAAGAACAATAATACACAGTGTTACCAGAGAAAGTGATCAAACACTGAGTTTTGTGAAGAAGTGCTGTGGCCCAGGATAGCAGCCGTGCTAGCAGATTATCGGTGCCTGCATGGAGTCCCACGGGTGCTGGGGAAGTTACTTCAGCAGAAAGCACCGTATCACATTTTAATCACTCAGGTTTTCAACACTACTTAGCAATTACCATAACAATGCGTATATTAAGAATTTTGTTTCACATACTTTTAATAATAGTACTTGGAACTCTATGCAGTATCAGAGAATTCAGCATCTAACCCTTCCCAGAAGGCAGGCAAAAAGCAAATGTCATACTTTCATAATGCATTTAGGTACTGCATGGATGGGACATAATTAAAGCAAGACTTAATTAAAGCTTTTCTTCTCCAGAGACGGACAGGTAAAACATAACTTACTGTATTCCTGAGCACAAAAGAGTCTAAAATTGTCTCTCCTGTTACACAATTGTAGTCTCTCTGTGCAGCAAAAGGGGAAAACCGGTAACAGTTGGGAGTAAGTTTTGCTTCCACCTGTACCCCTCTCACTCTGGACTAGTTTATAATACCTGGAAACAAAATAGTCAGGATTTGTTCTGCTTAGGATAGAAAACTTGGCCTTTGTAGCATGCTGCTGAAAGATTGTATGGGTGATCCCTTCTGCTCACGCTAAGCTGCACTGCCTTCAACAGCGCACCACGAAAAATTAAGCAGGGTGGAACTAGCCACTTGAAAGCGTGTCCTTGGGCAAGTTACTTCACTCTCTCGGTTAACAACGGGGTTTCTTTATGGAGGTACTCACCACTCACTGTCTGCAGGCATAGAAAGTACAGCCACAGAGGGAGCATCGCTTGTTGGCACCACATTACTGAGCACTACATAAAGTCCGTGTTGGCTGCTTTGTGTTTGGAGGGAGATCTCCAAGACGGTGGCTGGCCACGGCATCCAGCATGGTGCATGGGGAGACATTTAGAAAACAAAAACAGCAGCATGTGCTGAAGTCAAGTACACATTAAACCTCAGTCCCTCTTGTACTTGAAGCACCTTTTCAGAGCTGGGCAGAAATCTTTTCAAGCATTCCTATTCTAACCTGTGGGTCTCTCTCTGAAAGGAACTGGGCAATGCCAGTTCTCTGACAAAACTTACACCTAGGAAGCCATAGGAAGCAAGCTGCTACTTCGTGTTCCTAAATAGCAGCTAGAGGTAAAACATGTAGAGGAAAGGTGCCACCAGTCTGTTTTCTGCACCAGACATTTACTGAAGCAGCACGACTCCTGCTGTAGAGACCCTCTGATGGGCCATAATGAGCAGGATGCCCGTGCACCAGGCACAAGACCCTCATAAAGGCTATTTTTTTTTGCCAGGGTATTATACACAGGAAGGCCGGGTTGCACTAACGCTGGGAACTGCTTAATTTAGGTCTGCTTTAGGGTTGCCATAGAATTACTTCCTTGGACTACGGAAAGGCCTACAAGAAGGAGCGGGGGGGAACTCCTTTTGAAAGTCAGCCTACTTGCATTCAAATGTTAACCTAAATAGCAAACTTAGAGGCTTGGCTGCTGAGGTCTGAATAGGTGTAACGGGCACTGCATGAAGGTGGGTGAGCATGCCTCTGAGCAGGGGACTTGTGGGTGGCCGCTGACTTCAGTTTGAGGGTGATACAGAGGCAAAGCACGGATTGGAAAGGCAGAGCTGGGCCAGGAATCGTGGCCACGAGGTGGAAACAAGAGAACTGACATCTGTCAGATTCAGCTACAGACTTACTGATATCCTTTCTTCTTAGTTCCTTGTTCTGCAGAATGGGGATAACCTTTTCTTCTCATGACTGCAGTGGCAAGAGTTATATTGAAGAATTTACCTACAAAATCCTCTGCTAGAAGAGAGTTCAGGTCCTGTAACTGCATTACATGAGAATTATCACAAAATATATATATATATATATATTCACAATGCTGCACTAAGTTCTCCTGAGCATAAATAACATTTCAGCAGAATTTTCTTTGTAGAGACATGGGAAAGAAAGGTGGGGGACAAAGAGCTACAGCATGATGGGTAAACAAGTCCAAGTTTTCTAGGGCTATAAAAATAAAGCAAGACAGAGTTCTGCATATTAGCTGTAAGATCTTCCAGTTACCTCACTCTTCCTCCAAAAGCAAATAAAGCTCTGACCATACCATTCTTTGCTGAGTTCACTCATCCTCCACCAAATAACTCAGTGGCTGAAATTTGAACAAATAGAACTGCAGGGTAGGGGTATTTACAATTACTCAACTAAGTGGACATGAGCACATATAAACAGTCAAACCAGAATTAGAGCATTTTGGTTAATGGACCAGCAAGAGACAGAAAGAAAGGCAATAGAATTGACAAAGAAGGACGAGAGAATAAAGCAGCCGGTCTGGGAAGAGGTAGCAAGCTCAGCATTTCAGTTTCCCAGACCCAATATTTATTTTTAAGGACTTTTTTCCCCACTTTCCACATCACACCTATGATTTCTGAGGCCTTCAGGTGCTATAGTACGGGCAACTGAATCTTCTGTTCTGTTTTCATTTCTAAGACAACAACAAACATTCACCAGATCAAAGGAGATTTGTGCCAGGACATTTTTTCCCCAGTGAACTAGAATTTGTCTTCTTGACCACACAGCCCACAGGCAACTTCTCACCGATGCATTTTAAGTTCAAAATATTTCAGCAGATTACTTAAAACATCTTCTGATGACAAAGCACTGTTAGTCATATCCCACAGTGCAGGACCAAGAAAGGACAGCTGGATGGCTGCAAGAACAAATGTGAATTGTTTGTAGCTGAAGTTTCCAGGGCCTCAGTAGTGATGCTCTGAATCAATGCATCCTCTAGCTACCCAGACCAGTACCACGTATTCTGAGACCACTTTTATCCCTTCTCCAGTTGCAACAGCAATTCAAACAGAGTATGTTTCTGCAAATGATTGCTTACACCAGCTTTCCACTCCGGGAATCCTATTCAAGGGTCTTGCGTTGATACACACAGAGTGAATAAGGCCCTGAGTATTTTGACAATAGACCAGCACTTAACTTCTAAACATATTGCCCAGCTGTAGTCTTATTAAATCTAAATAAACTGCATGTCTGAAGCAATTTTCTTCCTTGCATGATAAGCCTAGCTTGCTTTTGTTCTGATCCCTAAATAGACCTCTCCCATTTGTGTTTAGCCAAATATTTTGCTGTAAAACTTTAACAAGGGGAATGATGATTCACCTGAATTATAGCTGTACATCTGCAGTAACTGTTTGCAAGGATGCTTGGATGCTCAACACACCCATGAGATGGCTTGCAAAATAATCCACAGGAATGTACATGAGAAAAAACAGCCATAAACACACCAAGATGAAGGCCTGACTGGGATTTAGTCAGTTAAGATAAATATTTTTCGCACTAAGCAATTAGAGTCACAATTAGAAGGTGTTCTCTTCACTGCGGGGTATGTGCATATGGTTCAAATAACAGAAATTGTTAGCGCTTCGGTCAGCAAGCGCTTTCTTAAAAATCATGAGCAGAAGGGGTGGATAAAGAGCCCCAGACCAGGTCGGCCTTGGATCACGCATGAAGATTGATGGAGGCAGAGCAGTCGCAATAACAAGCATTTCAATCATGCCCTAGGCCTCCCTAGGAAAGCGCTTTTAAAAGGCAACAATAGAGACACTACTGCTGATACAGGAAAACTACAGTGTGTATCATCTGGATCTCCCAGATGCTAGGCTGCGCGCCCGTGATGGATTGACTTGTCTACACGACGGCAGCACGTGGGGAGCGCTTCATTGTTCTTTTCTTCTGCAGCTATTCTTCGGGCTGCCTCTTCACAGCAACGGGGCACTGGGCTGCATGGGGCCTCCACGGCATCGCATTACTTTTCCTCAGCTACCACAGCTAACTATATTCCGGCCGGTACTCTTCAATAAAACGTACAAGTTCGGCTTTTGACTGTGCAGCGAGCAGTTGGAAACGCAGACCCCGACTTTAAGCCGTAATAACCCTAGCACACGGAACATATTTCGTGTTCTATTTTTATGCTACTTCCATGCTGTAATTAAAAGGGAAGATTACCACCTCTTTCTTCCCAATTAAAAATCTCCAGATGGAAGGAGATTGGGCATGGCAGATAGCAACCCAAAAAGAAAGACGATAAAGAGAAATGAAGAGGGAATTCATCTTCACTTTATCAACATTTTTTAGGGAAATAAGGAAGGTTCATTGAGAAAAACAGCAATGCTGTCTGCAGCACCAGTGCAGTACTCTGCAGCCGCACAGTGGGAATTTACAGGGATTCAGTAGCTCTTTTACATGAAAAGGGTCTTCTTCACATTGAATGGAAGAAAGAATAGGATATATTCATTTGGCCCATGATCAGAGACAAAACAGGACTAAACATCACTGTACAAAGGATGCCGCAGCTTTGCGGCTCAGGAGCTATATTGGTCTTTGAGGAATTCCAGGTTGTCCAAATTGTTCCTGTTGCGCTGGGGGGCTGATTCTGTCATTCTGTCCCTGGTACCTGATGGCAGGACATGGGGGAATGGCACAGAGCTGTGCCAGGGGATGTTCAGATTGGACACGAGGAAAAGTTTCTTTACCGTGAGGGTTGGCAGGCACTGGCACAGGCTTCCTAGCGAGGTGGTTGATGCCCCAAGTCTGTCAGTGGTCAGTCTTTGTAGGTCTGTCCCAACTGCACTATTCTAATCTTTCATGGAGATCCTGGAATAATTCCTATTTATTCCGAGTGTGCAAGAAGAAAACATGAGACATTTGTTGGTGTTGTGTCATAGATGAAAAAGATACAGAAAAGCTGACCAAGCCATAAAACAGTAAAGCTGATTTGTGAGGGGAGAGAGGAGAAAAAGTAATGTTTTATGGGAAAAGATCTGGGAGCACTGCAATACTGTCTTGCCAAAAAAAGTCTGATGGACTCTGGCCTGAGTGGTGATCAGACCTTTGTTAGACAAACAGGAGGGCAGATAGGCTCCTTGGAGCGGCACGATAAGGAGCCCTGCTCCATCAGCTACTCAGCATCTCGTAGTGCAGGAGAGGCTCAGAGCTGCTGCTTATTTAAAGATAGATCTGCTAATCTGTGGTTTAATAATTATAAGCAAAGAGCATACAATTTGTTAAGTTTCAGGCCAAGTTTAGTCATATTTCCCCAGCACAGCAAATCCACCTACCCCTCTGGCAAGAAAATGAAAGATGTAAGAATCAAGAATAAACATGTACTACTGGAGGACACACACTGCATTTTTAAGCTCAGACGCTTAGAAGCTTTCACTATAAAGCAGTTAATGATAGGCCAAAACCCCAAAGCTTTTTTATTCTCCTTAACCATCTGTCAGCTTCAATTGCAGATAAAACAGGATCCTGATTTAAGTTTCGTAGATAAATCCAGCAGAACAACCAAAGTTTAGACCATCCCCGTGAACACTGGTAAGTATCTTACAAGCAGCACCACGGTGCTTCTCAGGGGATCTTTTTCTTCTGTTTTAAAAATGCAAAAGCATCAATTTTACATCTTTGTGTTTGGAAAATTCAGTTGTGTCCCTAAACCTCTGAACCTGGCCCAAGTCAAAGACCTTCAAGTGACCGTAGCAAACAGACTGGTGTCATTTCCTTCTACTGACTCCATTACCCCCTTGATTTCCAGCAAATGTTATAACTGAGCTCTGGATGCAAAACGCTTGAATTCAGATTGACAGAGCCTATGGAATCTGTGGAAACAAGGATCTTTAACTGAATAGCAGAAGAAAAAAAAACAAAAATTCCTGACCTCAAATCATGAAGTTTGCACAAAAAGCAGAATAAGTAAACAATCTGAAGTTATTTATGGTCTGGTAGCTGATTTCCTAGTAAGTACTGAGGGAGCATGCATATAGAGGAAAATCCCTTAACATAGGTAAGAGTTACAAACAGAACTGCAGTCAAACATTTCTCTGAAATGCCCATGGTTCCTCCCAAAGTACTTCTCAATACTCTTACTTCCTTTGACCTGGAAAATAATCTGATAAAACTTGTGGGTTTCTTGTTTTTTGAATGTAAACTAAATAGAGAAAGAATTATTCAATGTGATTATTCCTTAAGCATGAACATGTAGTCATTTTTTTAAAAAATGTGGCTCAGGATGAAGATTTTTACATTTCCTTCATAGATCTGGAATGTGCAAAAGGAAAAATGTAGTTTTAGATGTGCAGTGAAACCACCTACATCTATTTAAGTATTAGTGTTCTTCATATCTGAAAAAAAAATCTACAAAACCAAAAACCAGGATATTAAGATATAAGGTGACTTAAATCACAGTAAACTAGAAGTGACTCAACAGCCAGCTGTGAAAAAGAGACAGATTCTAGATGAAATGGACTGTAACATATTTACAAAAAGCAAGGAACATAACCTTCAACTTCCCCTCAGGCTTCATGAAAGAGATTCAGCTGTGATTTAAGAGACCTGAGGCAGGAAGGCATCACAGAACACTGAAGACTCATTTGTTTTTTTAAAAAAATTAGTTACTGAAAACACCACAGACGAGATAATACGTAGTTAACTATATATATATACACACATATACATATATATGTATGTATGTATATCTTTCATCCTCTCTTCTTCTCCCACCCTATAAGATGGTAAAAATTTATTACTATATTGATGTGCTTCCATGCAAAGTATTCCTAAAGAAGAAAAATAAATAAAGTCCTCTTTGCAGGACAGTAAGATTAAAGTAACGCAGGCCAAATAGGAACAAGTTTTGCCCTATCCCTCTTCCAGCAAAATGAAGGTCAGACGTGCTCCAAAACCTGCCTTCCAGCAAGGCAGTTTCTCACTACAATGAAAATTAGAAGGGATTCCAGATATTAATGATGTTTTACCTTCTTCATTTTCCTGTAGCTTTCACCACCATCCTAGTGCCTTATGTGTGCAGGCTTCAATCAAGTCTCACTGAAGCCTTCCCTTTACAGCAAAAAAAAAAAAAAAAAAAAAAAATATTCATTTCAAGTGAACCTTGTGTAACTAATTCAGTTTACATTAACCTGATGTCATCTCCTCCATTTCTTCTCCACTTCTTTTTGAGCAGACATGCTACTCAAGGAATCCTGCCCCTGTGCTTCCAGTTTATCAGACACCAAAACAAGTTTTCTGGTAAACCTGTGCTGTAACACCAGTCAGATCCGCAATTAGAGGAAATAAAAATGTCTTATGGAATATATATCTACTGAGGAAGAAAAAAAAACTGAAAAAAAAAAAAAAAAGAACCAGTCAGGTGCTTTATGAATCATTATGTGGCTTGTGGACTAAATTCTTTAATAATTATGTTTTTTGCTGACACCTTGTTTGTATTTGCCTTCATAACTATCTGTATTAATAATGAGTAATTTCATTTGGAAAATATTTACATAAAAGTATTTATTCTCACGTCATGGGCATAGATAATGGCTTTTTAAAGGGGAAGAACAGCCAGAAAATGACTAATAGTGCAACCAGTTTTAATGTGCTGCTCTGGGATATCCCACCAGGAATCTATAGATACACAAGGGATGTGACTCCAGCCTCAGTTACCACCACTTGGCAAGGCTCCTCTAGCCCTCAGGTTTGGGGATATTCTGTGATTCTGTAGTGTCTGAGTTGGAAGGGACCCACAAGGGTCATCGAGTCCAACTCCTGGCTCCACACAGGGCCACCCAAAAACAGACCCTGTGTCTGAGAGCATCGCCCAAACACTTCTTGAACTCTGTCAGGCTGGGTGCCGTGACCACATCCTTGGGAAGTGCCCAACCACCTCTGGGTGCAGAGCCTTTCCCTAACCCCCAGCCTGACCCTCTCCTGTCCCAGCTCCATGCCGTTCCCTCGGGTCCTGTCTCTGTCCCCAGAGAGCAGAGCTCAGCGCCTGCCCCTCCGCTCCCCTCGTGAGGGAGCTGCAGGCTGCCATGAGGCCTCCCCTCGGCCTGCTCTGGGCTGAACAAACCAAGAGGCCTCAGCTGCTCCTCATACATCTTCCTCTCTAGACCCTTCACCATCTTCATAGCCCTCCTTGGGATGCTCAAATAGTTTCACATCCTTCTTATATTGTGGTACAAAAAACTACACATGGTACTCAAGGCAAAACCACCACAACACGTTATGCTACGTTCTGCCAGTCAGACAAAATTCAGAAGCCTCCACTAGTGCAAAGGTTTTCAAAGCCACCCCAGTATGATCTGCAACCACGGTTTAGATTCATGGTTATAACATTTGCAGGAGTAATTAACATGGTAGGTGTAGAAATGTTTGTCATATTTCACTATGGCCCCACCATTTTCCTGTACTAATTCTAAACCCGGTCTACACAGACATTTTCATTCAGAAATAGAGGGAACACAAAGCACTGGAGAGTAGGTAGAAGGCATAATGCTCTCTTCAAAGACAGTCTGTGGAGAACAAAAAGAAGGATACAGGACCATACTGACAGATTTTAGATGCAAGGCAATAAGGATCACGGTGACTCTGAACTTAGAACTGCCGAGACAGCAAAGCTGAGGAAAAAAGGCTGAACTGGACATCAGCTATTAATAATTCAACCATCCTCCTCCCTCAGGAACAGCTGAGTTTTGAATCCAAAAAATCAGGTTTTCAGCCTTTTACACCCAAAAAGGAAACATCTGAGAGAGAACGACAACGAAGTGAAAACAGAAGAATCCTTACAGGCTGCTATTCCTGCTAGGTATATCTGCAGCTACCACTAAGCAATGCATAGCTGTTCACACTTTTCAACACTTCGCATTTGTACTAAAGAGTTAGTAAATTTGTAGTACAGCTAAGATTAGAAATGATTTTATTGACATTTTTGTTTTACGAAGCATGGGGCTAATTTTACTTTGCATCATTTTTAAAAGATATGCAGTTGCAGATAAGAAATAAACCTAAAACAAACACAAGCTGCTATAACTTAAAATGTAAATGGTCTACTGTGGTTTCAAAGCTGCAAATTGTAATTGAATATATCTTCCTGAAAACAAAGCTGTTGTCCTGTAAAAAGCCTTGCCCAGGAATATTTCCCCACTTGGTGGTTGCTGTAAAACGCCTGCCCAGTTCAGGCAAAAGCAACCTCTACTGAGAGGGTGGGGAAGAGTACTTAAAATGAAATATCAAGGAGTGGACTGGAAAGGAACTTCCCATTGGCAAAAAAAAAAAAAAAAAAAAAAAAAAAGGGGTCGGGGAGCAAATATTATGCCAAGTGCTGCTCAGTGCCAAAATCAAAAGGTTTTCCCATTTTCCTAAAGCTGTCAAAGTAGGCTAGAGGTGAACAACCCCACCAGAGTGGGGTGCAGAACGTGGCTATGCCTCCAATACTCATCGTAAGCCAAGAAAGGAGAACTAAAACTAAAAGGAATACAATAAAACATTACACACATCATGTGTTTTTCTTCACAGCTGTATCCATAGCTGAACATCCAAGGAATTCTGCAGATGTCTTCCTTACATTCCTCACAAAAGATAAACATCTGCTGGGCAATGAGACAGAACCGAGTGAATAAATATCTCAGGTTGAAAATACCCAAAGGACTTTGCATGTCTTCAATATCTTTTTGGACTGTTTGGCTGTGGGAGTAACGCAATACAGTGTAAAGCTAAGCCATTTAGCAGGCCCACAATTAAGATATCCCCTAGTCGTTACAACTTCTTGCTCCCAAACTCAGCAGGTTCTCTGCTTTGCATGACTGAGGGAGAAAATCCAAACATGATACATTACTTTCCCTTTTGAACTTGCACTTTTAAAGGTTTCCAACAGCCTGTGCAGGAGGCAACCAAGAAACTAATGAGATCACTACATATGGCCTTTGGATGTTGCAGCCATTGTATGCCCACAAGCCACACGGCCTGCTGCATATCAGTCCTCAGTGACATCTGTCTCCTCAGAGGACAATCCACCCCAGCAGCACCTTCACCCGGAGAGCCAGTTGTCTCTGTTGTGGCCAGGGACAAAGGGCTCACTTGGGCATTATTCATGCAGCTCAGTGACAGATTGTGCCACTCAGCATGGCTCCGTGCTCCATCCTCCGCTCTAAGCATCATACTGAATGCAGAGGGTCATAAGCGAAGTGTTTTCCCAAAAAGCTGTTATCATTTCTAAATTATAAATGGCTCAAGTGTGCAAAAGGCTTGCAAACATTTTGTCGCTGTTCCCACCCACAAGCCGGCCTAAGTTCTCCAGACTGCTTTGCAGCCACAAAGCCAGCTGGCGACGGCGCATAACCTGTACAACGCACTGCCTAATACCTTGCTTGTCTGGCAGGTTGGATATTTGATGACTTATCCATGGTTACAAATCACACCATTACATTGTGCTGCTTTTATAAATGTAGCGAGGCCTGCTTTGAAATAATGGCTATGATTTCCAAAAGTCAGTCCACAGTCCTCTTAGGTGAACCAGAGCTAACAAAAGCACAAGTCTGATTCTCTAAATCTGACAGTTTGCTCAAGAGATGGATGAATTTAGCATAGCTGGAAAGCATTGCTTCCAAGAAAGGTGACATGAGACAGATGCTAGTCATATCCCCCTATTTTTTTCCCTGAGACTTACAAATACGAGTTGAAATTTACCTCTGCCATGAAATAATATGTGCACTCTTGTTTCTCTGCCTTGGAGAATAAAGAAAAAAAGAAAAAAAGCTGCTACTTTTTTTTTTCCAGAGCTAAATATACAGAGACATGCCTGAGTATTGCCATAGGCACCTTTAATGAAAATTTAAAAGACATTTCAAATGAAAACCTTGGCAAGCCTCCCCTTCCACCACCACCCCAAAAAAAAAAAAGAAAAAAAAAGAAAATCAACTGCCAACAGCAAATATTTCCACTTGCGAACACTTTTCTGCTCTATAAAGTTCTTCCCCATTAGGAACCTCCTTCCCCAAAGGCCTGGTAAAAAGTGTTTGAGCGAGCTCCACAAATATTGTCAAGTGGAGGCTACACTTAGCCGGAGGGCCAGAAGGGACCATTAGATCATCTCGTCTAACACCTGCATTAAGAACAAAATAATAATACTAACAAACATGATTTCACTCTCTCAGTTCTGTGTACAGTCAGCAAACTACTTTTGGTTGGCAAGTATCTTCCAGAAAGTCAGTCTTAACCTTTGCTCGTCAAGAAATTGAGAGCCCATTCTGCAGTTCGCGTATTTTTACCTCTATGGAAATATCAGGTTATACATCAAGAAAAGCTTCCTTAGAAAGAGCTACCCTTGTTCCTTTACTAGTATCTGTGTTTGTACTTCTGACTTCCTCTTTCTAAATGCAAATTCTACATCTCACTGAGATCGATTTAAACATGAGTTGACCCTGGCTGTGCAATACTGAATTTATCAGTGATTTTGGAGCCACGTGATTATAAAAGAGTACAGGAAAAAGTATACCCATCAGTAACAGCAGCATGCCAAACGTGCAAGACACATGTACCAGTAGCATTGAGTTCTCCAGAGAGTGGATTTGGGGATTGGTCTTGATTGACGCTGAACTACATTGATTTACTGGCATCTGTAAAGTAAAAGGGCTCCATCTACGATGGCTGCCGGATTTGGTTTCTATGCTAATCAGTGAGTTCAGCTGCTTATGTAGAAGTCTTGCATTTTTAATACAACCCCCCCAGAAAATATTAAATAAGGATAAAGCCAGTTAAAACATTTGACATTTTGTTTTTCAAAGCATAAAACATTAAGTTTCTAATCAGTTCGTATCTTCCTGTACCCCTACCAGAATCATGGCACTTGCATATGCATTTTAAAGAACCTTCACGTTTATATATTTCCTATTTAATTTTATAGCACATAACTGAGTGGTTTACCAGCACTTCACATTTATAATTCATCACATGATTTTTGCCTGGTCTCACTTGCAGGAACATTTCCCGTTTGGGGGAAGAAATCCAGATTTGAGTTATTTGTCCATGAGGTAGTGTAGGTTTCTATTTATCAGCATAGGATTGTTTTGGCTCTGGTTTTGTCGAACTATGTTAGCTTCCCGCAGAATAAAGACGACATTTCTGCCTTTTTGACAGAAAGTATAAGTGGATAGCATAAAATTAAATCCATTTCTTCATAAAAAGATAAGAGATAATGAAGTGGAAAATAAATAGAGAACCAGAAGTTTAACCGGCAATACATCCAACAAAACATGGAGGGGTGTGAGCTCCTGAAACAGGAGGCATTGTGCCATAGATTTCAGCACAGATAAAGCACGTGTCTGTGTATACATACAGGTGACACAGACCTGGGTCACTGGCCAGTCAGCATTAGTGGGAAGTATCATGCTTGATAGTAATGGTTTGCAGGATTGGCCTTAACGTGGTCAGGTCTCACACCTAGCAAACAGCTTTAACGTGCAAAGTCTGTTTTGTCTTCTGCAAGTGGTTTTGCCAAGGCAAGAATAAAGTTATGACATCATCTGAAAAAAATCTAAATTACACTCTTACCTGAAGAACAGGCCAACTTGCTGTTTTATGCAGTTTGCATACAATAGCAGTGCGTAAGCATTCCAAAGCAATCATTGTCAGTACTCCAAATTTGCATCCTTGCCCATCCAGAGATAATGAAGCGCTTTGCAAACACTGGCTCTTAATCATTTGGGAAAATACATTCATCCTCAAACACCGCCCTTCAGAGGCATGTATGGAAAAGTGCTTTCTCCCCCGCTGATGCACGCAGACTTTCTTAAGAAGAAATATAAAGCTGTGTGGTATAGAACTACTTCTATCTCTCTGCACAGCATCATCATAAGCTTCCTCCTGTGTCTAAAACTACACTAGCCATCTGCAATAGGCACTCTCTGAGAGAAAGAGAGAGAGGGGGGAGGAAAAAAAGGAAAGACTTAGTGTTTTATTATAATTTATGGAAGAAACTTCATCATCATAGTAGAGACTTCATCTTTCACAGCAAGAAAAAAGCATCATGTTCTGTTTTCAGATGCCTCCACTGGGAGGCATCCCTCAAATGATAGATAACGTTGGCAGATGTAAGACTAGAACTCCGCTCTCCTCCAGGAGTGGAAGTGGAATTGAAGCTCCGACATGAGCATTTATAAAGTTGCTCAAGGAAAGCAACTACAATTAGAAGATATATATTTAAAATGAATCTTAGAATGCGTGAAAATCCGCAGGACCGAGGCACCTACCTACGGCTAAGTACATGCTTGAGTATTTCCTGACCTAGGGCCACAGCTGGGACTTAGGAGTTCCTCACTGGCTTCAGCTCAGGCTCCCAGGTGTCTGTCAATGGTGAAATGAGAAAGATATCTATTTGCACTCATTCTGTTACTGTGCTAATTAACCTGTGCTGACTTGAGGGCTACACCAAATCTTGCTCAAAAGCTAGGCTGGGGAAAGAATGAAGTCACTAGCGTAACAACCAAGGAGTCAACATAATGAACACGTCTGCAGAAACCTATAGGGAGACACTGGCAGATCATTTCAGTAGCTCCTATGTAATAACCCTGCACAGAAATATCAGTGGTTTATATACAGCATAATTCCATGCAAACAGGATAAAACAAGATCACACTAATTCATTTACGCACAAAGATTAGATCTCCATGGATCTCAACGCATTCAGTAAGCTACAGTCTGCGATAAGCAGCCAGAATAGGTGGTCAGCTGCATTGTCTGCAGCCTCCAGGAACCCCCAGTCCCTTTCTTCCCCTCCCACAGCCTCTGCCAGGACGGGGAAATAGCAGGCAGGTAGGTAGGGTTAATCCCCTGCAGTACAGTACCAGTTACTTACCCAGACTAATGAACAACGATGTTATTATCAGCCCTGCTGCAAGCGTACGCACTTGGATCACCAACATGAAGCTGTTTCCAGGTTGCAGGATAGTAATCGATTATTGGAGGTCGTATACCAAAGGCACCTGTCCACGAGGGCTCTGTTCCACTAAAAAATTAAGATCAGATTGTCTTCATTCTGTCTTTGCTTCTTACGTTTTCTTATAGTGTCCTCTTAGACATGCTGTGCTTCAAGTGGAGGGATCAGAACCCACTGAGCACAGATCAGCTATGGATTAAAGGCAAATTAAAGACTTAATTTAATTAAAGGCTAATTAAAGACTGTGTGTAAGGAAACCTGCAGAGCAAGTGCCTGTCCTCTTATCTAAGCATGGCTACTAAAGCAATTTCTACGGATGTACTTGCAAATCCGTACATGTAACATCAATATTGCAACTCCTCACCAAGTCTCTTCAAGCTGCCAATCGCCTTTTCCCATTTGTCTCCATTTCCAGATTTGTCAGACTGAATTCATTCCCTGTGAATCAATAATACTAGCTAGCTTTTGTCAGCTGATACTTCTCCAGATGTTGTGTGATCTCACGGCTTATTAATGCCTCCAGGATACTGCCTGCCAGTAAGGTTAGGCACATAAACCTGTAATTGTTTGTCCCGTGCTCTTCCAAAGGGCTCCCACGCCGACTAGCAGGTCTCCTCAGCAAGGTCAGCCAGAGAGCCACACGCAGAAAGAGCTGTTCACAAGGAGCACTCGGCATATTTTTCATTCATTTAAAGGCCAAGACGATTGCAGCGGCATACATCTAAAATACATATCTACTGGCACACAGCCCAAAGATCCAGCGGTGGGAATTAAATGGTTATAAATAAAAGAAAAGAGAAAGGGAGATGTTTCCCACACCTATCATTTGAAAACTTATCATTCAAAGAAAATCCCTGCTCCTCCATCTCTTACAAGCACTCCTTTGTGCCTGGCGCGTTTCAAGTCGCTACTAGTCTTCAGGTTATGCCCTGAGAAGAGCCCTAACGCTAGAGAGAGCAAGATGTGACAGGAGAGCTGGCAGGAGTCCAGCAGATACCATTTGCACAGCACGGATTCGAGGCAGACTTAATTCACGGTATCAGTTACCGGGGGCTTCTACGGTGAAGTGTTAGACACTCATCTTAGAGGTGGCATGGGTACAGCAGAACGTAAAGAGTGAATGACCACCGTAGAAAAGGATTGCCCATATGATGGAGAGCCACACACAATCTGAGTTTAGAATGGCAGTAGAAGCAGCTAGGTTTGTCTCCGTGCCGTTAAATAGTTTTCTTTCAAAATCCAAGACTTTGCATAGTTTTAGAGTTCAGAACAGCATGCCCGTGCTTGTGCAGATGCTTCCCTCCTTTCCCTTCTGAAGGTCTGAGAACTCCAGGAAGAAATATCTCCCTATTTACACATCGATTAAACGCCCTTCTTATTGGCCATACAATTACATCTGTTAGCTCGTTCCATATGATACAATACAGATTTAGATCCTCCTAAAGCATATCACCAACATTTTTTAAAGCTGCATCAAATGGTCATTCAGAACTGGACCTACACAGATTTTCCTTAAGCTACTGTACACAACAGGGCCTCTTTGCTTTGTGATTATGCCTCTGTACCACCATCGTGTGTGCAAGACCCACCTCAGCCAGGTTTACAGCCCTCCTCCTTTCTTTGCTTACTCCTAATGCCCTGCTTTAAGTTCTCACTCGTTAAGAGGAACTGGTTCCATTTCCCAGCACTTTCTTTACACCTGCCTAGAATTAAAGCCTCAGCATGTGTCTATCCTCAGTCTCCGTACTCATACCTTTGTCCTCCTCGATTTTGTACACAGCACTAAGGCATCCCAGCACTTGCCTTCATAAAATCCCAGCCTTGGTTTTATGCCTTTGCCTGCCTTACAACTGAACAGAACTCATTTGTGATTACTCCGTGCAGGCTGATCTCCAAAATTTGTACCTCATGTTGGTTCACCGACAATTTGGTATCAAGACCGAATTCCCATCACGTCCAGGAGCACCTCAGCTCTGCCTTTTGTTTTTCCAAAGTATTTCTGGGAAATTAAACACTTCCATTATTGCACAACTAGGAAGTGTACTTATTTTCCTTACAAGCCAATAGGTTATTACACCACCTGACACTACATCCGACTCCACCATCCTCTCTGGTACCTTCCACCAACATTTTCTCCCAGAAAACCCCTCATTCCTTCCTCTGTTTGCCTCAAGACAGAGCAGCTGAGGCTTCATCATCTGCTACTGGTAGTCTTTCCCCCTTACATGCCATTTAGCTCTTTTTTCCTGCACTAGCTGATTTCTCCATCCCCCTTCCTCACACTCTTCTATTTATTAACCTCCTCATAAAAGGGTCTCCCATTTAGCGATGATGCTCCTCTTGAGCATCAGCTATCTGCAACTTGCCAGACATATGTCGAGCCTCCGTCTCCTCAACAATCTCTCAAAATTCAATTGGAAACCCCAGGACTTTCTTTGATTGTACTTCTACTCTGTAGAGTTTTCTGTCCATGCGGTTTATTAAGTGCTCCTCCATACCAGCTGCACAATTTGATAAATCCTATACCCTGTAGGCTTGTTTGCCCATGACATGTTTTCATATTCAGTATTCAGCTGCCATTCCAATCTTCCTTATCCCCACCAGACAAAGAGAGGGAGATGCTCCCCCCGTTACTTACACAGGCACTAAAAAGCTCATATAAACTCTTATGTACAAATATTTGCCAGCTTGTACTACTTGTTGGACTTCCAGCAAACACAGTCTGGTGGGTTTTTGAAGCTCTGGGTTTCTGGGGAAGGATCATGACCCAAGGTGAAACCTTGGCATCAGCCAAGCCATTAACACGACGGGGGGAAGACTTGGCCCAAAGGTTCCGGTGCCCTAAGGAACCAGTATGGTCGTCGAGTCTCTGCACGCAGAGCTGGATTAACTCTGGCGATTAACACACTCTATCATCTCCTGAATATTTACACTTTATTTCATCTAATACCAAGTATGAATCTTGTAACTAGCTATTGCATATTAGCCTGTTCCATTTGCGTGATTTATGGCGCTCGTCTCTTGGCATCCACCTCCGAACATAAATCAAGCAGCATATAAAAATCATTGCCAAGAAGAAATAAGATTTATGCGCAACTCCGTGGTCATGCAGCATCTCTAACTGTAAAAGATGTTCTCTAATCAATTTAAGACGCATCATCTTTCTCATCTCAGAGCTTTAAAAGTATACAATATATTGAAAACCTATTCACAGTAGTCCTCAAAGACTGCACTTTAAGCCCTTGTTTTCCGTAGCCCTATAATACAGGAGCACATCTTGCAGAAATACACCTTACAAACAGCCAACTGCAATCATCAGGTTCTTCTCCTAACACCAGGAGTCTTTTTTGTCCTAATTTTTAGCACAAAGAATTACTACTAATGAAATTCAGCGTTCCTGAGGCACAAATGAAAGGTAAGTCATCCCTTATGTTATTCAGAAGGCTTTTATCTGTTGCTATTGTTATTCCACGAACACAATTACTTTTAGAATTACAGTTGTTAGTAAAGTCTGTAAGACAAAATGAGCCATACCTATCAAAGACTGTTATGATAAAGTCAGCGCTGCTATCTATGGTTTTTCACAAAAGAATTGGATACCATGAAGAGTAAACTTACCTTCGCTAAGTGTTTTTGATTGTGAAAGTATTATTTATCAAATTTCCAGAATATATCATTAAAATTTTAATTTTTGACAAGCTTTATCTGTACTTTTTGTGCTTTTGTTTTTTTAAGTTTCTTAAAAAGCGTTGTAAAACCAAACAAAATCTGTTAAAAAAAATTGCAGCTTTTTAAGTAACAAGTTTTTAAGTTATGGTACTTGTGGAAATATAAAAAAGGCTCAGAAATTAGGATGCTGTAGCAGACATACAAGATCAACAGTTTTCACAGAATCATCTTTCTTTTGAAGAAGCTTTATGTCCCCAAAGAAATAGAGCTACAAATATTATTTGTCAGTCCTGTCAACAAATGCATGGATGGAAACTCTCTGCAACGTCCTTTTAAAAACCTAAAGCAACAAGCATCAAAGCCCACGGAAAATAAGGATAAAGTCAGTTCTCCCGTTTATTATTACCATTAATTAGAATAAAAGTTATTGCATTTGTATTGATCTGTAGCTACTGGATGAGAGATAGAGATTATTTGACACGCATTCCCCTCAGATCATTAAAAGCCCTCTTCCAGGCCAGGAGAAGGAACGACAGCCGTTACCCCATGTAACACCTTCTCAATTTAGCACAACGCTGCTATGGCTTTCAGCTTAATCAGGGCACCTTGAAAAGCCAACCCATCCAATTCTACCCAAGTATCTTCCGTGCCTGTGTGTGGCTCCCCATGCACTGCTTTGTGCAGCTCGCTGAAGGCCTCCAGGGCCGAGGACTAAGCAGGGCTCTCTCTCCAGCTCATTTTCAGCTCTTGTTCCCACACAAATGTCTGGCGGTTTTAAAAATAAGATACTCATGTTTTATGGCCCTGGCCAGGCATTTGATTTTCACAAGGGAAATAATACAGAAATGATAAATTGTCCAATAATTCCTCCAGTAGGAAGCCAGGGAGAGAAGACACTGAAGAATTTAAAACTGGAAGTAGGAGATACAATTCAACAGGACGATGGTTTTGTTCTGGAAGAGTGCGTATGAAATGTTACTGCTCTTTTTTTTTTTAGGGTTACTTCTGCTGAGAATATTTGTTTGCTGTGACCATGATTTGTGAAATTCTTTGCGAACGCTGCTGTAGTTGTCTATTGCTGAGTGTGGTGTGCTAGTGAAAACGGATTGCGAGCTTGCAGTGCAACTGTAGAATTAAACATTTGCTTATTTAGAAGGCCCTTTAACTATCCTGTGAATTTAGCAGCCTGCTGCAGCACTTGCCAGGAGTCATACCCTGACAAATCATCACACAAGTGATGGAAGGAGAAGAGAAAAGGTGTACCGTACCCTCTTATGTCTCTGCAGTCAGGATGCAACAGTTATCCCAGCTCCTCCATACCTTGTTAGCAGCTCACACAGGTGGTAAAGCTGTGTGGGTGTACGCATATTGCAGCACATGCATAGCACCACATCGTCACGGCTTTCCTTGTAAAGGAAACAAATAGCAAGCCCTCAACTGAAGCATCATTTTCCTTCTTGGTTTGAGAACAAAACGCTACTAAACTGCAGTTGGACTGAACTCTCTCAGCTGGCATCTGACTGTGCCTCATGGCATTTAAAGTATAATGAGAGAAGGATGAGAGAAGGACAGTCATAAAACACTATGAAACTTTGGGATATAATGACGTTAAAGCCAAAGCCCCCATTTAACTTCAGAAGTGCCAGAATTTTAGCCTGGATCTAGAGATGCTGACACAAAGACAATGTCACCCCCCAAAATAAATAAAGATAACTAAAACTAGTTGATTTACAGTATTCAAAATGAATATAATCGATGCCTCCAGATGAAAGCAGAATGATTTATACCAAAATACCCAATAGAGACAAGACACAGATGTCCAGAAAGCTTCAGAAAAGTTTAGCAATCATCTTTACAACACTGCTTTTCATTTGTGTTGTGCTGCTTAAAGGTACGTAGAAGTTTGCTACTTTGCAAATACACATTTCAATTCCTGCATTCATAACCAGTTTGAAACACATCCCAGCACGAGCTGTTTGCCATGGTTCTGCATACTGCTGAGAAAAGAGAACGAATTTGAAGAAATACTGCAAATGGCTTAAGCTGGCATTAATTTCACACCATCGTATATGTGCAAACTGCCCCAAAACAAACACAACAAATAAAAAAACTGAACAGAACTGGACCATCATTTGTCCACAACACAAGACTCATTTCAAGATAAAGGAAATAAGGTACTGCAGCATCAGGAGAAAGACCGCTCATCCTTTAAGTCACCCAAACATTTAATTCCTTACATTCTCATTTGCCTTAACAGAGGACACAAAAGATTTAGAATACACTCTCACAAATTCTTCCTCCTCAAATGCTGAATGCCCCCCTCACTGAAATAGTTTTGTTTTAACCCTGTTCTTGCATACGCAACATGGAAATGGGGCTGGTGAACTCACATCTCATTGAAGTGAAGAGAAATTGAGGATGAGTAGCCTGTGTGAGCCACGTGAAAGAAAAAAACACCCTCTGATATTTCATATTCTTACAGTTATGCAAGTTCTCCAGGAGTGTTCTAAACTCTAATTTAATGTCTTGGCGCAATTTAGCGCCAAACACAGCCCCATTATACATTTAGAGCCCATAGTTCATTACTGAATGTGATCTATCTCAGAAATAGAGACACTACGATAAACTACCTGGTGTGAACTTTTCTGCCAGGTACTTGCCTGCACAAAACCAAGCAGACATTCCTTAGTGGCCCTTCTCTTAATCACTTACAGCAGTTTAGGCTTTTGTAAGTGGGCACTACGCCTCTGTGCCATTTGTCACAAATACATCATGAGTAACACTGCAGCGATGCTGTGACAACAGGTGTAAGAAACTATCGCTAACACCTTAACTCTTGGTTTTGTCTTGGGTCCAAGAGATATTACTCTTTGTAAAAATCCTGACATTTCATACTTACCATGTAAAGTGGTGAATCAGTTCTTCTGTGTTGTCATTAACGTGCGGTATCATTTCATTATAAGTTACAAGTATAAAAGAGACCAAAACGAAGCTGCTGCTAGAAATACCTATGAAATGATTGATATTCTTGCTGGTTTTTCTGGTCCTTTGTCTGGTGTTTTGGTGCACCGCAGTCATTTCCGACTCAAAAGCTCTGCGCAGGGGATTTAGGAAGATAGGACAGACTGCAAACGCTCTAAAAAAAACCCTGAGAAATTTGGGACAACTTCATTGTGAACAAACTTCTATTCATCCACCGAGTGTAATACAGTGAGTGACAGCTTATACAGAACTTGGCAGGCTTCACAGAATGAGAAATGAAAGCAAACTTTTAGCCTGTGATAAGCTTTATGACAGGGCAGTAAAATCTTAATTGAGATACACTGAACCATACAAAGAAGCTTCTATAATACAATGCAGGTTTAAATGAATAGGCATAGTCAGAAGATGAAAGAAACTTCATTTAATGATATATCCTCTGATATTTTTATAGTATTATTCTAATTCTTGCATTTGCTGTTTATCTTACCTATTCTTGGCATTTATACTATGCATAAGCAGGTAAACTCATATTTCCTCTCATTCTTGTAATTACTCTGACAAGCTTTAATTGCACTAGTCATTTTTAATTCCCCTTTTCAGAGGAACACACAGCACAGCCTTAAAACTTGTATCATCTTGCCCATAAAGTTGTGCCACCCCACACACAATTGTAAGCCTACTGAAATCCAGCAGATGTTCAGCTCGTTACATCACGCCGAGTGTGGGAATAGCTCTTACCGTCGTCCTGTCTCACTGCACTCCCACCACAGGATTTGGTATGACAGGACGGTTTTTGCAGAAATTAAGTCAGATATAACTATAGAAGTAGAGATATTCAAGCCGAAATCAATAGACTTCAGGGCAGCTCACGTGTTCACGCAGGCCTACCACCAGGAAGTCACGTTGCAATTAAAGGATTCATAAAGGAAGCAGAAATAAACATCTGATGGCAGAGATTTATTTTATATCCTCTTTTGCACCACCATGACAAGGCGGTTGAGAAGACATGAATGATCTGTTGAACTTCAGTCTCTCTCAAGAGGCTCCACATGATTTGGACTGCATGAAATATTGCCCACATAAAAGGCTGCATGGGCTAAAGATTTTTAACTCAAACTAGCAGCCTTTCTGTACCTAACAGCCCTATCTCCAATCCCAAATCCAGCCCAAGCTTTGCATTTATCTAGAAAGTCTTCATAACACAGATCTAAACCTGTGTTCCAGATTGACAAGCAGCAGCCGTACAGTCGGAGCAGATCCCCATCCCTGACCACCAGCAATGCGCGCCACAGCCCAAGAACCCTAGAAGCACTAGGTCCCTTTTTGGACCTGTCAGTATGTTTATCACAAACTCTGCCAGTTCATATCCTGTCCTTACTCCTAACTCACTGATTCTGCCAGCCACAGAAACCCGAACAATTCTTGAAGGCATCTGCCCTGCATCTATCCCAACTGGTCCTTCAGCACTTTTGATCTTGAACTCTGTCCCCTACTCTTAAATCATTTTTTCTTACGCATATTCCTGACCACGTTCCATACTTCGAGCCCGTATTTGTATCAGCCACTCACCCCCCAAGCTCTAGATTTTTTTCCTGAGATAAAAGGAAATTCAGTCAAGGCTGTTTGGGGTGCCCCCACTTTGAGAAGTCACGTTAATAGTTGCATGGAGTACTGTTTTAGAATCACACTGATACACTACCTGCTCATTATTAGATCCATTTGAAACGAATCGAGCAACCACTACATGCTAAAGGCTACCTGCGATGCAACCGCTGCCTGATCTGTAAACCTAAGGCAAGGATATTGTTCCCCCCGAGACTGACCGCAGCCTGGACTGATGCCCAGCATCCTGTTTGGTTACCTTCCATTGTAGCTCCAATTTCTCCACTGAAATGTGAGCTTCGAGAATAAGACAAGCCGCTTCCTCCTCACTGTGTTTTGCTGTATGTGATTGCTTTGATGTCTGCGAATTATAAAATCCCACGTTTCTGATACATTTTTCAATTTGGTGAATGACCTTCGTAGCTGGTTGCCATGTGGAGTGCACACACACCAGTACTGAAATGCTGTCCAGGTGGAACATCTTCCTCTTGAAGACTTCACTGAAGACTCTCCAAAATTTAAAATCATTAATACTTTCTCTCGGTTATGTTCATGAAATCCACTGACACTACCCAGGGACAGCAATACGGTGAAGACGTTGCTACCATGGATGAAAAGAGCCCATTCATCGCTTGAAAAAAACTTCCAAATATCTGCCTTTGACCTCAAAACAGTTTTGTACTTAATTCTGGAGGGAAAAGAGGAAGGATTTAAGACCCAGAGATGTGGTCTCACCTTTTCATCTGAAACTGTTTCATTGATTTCAACAGATTTACTGCACTCAGTGTCACCTGGTAACAGCAGTATTTAATTCTTAGGGTTTTACTTCCATTTTAGCATGGCCATAGTTTTCAAGAGACGGATAGTGGCTAAGAGAAACAGACTGAAAAGGAGGAAGAGTCTAAAACTGTTTCCATGGCAACTCCTCAGATAACAGTAACAGTCTACCTAGCCTAGAGGGATAGGTAAGTGAGACTAAAATATGTATGTAAAATAAATACTGTCAAGGTTCTTCTTCAGTTTAGATACATACATTTGAATTCAGGTACTGCCTGAAAAATCACAGATATTACGAATCCTGTATGTCCAATTTCAACAGTAAAAGAACACGTTTTGCACTGTGCAGAGCGATTTAGGTGAGAAAACCCTGAGATCTTTCCATGGAAAAAAGTCATCATTCCATCTTCCCTAGGTAAGTAGCACAGGCTTTGGCTAATTTAAAAGTCCACTGAAGTGTCAGTGAAATGGATCTCCATATATCTTGCATTGGGTTTCATCATGTAAATGGTTGACATAAAAGGTCTAGACGATTACTTTGCCATTGCTCATAAGAAAACAGATGCTGGCTTCACACGCTGACACCCTTCGGCCTAGGGCCATGAGAAAGGCCTCTGGTGGTTGCAAGAACTTGGACAGCAAGAGAGGAGCATGGCTGGCAAAGCAAAAAAGAGTTAGAAAATGCACGGGAAATAAAGTTAGAGGAGAGAGTCAGACAGCATTAGAAGGACATTAAAAAAAAAATAGGGACTGCTTGGGGGAAAAAGCTCAGAAGTTGTCACAGCTTGCACCATTCCCTGGACTGCTCGAGGTCCTGTGCCCAGACATAGGAACCCTGGAGTTGAGGCTACTGCCCCAGCTGCACTGCAGGACAGCTCAGGAAACAGATTCTGGATTGCTGAAACTTTAGTCCAATGTGTGGAGGCAAAGTAACACCAACCAGTTTTCTTACCACACGTTGCAAATTACTCCGTGAGCAGCTTAGCCGTTCCGCAGCGAGGCTGTGGCTGTGCCTCCATCTCTGCTCAGACAGCAATTAGGAATCCAATTAGAACACTGAAATCCTCTACAAGTCTTTGTTGCAACTTAAGTGATTCCTTTTTTCTTCAAGGGGGAAGAAATAATAGTCATTTATCTCCCATCTCATGGCTTGAGAACCACCTGCTGTTCTCATTACTCCTCTCTCATTTCTTTCAAACTCTTTCTTGAAGCATGGTGCCTAGAGCCAAAGGCAGGATTCCAGCTGAGCCTTCACCAGCACCAAGGTGAGCAGAATAATTACATCTGACACTCCTCCTACAACCTTCTGCAATGATATTTGCCTTTTTGCAACCGCGTCATGTAGCTGGCACACACCTGAGTAGCCAAAGACTTGTGATATATAAGCATTCGATTTCCAAAAATGGAGCCTAACTTTATTTCCAGTTTAGCCTCTGTTCTGATGCCATCCTTCAGAGCGTTTGATAGCCCTCCTCTCCTTCATTTTGAGTCATAACAAATACTGTTGTAACTGCATCTGATGCTCCATTAGCCGAGCTGCTAAAGGAAGATGCTGTCCAGCACTGAGTACACGACAGATCTGCTCTGCCCCAACTCCAGAAGCCCTCCCAGCAGTTTCACAGCAAGCTGCTGCACACCACTCAGGCTCATGAACAGCTTAAAAAAAAACAGTTTGTGTGTGTGTACGTTAGGGCAATGACCTCTAGGCCTGCTCACCTAGCTGGCTCATGGCATTTGGGAGTGTTTAAAAAAAAAAGCATTACCTAAAAATACTTAAAAGCTGTCACCTATACCAAAGGTACCGCTTCCGCCCTGTTGGGAGTTCAGCTGATGTACTACATTTACATTATGCGCCGAGGCAAGGCTCTTGATTGTCTTAAGCTCAGAATCCTTCAGAAATCAAAGTTTGACCGACTGTTGTACTGTGCACTTGTTCTTCCACAGTTTTATACTGTAAAAGGTAATTGCTGTGCTTATTTTTCTCCTCTCCTTTGGGATATCATGCCTGAAATCTTGCAGATAGCCTCAAATAGTTGAGCAATCACTTCAGTTGACTCCTTACTTACTCTAAACCAATCTTGAAGTCTACCAAGCATTTAAATTGAAAACACAGAACTTCTCCTTTCCCTACACATCTATCCCCTTATTAAAATTAATCTCATTAAGCATCTGATCACAATTAACTGTTTGGTGAAGACAGAAACAAAGGCAGCATTGACTACTCCAGTCCTGTCTGTTTCATCCATTATTTTCCTCATTTTCTCTCTTCCCCTATTTAGCAGGGAATCTATGTTTTGGTTTTCTTTTTCCTTCCCCTCCTTCTTCCTAATACATTCATAAAACCCACTTGGGTTGTCTTCTACATCCCCTGCCAAGCAAGACACTCAGGACTCGTCCCACTAAATAAGACTGAGATGCATAACTGGGTAGTTCCCGTTTAAATCCATAAAACCTCTTGGGACATATCCCAAATGCTCTTTCTCTCTTGTGATATTGATAAATATCAGCTGTGGATCAGCTCAATTCAAGTAGATTCCAAAGGAAGAACCGTTCAGATACCAGACACATAGTTCTTCTCCCACAAAAACAACCAAGGCACTGCAGAGAGCTGTCAAAGGAGACATTTGCACCACGTGCCCGGTGTCACTGCACCTTGTTCGTAAGACGTCAAAGCTCAGACTTCACCATTCCCTTACTTGCACTTCAAAAACCACAATTTTCTCTAGAATTAGTGTGGTGAGTGACTCTACCGCAGCTCTGCACGGACTATAAGAGTACATAAACAGCTATTTCAGGGTTCATCTTCTAAGTTCTCGCCTAGGATAATAGTGAACTTCCTTCCACCACTCATCTACTGCCACAGGGCTTCTTACTTGTACACAGCTCCCTCTTGGTGAATTGTCAAATAACTGCTTAAACAGTTTTAAAAGAATAGTTCGTTCTCTGCAGAGTTGTAAGTAATTTATCATCAGCAAGAATCTGGAAATTGATCTATACCTGTCCATCCAAGAGATAGAGACGTAACATTCACTGGCAGCTAGAGAAAGGCTGATGGTATTAAAATGGGAGCTATTTAAAGTAATGTAAGGGGAAAAAAATATATTTTTGCTCTTTTCCTCCTCCTTTCCTCGCCTTACTCCCCTGGTGACTTCGTGTCATTTGCCAGCAGCCCATCTTCTCCAACCTGGCTGCAGAACCAGTGCCCTTTTGAACTTGGCCGGCAATCTCGTCTGAAACACCTCCAGCAGGCAGCGTGACAAACGCCGAGTAGCAGAACGCTAACAGCGCTTATCAGATACTTACATCTCCCCCTGTAAGCTTCTGTCGTGGGTATTCTGCATTCCGTGTCTGTTCCAACAGACAACCCAAAACAGCGATGCTACTCCTGGTAGACAAAGCCCTTACTGGCAGATCCTGCAGACAAGATTTAAAGGCTATGAGCGGGTCTCGTTTGAAGCGTGGATGCACTCACCCCTCTGTTCAAGGCCAGGCTGGATGGGGCTTTGGGCAACCTGGGCTGCTGGGAGGTGTCCTTGCCCACAGCAGGGGGTTGGAATGAGACGGTCTTTAAGGTCCCTTCCAACCCAAACCATTCTGTGATATTCATGCTTGAAGTAGGTTTTAAGGATGTGGAGGAAGACTACTAAAAAGAGTAATTAAATTCATACAATTTTGATTTTTTTTCATGTTAACATATACCTAAAAATTCTGTGCCAATAAAATATTGTGTGGCCAAGAATACAAGCACTGCTCTTCCTTCTGGAGGCCTCATTTTGTCTCCCTCCATTTGTGCCTCGCTCGCTCTGATTCTTCCACGCTTCACAAGCGGTAATTACGAGACTCCAGAAGAATTACACTTGAAAGCTTTGTTCTAGCAGCATTAAGCCTGATTTAGTATTCCAGAAACATAAACCAACCTCAAAATGAACAAAAAAAGTAAGGAGGACATTACCTTTTCACACTAGTCAATAGGAGCTGAACACAAAGTGCTATGAGAAGTCTTAAGACAAAATCCTGTGCAACGAAACGCAGCAGTCCATCAGGGTGCACACCTGAACTACTTCCGAACCGTCTCACACAAGCCTGAGTTGGCAGCACAGCTATGTTCGCACGGTGCCCTGCCTGTGTTATTTATCCCGAGTCAAACTATCGTGTGCAACTGCAATCCAGGCAGCTACATTGCTTCTGGAATCAAGCTAGCTCAAAAACTACGCTGTGCCATGTAGACATACACAGAGCGGTGGCAAAAGTGCAGTTTGAATGAATAAACGGTGCCATTTCTCAACTAAGTGACTTAATGGATGCAGCACTTCAAATCTGTTCCCATGGCAATGTAGAGACAGCCATGGAAATACAGGCAGTTTCCTCTTATACTCCCAGTACAAGGAGCAGAACAAAACCCTTTTCTCCATTTGAATGAACAAAAGCAGGAGCATTTTCCAGTGCAAACATGTAAAGCCAAAATCTTTCCCATGTCCCGACCACAGTAAAATTCATGAATAAACAGAAAAGACTTGCCAACGAGGTCAAAAAACTTGGGTTTTGCTTTGTCGGACCAACGGGGGTTAGGGTTGATTCACAGAGAACATCCTGCCCCCATCCCTCCTGAGCTAAAAATCAAAGCACTTTTGGGAGAAGAGTCCCAGATGTTCTTTCAAGAGGGTGAATAAAGGCGGAGGCAGCCTGTAAGGTAGCCTCAGCATTGCAGATTAGTCATCAGTTTCCATTGTGTTTGGAAACAGCCAGTGCAGTACAGGAAGCAGAGATACACCACACACACACACACACGAGATCACCCGGAGTATCTTTGTGATGTATGTCAAAAAAAAAAAAACAGCAAACTTCCAAACTTCCAGCAGTTCTCCTGGTCGCCTCTGCTACCTTAGAAGCCCGCACCCTCCCATCACTCCCAACAGAAGGTACCTCTTGGGCTGCTAACTTCATTAATCGAGATTTAAGAGATGTCCCTTCCACCACATTGTCCTGCTCTCTTGCGTTGTCTCAGTCTAGCCTGGAAGTCTTCAGAAAAGCTGGTTTTCAGGCAGGTGCTGAGAAAGGCCGGAGCCTGAACCACTGCGCTGTGACTCAGCTGCACACCACGGACCTGCACACCCAGCTCATGGCCTCTCGTTGCCACCTATTACTGAGATTTGCATCCTAGTTGTGCCTAACAACACCGGTCAGTAACAAGAACTCCATTCTGCCAGACATTTCATACTTCAATCTGTCTCGTGTACACACAGCATGCACACAAAAGCAGCACAACAAGCTGTCCTGCCCACTGAAGCAATCCCTTTGCACACTTTCTAATCTCCAACACGTGAAAAGCTAACGCAGAGATCACCTTGCTAAAGGACTTGTGGCGGTAACGATACGTTTGCAGGAAGCTGCCATAACTTCTTCCACTGAAACTCCTGAACTCTCTCTGGCCTTCTTCAGATCCCGGGTTTATCAGGAACCTGACCAAAGAACACATATTTTATTGCATTTTCCTGAAGGAAATACAGAGATTCAAATAGAGACGGATCAAGTCTCAGAATAAGCATCCTGACCTTTAATGCTACGAAAAAATATTATCACAGCATCCGTCATTTATTGCCTAGCCAAAAGGCCTAGGCCAAGTTCCCATTTTCATTGCAGAGTCCAGGTAAACAGTTTCTCCCCTGACCCTTTCCCATGTGGTCCTAGTGGCTTTGTCTTTAGGAGCTTAGTTCAGGCTGCACAGTGGAAGCCTGGAAAAGGAAAGGGAGAGCGGAGACTTCTGAGAGCAGCCCTCCAGTATAAACACCGTTGTGATTACTTTGTCTGTCCACTGAGAAGTCCTTTGTCTGCCTCCCTCTTTTCTCCTCCCGAGCACTAGCAATGGAGCAGCAAGGTGCAGTAACGCAGATCCTCTCTGTGAGCCTTGTCCCCGTGCCCTGAAATCCAGGGCACTGCCTGGTGGCTGCTCCAACTCACCATACGGAGCCGAGCACTAAGGGCAGGGCTCCACCAGAGGAGATGCGGGCTTCCCGCTACCCTGCCTTTTAATTAAATAATAAACGGGATTAGATGGAACTCGATTCCCTGGGAAACTCCCACCCACTCCACGGGAGCGCATCACTTGCCAGCAGCCAGCACTGTACGCGTCTCTTTTTATTCATAACCGCTCCTCCACCGCAGACTCTCCACTTGTGTCTCCCTGCCACTCTCAACATGTGGCTCCTCTAATCTCTCACCTTTAAGCACTCCAAAGCCCATCATGGGGTGTTCTGAAAGAATTCGGATGGGATGTCTTCGCGCGTGTTCACAATACGGACTTGAATTTAACCCGATGGATGCGGCGGAGTATTTTTCGTTACTATTAATTGGAATTATTCTCTTTACAGAGGGCTCTGGGGCAGCACTCCTCAGCCACAAGGGGAGCTCTTTGTACCCACCGTGCACGCCGAGCAAGGAGCGTCTGGGATGCGAATCGTGCATCTCCTCCAGTGGTATGAGATGAACGTGGTCCGCAGACACTTTCTTTGGTTTCTCACAAAAAGCCCTGATGGCTTGTGCCACTTCATCCCTGACGTGATGTTAGCTGAGTCAGTGGAACTCAGCTGGCCCGGCTATGATTTATCTTTCTGCTGTACAGCCTGCTGCAGTAATTTCGGAACAAGAATATCACAGTGACCTTGACATGCCTTCTGTTCGCTGTTGTCTTTAGCGGTTTTAATGAATACATCTTTCCTGAGCAAAGGATCAAGATGTGGTCCCCCAGATTACCCACATGGATGATGGCTTCCAAATTCATTTTCAAATCGCAGCGAAAGGATTTAAGAGTTATTACAAACAATTCGGAGATGGTGCCTGCTGAAAGCCTGATTATGCTCCCAGCCATCATTTTTCAGACAGAGGGAAATCTGTTAAAGTAAATCTCCAATTAGGATGCTTGTGTTCTTTTAAATTAATGTTTCATTTCAATTTTGTTGCCGAGTTCCTCCTGTCATTTTCTAAGGAATACATGTGCCGAAATCATCCCTTTGATGAGGCTTGGACAAGAAGCTTAGCGTGCTTTGATGTGGAAAAGGAAAATGGGCCCTCTTTTTCTGTGGAACTAGCTTGCAGATCAGCTTGCTGTAGTTAACGCAGGGTGAACCCATTTTTTTTCAACAGGTAAGGAAGGCAGGAAGCTTATTCAAACACTAACGAGCAATCAGGTGAGGACAAGAACTTGCATAGTTACCCAAGTTTCTGTTATTCTCCTTCAGAGCACCACGAAGCAGTGGAGAAGCCATTTTTAGACCAGGAACTCCTCAGGACAAAGCCACGCCACCTGGACATCAGAACTATGCGCTTGTAGCATCGCTCCATGTCTGTGCAATCTTTGTATCTCTTGGCCAGTAAGAAGCAGGACCAGAGCAAGAAACCCAATTTTGGCTTTGTTATTCTCACTACTGTGCTCCCCCAAGAATAGGAGGACATCCAGAGGCACTCACACCTAACGTACCCCAGCTACAGACAGAGGGAGCAGCGTTTGACCACAGAAATGCAGCCAAGTAAGGCTGGGAATGGACTTCGGTGTGTGAACAGAAGAGGTCCAACGGTATGGCCACAATCGTCCCCTATAAATGCATGTCCCTTGGTTTCATCTTTAGAAGACTCAGAAGCGAGGATCCAAATTGCCCCAGCAAAGCCAAGAAGTACTGTTGATGTGAGCATGGGTCAAGCCTAGACTCTGCTGATGGACAAGACACCCAGCTTTTGTCAACTCAAAGCGTGAATATGTCAGACGACATTAGCATGCTGGAAAACAACACAAATTTGTCTACCTCGCTACCTTCTATAACTGTTAATCAAGAATAAAAGCAGGTAGTTGCTATGAGACCCACAGCTTTGTATATTGCAACCTCCCTGCATCTGAAATGTTAGCAATAACATCACGCTGCTGTATCCGACTTCCTATACAGCCGGATGCTTCAACGTGAAAGCCACATTAAAAATGGATTGGATTCGTTTAGACGTGCTAAGTGCCTTGTGCGAAGTGCAGCACGCCTTCAACTCTCCTTTTGCTTAGAGAAGTCCACGAGTTCAGAAGAGCTGGTCAGTGACGACAGGCACGTCTCCTCTGCGTTTCAGCTCCTTCCCACATCCATACCGTATCAGTAGGCGGAGTAACTTCTCTTGAAGCTATTATGTGCTAAATCGTACGTAACACATGAAAGGTTTTTTACGCTGTTAATTTTAGCATGAGAAATACCCAGTTCTGCTAAGTTTTACGGCTCCCTTGCACTAAATGACGTGCAGCAGAGGGCAGGCTGCCATTTCAGCTTATGTTGGTAGGAACTTTTTGATTCTTTTTTGAGCAAGTTTCTTGCAGGTCAGTTCCACGTGTGAAGGAGGCTGAGAGTTAACAATGTTAATAAATATGCGCATTAATCAACCAATTCATTTTTGTCAGAAGATGCTCTTAGTCAGCAAAAAGGGTCATAACGAATGATATATTGCCACCCTGATGCTACAAGGCACCTGCGGCTCATCAGGAAGCTGTGAAGTAAATTCTTCAAAGAGCAACTACCAATCTTCTGACCCAAAAATAATGGAGAAGAAAAAAAAGAACTGCAAAAAGAAAAAGAAAAATCTATTCCCTCTATTGTGAGTCAGCTCTGGTGGAAAAAAAGAAACCTGTAGCAGTTACATTTTGGGAGATGTCACGTTCCTACTTCTATATTCCTTTCCATTTCTTTGATCTAAAAAATCTCAGCCACTGGGGGCTGAACCAATCCAGGAGATTTACATGGCTCCTCTGTTCACTCCCGGGTGCTTATCACATTCTCTGCTGCAGGCGCTTTTTACCAATTCTTTTTAATTTCACTTTGGGAAATACAGCCACTATTACAGCACATAAGGCTGTCTTTCTTATACCCCCACTGACCTCAGGATTAGGGAACCGTGAAGCTGTTCCCAGCTGTGCCTCCTGCGCTCATGCGAATTACTTGGGTACCGTACACCTCTCTCACACGAGCATCACTTCTTATGCTGCGTTTCATAGCTGAAAAGGCTCCAAGTTGTTAATGCCATGCTTTGATTAGCCAAACTCTGTGCTGAAGACAGCTCCCTTTCTGACAGAAGCGTCACTGCTCCTACCCAGAGGCTGACACGCGGTCACCGCCATGCACAGAACTCCTCAAGATACTGACCTGCAGAGCGAGAGCGCCCACACCGCTAACAGAGGGCTCAAATCTGAGCTCTTGGCCTGCCATTAAACGCTGCTCCCTGGGAAAAGTAGCAAGAGGGCAGTAGCTGCCGTGCAGGAAATTCAGCCCCGTGCTTCCTGGCCAAGCAAGCAGTGAAGGAGCATCCTAAATCCCAGGGAAGCAAATCATGACACGCCAATCCTTTGTGTGCTGGCGGATGCGTAACGCGCAGACATGCGAGGGAAAGCTGTCAGCAGGAGGAAGCCTAAGCGTACGTGCAGCACAAAGGCTGTATTTTACCTATCTGGAATCTAAAAATCCATTCCAAAGCACTATCAGACCAAACTTCTGAATGCGACAGATGAGTTCTGGTACACGTTTTCGCCTGACATTTTGCTGCTTCCTGCATGTACACAGAGACCCCTAGCTGCAATTCAGCTTAGGACAAGTACATGCCTAACACCATTTATTACCATTTTAAGTGAATGGTCACGTTTCATTTTCAGCTACCATCACGTTAAGCTGCACAACCGAGTAGTGTCACTGCCCCGTACAGCATACCTGGCAGGTGCTCACGGATTTCCAGTGGCAAAATTGGGCAATCACATTTGCAGCTTCCCACCGAAACTTCTTGATTGAAGGGTAGCTAAAACATACGTTATTCCCTACAGAAGTAACCAGAATTGCAAGATCTACCTCAAAACCCTGCGAAAGCCGATGGGTTTTGATTCTGACGAGACCTTTTATGGGGAGACAAAGCGCTGACTCCCCCTGCTTTCGTGTTACCCCCTGACAAGCAGACCCCCAGGACGGCCGCAAGCACAGCGGGCACCGACCTGAGACCAGGAGTCCTCGTGGAGCTGCCAGACAAGCCCGACCGTGCAGGAGCCCAGCTGCATGCACCAGCTGCCAGCTCAAACACCAGATGTGCCCGGGCACACAGGTCCCGACACGATCTGACCGCCTGCCTCCAGAGGGCTGCCCCCACGCTAGACCCCAAAAGAGCCTGATGTGGCCAGAGCTGGGCCAGGTCTGGTGTGGGGACAGATGGCTCGCCTGCTTCTTGTTCCAGCTCAACTCTGCGTTCACACCTCACAGCGCCGCTAAGATTCCCCCTTTCCTCTGTGCTCTCGGAATAACATCTGATGCTGTCCCTCTTCCCTCGAGGCAAACAGGTTCTGTGACTGATTCAGCAAGGAAGAAATGTATTTGTTTTTACACTTCCAGTTGCATAAACAGATTTGTGCAAACCCCAAGAAATACGTGATCCCACAGAGGTGACACGCGCTTCCTTATTTCCCCAGGTAAAGGACAGAAGATTTAAAATCACCTACAGCTTCGTGGGCTCAGCACATTTGGCAGGAGAGCTGCTTCCATCTGCTGACTCACGTAACAGCGACGAGTTTTGGCGAGGCGATAGGATGTGCTGAACCCTACTGGATCGATGCAGAGGGGGAAAAGGCAAACTTGTCTGAGCACTCCATCCTCTAATGTACACAGAGAGATGCCAAGACAACCTGCGTACCCTCTACAAAGGGAAGTCAAACTAATTGTATGTTACGTTGCCTCTTCCTATCCATCCTGCTTTCTCACGTATCCGCTCAAGCTATTAGGATGCTAGCAAATAACACTTGAGGGAGAGACAAAAGGCTGAGACCCCTTACTCCTTGCTTCCAGGTTTTCTGCCACATCGGTTAAAGTCAATCAACTTGGTAAAATAACTTTTGGAGATCAATCAAATGATCAGCTGAAGTAGCAGCTCCCTGTTTGAATGTAAGTATTGACGAGCAGAGTTCTTAAGCAAAAAAAAATACTGAAAAACACGTATAAAAGGTAAAGGAGATTTGCCTTGAGCGGGCTACTGAACTGAAAGAGATGCAGAAAATAGACAGGGTATGGGAGACCAGGCCCTTTTCCTGCACCCTGAAGGTGATCACAGACATTTTTTGCCCCAACATAAGATTAACACACACAGATCTCAGTATCACAGCGAACTCTGCCACATTTCCCACAGCAAGCAGGGCCTGCAGGGAGGGCAGCAGCCCCGGGACAAGGCGCATACCTGCTGCGTATCCCACGCGACTGCTCGTGCTGCCTCGAGTCACTTCCACTTGGAGAAGCACAGCTCTCTGCCACCCACGTATAAAGACAACTGAGGAGCCAGGAGGAGAACAACACCACCTCGTAAGGCCCAGAAGCCACACTAGATTCTCCCACTCCAGAGAGGGGAAAGAGAAATACTCAGCTCTCCCAAGGCAGCTCTGAGCTAACCCTAAACGAACTAGTGCTGGGAGCTGAAGAGCCGCAGCTGCAGCTTGTGCTCAGGCCGCTGAGCCTCCTCATCCCTGCCCACCGACTCTGGGCAGAAACCCAGATGTGCCAACCCATTCCAACTCACGGCTGTCTTACAGGCATACCAAGAAGGTCTTGCCATATATCGCTACAAAAACCATTCAGAAACGCGTTGTGGTACAATAACAGTACCAAAGAGCTCCGCTTTGGACATTCGTGGCTGGGAAATGCTCTCCTCAAAGCAAACAAATGCCACAGTAAAAGCTGACTCACCTGGTTCACCTGCATCCCACAGCCATTTCTCCGGCCCACAGCTTGCCATGCACCCCCTGGGGCTGATTAACAACCTCACCTACATGGGAACAGCCTGACCCAATCATCTCCAGTAAAGGTTTCTAATTATGTCCCTTAGCAGGCAGCTAACTCCTCCTGCTGCTGGTTGAAAAGAAAGGAATTTTCCTGTATAGGAACACAATCAAAGAAGAAATGCCCCATTAAGGGCAACGGTAAGATGCATTTGCATTTCAAAGGAGGCCAATTTGGCTTCCTAAACTCCATGTTTCATGAGAGAGATTTCTCACTAGCTCTGTTGGTCATCAACAAGAAGTAACTCATCTGACACACCTGTCTATAAAACAGAAGGATGGTGGAAGTGCCTGAGTCACTGCACACAAAGCATTTTCAGATCTGCACACGATAAGTGCTTTGGCACAGAAGTAGATATGCAGGACAGAGTTATTCGTCGTTGCTGCCTGCTAATAAGACAGCTTCCGAGACACCTAGGCAATTTCTGAAAATATTTTCAACCATTTTGATTAATGCCTACTGGGTGGCATTATTGCTTTCCTTGCTAATAATAATAATAAATAAATACATTTTAAAACCATTTGTAATTGAGCTGTGTTAGAACAGCTCTTAAAACAAGGCATTTCTTAGTTTCAGCCCAGCCTCCAAAACAAAAGCTCTCATCAGGTCAGATCAGGTGGGTGGGCACGTTTAGGCTAATGCGTAACTTTGCATGCAACCTTAAAAAATCATGGGCTGATGTGTAAGGACGAGAGGGCTGCGAGACAGCACAGCTTCCCCCACGGCTAACAGAGCGAGACTTGGAGCTCTCGTAAATTCTTTAATGCAGAAGTTAAATATGAAGATCACGTGTGAGCAGAGTGACACGAGGGCTGGGGAAGCAGCTGACAATTGCTAGGAATTCATTGCAGAGCATATGAATTTTGACCTTCCCTTTACAACCAAACAGGTTACGAGCAAAGGCCAAGTAATTGCCATCCTACATTTCCTCCCTCCTTTAGGTTACAACTCTTAATGTTATCTCAATATGCGTTACGAAATCATGCACCTCATTAGGAGTAACGAGGCAGGCCAACACCGAACAGCCACTTTTAAGACCTTGCGGTGTTGCTTGCACAGCCAGGAAGAGCACCAGGACACAGGTACAAACGAGCTCCGAAGTAAGGGCGAAGTCGCTATGGAGATGCAGCTTATTAGCACGTGAGCTGTAGAATATTAAGATGCATGTGAAGAATTAACGAACAAATAAATATGGCAATTCTTAACGCCGCAGTTTTGTGCTGATGCTGGATTCCCTCTTAACTCCCTGGCCTTTTGCTGCCACCTCCCGGGCTGCTGCTCGTCCGCGGCGGGGTCCTGCACAGCCCCGGGGTCCGGCTGGCTTTTTTTTTTTTTATAATTTCATGTGATTGTGCAAATCCTGCTGTATGTACTGCATGATACAGACCATGTTACGTTGCAGTATGTAGTATAAATACCACTCCCACGCGGCAGGGCTCATTAGGGAGCGTAAAGCCTGTTGTGACATCATTTGTCTTCTAGTTTTACTCGCAGGGAGTGTGTGTTTGCGGAGGAGCTGTCCTGTAACAGCTGAGACGACAGCACGAAGCCAGGCCTACCTTGTACTTCCAGACGCCCCAGTCTTGCTCTAAGCAGAGCCCGAGGTATGCACGCTCCCAAGCAGGTCTGCCGGGAGCAGAGATCCTCACGTTCGGATGTTCCAGGGCTGCCTGCTGCCATGAATGAAACTGGAACAGTTTAGGTGCAGGAAAACACGGGGCCTAATCCAGCCGGGAGAGCGGTGCTGAAATCCCTCAGGTAGAAATACACTGACAATGAATCGCTCTCTTAGCCCTCGTCTGGATTATTTAACGAGTGAAGAATGGGCACTACAGGCTATTTTTCACCCAGCCAACGCCTTTTCTCATGCATGCAAATCAGCACACAGGAGATTTTATGCCCATTTTTCACTTCGAAGGGAGCTAGAAGAGTATAAATTCATCTCAGTCCTTCACGCTTCCCCTGTTCACAGCCGGTCATAACTTTCATTTATTGTTTGTGCTATCCTTTAAAACTAATCACACTTTGCTTTTCTATCTTGCCACTCCAGCGTCTTCTGCTATTGCATGAGGAATGACAGCAGTTTTCTAAGAGGCTCACAAGCAGCGCGGTGGAATAACGTCCTCAGGTGCCCTCTGACTGGCTTGCAGCCCTGGCACCCTGCGCCTCTACGTTAACCCCACGGAAGCAAACAGGAGCTCCGACAGTGGCAGGGTAAGGGAAAGGAGACTTGTCTTCAGTTTCTGTTATCTTTAGGTGTATCCTAACCCCAAGAAGCAAAGGATTTTCCTAAACACCAAAAGAGAAGTGTAAAAATCTACCGCCATGGGTTTGGGATTGAAAGGGCTAAAATGAGAGGCAAATTTATTACAAAGAGCAGCAAAACACTGAGAAGCTTCTATTTGACTAATTTTCAACTTTCTAACAGTAAATTTTTATTTTATTACAAGAAAATTGCTCCAAACCACTTTTTTTTCAGACCATCCTTACATATTTCAGATCAGACCAACATCAGAGCTGCAGCGCTCCCCTCACGCCCCTTTCAGCATCCACCCTCCTCTCCGGGCGAGATTCCTGCCAAACTGCAACTCCCACGGCTTGCCTGAGAAAAACCTCATGGATACGGCGGCTGTGGGGGGAAGAGAGATCTGCCATCTGCTTCTGGGAACAGCAGATGAGGTGGATGTGCAGAGGCTGACAACAGACCACGGTCCTGGTCAGTCTGTCCCTGCTCTCTCACCGCTTGCCTGATGCTCTCCAGGCATCTCACAGCCACGGCCAACATCCTCACCTAACGCATCTTTGATGTCACAGAGCCTTGCTGCCTCTTTTTTTCGTAGGCTGACTGGGCTCCTAGTGGCAATTTTGCTAAGGTAAGGCACAGATCAGGGCTGAAATGAAGCATTTTGCAACGTTCAGGACAACAACAAGGAAAAAAAGAGAAGAGACAAAGGAAGAGTTCCAACTTTTTAAATTCATTGTATAGAAGAGCAGAAGGGATTAAAATGAGAGGTTCTCTCCCGTGCATGTCGTTGGTGAAAGAGGGATTCAGAACCAAGTAAATGCTCTCTAGAAAGATTTGAAAAGGCATTTTCTGTCAAAAGAAGCATTTGATGTGTTCCATCTTTTGCTGTTAGGGCACACATAAAGGAAGGGCTTGGATAAAACAGTGTCAGAATTGCAGTGCTGGAACAAAGGAAGGGCTCTCTGTAAAGAAAAATAAACAGCACCTGCACTGTTGGAGAAGTCTCCATTGCTTCCTGGTGCTGTGCTGGGGCACGACGGGCCAACCAGCCTGGAAGGTGGCATTATCTCCTTACACGAGGCACCGGGACTGACCCCCGTTAGGTGACCCGGCTGAGGTTTCCACTCACCGTGGGACCTGCCACCTTGGTGTGAGTTCAGGTGGCTTTGTACCCAAGAAACAAAAAGGCGATAGTAGTCCCCTTGTAGTAACGTCTGCGTTAATTGTTGGCACTTCATCAGACACACCTTCAAAATGAGTCCAAACAAGCTCACGGAGAATCACCAGACTCCCACGGCGAGGCCGGCTGGTCACGCTCGCTACGCAGAGTATGGCTCATTTTAGGGCTGCACTTCCCGAGCTGCCACGCAGGTTTTGCGCCCCTCTTATTGCTGTGAATCTTCTTCACATCCCAAAAAGTCAATATGGAAGTGCTGGAACACAAGTACTGGAGAGCTGAGAAGAGCAAAGAGACATGTTTAAGAGTACACGAGCTCCCGCAGGTTAGCGTTCTGTCAGTTCTGTTTGAGATACTCAGAGAAGCCAAATGCAAAGTCTGAATCAGTTTCACGATGATTTCCCTGCCAGAAGAGGTGGAATTCACTGTGAATGCATTACCCAAAAAAAAGCACAATTGTTTCAGATGCCAGATTTTTCAAACAACAGGTAGCTCCTGAAGCCTCATCTGAAAGGAGTAACTCGAGCTGAGCCAGGTCATGCCCAGAGGATCCCAGGATTTTGCCATAAGGAACAGCATGCGTCAGTCATTTTATTTCCTGCAAATCCACGTGCTAGCAAGCTTTGTTGTGGGCCTTGGACAGCTTCACAGCTCTTTGACAGGGCTTGCAAAAAGAGGCACCTGGTTTTACAACCTGCCCCAGGGGCTACCTATTGTGTGCTCTTACATTACAGCTTCTTCACAAAAGTCTCAGTCCACCAAAGTTGCCTTCAAGTTTTGCCAGGGATGTCCCAAAGGCAAAAAGCTCCCCTTTTTTGAAACACTTCTGGACAGGGACTCATCCCCTCTGCTGGGTGAACAGCCTCAGTCGGGAGTGAACTGGCTGGGGAGCCTCAGGAAGGAGGGAACCTTGCAACTGCATACAATAAAAGGGTTAAGGCTGGGAACCTCAGCCTGATTTGGAACAGAACACATTCGTCTTTAACCCAAAACCACCGGTGTGGTGTCACCTAGCGTGTCCACACAAGGTTTTTCTGCCATAGAGTGATTTAATAGAACTCAGAGCCTGTCCATTAGGTAGGAAACCTGGGCCAGCTAACTGCTCCCTGGAATATTGGCTCTCCTTGCATTTCATTTAGCTAGAAGAAAGCTAGATAGGATGAAAAAAAGGTTTTAGAATAACTGAAGAAATCCTAAAATCATCATTGAGTGGCTGTATGGTGTCTCACGTTATTTTAAATCGGGATTGACTGGGGTTGATCCTGCTAAAAACTAAACATTCTACGTATAACTTTAATTAAGCCTAGCCCAGTACACGAGTGAGCAGGAGCCGCAGCTCTAATCCGTGTTCCTTCAAGCCAGATGACAACTGGCTTCTCCTAAAGCTTCTCCTACAACTCTCTAATGTTGGATGGAGTCTCCAGAGTGATGTGATTTCAAAACCAGCAAAGCATTCTTGGGAGCGGAATCTCTTTAGGCACTGATGTGACTTCATAACATTTATATTGAAATCCTGTGATGAGAGAGAAGAGTTAAATTGGCACCTCGTTGGGAAAGGCACCCATCAATTCCCCCGTGATTGCTCTCGCAGCTGAACTAAACAGGGAAAGAAAATTAATTGGCAAGGGGCACAAGGTGACAGCAAGATGATGACTAATGTGACAGACAGCAGTTACAGCAGCCCCAGCACTCAGAAAGACTCCAGGTTTCCAGGTAATATAGTGAAAAAAACACTTTAGAAAGCACAGAGGTACTGAGCACTGGAATAAGGACGTGTGTACTGATAATATGCCTCTACAATACCTGTCTCCATTCAGAAATTGTCCATTTCTACTAGTCACAAGTAAATCAGTGCACCAGATTCTTTTGTGATCCTGGGACATCACATTTGTCACGTTTTCCTATCACAGGGGCAAGTGATTGCTGCTTCTGGCAGGAAACCCCCGCATGATTCGTGGTCTCTTCCTCTTCTCTGTTTTAGAACAAACTACAAATGGTTAAAAGGAACCGGCTTTTCTTTGAACTGGAAGAGAACAGAGTGCTTCATAGATCCAGAAGCAACAGAGGGGCATTTAAAGAAATGACAGACTTTGATGTGAGAGCACTTCCTGACTAGTGCCGCAGACAGAATAATACACATTATCATCAAACACATAGGTATGCTGATAAGTACGTGTGGCTGAGCTTGCAGTCACTACATCTCTTGTGTACTCATGCAGGCATACCCTAGTGCTGTTCCACAGATAAATTTTCAGTGGAGGAAACACAGACTGATGACGTATGCTTGGCAGAAAAGAAGCCAGATCAAAGACGGGTGTCAAAGCAGCGATCTTTTCATGACTGGAGGGAGGAAACGTCAGGATGGCCTGACCGGTGCATGATTTTTAGTCCTGCTCCAAACCTAGGCGGACAATAAGTCCTCCTGGAGTACCTTGCTCCAAAACAAACCCAACAGCCCAAAGCATTCGAACTAGTGTTTCACAAAGCACGTCAACACGGCAGCATTGCAGACAACGGAGGCCCACAGAGGTCCTGGCTGTGCCTGGACTAGGATGGAAGAGCCTGATATTCCCTGTTCTCATTTCCTTGTTAGAGAGCTGGCAAGTGATGTCATCTAGATTTGCAGGGATTTCTTGCATGCCTCCCATCTGATCAAAATGAATAACGCCCAAGAAATTTCGCAGACAAGTTTGCAGGCAGAGAGACCATTTAATTGGGAAAACAACAAACAAGCCCGGATACTTTTAAGCCACCCATGTTTGCTGCAGTGTGGCACCGGCAGCCTCAGTCATGCTAAGACCAAGGCTTAAAAACCAACTAAAACCAAATTTCCATTGGTTCTCCATTGGTTTAACGCTACAGTCATTATACAAGGCCACCTCCTGTCTGCCTATACTGGTTTCAACGTTTTAAATGAATAAGATGTCCAAAAGTGCCAGCTACTGCATAGGAAATTAGACAGGGGGTGTGTCACAGCTGCTTCTCTCATTGTTTAATGCACCCAAGATTTGAGTTTGATTCTGGTGCACTGAAATACAGACGTAATAGGTATCAGCTTTTTTTAGTATATTCAAAATTCAAAATATTCAAAATATTTTAAATTATACAAAGAGAAAGTGAACGGAAAGCAAATGGGCATCTTTTTCTACTCAGAAAGAAAAGTTTACTGCAACACTATTAGAAGGAAGAGTACCCAAGGGAGTTCATTTCCTCCTTCCTCCCACTCTTCGTAAGTGGTTCCTAAAATAGATTGTCCTTCCTATAAGCAATCTGGAGCTTTCATGGAAGATTCTTTAACAGAAGGTAACGCCTTCATTCATGCATTACTGGGAGATTGTAAACCCAGGACACCTTTGCTCCGTGCCTCAAATATTAGCGTGCCACTTCAGAAACAGCAAAACTCAGAGCAAACAGTTCAGTCACCCCAAACCCAAGGGCTGTGGCCCACAACATCTAGGATTTCGTACTCCTGGCAACCGAATTGTTAGTCTTTGCTGTTACAGAACAGAAAGCTTCCAAATACAACAACATTTCAGAACTCGTTTTAAAACAATGTAATTCCATCAGCATGTCCAGCCTCTGAGCTTGGCTGGCCATGGCAAAAAGAGGGGACTGAAGGAATCTCAGCGCTGCAAGAAATCCCCAGCTCCGGAGCCCATCCGCCTTGTTTGATATTCCACATACTGCACTAAGGAGCTGAAGACACGTCGTAAGCTTATATCCTTGCTAAAGTAAGAGGTTCGCTTCAACAAAGAGCACGCCGCGTTCTCTTGCATGATAAGTAGCATCTTTCTTTTTAATCTTCTTTAATTAATATCTGTCAGCTAATTTTTAATTTGCCTGTATAATATGACCAATGGGCAGATGATTCATGAACTGATACGGCGTTTCAAAAACTCTTTCATCAGTAGTCTGCATTCTTAATTATTTTGAAACTTCTGTGTTTGTCAAAACCCACAGTGCATTATCCTAATTTGTATTGTGCCTGGAGGTTTCCGTGAAGAAAGAGCCCAGAGAAAGTTAATGAAGTTTTGATGGAGCCTGAGAAGTTGTTGCGAATACATCCTTCTCTTTCGCTTGCTTTGTTCTCTTGTGTCTCACAAACACACCTGTCTAAAGAAGCGTGGATTTGGCATCGTGCCGATGGAGTGAACTTCTGTGGATAACCCTAAGTGGTTGGAAATGTAATTGGACAGAATCTATATATAGCTTTTATACACCCGAAATAAGGCAAGATTTGAGCTTACTAAAGAGGGATTTTACTTGCTGAAATACAGAGAAGCTTGCTCAAGAACGAGGAGCACAACATCCCTTTTTGCAAGCACTAATTTATGAACTGCCTAGGGGTGGGTGCAAGGCAAATACTCAGGGCTCCCCGGCCCTACGCAGCTCAGCGCTGAGCTTGTGCAACAGGGCTAAGTGCGAGGCAGACAGAACATGACTTTCATTTGATGCTAGTCCCAGCTCTCATTTCTGCACACACAATTTACATTAAACAAGTATTCGATAAAAAATAAATAAGCCTCAGAGCAGAGACCAGGCACAGGAGCCTCCCGTTCCAGCCCAGCACCTTGAACAGCAGACGGCACAATGATTTTCATCTCTGTTTGATCTCCTCTTGGCCCCAGGAACACTGCACAATGACCCACTTTTAGACTGGGCATGAGAGATTTCTCCCTCTGTTTACATCCTCATGCTGGGAGGCTCTTTGGTGAAAAAGCAAAGGGAACTCGCAGCCGCTCAGGTCACCGGCAGCTAGTCCTCAGGAGCTGTGACATCCACAGGGCTTGAGATCCCAGGGCTGAGAGGCCTGCTCAGATCCCTATGTCGCCCCTGACCTGAAAATCCAAATTATACAACCTAGTTCTGATAAGGAATGAACTGACAAAGCACAGCTGAGAAGCACTCCCAGGACAATGGTTCTGTTTTCAGGTGCATCCGCATTCTCTTAAACTGGAGCGATCACAAGCTGCTTCAATCCATTTTAATCCGTCTTTTGTCCCCGACATACAAACGTTGAGAAACCAAGGAAACGAGCTAGCAAGGTTGTCCAGACAGAGTAACTCAAGTGTGTACATGACCAAAAAAAAGAGTCTCAAGAGAAAGGAAAACTTGGCTAAACAGACATCCCAATGTCAAACGTGTCTAAGTAGAGAGTCTGTAAAGCGGTGGGAAGGGCATTCATTTGCAAAGAGCATTCTTCATAAGTGGAAGGTACAGAAATACACCCAGAAGGGTTCAGATGGACCTTACAAAGAAAATTGAGGCAACTCTTATGTCCTAGGTAGAGAAAGGCTAAAGAGCATTTTGCAAGGCTTTAGTACCGTTAGTGGAGAAATAAGCAAAGCTAGGAGAGGGAGGTAAATTAAAACTGTGATGAAATGCCCCATGGTTTTATCAAGCTATGTGGTGGCAGTCTGTAGCATCCCTGTTCAGTAAGAGCATTGTTTCCTTATACAGGTTCAGCAATTGGAACTAATCTCTATAGACTTAAACCAGGCATTTCCTTCAGTGCCTCTAGGCAGATTATCAAAGGGGAAAACATGGAGATTAAGAGAATAACTATTAAGTAGGTAAGAAGTGGAGATTGTAATTGTTTACACCGCTGGGAGAAAAAGGAGCAGCCTCCCGATATCAGTGCTGTGCTCAGCTCTGCTTAGATGTTAATAAAAATCTTGGTCCAAGAAAAAGGTGATCCAAAAAGGTGTGTGGTCCTAAAGCTTCAGGTAACACAATAGGAAGGCAGTGCTAATGACTCGGAACACATCTTCATGCTTGCTAAAAGAATTGCACAGCCTCATGAGTCTGAGATGGGCAGAAATTGAACACTGCAGTTCCCCAGCCTGCTGCATCCACCCTGCCGGGCATCCAGCCGGGGACAGCGGGAGAAGGAGGCACCGAGAGTCCAGGCATGGGGAACAGCAGTGCCCGGGACATTCCTTGGCTCCAGGTCACGGACCTCTTGCCTCAGTGGCACCAAGCGGAGCTGGCTAGAGGCCCGAAATGAGGCCTGAAGCGCACACCTGCGTTTAACTAACTAGTCACTAGATGTCGCTGAAAAATGTCTCAAAAGGCAGAGAGGGAAAAAACATCTGTCTGTAAGCACGGCCAGCGCCTTTACCAGCTCCCGAGTACCAGCGTGCACCCTGTGTTGAGCCCATCCCGAAGCCGTATTTTGAAAGGGAGAACCAGTGCCGGGGGCTGAGCAGCACTGACAGGTTTCGGTGCTGATGCAGATCTCGGGCTTGGCAGAAGTTCTGCAACCTCAATACGGCCAGTGGGACCCAACGCGGGCCGGCCCAGGCGGTTTGTGAGCGATGTACGAAAGGCTGGAGTTTACACGGGCTGGACGAAGCGTTCCTTTTCGCTCTACACTGACAGCATTTCCTTCTCGGCCCTTCCGCCAAGGCCACCTCCTTCTAAGCACAAAAAAGCCGCTGTTGAAACAGGATGGTTTAAAAAACCAAGTCGGTGCCCCAGCACGGACGCTCGGCCGCTGGTGCAAGGCATGTGCCACGTGGCCGTCGGGGGATGTACAGCAATTCGACTTTCTTCCTCCCTGACAGCATGCAGGATAACCCCTCTGTGCAAAAAAAAGCAAAGTGTTATTGCCACCATGTTTACGGCTCTATCCACTGCTTTTTGCTCTGCATCATCAGACGGAAATTTTAGTTTCTATCTCGATTCTGAGTGTGACTCCCACGCTACTCCCTTTCTAATAACAAGGATTATTTTTTTTTTTGTGGAAGTGATCCAGTGGGAGAAGGCAATAATGTCTGGTGGTTTGCTGGTTTGTTGCTGTTTGTTTGCTTGTTTTCACTCTAAAAGAGCAAAAAGGAAGTTTGTTTTTTATTATTTTTTTTTTATGGTTGATATTTTTTTTTCCTGATAAAAAGAAAAAATGATCGGACCTTGTCTCCTTTACTTTAGATGAAACAGTCATCGATGGCTTGCTGGCATAAATGCATACGAGACAGAAATTCAGTCCTCCATGACTCTGCCCCCACAGAGCATTTGACCACTGTCTGTGTAACACCAGAGCCACTTTTCTTTTTTCTTTTTCTTTTTTTTTTTTTCTTTTTGCTCCTAATGAATTTATAATATCCAACGCCTTGCTGTACATCGCTCTCCCCTTTCTGTAGAGGCCATGAATTAAATTACTGCTTGTTCTTCCTCACAAACCTGTTCTTCCTCTGCTCCCACCTACAGAGGCAGAGGCTCGGATCCTTCTGAAAACCCATCCGTTTCTCCCTCCCATCTCATGCACCCCATCCACTAAGTTAACAGCTGCTGGTTTCTCTGCCAGGCTTTCCTCCCTGTCGAGGGCTCTCATCCAGATGCTGACGTTCCCAGAAATACTCCACTCACCACTGGCAGGGCAGGCCCAACACCTGGATACACCGAGGCTCCTTTCACAGCAGCAAGGTTTCTTCCAGACTTATATCGACGGAGAAGAGAGGAACTAGGGATTCCTTCTGTGGATCTAGCTGTCTATATCACTAAATCAACCTAATTTTGACTAGTTAATTTTGATTTAGCTGCTCATTCGTAGCAGTTGTAATGAATGAAAGACTTTGTGATTCCTGCTCCGTGACTGTATTTTTGACAAGTCTCATGATGTTATGAAACCCAGTTTATTTCTGTGGTCGTCATTCTCTGTATAAATTCAAATGGAACTTGTAATGACTTGAACTTTAAGTACTCTTATGCAATTTTAATTTTTAATGTACATCTTAGTATCATTTTCCCCTGCTCTTTCCTAACTCACTTAAAAATACCATTAAAAATCACATGAGCTTGCAGTGGCTTTATCAAGCAGAACAGTGGGAAAGGTGGCATTATGTCTCTCAGAAATGAATTAGATTTGGACTGGAGGAGCATTTTACCTTCAGGGAAATTGAATTCCAACATATGAACAGAAACTGTGAGAAGTCTGCCGGCGTAAGGGCCTCAGAACTGATCCCAGCACCTGACAAAAATAAGTGACAACTCACAAAGTGTTCCTTAGTTCCTATTATATATGCAAAAAAATGTTTAAAAACTACATTATAGAAGACTTCACAAAAAAAAAATGAATTGCAAACCTTTTGACTGAGTTTAGCAGGTTGTGCCTTTGCATTTCATAGGCATCAAGTCTCCAAAATACACATAAAATTGACAGGAAGTATATTTGTCTCCACTACATAGATAGGGAGATCAGACATAAGACTGGAGCGCCTAATTTAAGCACCGTGGCTGGTGGCTTAGTTTTGGTGTCAGGACACACCACAGATTGTACAGGAGGTCTGACTGACAGCTGAGGAAAACTGGCAGCCTAAAACACTTGTTCTTCTGAACTGGATGTCACAACACCCAAGCAGACACAGTTCCACTCTTCAGCGCTGTCCCTCCACAGAAGCTTGTGAGCAGTTCCCTTTAGGACCAGAGCCCTACCTTTTTGCGAGCAACATTCATCAAATCTTCAGGGCTAGCACAGCAAGCTAAATCCTGTTTACATATTTTCAGTAGAATCACCGATGATGCTTGAGTTAGGGAAAAAAAAGTGTGACAGTTTTCAATCCCAAGGTGAGTAGGCCGTGCTCATTGTCAAGGGGAAAGTAAAGAAGCACATAACCGTCTACAATAGAAACCTTCAGATTTTAAGACAGAGGGATCATAAAGGGACAACTTCACGAGGTCACTGATCAGCATTTGGTCCCCTGGTACTAAATCCATTCGATTGTTTAAAGGTAAGCATGTTGAGCTTAAGACACTGGGAAAAAAATCAGAAGCATTTAATTAAGTGATCAAATATCTACAGAAAGAAATCTACGGCTAGTTTGGAGGACGCAATTGATTTACTAATGGGAGGTTTTAAGACCTAAGCAGCAGAGCTGTATTTCCTCCCAACGCAGAAACCAGAGCGGGTTGAAAAAGAAAGGTTCTGTTACACACAGACTTTCAGGATGAGTTTGTTTTCTGAAACGCGATTGCAGTCCACTGGGACTAAAATCAAGAGTTTTCAAGGATGGATATTTGGCAGTAACTTTAAGAAATAATACAAAACACATTTCAGATATGAAATATGCTATCTGCTGCCAGTAGCACTGGGTTACTGGCTACTTAGAACTGGGCTCTCAAGCTTCCCGATGCAAATCCTGAGATGTCTGGAAAAACTGTCTGCTCGGATTCGCAGGGTTGCCAAGCCTGAAGTCGTTTAGCTGGCAGGTTTGCCTGAGAGCTACCGATCTTGGAAAATGTAGGGCTCACTGTCATTGTGCCAGCAAACTTCACTGTGATTTGGTGGAATGGAAACTCTTGCCATATATTAAGCAGAAGAAGAGGTAAACAAGAATCTGTAAGGAAGGGTTACACGTGGTGTCAAAACATGAAAACGAATACTTGTTCTCTCAGGGTAACCCGAGGGCAGAAGGGAGGGACCACTCATGGTTCCCGTCTGAATATAAACCATTGGAAAGAGGCAGACAGAAGAGAAGAGGGGAAAAGAAGGAAGAAAGAAAAGAGAATTTTAATTTCTTCCTTCATTGGTCTAAAGACCAAGCTTTTCAAATCGTTTACCATACCGTTTAAAACAGACCGGAGTTGTTACGAGCAGCAGAGCACATCCCCGTGGGTTCAGCCCCGCTCCGATGGAAGGTGATGGATGTCACAGCAGTGAACACGCAGTGTGTCTGCGCAGACACGTGCACACGGTGAAGGATTAGGGCTGGCTATGTACACCAAAATGCAGGGATTTAAAATAGACGGAGGGCTTTGTATTTTTAATCTGACCAGGGCCTGAGCTTGCTGTTTGCAACATGCAGAGCTTTTACGGAAACTTACCTGCAATTAAAGCTGTAGTTGAAAGGCTTAGAAATATCTGGAGAATATTAATAAATTAAACCAAAAAAAAAGAAAAAGAAAAAACCCCACAATTGTCTAAAATAGATGGGAGTCTAACATTAAAAATAAGTTTTGATCTGTTAGAAAGTGAAAAACAAAGACTATCTTCTCTTTTTCATATTTTTAGCTTTCCAGCCAGGATTACAAATGGAAATATTTATTTGTGCCTTGCATTCTTATTTTTAATTAACAATGACTATTATGATCTACCTCAGTCTATAGCTTTCAGGATGTGCATGGCTTCCACAAGAACTTAGTAAAGCCACAGTGAAGCACTCAAATTCAGGTCTCTGTGTAGCAGCCTCGTACTACAGCTGCAGTCTGGCGCTTCACAATTACAAGTGGAGCAGACTCTTCCTTCTAGACACCATTCCAGGAGCTGATCCTCCCTGCCTTGCCGCATCACAGGAAACTGCACGTCCTGACTGTCTCCAAGAGAAGCTGCTACACAGCCCTGACTAAGATGCTACAACAATTGTTGTTAACGTGTCAGTGATAAATATACAGCCTTATGCCAATGTTTGCTTTTATAAAAGATAATAATAATACGCAGCTGCCATCCCAGCTACGAATATGGAAAGGGCTGGAAATAGCTCCTGAGTCATGATGAGCTTGTTTGTCATGATAGGGGCCTGCGTATCACTTAATTTCCTTGATTCATGTCTCCCACAACACACACGGGTACATGCATACGTACTCTTACCCTGCTCTTCTTACTATTAACAACTTTCTTCTGAAGGTATTACACTTGGCTGACTTACAACATGAATTCACAGGTCAGAGTGACATACGTAAGAGCTAAGGATAGATCAGTGTTAGCCAGAAGGATCTAGCTTTGAATATTGTGAGGGAGATTAGATAATTTCAGAGTCCAGGCATCCTTACAGAAGTTGGCAAGGCAAGCTTACCTTTAAGTAAGTCCACCCGTGACAAGAACAATTCACAATACTGACCATTCCCTGCTTCCCAGACACAAACACTTGTACAGCGTGGGGCAACTAAGCTGGGAGTGAGGTGGGAAGGAACTACATTTTCCTTAGAAGTCTACAGTAAAGCCAATACACAAAAATGCAATGATTAGAAACTGACAGCAGAATCATATCCCGCATTAATTCCCCAAGCAGAATTTTGGTTCTGAAAAAGGGAGAAGTAGGCCAATATCATGTCATCCCTTTAGAGACATCTTGTGCTGGGTAAATACTTGATATTATTCAGAGACCAAAGTGGTGGGGGCAACCTGGAACTCCAAGGTATGCAGCCAGGGATGACTTACCTCAACTTATTATGAAGACGTAGCAATATGGGTACACCGTTCTCTGACAACTTGAGCCACAGATGTCTTGTGCTTGGATGTATGTATTGATTTTAGTGACACAGGTGTTCCCCAAGGACTCCTGACAGGTGATTTAACACCAGGAAACGTTGTGAAGGCATGCTGCTCCTCTCTGAATCAATTCTTAGAGTCTTGATAAGCTGATACGTGCATTTTGTTGCTTTTTGTGTTTTGTTACTAGTGCTTTCTCATAATTGGTTCTCAAAGCTTACTTTTTTCAGACTGCTCCTTTGATATCCTGTAATGCCACAGACTGTCTTTGAAGAGCGAGCAATAATTGAGAGCTTAAAAAGGCTGGTAAAAGTTATAAAGTCATAAAACTCTATTTGATTCCTCCTTCAGTCTGTTTTCTGGAAGTGCGCTGAATTTTAATGGTGAAGAGATCTTGTGGGTTTTGAATGAAAGATTCTTTTTCCTCTCAAGCCATGGTTTCTACTGCACCATCCTCATTGATATTTCATTGCCTTCAGGATGGCAGGATGTCTGTAGAATTTTTTTCCAAGTCTCTTATCAACAGTGTTTTGTGACATTTGGCCTAAAAACCATGTACCTACTCCCTCGGGTTTCCTTTTCAAATGCATTGTGTAAATCAGTTCCACATGGAGCTACAGTCCTTGTGATACAAAAGGTACACCAGGACACATTTTTTGCAAATAGGCATTGTATTCTTTTTCATTTCACTTCTTGTTCCCGGCAGTTGCATATAGGAGCTTCCCATAAACTGAGTACATTTCTCTTCTTCTTGTCCCAAGGCGTGACTGAGCCATGAATAATTGATGCTTCTGTGAAGAAAAATGGGGAGAAGAAAATGAAAAAAAACTTCCTTAATCGTGGTGCACTGTTTCGAGTTCCACCAGCCCATTAACTCAAAATAAACCACTATGCATGCTGTCCGCTCCCTGTCTGCACAGTGACATTTACCAGGAGAGAGGCAGACAAGAAATAGTCAGTGACGAGATTTTTACAGACCAGAATAGTGACTCTGTCATCTTGCTCTTTCCCACCCTGTCCCCATTGCCCCCTTTTCCAACCTCTGTGTCCTTTTCGAGACACAGCTAAAATGACTCTCAGAAGTGCCCGTGTGTTCAAAACCAAAATACAGGTATTAGATTTCGCTTGACATTAGAAGAGGGAGATAAAGGGGAAGAGAGAAAAGGAAAAGAAGTGGAAGAGGAAAAAAAA
>CM021771.1:32222782-32481542 GCA_011076525.1 Nettapus auritus
AAAAAGAAAAAGAAAAAGAAAAAGAAAAAGAAAAAGAAAAAGAAAAAGAAAAAGAAAAAGAAAAAGAAAAAGAAAAAGAAAAAGAAAAGCAGTTTAAGCATTTTCTAGTTCCAGGACATGTGGCAGAAAAAACATTACTGTTACTAAGCTCATTTCTGTAGTCAACAGATGGTCTTGGAAATTGTTTTGCTGTTTTTTGTTTGTTACAGAAGAAAAAAAAAAAAAACTGGAAGTAGTTTCAAAAGATTGTATCCAAAAGGCATTGTGCCAATCTTACTTAAAGCAGCATTTCTGCCATAGCTGAAAACAACTTTTACAGTTGTGAGTAGGTGTAAATATTACAGGGCATTTGTAAGTACACATGAGCTCTGCCTCCGAATGAGAAGCAACAAGAAAACGTCTGATGGTAGCACCCCAGTATGCTTCACGCTCCCAGTCAGTGACAGCAGCCCGCGTGTGCTGAGGCCAGAGATGCTTTGATAAATCAAAAAGTTTGCAGCATCGTAGGAGCCACCAGCACAGCAAAATAAACTTCTTGGAGGCATGTGGGTATGCCTCTTCCTGAAAGAAAAAAAATAAAAGAAAAAAAAAGTGAAAAGCAGAAAATAACTTGCCTGGAAGAGCTGATTAACAACTGCTAGCTACGTATCATACAAATGGAAGCAAGAGCTCTTTAAATGGAAACTTAGAGAGTTACCACAGCATTTGAGTAATTAATGCCATGCCCTTTTATCAACTACTGTTACGGTTTGGGCTGGAACAGAGTTAATTTTCTTCACAGAGGCTCACGCAATGCTGTGTTTTGAATTTTTGATGAAAGTAGCGGTGATAACACGGCGATGTTTCAGCTGCTGCAGAGCAGGGCTCACCCCGAGCCAAGGCCTGCTCAGCTCCTCGTGCTGCCCTGCCAGCCAGGGGCTGGGGGGGGACACGGCCAGGACAGCTGGGCCAGGCTGCCCAAAGGGACGTCCCAAACCATAGGGAGTCATGGTGAACAATAACACTGGGGTAACGAAGGAGGAATGGAAGGATGTTTGGAGTGAGGGCGTTTGTCTTCCCAAGAAACCATTCCATGTAATGAGTTCCTGGGGGTGGCTGAACGTGGCAGCTGACGGGACGCGGTGAACGGGCTCCTTGCTTTGCTTGCACATCCAGACCTACCTGGGAATGCTGATTCTTTCGCAGTAGCTCCTTGCAATTATCACGACGAAGACTGGGAAAAGCTAGGTACAAATGGCACTAAAACCAAATAACCACAGAGTACCTCATCCATGCTTTCTCCATCTGCTGCCTCCATTTATGGATAATAACGCCATTTGCAGACAACGGCAGCAAAACTTTTCTCCAGGGATTTATTTATATCCCTGTATTTCCTGGATTATGCATTTCCTGGATTATGGTTTGTACTTTCTAGTGTAATAAGTGCCCCAGAGAAACACTAAGTGCAGCAATTAGGAGGAGAGTTCATTTTCCTGCCCAAGTAATCCCTGCCTCCTAAGCCATCAATCGAAGGAACGCCTTAATACCGCACTGCTCTGGGAGCTGAATTCATGCTCCTCCAGCCACCACTGCTAACAGAGGATAGCAGAACTGCAGGCTTGTTTACTCAAATGAAAACATTTAAGTAACTCACCTGATCCATGCCCACGGGCTGGTGGAAGGGAGGACATTGCTTCTGTGCTTTAGTAGCTTTGATAATTTCAAATGACGCCCCGGGGTTATTGAAGTGTACTAACAGAAAGAGATGGTGAGTTGAAAGATGAGGTTATTGACGTGCCTTCCCTGTGAAAAACTCGAGGCAAAACTGAAACGGTAGTCTGCTTCTTTGTAATTCTTCCTGTATTATTTAGCATAGACAGAATGTACGCTCGGTGATGCCCTGTGCTTCTCATGTAGATTATCCATCTTCCGCTGCCATGTGTCCTAAATTACAAGTCCCCACTGCCTAGGCTGAATAATAAAATACTTACAACAGCAGCTGAAGGGGAATAAAAGCAAGCAACAAACAAGAGAGCTTTTATCTCCTTTCATTCTTATTTTTCCCTGTCCTTTTAGCATCCAGCAGGCCACAAAATGAATGACAAGGATTAAATTATTTGGCTGCCAGATTATCTCAGTGGCAGTTCTTAGCCGAATATCCATGCGAGTCATTGAGAGGTCGTGATATGAGCGAGTGAATCAGCCTCTGCAGGGTCACTGCACATCTCCCCGCGTTACCTGCTCTCTGATAGAAGAAAGATTCAAAAAGAAAGATGACCCATCTAAATGAAGTCTAAATATTGAATGAAATCAAAGCCCATAGATGGGGATTTTGGTTCTCTAACAAATCCGGGCTAAAGGAACAGGAGTTTTGCAGATGGCCTACATAAAAACTCCCCAAATGCCTGCACCTGCCCATTGTTTAAGGTACATTTACTTTCTGTAAAACAAAGACGTATCTCACCAACGGGAAATGTGAAATCCTAATGTGCGGAAATTAAAATTCCAAAGGTACCACATTGTCCTCAGAAACCAATGAATTAAAATTGCTCGTTGTTCTGGTGAGATCCCATTGTTTCTTTGTTGCATTTATTTCCTCATTAGGTTAAAAGGCGGTCGGGAAGGAGAATGTGTTTTACCTGCACGGTGCTTTGCACAATGAAATATTTATCTCCAAATGGAGATTCCAGGCTTTATTACCACATGAATAATACATGTGACTTGAGTTATGACCTCCCAAAGACCTGTTTACGAGTCAGTCTTTGTCTGTTCACCTTTGTGTGTGCTTCATGACTGTGGCCCCTGATAATATTTTCCTCTTTTATGGTAAAGCCTTTATTTTTAATAACCTCACCTTGTCTACATACCTGTTAACCATTCTATCACCCCTTGCAAAAGTACACCACTTACTTAGACTATATGACTTCTTTTAAAACAAACAACCAAACAAAAACCTTCTCTGTTGACTCAGGAAAAGCAGCCAGTAGCAGCTTAACCTAATAAGCAAGTTACCCGGCGGTTGACTCATTGACATCCACGTGTCTGACTTAATAAACAGCAGAACAATTTGCTTTCATAGGCAATTGCCTGGTGGGGAAAGCCAGCAGATGAGAAATTGCAGATTGCCATGACGAGGACATGCAAAGACACCACCTCCTATGTTCCTCAGACACAAAGTCTATCTTTTACAAGCATCTGAATAGAAGAGGAAGAGGTTCTATTAAAGATCTGCCTTGCTAAATTTATGGAGAGGAGAAAGAACTGAGATGACAAACCCCATTTGCTTGCCTAGTCACTCCTAAGTTTTCCCCGATTCCTCCGTACAACTGAAGAGCCGATCATTTCCAAAGATATTCGAAGTGCTGCTTGCCTATGACCCAGGCGCGCTGCCCCTTCCGCGACGCTCGCTCTCATGCTGAAGATGCGTGGCATCGACTGCCCTCTTAAAGGCATTCAGCAAAAATAACTGAACTCCACACACAGACGCAATGCAGGGAGTCAAGAGCATTTGTGTTTAGTCACCTTGGAGTTTTAAGTATTTTTGGGTTAATGCCTCTGTGTGTATGGCGCTTTGAGGAAATTAGTAAGCAGTGGTGCTACAGGGAAGAGCCTCGTGCATAAAAAGAAGGAAGAAAAACGTTCTTCAGGCACGGTGAGCTTGTCTTGTGCTTTCTAAGACGGACTGCACCTTCCAAGGAAAACTGTGATTGAAACACTTCATGGAAAAGCTGCAGGTACCTTCTGGGTAACACGAACCTCGCACCTCCCCGTGTGTCTCAGACGCTTTTATTTAAGCCTGTTGATTAGGCTAAAAGTTTCCAAATGCCAACTACTGAAGGTAAGGCTCATTTCCCAGCAGTGAAAAACTGAACGCTGAGTTACAACAATTACAATTGCCACTTCTAGGGCTGGTGAGTGATGAGTGCTTTCATTCCAGATAAATGTTGACAGCGTGACAGCGCTCGGTGAGACAGCACAAATACCTTCCCTGCAGCTGATACGGGGTGCCTACCTGCTCCTGGCAGCTGGAAGAAGACAAGATATAGAATGGTCTTCCCAAATTAACCAATTCCGTCCCTGCTATCAGGCAGCGATGGCACACAGTCCCCTTCACGAACCGATTGAAGGATATCCCCCAGACTGGCTGGGAAGAGCTCAGACATATGGCTGCTATTAGCGCAGCCTTCTCAGCTGCTGTCGTTGTGAACAGGTAACCTCTGGGTTCCTAGCAGACGATTTTGTCTTATCTGCCTACATTAGGACTTCGCGTTCTGCAACACTGAACTGAAACCCATTTCTACAAGCAGGGTAAGGTAGCTCTTCTCAACCGTTCGTAAGTCCCTTTGGGGAGCGCAATCTTTTCCATCCTTGGGGAATCACTTTATCCTTCAGATCTTAGCAAAAATCTGAAACAAAAGTGGTTGCCACCTCAACTGAGGAGCTCTGTTATTATTCCTTCTCCCGAATGATATCTCTCCCTTTAGCATAACCTCCCTTTAATACTAATTGTACTCCTTCGAGCCGTTCCTAAAGTGTGTATATGATTCTTACCAGTTCTAAAATTATCTAAAGGGTAAGCTTTACTGGTATGTAAGAGGTACCTAAATATACTATGCATTTGCTCAAGCTTCTTCCTGGTTGGCAACAATTTATTATTATTTTCCCTATTATACAGTAATACTGCTTTTCCCAGAACCCAAACACCAAAAGTGGTGGTTTTCTGCACGTTAGGAGCATTACTGAAAATGACTGTGAGATGTTGGAGAGCAACTTGGTACGCGGGCAGACAGCGATAGCAAAATGGGTAATGGCTTTAAACTAAAAGAGGGGGGATTTAGATGAGATGTTTGGAGGAAATGCTTCACTGTGAGAGCGGTGAGGCCCTGGCACAGACTGCCCAGAGAAGCTGTGTCTGTCCCATCCCTCGAGGTGTTCAGGGCCAGGCTGGATGGGGCTTTGGGCAGCCTGGTGTGGTGGGAGGCCCCTGCCCATGGCAGGGGGTTGGAATGAGATGAGCTGGAAGGTCGCTTTCAACCCAAGCCACTCTATGGTTCTACGTTAAGCGAGTTTTCCATCTGTACTGAAAAGAACAAAGAGTTTAGGACCGTTCTGCTCAACAGTGCAGGTTTCTTTGGAGCTGTGACCATTTCCTGGACTTCCTTTCTTCTTTGGCAACCACGCTCCCTGCCCCAAAGAGAGAGCTGCAGGAAAACAGTGATTCTGGCTCAGGAAGCCTACGAACAAATGCCTTAGCCAAGTTCTTGCCTATAATACAGTAACAGAGTCTACACTTTCTAATGTTTTGTGACAGTATACAATCCACATGGATATTTAGAGGACAGGAAAAAAAAAAAAACCACCACAAACCAAGTGATGCAAAGTCCATCACTCACAACCTCCCACAAACAGAGAGGTGCCCATCCCGTCCTGAGCAGAGGCAGCTTCCCCAAACCCTTTTCCCCCCAGTTTTTGCTGCTGAGCATGGCATGACAGGACATGCAATATCCTTTTGGTGATTTGGGGTCCGTTGTGTCCCCTCTCAGCCGTGTTACCAACGCTGCTTTAGCTCAGATGCAAAACTCAGCACCGTATGGGCTGCTATGAGGAAAATTAACCGTGTCGCAGCCAGAGCCAGCACACTTCCAAATCCACAACCAAGGCTTTCAGACTGCAAAGAGAAGGAACTCCGTTTGCTTCCATTGGGCTAAAAGACTCCTGCTTTCCAGAGCAGTTGTGATGCTGAGCTGTATGCCGTGTATCTCTTCACGGACAGCACAACAGTGCTGCCAGCATGTACAGGAAAAACAGGAAAGTTTGTCAAGGGTTTAATTAATCAAAGAATTTTCATAAATCAAACGTGCATTTTGGAAGACTCACAATGGTCAGGATGAGCCTCAGAAACATAGAAAGCCAAACAAACTGTGGCTGTCAAGCAAAATTTAATCTATATTTGGAAGAGACGTTGCTCGGCTTACAAAACCAAGACAGATAACAAGGAGCAGGGCCATGGCAGTCCATGGAGGCAGGGCCTAATGGAACCATTAACCCGCACGGAGTAGTGCCACGCTGATCCAGCAGCACTTCCCAGATTTACCGTGGCTTGGGGGAATCTTTCACAAGATAAAGAATACTTTTTTTGATTTGTTTTTGTGTGGCCGACAAGGCTGCTCGGTTAGAAGGAGCTAATGGCAGTAATATGATTTTAGAGACCCCCCAGGAGCTCAGGAAGTTGTTTCATATCTTAGTTAACGCCAGACGGCTGGGTAGTAGGGGAACAAACCAGGGATCCCAAATAAATAGCAATTAAGGGTTGGGTCTAGACTTTAAGACTGGAGATATAACCTGCATCAGTGTTATCTTCTAGCATAACTGATTCATTAGCAGAAGATGGATTATTAAAATAAAATTACCGTAGTAAATCCTATTCTGGCACGTACATCTTTATACACAGAGCCTAGAAGACACAGAGGCAGAGCGCTTGCTGCTGTCACCTCTGAGCAAGGTGCCTATCGGCATAGTCCAGTCTGGGGAGAATGATGCAGCCTTCCCACCACTTCATTTTTTCCCATTTTTTACTTTTCTTCTTTACTCTTTCTTGTGCCACTTATTTCTATAGATTACTCAGTTCAGGCACTTAAAAATATGTTATCACACGCTTAAATCCGGTATTGTTTATAAAAGAAACTCTGCCTATAAAATGTTCTTTAATGAAGTTAGGAGAGCTCATGCTGTCAAGTCTACTCGACACACAATCTCAAAAACAAGAATAGGACGGATTTTCTTCTCAGAACCCACCTTTCCCTGCAGCTTGCTTCCTTCGGCACGGCCCCCCGGCAGCACTCCTGTCCCTACCCACCCGGCGCAGCGCTCACCTGCCTCACGGCACCAGCAGAACCAATTTATGCAAGGGAGCTTCCCTCTGCAGAACGGGGGAGAGTGGTTCGAGAAAGCAGTTCTCTGGTTACAGACCCAGCTACAGCGGGGCCCAGACAAGGGCTTGGAACTGGAGTGCAGAAAGGCAAGTTTGTTGCTGAGCTATAAAGAACGTGTTTCTTGTTTTCACCTAGTCTAATTTCACACATTTTTTTGTCTATTCTCACAGATATAAATACAAGAAGTGCACACGCATCTGCACGTGTGTGTGTGTATTAATGATTTTACTAATAGGTACTTTAAAACGGGACAAGCTCTTGCTGTAGAAGATGACTGCACTAAATTTAGGCATGTTAGACAGGCTTTTAGTAAAAATAGTTTTAAAATAGAAATGATTATCAGAATTCAGATTTGTAAACACAACTTGTCTATGTTTAATTGACAACTTGTACCATCTCTCCTCTTAACAGAGCTAGAAACAGGTTTATACTACTTGATTTCCATTTGCAAAAGCACTTCATAGCATATCTACAACATTTTGCAGTATATACTCCAACAACACGTTCACTCATTCTTTAATAACTGATAATTTAAGGCTTATGGAGGTGTGAGTGTAACGTACACCCATAACACAAGAAAACACTAAAACAATGTATTTGTTGAGATAATGAGGCAGGATAACACATAAACAAAGAAGACACTACTGCTGTAGCTGGTTTTACTTTTAAAGCAGTCCACTTTGGGCAAATTACTTTTACAGTTGTTTAACCCAGTGGACAGCTCAGGGAATTGCTTCTGTGGCTCCTACCAGAACTCTGCATTTCTTTATCTGACTTCTGCTATTGCCAGGGGTTGCATCAGACATCTGGGGAAAACAGTTCACTACCCCACCCCACCCCAACAAAATAAATAAATAAATACATGAAAAAATAATAATAAAAAAAAGCTCTTTGACACTGAGGTCAGGGAATAAAAAGCTACACTGAAGGATCAAACCTACCACAATGAAGAAGGCGTAGCTGGAAAGCAAACAGGAGGAGGCACTCATTCTTCCCAGGGCAGTATCGTTTTCCTGTGTGAATACTTACGCAGAGCTCACATTATTCATGCAAACAAGTCCGCGAGGGTCAATGGGAGCACAGCGAGCAGGATGTGTGATGGCATTTCCTTGGAACCAAGAGGGACCAGGAACTCTGCTGCGCTAGATATTGTTTATACACATGGAAAGGTCTTCTGGCTTCTACTGTCTAAACTATAAAAAGCTCAGGTAAGAGGAAGAGAGGAGCAGAGGCACAGTGCAATTAACGCCGTGGTGAGCAGGATGCGCAAAACGCCCGACTTCAGGTGTATGAACGTCAGTTTCTGACTGCCCGAGTGTCTGAGTTTTTTGCTGGACCAGGGTCAAACTAATTTGACAAAGGTCACACACAGAGCTTCAGTGGAAGAGTTAAGCATTACATTCCATTATTCTACAAGCCAAGCTACATCAGTATTCAGCCCCAGCCAATTAATCCTGTTATCCCAAATCCAGGCAATAACATGCTATGCACATTTACTTCTGTAACAGCGGTTTTACTGTATTGTGGTAAAGTGATAAAACAGATTAGGAATAATAAAAAGACCCAATAACACATGAAAAGACCTTTTTTTCCCCTAAATGTAAATGACGGAAAAATCCTCGAAAGAATAAAAGCGATTAGGTCAGATTCCTTGATAGTAGTTCGCTATTATTCATGCACTTACACCACTTATAGTGTGTAAAACCATCCATTTAAAAATAAATATTGTATTACCACCTCATTTACTGTCGTTGTAAATGTACTTGCTTGTAAAGAATATGATAATATTCTTCATGTCAGAAGAGAGCTATCTTTTCTTTTTTTTTCCCTTAATCAGGCCAAATAATCTGCCAGAACAAGTTTAAAACAAATCCTCCTCCTTCAGCACTGTTTCAGGACGTTCTCTTACCCAGAACAGGCGGTTGCATGTGGAGTTTATGAAGTCACTGAAGTCGTGGTTGGACGTGACAGGACATAGCATGAACTATTGGATCAAAGCAACTGAAATGCAAGAGGAAGTAACGGACTGCCACATCCGACGGGAGGTATCTGATGGAAAGCTCTTGTAACAAATTAAAACACCTTTGGTCTCTGAAAAGTGAGTAGCAGGTAATGCCCTAAATAAGATTCACTATTCATCAGTCCTTGTATTCACAACGTGTTTCAGGCGTTTATTTTTGCTGTTGAAGAGACTCGCTTCATTCCTTGTCAAATCAAGGAGTTAGCATGAGCTGTGAGTCCTTAAGGAATGCGGTATCTGATGCTAGATTTATTTTGCTCTGTTTAAAATTCAAATGGATCACTTCAGAAGTAAAATCAGCTACAACAGTGATGCCTTCCGTTTTGATTAATTTGGTCAATTTGAAACGCTGGAGCTGGATTTGACTCCACACTGTCAGTGCATGCAGGAAATCAGACACCCAAACAAGGATGCGGAGTCCTTGGCTTTCTGTTAGAGGGCAGACTATGACACAAAATGCATGCTTTTATCCAGATAGTACAATACAGCTGATGCAAATCCTACGGAGCCCTTGCTGAGCTCTGTTCTGAGAGCTGAGAGGACCTTCCAGCATCCAGCATCCCACAGAGCTCTTCAAACAGAGAAGTCACCGACAAGTACATCTTTGCAAACAATTGCATTCCAGCTGCACAGACCCTTATCAGCTCTTCCACAGAGAAAAGCAGCCATGTCCACCAGCCTCTGCCTACAAGGCCAACTTTCACACTTCGCTATACACATTTTCCTCAGGAAACACACGATTAAGGACACGCCGATCGGTATTTCTGTATTCTAAATCTGTTCTTCTATCAAGAACAGACAATTGTTACCAATCGTACAACCGCAGCTCATCTGCGAATGACTCCAACCCCAGACGGTTTCTCGGTTTAAATTTTGTCTCGCTCCAATGGCTGCCTTATCTTCATTTCATACAGCAGTGCTTTTTGTATAACTAAGCAAACAAAAATAAATAACAACCCCAGCGGTTCTGGTGAATTGTTCTCCGTAAACGGCTGCCACGCGCTGCTTCAGCTCCGCGGTGGTGGCTCATGGCACCCCGACAGCTGAAAACTGCTCCTTTAGAAATCTCTTTCCACATGCCTTAGCCTTCACTCACCAACAGCTTCATTTTTTATCTGTTCAGTATAGACACTGACAGGTCACATGCACCAGAACGCAAAGAGTTGTCACGGCAGATCAGACTACAGGTCCGTCAGGCTTCCTATTCTGTCTTCACCAGATCTCAGAGGAAGGTGCAAATCCTCCTAATGCAATAAGCAATTATGCAATGGTACCCATAAGGGCAGCATTTCTTTTCCACTTTGACAATCAGCTTATACCCAGAAGCAAAAGATGCTATTATCCTTTAAAGAGTTTCCTAGGTAGTGCATAACAGATTCCCTTCCCTTATGATCGATACGCAACAGGACATGGTCACAGTTAATAGGCTCAAAATCTAATTTGGCCAAAAAAAGAACGAGACGAAAAAGCCAGGTTAAAAGTACAACTGTTTTTCAAAATTAAGATTGAAAAAAAAAAATAGAGATGAAGCTGGATTCTGTGGCATTAACTTCTTAAAGTTTTGTGTGCAAGCTGCCCAAGGATTTTAGATTCACATGTGACTCACGAGGAAGACAAACCGAATCTTAGCATCATGTGTCAGGAGCCATTTGGAACAGTCACGGAGTTCGTGACCTGGATCTATGTGCTGTCCTGCAGCAAACTGAATGCTAGCCTTTAATGACAGCAATCGTTTATATCGAGATGCTGCTTTTATTCATGTTTCCTGGTGGTATTTTGCGTGTCAGTAATTGCTCCCCTGAAAAGGACTTTCCAAAAGAGTAGCTGTAATGTGTTATTGAAAGGAATCAAAGCCTATAAGCCCATTATTCTCTGATTCCAGCTCTTCTGGACCTACTGCTCAACAGTCTGTTGAACTTGGAAAAACTCGGTTTCCGCAATTTCCAGTCTACTTTGTAATTACGCTTCATAATTTGTAACAGATTATGCAGAGTGTCCCACAGAGATCAGCAAACCATCTGAACTCTCTGTAACTCTGACAAAAATCACTGAGATGTGAGTCAGATGACTGTGAGTTCAGATTTCCTTTCTATTAATGGGTAGGCATTTTTCCATTCTGCGGAACCCTTATTTGAATCCCAAATCTGACATCTTTTCCCATGAAGGGAGTCAGCTATTAACCCTGGCTGGTGTTTAGACTCAATCGGCAGGAAGGAAGACCAGCAGGACTAGAAAAATGAGAACGAATATCCAGAGAACAGTTAGGAAACAAGTAATTTGTGCAGAGTGAGACAGAAAAAACAACGGTGCTTTCAGAGACAAACTGGCAGCCTACCGAAGGCTATCAGCTTTGTAATTTATACTAAAACTTGTTATTTCCCAAAACATACAGGAGAGGAATTGTTGTGAGTTCTGTAAATGGAAACAAACTGGAATTATGTGAAACTAAGCAAAGGACTTAATGAGAAAACAGTAAATACAGCTGTTAGACTCCCAAATATCAGTGAGATATGAAGAAAGTGCAGGAATTTGGAAAGTTCTTAAAAACAGCTTAAAAAAAATCAGCAAATACACTGTGTGGGAGAAGGTGATGCCACATTCCCAGCAGGACAGACAAGCCCTGACTGGTGTTGTCTGTGTGGAACTGTTGTAAGTCCGTATGTGCAAGGAGCAGAACAGGAGAATGAAACAGTTTCTGACTTTTTTGAATAAGCAGATATAAATGAGCACATCTACGTGTGAGTACGTAAACGAGTACATGTATAGGAAAGCAAATGTAAAATAAACATTTGGAATACGTTCGTTGGGTTCTCTGTGGTACGTAATTTTAACACAAAAATGCCATCTAAAAGGGAAATATCCACAGGCTTCTACTTTTACAGGAGTAAATTGTTTGTCTAGGGTTTGCCGTTAAATTAGTCTCTATTTTAGCAGCTGTTTCCATTTTAGCCAGAAGGGGTTCTGAGGGGATTTGCAGTGATAGGGAAATCTAGGGATGTTGGTATAAAACAGACAATTAAAAGTTGTGTGGGTGGTTTCAGAAGTGGCTCCACCGTTTCTAAGCATTTTTACGGCAACATGGAGCTTTCCAGAAAATAGTCAGGCACCTGTGCCTACGGGCTGGAACCGTGGTCGCTTCCCAAGTTCTTTCTGAAGGACAAGCGGTTGGAACCTTGCTTTGTGCCTGCCCCAGGCTCTGGTGACTCCTGCACTACTGGCACCATCCTCATTCATCAACCCCAGGCTGGTTAGATTTTACCAACGTAAACATTTCACCTACCTGATCTGACATTACTCAGCCTGCAATATTTTTTAGGGGATGATTAATGGTAAATCACCAGCACATGCAAAAACTTTCTTTCCTGCTAGCATCTTCTACCTCATTAATCTACCTCCTGCAATATTTATGCCCATAAAAAGATGACATTTCTCTAAACAATAACTCTCCTGATTGAATGTTTGCCCTTGTCACTTGTCAACAACCCTAACGACTTCAAAAAGCAAGTCTTCAAACTACTAACTTTTAAATTATTTAGCCAGATTTACTTAAACTGCAGGGATGTCCTAAATCACCTGCTGCTACATAAGCTAAATCTGGCTAGAATTCAGTTCTACAATTTTAGATGAAGCCACCCAATCTTGCCTTGTGTCTCGTGCCTGTCAGGCATGTTGTGGCTAAGGAGATACAATTGCCTATGAGAAATATATTCTAGAATGCCTAAGGAAGGAAACCAGAGAGTGGAGAGCCATTTGAAGGCAGGACCTAACTTGATTAGGAATACATTAAAATCCCAGGCTCTCAGTCATACAAGAAAACTCAAAAGCTGGGCTGCATCTGCTTAGCGATGGGATGGATCTCCAGGGATAACCACGTATGTCTAAATGCTTCCTATCCATGGGAATTGGTGTGGGTCAAAGACCAGAGTGACATGAGAACTGGATTTGGAGATTCTTCCTGATTTTTGCTTGTGACTGTTGATTTTTGTATAATAATGGCAAAGAGTAAGAAAAAGAAATGAAGATACAGGCCTATTTCAGTATCCGAACAATCCACAGAATACCTGAAATCCAGAAAAAGAAAAAAGTTTCCCATCTTCCGGTACATTTTTCATGTAGAAATAATGTCCATTACAGTGGACAAGCTGCTGCAAGTTCATTGCATTGCTTTCCCAGATTCCTTCTGGCTGCAGTTGTTTTTATCGCATTTAGAAGTCCTGAACGGCCTAGGGGCTTATTACGTTAGAAAGCTAAGTAAAAGCTTCCACTTGATGACTGGCTTTATTGGCCGTCTACAACACAGAATTTCTTCCAAAGGTGGCAGCTCCCAGCAACAGCAGAAGTGATGGCTGAGGACAGAACACAGAAGGAAACTGAGTTTTTGGAATGATTTAAGGTTGGAGGATACAGACAAAGAAAAGCTTTAGAAAACTGGACATTTTTTGATACTGTCTTGTTCCTGAAAGATGAAGGTAGGCTCGTTACCTAAAGAAGAGCTTCCCCAATTCTCGTGTCCCGATTGACACTCACACCTGAGATTTTTCCTGTTCATGCATATCTCTTACCAACTAAGTAGCAATTCACTTTTCTGTGATCCAGAATAATGTGATTTTTACAGCCGCAGAAAGCAAACATAACCGATTCCATCTCTGAATTTTGAACTATCTCTCAGTGTCTACCTATTGCTATAGAGCAGGCCTGGGTGAAATACGAAGATGTATTGTTATTTTCCACCATCACCCCTTTTTTTTTAGAAAAGGAATACATTTCTGAGTAAGTAAGAACTCTCCCAGGTTCCAGCTAGAGTCCTTTCTATTTAAACAGACTGTCTAACTAAGGATTATTTTCCCTTAATGAATGGAAGCCTCTGCTTTCTGATTTCCTTCTGCAAGACTTCTCTCAGGCTGGCATATACATAAGGTCAAATGACTTGGTCTAGTGGCTGCATTTACTATTAAGTAGCTTATTAATTTAAGAGACCTTGTACAGAATTCTTCCTTTCTTGTAATAACGTCACGTTGAATATTTTTTTTGTCATGCATGACATGTCCTTGCTCAAGAAAAGCATCTCAGAGAAAGCAGCCTGTCTGTTAAGGTTAAGATACTTTACAGTCAGTACAATCCATTGCCACAAAGTCCACTGTATCATGCAAAAAAGTCCATAAAGTCCACTATCACCAAAAAAAGAAATGATCCTTTTAAAAAAAAAAGATCTTTTTTAAAAGATCTTCAGCCCCAGTATAGTAAAAACACATAAAAATAACGAGTCTTGGGAGCTTAAGGTGAAAGATGGAAGGCAGTGGTAGGACAGAGAAGATGTGATATTGCTGCTGGTAAGTAGTGAAGACAATTTTAATTTGATATAATTTATTAAATTCTTGCAAGAGCCAGTTTAGGAACTCCATTGCATTTTGTCAGTTCTAAATATGTTGAGTGAATATTGACGTTGGGCTAAACTTTGCGTAGTCGAGCACACCATTCAGAAAACTGCAAAAGTAAAGGTGTTTTTTCTCTTTTTGCAATGAGAATCCTTTGCAGAGACCTTCAGTTTCCAGAAATGTCCAGTAACTGCATGAGGATGCTCAAGAGGTGACTGACATTCCAGGTGGATGAGCACTCCTCCAAGACTTCTGCAGTTCTTGGAAGACTGTGCCTGTATTTCCTGTTGTACGAACTTGGTGGGACCACACATTGCATAATGTCAGCATTCCAGAGAACTGCAAGCATCTAAAAGATTCTCACTGATATCAGATGGAAATGTTCGAGCTGACACTTTAAATCACTTTTAAGGAGATGCCATTTAGGATAACCGACAGAACTGAGTTACTATTTAGGAACTAAACTCTACAAATGCTTTCATTTAGCACCAACAACCACAAGTATGTGCTCGGTATTGTCCAGACCTTAGCCAACCAGAATGTTTTCGTTATTAATAACACCAAATACCAATATAAATATACCTCAGCTGGGTATTCATGGACCACAGAACTCTTAACCTTTTAGACTTCTAAATGAAAGCAAAGGGAACCTACCTGATCCACTTTACTAGCAGAAACCCTACAGGCAAGCTCTCACATGTGGCAGTTCTCCAGTCAAGAACTCTGTCTTTTTTGACCATCCCATAATTAACAGAGAAGACCTACTGTAAATAATTTCCTGGTGCTTAAAAATGTTCCAGGGTTTCAGACGTGGGGTGAATGACAGTGAGTCAGTACCATACATAAAATTTCCTTCTTTTGGGGGGCTGATAGGAAGAGCGTTCAAAGCTGTTGATGTAAATCTCACAGTTTGAGTTTATTTCTAATAATAACAGCAGCTTCATCTATCTCCTGTTGAGTCTGTTTTGTCACAGTTCATAAATTGTTGAAAACAGTTTCCTCTTTGTGAAGTTTTAGAATCAATTCTTTCTTGGCTTTATAAAGCAGTCTCCAGTTTAATGTTTTCTATAAATCAAATGCCTCCCACTTTCAAACTTTAATTACCAAAATAGTGACAACAGCTCCCTTTTAAGTAGATAGAAAGTAAACTATATCTATTTTTAACACCCTGGTTTAACAGTTCCCATAAGTGAAATGTCACCTGGCTACTTGCGAGGGAAAAGATGCCAATTTCAGTGACTGCCTACGTGTTCTGTGTTCTTCACCCCTGTGTGGTAATGCATTTAGCATTAGCGAAGAGTGAACTTTTAAGGTACCTTTCCGAATCTGTATATCCTTTTGAGTTTCAAATAAAAAAGTTAATAACATATTTAAAGAAAAAAAACACTTAAGAACAACCACACATATGTACAACAGTACTATCCAGGTTGTGAAATTTATAGGAAATACGACATTTCCTGTACGTGTCATAAAGTCCTAGGCCTGATTCTGAACTCTCAAGTAGCATCCTAGTTCATATTGTAAAACCAGAAGCAAAATTAAGGTTTATTTGGCTCCTAGTATTTGTTTTGGATACGAACAACAAGAGAAATGCAGAAACAATTAATAATGTAAGGCCGAAAACCAATCAGTTTCATGATTTTGTTTTGGCATTGACTCAGGGTCCTTGGTTACACTAGCGATAATGCAGCAGAGATGCAATTAGATTGTCTGCATTCCAAATTCATCTCTCCATTACGCTGCTTGCAGCCACACCAAGGGTGCACAGTAGTTTAAAACTAAGTAAATTTATACATGAGACAGCTCTATGAGATGCAGTACTACAGCACCAAATGTCTGGGGCTATACTGGGGATAAAGAGGTGTGGATATATAAAATGTTCAGCTGGGACACAGCACCACAACAATGCCAGAATATTCTTTACAACCATTCTTTTGAAGCTGTCCCAGTTTACCACTCAAAATAAGCCAGGTGCTGCACGGGAACTGAGGAAAGCATGAAGGAGACATCACATCCACAGGTTGTTACGACTTACTGAATGAGAGGCATCCTGCACCTTGAGGGGGTTGAATTTCAGCGTAAAGGCAAAGCATTCTGCCCTGTTCAGGTCGTTTCTGTTCAGGTGAAGCAGACAGTCCTTAGAAAAGGTTCCGCAGATCAGTCAGGGAATAAGAACGTAGCAGCAGCTGCGCTCAGGCAGATGAAGGCCCATCTGCTCCCTGTCACAAAGAAAGAACAGGAGGAGACACTTTGGTAGGCAGAGGAAGGGACGGGACAAATACAGAATGATGCCCCCCAGGGAACATCTTCCCAGCTTCCTAACGGTCACAGATTTAGAGGCTTCTTTGAAGTCATTACCTAATTAGCAGCTAAAGGATCTCTTATCCTTGAACTATGCAATTCTTTTTTGAACCTATTTAAATTTTTGGCCTCTGGAAAATGCTGCAGATTCTACAATTTAACTTGTATTTTGCCTGGACGAGAATTTCATGTTGTTTGCTTGAAATCCACTACTAAAAATTCTTTGGGTATCACAGGTTCTTTTCCTGTGGCAAACACTGAACAATTCTGCCTCATTCATGTTTGTATGGTTTGCGATTTCATGGTTTTGGTGTATTTAACCTCTATGACCTCTTCCTCAAGTCTCTAGTCAGCTTAGTCTCTTCTCATATGATGTAATTCAAAGTCTCTGATCACTCTTGCCATCCTTTCCTGTTTTACTGTATCTTTTTTGAGGCAGGGGAAGAGAACTGCCAGGGGGAAACAAATCTGAGTGTACCATGGATCTGTACAGACACAGGAGCGTTTTATTTTGTTTACAGATCCTTTCTTAATAACTCCCCAAATTCTGTTCTTTTGATCACTTGAACATGAGCTGATATTTTCTGAGACTCTTCAAAATAATCTCGTAATCTCATTCCTGATTAGCAACATCAAACATCCATTTGGTTCTATAGGCTGTCACTTTTCTGTGTAACTTTGCATTTATCATGCAAAGCAATAACAACACTAAATTATATCTGCCGTTCTATTTTCTTGTCACGTAGTATCACTGTATCCTTCTGCAACATTTTGCAATCAGCTTTAGATTTTATTATCATGAGCAATTTTATATCATCTGCAGTTGTCACCTCGATATTCCTTCCCTTTTCAGATAGCTTACAAACATGCTAAAAAAGCAAGGTCACAAAACAAGGTACTGAGGGATTCCAAAGATAAATTCCCTCCACAGTGACAAATGACCCTATATTCCTCATTCTATTTTTGTTTTCCGTTTTGTTTTGTTTTTCTGCTCCTATTTTTTAAGCCTCCTATGACAAATCCCAAATCCCATGACAATTTAATTTCTTTAAGCCAGTAAGCATTTGGCTTAAGATTTTATATAAAAGTTGGCTGATACCTGAACAGGGATCACCCTGATCAGAGAGATGGTTACCGACTCCTTAAAACAGCAAACAAACCTGGGAGCTTATTGTTTACCTCCAAAGAAGAGCATCATGTGTAGATATTAATCTATTATACGTATGCCATCTGTATATATCCTGTGCATATTTCCAGCCAATCCATCGGGGACAGAAGTCAAGCTAAGCCATCCACTTCCCATTTTCAGAGTAACTACAGCGCTCTCTGAAACTGGTGCCTCTGGTAATTATGAAAAGAGGCTGCTTAGGCAAGGTACCGGAGATAAATGCTCAGGAATTTCCTACCTAAATTCCTCTAAAACACTCGGATGAATACCATCTAGCCCCGGTACTGTTAATTTCACTAATTCAATCTACAAACTTTTGTATTGATTTTTCAGTTGGAGACGATCGCTCCACGAAGATGACCATGGAATGGAAATTTCCCAAACGGCTGCCTTGATAGCAAACACCAATACAAAGAACCCGCCCAGGTTTTCTACTGCGTCCTTACCGCCTTTGTTCTTTCTCAGTTTCACTCCATTTCTGCCTTGACCGTGTATCTGCCGCACAGTCCCTCTGGCGAATCTCCTTGAGCGGCCACTGCCTTGTTTGCTCAGTAAAATCTTTAATTCCTCCGGGTCCACTGAAGTCTCTAAAATAAATCACGGTGCAATTTCAGCTTGCATTCAAATGAGAACACGGAGTATCTCTTGCACCTTGAGAAGTCATTCAAACCTGTGCAAGGTGGATGTAAAATATGACCATTCTTGCTAATTACTGTGACGAGCACAAGACACCGGAGAATCAATCAGATCTATCAGATTTAGACTGTGCCTAGGAATTTTTTCAATTACATGCCACTTTGCACTGAAATGCCACTGTGATCTCTGAAAAAAAATCTCATTTTTTCTGCAACCACAGAGCTGCTCAATATATTTTTTGCAGACATCACATACCGATTGGAAACGTCTGTTTTGGTACCTAAAAGCAATGTGTTTTTTTTTTCCCCTGTTTGATAACTTAATGCAAAGTTAATGGAAATGTTTGTATAGATACAATTTATATTTACAACGCCTGTGGTAATGGGAAGATCTGTTGGAATACTGATCAGTTTTCTGGTACAGAACATCATATAACCTTGTTGTTACATTTATGTACGAGGGACAGAAGAAAACCTTCAAAGGCGAGGGTCAAATCATAATTAATGGGTTTGGTCTTTTGTGATGGACAGAGTTTATAATACCTTTAAAACTACGATTTCTTCATATCCATAAAAATTTGGTGGGAAGGATACAGCTAAAGTCTAACCGCAAAGTCTTAAGTGCTTTAAAAACAGGGGCTTTACCTGCATGTGGGCAAAGGACAGGAACATTTCCCATTTCCTACTCTTTCGATATTTAATCAGAGTTAAATCGAGGTTATCCTTTAGCAACCTTGAATTGTGAATGAGGAATGAAAGAGAGGGTGATTCTTCAAGATTTCAGTTTGTGATCAGAATACCAGTCGTGTTGAATATGAAAAATACAGAGCTTCAGAATTATTTTGCATTGTACTTCAAAAAAAATAAATAAATCTGAAACACAGATGAGGCTCTGAGAAAGGTGCAATCAGACCACAAAAAAAGCAAGACACATTCTTGAATAAGACCACACAAGTTTTCTGATCTCCAGCACAGAGGTTGGAGTTATTTTGTGGTAAATGCATTTGTCTGAATAAAGCTGAGGGAGACCTCAGAACGCTTTAAAAGCTTATGTTGGAAGCCTCAGGACACAGCTACTGTGCTTGACAATGAAGAGAGAAATATGCTTTTCAGGAAGGTCTTTCATTTTCTCTTTGTTTCAAACTTCAGTCAGTTTTTCCTTCTTCTTTCCCCTCTTCTTTTTCGTTCTATTGAAGTCACATTCAACATTAATAACACAGCACTTGGCCTACCAGCAGAGTCCACCTGGTGTCTGCAAAGCTACCAGCTAACGTGTGGGGTTTATAAAAGAAGGTAAGAAACCCTGCACAGAAGGTATGGAGACCTTCCAGAGCCCAAACTTAGGACTTTGAAGGAGATGCAGATCATAACGTAGGTTCTCTCGAGTTCCATCCCAAGTGCTTTATTGCTTTGTTCATCCCAGAAGTACAAAGTGATGTAACGCTGTGCCCATCTACCTGAGACACGTATGGGCTTTCAACCAGAACCAAGGCAGGAACGTTAGAGGTAGTTGACCTCAGAAGAAAGAGATTTCTATATAAAAACATATTTTGTATATGCATATTCTCTAATAATAGGTATTTTGTATTTTTGCTATGAGGAAAAACTCAATTTTACAGTAACATGTGTAACACTGTTATACCTTGCCTCTTGTTATACTTCATAGTCTTGTTACGAGTCATATGCTGACTTGATGCAATTCTGGAGTTAGCACTGGTAAATTCTGTGCGTTTATGTTTTAGATTATCATCCACTGCTGTTCCATAATCAGAATTTCCCAAAAATCAGTATAGAGAAGTGCAAAAGAATTGGTCTCATAATATAAATGTTCCTTAAATTGTCCCTTCAATGTCTTTTAAGGATTACTTCTGTCCTTTTGTGTTGAGTTCACAGTTAACAAGCGGAACTTCATAAATATGTGACTTAACAGGGCCTGAGCCCTCTGCTAACCTGAAGCTGACACGGCCTACAATCACACAAGGGACTTTTAAAGTTATCGACTTATGGCATAGCTATACCTGCGACTTTCAGACACAAAATCAAGTGGGAGAACAGCGTCAGGAGGTGATATACAGAATACCTGCACCAGAACATCATTTTTCCTTCATTAATAAGACAGGCCTCAGAGTAAGCTGGAAGATCTCCATGAACAAGAGGTATGTATAGCCAAGACACTCGGTCCCAGCCTTATACAATGCTTAAGTGTTCCCACACACGCAACAGACTTACAAATTTGTCTTCTTCAGCCACTGAATGTGGGCTCACGGGATGTGTTTGGTTACAGGCAGTGCGGATATACCTGTGGTGACACTCAGGAAGCACGTGCGGAGTTACACGGCGGAGTGTGACGGCCCCTGGGAAGCATGTTTCCTGGCTAATCCTTGAACACGTAGGTGCCCTTCGGAGGCACCCGAAATTCCCGTGTAGCACTTCCACGTCATTCCTCCCAGCACCCAGAGGTGGCGAAGGATTAACAGGCAGCATCCTGGAGGTGGAGAGAACTCGTGACTCAACGACGCAAACAGGCAAGACGAGATGCCAGCATCAGGGCCCTGATTGCATTAATTGGCCTTAATGGTCCTAATCAGCCTCTCCCTGTGCTTTCACCCCCACACACAAACACTTGTTTTCTGTCGGCGAAGAATGAGCAGGCGTATGGGTGAAGATTTAGCCGCGACTTTCTTGCTGAGTGTAGAACAGGCCTGAGAGAGCTAAATATTAAGTGGTGGCCTACTTGTTACACACTGTAATGAGGAATAAACAGGTAAAGGCCAGCTTGTGGTTGGGTTCTCTTAACGCTGTGGGGATCTCCGTTCTCCCTTCCCTTGGCCTCCTGCCCCGTGCTCCCAGGAGCCGTCCTTTCCTCAGAGCACGTTCCTCGGACAGGGAGCACCCTCAGCCTGGCACTTCTCACTTCCTTCATGGATGTGCTTAGCTTGCTCATCTCTGCCAGGCTTTTCCATTTAGCCGTGTCAGACACAAGCGCCGTAAAATCGCCGTAACTTCCTAACCCTGTATGCGGGATCACCTCAGCGAGGTACAAACTCAGAATTCCTACTCCTGCCTTCGGAAAGGGCGCTGCTGGGAGGTTTGTGTTGCTATTTTCTGGGCACGTTACTTCAGCGCTAGATCACACCGAACTCACAAGCGTCTGATGAGCGCTGCATCAGCTCCTTGGTGCGCGCATCCCCAACCACAAGCCTCAGACGAGCGGGAAACAAGATGAGGCGCGTCGGCCGTCGCCCTGCCAGCCGCTTCGCCCCTTGTGGCCCCCACCACGGCCCCGCCAGGCTTCTTCCCCCGGTGGCAGGCGGCAGGAAGAGCGGGGCCGCCCGCCAGGGGTCCCCCTCCGCCCGCAGCCGCCCCCTGACGGAGCGCCGGGCGCTGAGGGGGCGGCACGTTCCCGCCCTCCTCCTCCTCCTCCGTCCCTCAGCCGGGCTCGCACTTTGCACACGCTCCCTTGCCGTGCCTCCAGCCTGTCATAGGCGCGGGCGGGCGTGCGCGCGCGCATTTCCCCCCCCCAGTTTCCCTCCCCTCCGCTTAGGGCCGCGCCGCTCTCCTCCTCCTCCTCCTCCTCCTCCTCCTCCTCCCTCCGCGCTCGGCACTTTGCAGACGCTCCCTGCGCCCTCCTCCCGGCGGCCCGGCCGCCCCTCAGGCCGCGGGCCCATGGGCGCCGCGCCCCGCCCGCCGCGGGGGGCTGCGCTCGGCCGAGGCGCTGAGGTGAGGCGAGGCGGGAGCCGGGGGTCGCCCGGCGGCTTCCCCGCCGGGGGGCCTTGGGGGAGGCGGCGGGGAGCGGCCGGGAGGGCTGGGGAGGGGGACGCGGGGGTCGTGGGGTGCGTGAGGTGCGTGGGGGGGAGCGGGAAGATGGCCCCCGGGTGACGCCCGGTTCTTCTCCTCAGGGCGCCCGCCGCTTGTCCTCAGGGCGCCCGCCGCTCCTCGCCCGCTGCCGGGGAAGTTTGGGGGCGGCTGGAGGTCGGGGCTGGGCGCATCGTCCCCTTCATCCCCGTGTGGCCAACCCCGTCAGGGCGGGGGGACGGCACCCGCCGAGCCCCCGGCGGCGGGGCTGCAGGGGCCGCCTGCGCCTCCCCGAGCTGCTCGCGGCTCTTCCCAAATAGTTTCCCCGTTTCGTAAAGGGCTGACAGCCTCCCTCTGAATAGGAGGAACCGGCTGGCTCGTGCTATTTGCTATTGAAGCCATTTTGCCTGGGGGCACCCGGTCCAATTTAGTCCGAAGGGGTGGTTTACCTTGTGTAATGACTGGGTTCTCCGTGAGAAATCCTCCCTACTGCGGGACCCACGGCTCGCACAGTTACTGGTGGCTGTGCCAAGCCTAATAGTCGTAAAAAACCCATCGCATTTCTTTTTTTCTGGTGCTTTTATTGCATATAAGGCAACTTGCAGCGCTGCCTCCTTCTCTGTACCCGTACAGGAGAATACGGGGAATAGTTTAGTCTTAAGCAGGGCAATATGTGTACTGAAAGGGCTGTCTGCATGCCTTAATTCAAGGTATATAGGCTATTTCTCTCTTATGTAGAATATGGATTTATTTTCTGTGAGAAAATAAGGATTAAACAATACATGTGACCCTTTTCTGGGTGGTAAATCCATCTCGCTGTCTAAGAAGCCGGCTTGCGCAGCCTGGACTGGGAAGATGCTAAGAGACAAAGTGGCTGAATGGCGAGTGTAAGAAGATCAGGTTGCTTAAGCTAAACTAAACTGCCTAAAACTTAGGAAGTGGCCAGCAATGCTGCGTGCAGATCATCTAAAATCCTTAATCTGCTTCGCCGTCATGCAAAATGACGAGGTGCTCCGGGTTCCTGAAACCGTTTAGATTAACAGCAATTGCTCTCCGGTTTGTCGCCTCCTTCCAACCAAACTGCCTTCCCTTGATTCAGACAAACAAAAAGTTACACCGTCAACGTCTGTTCTTGAGGTGATGTGAAGGATTTTAGTAGCGCCATTCGTTTCAGTCTGAATTCATTTTTTTTATTTTCACAAGGTTATGTTTCTGGCGTTACGTTCTGCTGTCATCTGACAAGTTCGCTTCACTATTTTAATAAAATTTGCTTATTGTGCCGTTTTCCTCCCCATCCTGGCTCTCAAATTTTATTAAAATTCAGAGGTGGTTGACGTTTGGTGCCCTGCTCTGGTGTAGTAGCTTGATTATTAGCTGTGTGGTGGGTGTGTTGAAGGCTTTTGTGGACACGGCGTTCATGTTTTGAGCAGGCTGAATTCTAAAGAAGATTGCCTTAGTGTTCCATGAGAGAATTTGGTTTCCTTGATACGAGAAGGGACTGATAAGGGAGATAGAGCAGCAAACGTTACCTTATGGTTACTTGCTGACATCGACGTAGTCCACTGAACAGATGGTGGAAAGAAATCTGATACGATAAATCCCCAAAAAGCCAGGTTCTGGTGGTATTTTCATTTCCGTCACGTTATTCCGAAAGTGCCTGCCGAACTCGCTTGCTTGGAACCAGAGCAGTGCTCCTGCAGTCGCTTGGAAATGAAACCAGGAGTAGCTGCTGAAGGAGATGAACACGCTGCACGGCGCTAATTAGCTGCGAATCTGATGAGGGGAAACTCTTCCACGAATCAAGCAGTTCTGCTGTTGTTGTCTTCGGTTTAAGCCATGTCTTAAGTGGTTGGAGTGGTATAATGCCGTCCTTTAATCCCTGCTTTTGCAGGGGTAGTGTTTGCACGCCTCTGCGTTTCATAAACCGTAGCGGTTAAAAAGCAAAACCCCTTTTGTCTGCGATGCTTCAGAAGGAAAAGTAGACTTCTGTTTTTGCCTCGGTGTGTACGCACACGCACCAAACCCCTCTGATTTTCATGTTTCAGCCTCCTGTTACTGGTGTGCGTTACTGAGTCTGTGAAGGCTTCGCTGTGCCTCGCTTCCATTTCTTGACCAGGCTGGATGAGTGGAACCCCGTGTAACTTCGGTGAGAACTGAGTTTTGTGGTCAGGTTGCGTTGGGGTTTGGTTTCCCTCGCTGGTGACCCCATCTTCTTTCCTCAGTTCCTTGTTCTTTTGATGTGCGTTGGGCACCGTTACTGTGATTCAGAGCCACAGAGGGAAGGAGAGTTAGGTTTTCTACAAACTTTTAGTAGTTCCAGGCAAGGCTTTGGTTATTGATACAAGATCTCTAGTTGGACGTTCGGGGAGGAACAGCAGTGATTAGAATTAATGACGCGAGTCAACCTCTCGGGTGCGAGGCAGCTGCTTTTCGTGACCATGCAAGCTTTCAAGGTGGATAGCCTTGCTCCTCTGGTCAGGCTGGGATGGTAGTTGAGCTGTCTTGAGACAAACTGGCAGGGTTTTGATCTCGCCCTGCAACAAGAAGTCTCGTTGGTTTCAGTCAGGTGGTTGCTTCAAGCCCAGGATGCATGCGCTCACGCCAGGATGCTGCTTCTGCCAGGAGCTTCTGCAAAAAATGTGGCGCTTCCGTGTGTCTGTGGCAGCCCGCGTACTAGGGGGGCACAAAGGAAAGAGCGGAGAAGACAAAATCATTTCTGGGGACAGGGATTCCCTCTTTGAATGCTCCAAGCAGCAAAGCCTGTGACTCAAAGTAGCAAAGTCCTTTTCACGAGGAAAGCTTAAATCAATGATGTGATTCATTTGATTTATTATTTATGGTTTGTGTGAGCTCAGAATCCTGTGATCCTTGCCCTTCTGTGAGTCTCACAAGGTCCTGTTATTCCTATTAGCTAAGCATATTTCTTCATACATCCCACAGGCATTCCAAGCTGTTTAACCTTGGTTATTAGTCCAGCTCACTGCTGTTTGTCTTACTGCTTTTTTTTCCTGATAGAAGACTGTAGTAGTTGAAAGTTACCAACCGCTTTTAACCTCGTCCTTCAGACAAAAGGGATGAGGTAGGCTACAAACAGCAGGCAGGTTGTTGTAGTGACTTTTTTTCCCCCGACATAAGAAGGAAGGAGATTTATACTGGTAGGAAAAAAAAAATCATTTCGCTTTTATCAATTGCTGGTCTTGTATGGCGGAGTTTGTTGCATTTTTTAATAGCTTTGTAACTAGAATGTCTTTAATCTTGTGGAGATTTGGGTGAGGAAGCTTGTTGCTGCTTCCTGTCTGTTACCTGTTGAGGTTGTGTTTTCTGCTTCCCAAAGAATCAGGTGAGCCACGTGAGCACTCCTGGCCGTCGCACAGCAGTTTGTATAACCTCTTTTGAGGTCCTACCAAAACGTTTTCAGATGAAGTGGTCACTGAAGGTACAAGCTGCAGTGAATTACAAATCCTGCTGCGTTCTGTGATCTGGAGGTTTGTTGGATGTGTTGCGTGTCAAGATACGAACCCTTTGGGTTCCAGCACGTTACGTGATAGTCCTCGTCTGAAACGTGTGAGTGAAGCCACCCACTGCTACAGAAGGGCTCCAGCAGCTCCAAGCTGTGTGCGTGCGTTCCCTGAGGCAGCGGTTCTCCTGGGCTTAAAATGCTCCCTCTTGTCCCTCTCCTCTCTGTCACCTCCCTGCTGTCTGGGTATGTCTGTTCTCTTGCTGCACAGATCTCTTTTCTCCTTCCCTCCCCGCTGCTTGTCGGGCAGAATGAAAACACAAATCTCCATTAGCTGCTTCAGGGCCGTTTCGGGAAGTTGCCCTTGGACTCTGCACAGTGTGGCTGTAGTATGCATCTGGTACACGTGGAAGATGATTCCAAGTATTAGGGACCCAATGTAGTCAAACTGCCACTTTTCTCTGCTGTTACAAGCTATTTTGTAAAAACAACTTTGTGGTTTGACTGTAGACGGTCTATTTGAAATGTTTCATGGGTGGTGTAAAGCTCGCCAAGGCGGGATGCGTGAGGGAGCTAGGCATGTTTTTCCTAACTCGTTTAGTAAATCTGCACCCTTCTGATACAGTATTCATAGCACAAATAAATCTTTGAACAGATCATTTCCTTCTTAAAATGCTTTCATGTAATATCAATGAGCCTCTCTTGATAGGTTCTGTTCAAGACAGTGCGTGCATTGATTTAATTTTGGGTGTTGTAGACTAAGAAGGGTGAAAATGCAAGCCTGAAGTTCCTGTTAATAAAGTTTTTGCCATCCCATTGCTCCTCTTATTCTATTTGGAATCGTGGTGACGTGACTGCCTTAAACCCAGAGTGACCCAACTGCAACATCTGAGTCCTGCCGTCCACAGGTGAGGGCTGCTTCTGCACACAGAAATGCTTCCAAACATTGCCCCAGGTAACGGGAAGCATCAGATAGCTTTCTTGTCCTGAGGTCGGTTTGAGTCGCCCACTTCTACCTAGATGCAATTAAAGCTTGCTGTCCTCAATAACTCAAATACCAATAAATATGGCGAACATAGGATCTGTTGAGAAATATTCAGCAGCCATCATCCATGCCTTCATCAGCTTGTCAGGATGAGTTTTCTTTGTTCTGCTTTTGGTATGAATTGTACATTAAAATGAACACACGTGCACACACCTTTCCTGAAAAGAACAGAGCCTTACCTTGCTGTGTCTTTGTCTACCTGATCTTGCAGTTTGAGCCACCTGAGTCTTCTCCCTGGAAAAAAGAAAAAAGAGGAAAGAAGCAGCCGTGTATTTCATGCCTAGAAAAATCCAGGAATATTCTTAACACTGAAGTTTTCATACTTATTTTGCAGACACCTGTGACAAAGGAGCTTGGCAGCAGTGTTCTCTGTACGTGATCATTTACTGGATGCGGATACAAACTTTTCTATCCGATTAACACACTGGAAAACCAAAATCAAGCTAAGAAACAGCTCTGAAACCCCTTCCTGAAACACTGAGAGTCCAGACAAAAAAGTATTTGGGCACATGGTGTGTTCGGCGATGATTCTGATAGGAAGAGGGGCCGTAAAACGAAGGGCTGTGCAAGGAGATGCTTGAAACACAAGCAAGCAGTCCAAGCGAGGTACCATTTTGGTGCTTGGGCAAGGGATGTCTTAGAGGCAGGCTTGCAAGTAAAGAGCAGGAGCAGAAAAGTGACTCTGTGTCTGTGTGTTGGTTTCATTCAGAGTTGTCACCCCTCTATTTCGGCAGAATTTTGTCAGTGAAATCAGTATCTGCGTTTCCTGATCTGACAGAACAGGAAAATGATGTAGAACACTGCACAGGAATAATAACAATAAAAAGATTTCTCAGTCTGTACCTCTCAGACTTCAGCATGGGTTGTACTGGATGTTTGAGCAGATTATTACAGCTGCATCACTACAGTCGGTTCCTCGGCACGTTGTTTTGCTTTGCGGGCTCTTAAGACGAACAGGTTCCCTGCCTGTGTTTCCCTTCATGAAATGCAATTTCTCAACCAACGCTATTGATCCTCCGGGAGCATGGAGCAACGTAGCATCGCTCTGTTGGCACTTTAAGATCCGTACCTGTTAGGCAGCTGCTTTGCTTTTATTACACGGGAAAAAAGCATGCCGGAGGAGAAAGCTTAAGTAGAAAAATACAGTGAAAGAAGCACTTGCAGCGAACAGCGATTCGACTGCATATAAAATCAAGCAGTTCGAAATATTTAGACAAATTTTAAGAGTCTGTGGTCAAATAAAATGATTTTTACGGTTATAATTCAGAACAGTAGGTTTTTACTTCTAATAGCTGTTTTCTTAGAGACTAATTGAGTTTATTGGTAAACCAGTCCCAGAAATATTGCCTCAATATTGTAACTTCTCCTGAAAGAGGAATAGGAACCGTCCTCCTTCCCTGCTAGGTAGGGGTAGTTCTTGTTGGAATACTTTTCCAGATTTTTTCAGTAGTTCGGCAGTTACGTTCAAGAAATGGGATAATCGGTAAAACAAGAACTTCTGCGTTCCTTGTAACGATGTAAAACACGAAACTGGGTCGCACGGGTAACAAAGCAAATCGACGCGTTAATTCTGAGCCTAGGTCTCGGTGCTTCGAGGCTTCTGGGGATGCTTTCTGCCCCCGCTTTATGGCACTAGTTGGTAAATATTGTGAAATCTTTATTTAAATCTCTTCGCTGCCTCTCCTTAGGGCTGTCTGGAGAACCCGGTAGGACTGCGCGTGATTCCTTCGAGCAGCAGGCTGCAGTGACTCTCACCTCACCAGTTTTATCCAGATTCTCACCAAGTAAGTTAAAGGGGGAGCAAGGAAGATTTCCAGACTGGAAAATGCCTAAAGCTTTGGCTTCCCTGCTGGCTTCCATCGAGGCTCGCTAGCAGCTGAGATGGAGCTGCCTGGAAGCAGCGCTCACCTACTGATGGTCTGGAAGTTCAGCTCGATCTGTGCAGGACGTGTTGCCGCGGTGATTCGGCGTGCCCCTGGCCTGGAGGAAGGGATTTTCATCACGCTGTAGCGAGAGGCCAAGTGCAGCGGATGAAGTGCCATCCTGATGTAAAAGGCGTGTTGCCTCTTACTTTAGCTCTTGAGTAGATGCTATTTAAACCTCTGGCTTTGTTTATTGAAACTAGGACAACGAGGCCCGAGTGTGCTCTTAAAGTTTCCTTTGAGGTCTGTAGTGGCCGATTTAAAAATAAAAATCGGCTCGTAACAGGCTTAGCTTCTGTTCGGCTTGTATTAAAGTCCTTGTACCTTGATACGTTTCCTGCCATAGTAGCTTTCGTGTGTCCCAGTTCCGTGGCTTGCACGCTGTGTAATGGTACAGAAGAATGCCAATATTGTGTAAGCTACTTAAAACACTTCTGAGAGCACTTCCTTGCGTGCTGAGACCTTGGTATGCGCGTGGCCGCATCTCCAGCAAAGAAAGCGGCGAGCTTTACCAAGCAAAAAATAGTCTTTAAGAAAACCGCACCGCCCTGCCTCTCTTCGCCTTCTACCTGTGTCAGCTGGGGAGCGAGCTCAGGAGGTGGTAAAGCTGCTGCTGCCCTCGGCTGTTTGAGCATCAGCCTAATCTAGAAGAGTGGTTTTATTCCTTGAAATGCTGTGTTAACTGGGGCTTAATATAGGTTAAAGCTCCCTCCAGTAGGCCTGGTGGCCCCAGTTTTATTTAACAAAGTTTTTCCCCCTTTTCCCCCTCCCGGAATGCTCTGTGTAAGTACTATCAACCGATGTGTTTGTGCCTATTCTAATTAGGACGGAAACATCCTGCTCACTACATAAACTTCAGATATTCAAATCAGATTTCGTGCTGTTGATTTCGGATGTGTGTTATGCAAAGAGGGTTTTTTATAACGAAGGCAGACTCTTGCCCTTCCACAAGCTACAGAGTATTTTTAAATATGCCACCCACCTCACTCTTTAAATAACTAAAATTTGGCATTTTATTAGAAAGGCTGCTGAGGCAGCATTGTAGCTTAGCAGAAATTACTCCAGGAACCCTACAGTGCTCAATATTTCCACCTCGCCTATCGTACGGGGACCAGGCCTAATTGCTCAGGATAAAAACGTGTCCTGCCTATAAAAATACAGGTGAAGAACGTCTTCGTTGTTGGTTTTGTACTGACCTCCTCTGTCATCCTTGCATTTGACAAATGGAAGAAGAACTTTGTCAGATGGTGTTAGCAAACTGCCTTGCTTTTCTTCCCCTTCTGCTGCGGTGTTGTCATTTGGCTTGCCTGTGTGGCTGACTGTGCTGCTGATGGTTGGCCGGCTATTGCTGCGTTAAGGTCTTCGTTTCCTTATTTGATAGTTCCGAAGTTTTTAGACAGTGTTTGAGCTGTAAAACCGATGTAGGAAATAAATAAACAGGGAGGAGTGTTAGAAATTCTCCAGCACGTTGTGTAAGAGGTTTCAGGGTTTTGGTCATACCTTCCTTTTCATCTGGGCTTGTGTCTTTCTCCTTCCTTCCCTGTTTTGTGTAGTTCGAAGCATGTTTTCTGTGCCGCTGCTACTGAACTCTTAGCGCTGCCTCCTGTGTTCCACACCTTAAAAACCCCGAGAGGCTAATGGTGTTGTGCTCGCTTTTCGTTTGGCATTCAGAAGAAATGCAGGCAGCATATGTATTTCTGTTCTGCTCAGCCTGGCTGCTTCTCCACTGGAAGCAGCCTTCAGCTAGAGCGTGAAGATTTTAGTGAATATCGCTTCTTATTCAGCACATGTGTCAAAATTCAGCTGTTTCTCAGGGTTAAGTCAAAACAATCTTGCATGTTGTTTTTTGTTGTCCTTTGCTTGTGTTTTTTGTTGTTGTTGTTGTTAAGCTGGATTTCTGTTGCGTGTGAGAAGCGTTTGAGTGTCCTCTGCAGTGCTCCGAAAGAGGCAAAATTTTTCTCAGTACAGACTTCTGATGGCTTTTGCTTCTTTCCCCCAGACGTTTTATCTCCAAGGCAGAGGTTTCACCGTATGACTTGACGTTTTCATACACTCACCGTTTAAGCTTTACCTTGCACGTTCCTTCCCATCTTCCAGTTCTTTCTCAGCTCTGTGTAACCTGTTTCCTTATGAAATGTTTTAGAAAATACTTACTGACCTGGGCTAAAACAGTTCTCTTCCTTCCCCACCCAATCAACAAACCTGGATGGATTCTTCAGCTGTGAAATTAAGTAGAAATTAGTGAAGTCAGAGAGGTATGGCTGTAGCTATGTTCAGTCTTTGTGTAGCTGATAATAGATAGGAGATGAACCTTTCTATTAGGTTGCCCACCAACTAATTCTCAAACCAGCTGATGTCAACGATGGCTTGCATGTCTTGCAGAAGGCCAGTTGGTCTTTTATCTGTTTCTTTGTCACATCGATAACTCTTTCACGCAGTTCCTCTTCCTTTTTTTTCCTGATGTGGCTTTTTTCAACTGACCTCAAGCAACTGTCTGAAATGATTGAGTCATTTTACTGAAGGTCAGACTCTGCCCATGTTGCACAAGCTTCGAATCTACAGAAAATCAATGTTGAAGAGGTGAGCGATCGCTAAGTGTCCCGTAGTTCGTCTGGATCTGCAGATTTTTGTTTCCCTGGGGGGTTACTGGCACCAGAATTGATTTCCATATTTTGCTGTTGTAATCACGCACCGGGCTTCGTTATTGCATGGTCAGGCATTGGAACGGGAGGCCCAGGGAGGTGGTGGAGTCACCGTCCTGGGGGCGTTCAAGGAAAGGCTGGATGTGGTGCTTAGGGATGTGATTTAGTGGATGATATTGGTAGCAGGGTGATGGTTGGACCAGATGGTCCTGGAGGGCTTTTCCAACCTTAATGATTCTATGACTCTGTTCTAAATGTCTATATAAGCATCTCTTCTAAGCCTGTCATTGTATCTTAAGGAAAAAAAGCTGGCTGAGCAGGAGAAACAAACTTCAGATATTACTTCAGATTGTCTTAGTGGCCTGTTAGAACATTGGAGAGCTGAGCCAAGCAAGGCATCAAACGCATCTAAATTTCTGAACTTAGCTTTTTTAATATCATCTGAAATTTCCGTGTAAATATGTTAGCTTTCCACAGAAAGCTTACACTTCTTTAATACATTTGCAAGTGGGCTTCTTTGAGTCCCTTTTTGCAGTGAATCTCCATTTCACTGTATACAGAGTTTAGGTACATGATGTGGAATTGAGTGTCACAGCAGCTAGACGCTTCTAGCCGTGAAGCAGCGTTGTATTTATTTATTTTCAGTTTTTTAGCTAAGCAAAGGAAAAATACTTTCAGCTCTAAAGAATCTTACAGACCGATAAGGGTCTGGTGGTGGTGAAATTGTTGTTAAGGAATTGTTGAAATAGCTGGTAGAGTTCTTCCTTCTTTCAGGTAAAACAAACTTGCACGTGGCGAGCAGGAGCAGCGCGGTGAATGGAGGAGAGGTTAGGGGTTAAATGAAACCTTACGCATGGGAAAACAAGTTTAGTGGCTTGAAAATCAGATATTTTCTCAGGTACAAACAATAAATGAAAACCACTCCAAAGCTATATGCCAAAAGAACCGTTCCAGTTCTTAGTATGAAATAATAATAAGGGATTTGAATAATGCTACAAGACTTCAGAGATGATTTCCAAAGCACTCCTGCCGCTTAAGCCTCGAGTCATGTGTTGGGTCCAGATCGTGGGGTGCATCTTCTCCCAGCGTTAGATCAGCAGCCTAGGCTGGAAGAAAGCCTGGAAGCTCTTGAGCGATACGCAGCTGTAGGAAGGAGTATCGTAACCTTGTGAAGCACGGAGGGAAATGATACCGAGTAAATATAGTACAAAATAAATAATAACTATAGGCTGCCTTTTGTCAGGCTGTTAGTGGGAACAGCTCTACTCTTTAAGACCAGCCCTAACGAAGACGAGCGGCTGACTTCTGCGGGGTTTTGTTTTGCTGCCCCTGAGCAGAGGTCCTGTTGTGCTCTGCGTTCACATGGCTTGGCTGGAGGTTCATCTGCCTTCTGCAGCGGGAGCAGCTGTCAGCCAGCGGGCTGAGGTATGGTACGGTGGTAGCAGAGCTCGTCTTGGGTCCCTGTGCTTGTAGCTTACAAAGCAAACAGATTGCTCTGGATGTTAAAAACGTGCTAAAACGTCTTAAATAGTTTTCTGCAAGTTCTGTCAAATCCTGCCGGTTCCAGAGGTAAATCTATATAGCCTGGTTGTACAGGGTTTAAAAGAATAAGGCTTCCTGTACCCACTTAGCCTTTAAAGATGCGTTTGCCAGCACATTCCCCCAGCGAGTAGAAAGGAATGAATATTTTCATAATATGAGAAAATCTGTTCCTCTGTGTCTCTGCCTTATTATCTTCGCTAGCGATGACTAACCAGTAAAGAAATCCATTCAGCTGCGGTAGCGTCAGTGAAGTGGCCTCTTCCCCTCTGCCACCACTACAGCGCTGATTGAAGACCATTTACATTCTGCTCAGAGCTCTAGGTGATCTCTTTTTGGCAGCCTTATGTATGCTTTTACATTAAGTGCTAGGTTGCGATAACTTTTAAAAGGGTTGTCTGAAAGTGGAGGTTTTTGTGGGTATTTATAGATGGTATTTGTCTTCGAGGTGTGGATTTATTTCACACCCCGTGCCTTTAGCTCATTAACAGGACCTTGGTTCTAGGAAGGTTTGTCATAGCAGAGGTTCACCACCGTCAGAGAGAACGGGCGCTGAACCTGCCCCTGAGGTCCAGAAGAAAACCAGCAAGCAGAAGCAATTCCAGCGGGTTTGCATCTTTGATACCGAGTGCCTTTAAGAGCTCTTTATCTAATTAAACATGAGGTGGAGAATATGGTGTATGGCAAATAAATGTTGTCCTTGCCACTAACAGAAGTTCTTTTGAGGCAAGCCTAGTGTCACTGTATTTGTCCTGGGAAGTCTCCTACCTTTCTCTTGTTGCCTCAAAATACACTTCCCCTCTCACTGTGACTCTTCTAGAGATGAGCATTATTGCCCGTTCTTTTAAAGCAGTTCCATTTGATAGCAATGCTTTAGTTCACAGACAAGTGTTTTCCAAGAACTGACTTGTGTTCTAAGCACTGCAGGGAGAAAAACCGCAGTTTGCCTGCCTGAGAGCCTGCCAAAGGGCTTGCACGGTGGAATTCCTGGTCTGGTGAAATCAAAGAGGAGGGCAGCAGGTATAAAACATGCCTGTACATCATATCATCTTCGTATGATTCAGCCAAGTGCAAAATTACCTCACCAGACTTGTTTCAGGTGCTTTAAATTGATTTGAAAAGGTAGAGAGGGGCAGAATTCCTTAAACTGAAATTGTTCAAGATAGCTGTGGTGGGCAGGAGAGGAAAATAACCCTCTGATGGCACTCAGAGTGAAAAACACAAGCTTAAATTCATGTCAAGGCAAATGGAATGCTATTTTCCAGTAGTATAAGGCTGTTTAAAATGGTTATCAGTGTTGGGGAAAACACGTCTTCATTTTCTAAGCACTTTTTTTTTCCTAACATACCAAATAAGTGTTTTTCTTCTGCTCCCCTTCCCACACTAGAAAGAAGACTTTTTCCTCTGGGGACAAAGATAGGAAGAAGCTAAATATATCACTTGTCAGCTGTGTTCTCCATCACGTCGCTTCAGTGGTTATTATTTGTTTGAGTTTTACCTTCAGAGATTCTGCCTGATATTTGGTGACATGCATCATGAATAGAGATGTAGCAATTTAAAATTCATTCTTTATTGCACTTTGGTTTTAGTTTGCGAAGTGCCATAAAAATGAAAGGGACTCTGGAAGCATTAATCGAGGCACTTGGGGAAATTTCACCTCCATTTGTGCGAAGAGGGAAGAAATCAGCGTAAGACTCTGCTTGCAAGTTGTTGTTTTTCTGTTGCCGTTGTTTTGTTTTCTAGTTTCAGATGCGATGTGGGAAGGTAACATTGCTCTTCTGTCAAAGCACCGCCCTTTCCGTGAGGGTGAGGAAGCTGCCTGGGTTTGAGGGCCATGACCTGTGGCCTAGCTGTGCATTTTCGGTTGGTGTTCTTTCTTTCTGAAGCACCAGCCTGAGCAGCCTGAAGGCCAGGCTGAGGAGAACAACGCAGAAGGAAGCCTGGGAGACAGCAGAAGAGATTTCAGGTAGAAAGAGAGAGGTTTCTTCAGCAGTCCGTTAGTGCTCAGAGGTACAGAAGGAAGTCTAAAAATGGAGACATCAAAGACTCGTTCCTTAAAGTCTTTTTTGTACTGGGTTTTGGCTAACTGGGGAAAGGACTGCAGGGTTCACATTCATAGTGGGAACCAAGCAATGGCGAGGAGCAAGTTTCATACTGCTGTAAAACAGTATCCAAACTCTGGCTTTGCTTTTGATGCTCCTGACTCTCAGAATTGGCATAACCAGCTGCCAGCAATGGCAGCTTTGTCCTGAACGCCCAGCTTGTAAGTTCTACTGGATGAGATCATTTACTCTGACTTTCCAGTCTGCAGCTAAATCCTGTTAATCCAGCTTCTAGTTCATCCAGTTTGTCCTCTGTAGGAGCTGACAGTAAAAATTGTTCATGCTGAGAATGCACGTTGGCAAATAAAGAGGTAGCCATTGCAACACACCTCACAGGAGCATCTCTTCAAGCTTTACGCAGAGCCTTTCATCAAGAACTTGCTAGGGAGACACGGTGGCAGCATGCTGACCCGGAGGGGACAGCAGAGTGCTGGTAGGTATTCTTGCAATCTCAGCGGAAGGGCCAATTCATGCTGTCTGAGCTGTTCTAATCTAAATAGCCAGACCAGCTGTGTAGTTCCAATAGCAAATGACTTCTTACCCACCTTATTTTAACCGAAATGTCTGGGGGATGCTCATTCAGGTTAATTCCTTGGGCAGATGTGAGGAGGCAACGACTTCTGCGTGGAGAGAGAGTCGGGTTTGTGCTGGCAGGGGTGGATCTGGCAGAGGTCACACCTTCCCGGCCTCAGCCTGCCACATCCAGAAAGGTGAGCAGGGCGTGCTGAATCCCATGGTCCTCGTGACTTCCTTTCATCAAATCCTGGAACCGTTCTCCTCTTCTCTCTCTCCACCGCTTCAACTTCACTGTGATAGCTTCTGCTGCCAAAAAGGGCTGCTGGTAAGCGCGTGAGCCTGCTTTCTGTTTTCTAAGTTATTTTTCCTGGTGTTCAGGAAGAGATTAAAAAGTTGCTCATTCTATACTGGGAAGCGGCATTAGGAAGTAAGAACAAAAGATACGAAATCTTGAATGAGTTGCAAGCACTAATGGTTCCTGAATATTTGCTGTGTTGTAGGGTACTGGGGGGCGTGGAGAGAGAGGAAGAGGAAGGGATAAAAGCAGCTCTGCTCTGAGCTCAGGAGAGCTGGCTCCCTCCGTGGTCAGCACAGAGCACGATGCTTTTGAGGCTGCTGCTTGGGATCATTCCCCCAAAGGGGAAGAACGGCCAAGCTGAACAGCTCTGCATTAGGAAGAGATACCATTTCTCCTTTCTGTTTTCGCTAGCACCTGACCCATCTGTCAGACGGCTTGTGTAAGAGAGAGGCTCCTTTTGTTTTCGTGATCTGAACAGCTCATCAAGGGATCTGTTGGTTTGGCACCTCTCATCCAAAGGAGGGTGAGCGGCCCGGATCAGCGGGATGAGGGGCATGAAGCGGGGCTGCCCCTTCCTCCTCTTTTGCCCCACGTGCACTTGATGTTCATTTGAAAACAGCAGACATGGTAGGCTTTGGTAAACCTTTATACCTTGCTAGCTACAAAGGCAGTAACTAAACAAACAGTAAGGGGGTTCTGTGGCAAAGAAAAGGCCAATTTCTCAGTTGGTTCGGTAACGTCACCGCAGCCTCACTCCTGCTGCTGCAGAATGTTTGTATAAAAATGCTTCAGCCGTAAGGAATAGGCAGCATCTTTGTTTTGAGGCTGTTCTCAAGAAGAATGCGCTTAAAAGGGACTGCTGACTGAGAATGCCGTGCCACACCTGGGGCAGTGTCAGAGTTCAGTGCCAAGCCTGTTGACGCCTCCTTTCGTGGGTCACATCGGGGTTCTTTGTGTTTCGGCACGCAGTCAAAAACCGATTTAGCCCTTTACAGGGATTAAGCGTTGCTCTCAGACATTGTAACCCAAAAGACTGTGTCCAGTGTACGGTGTGAAATTAATCAAAAGGAAGGAAAATTAATGACCTGCTGTGGTGCCATCCATCAGGATATCACTCAGCAGGTGTGAAATTAACTTGCCTTGACTGTGGATTAAATTTAACGGCATGACGTGAGACTACAGAAACCGTTGCTGTTATTACTTGGGAGCAAGCAAGCTTTTTTTTTTTTTAAAGATTCCAGATTAATGAACTGCTTACGCCATACAGTGGATAGTCCTGTGATCATTTAACAGCAGGAATTTAGATTATGTTCCCTGAGAAGCTCACGTATTACTGTATCAGTAAAAATTGTTAAAGGCAGGCCGCAGAAATGCGTTTTTAATTTCTATAATTACTGTGTGCCAGATGGTGGGTGCAGACTTGTTTCCAGTGGGCTCTTTCGGCTCAAATATAAGCACTTGTGATCTTTATTTACAATTAATCAGATTTTAACCTAGGTGATATGAAATTGTATTGCGACTATGACGAGTTCCAAAGAAACGCGGAGGAAATGTCTCTGCTGCTTGTTACAGTCGCAAAAAAGCCTTTCTTTTTTTCCAGGTCCTAATTGTGAGGGTAGCACAACTACCCACTGACTTGAACTGTCTGCCAACTGTTTTGGAATGAATATCTAATATTAGATGATCTACTTAAAGGATTGGATAAATCCTCGTTAGTTTGTTAAATGTATAGATAGGTCTTTGAGAACGGTGAACTGCAGTTCCCCTACCAAAGGTCCCAACCCTCAGAATGCGGAGGCTTGACTTCTTACCAGTTGACTTCTTACCAGTACTACAGAGATGTAAAATACATCACAGTTTGTTAACTGCTCAAGATGAGTGAGGAAGATGAAGGAATTGTACTTCCCAGTTTAAATCTAAAGATCCAGGCAACTGTTTTCTTTCTGTCCCTTCCTGCTTCGTTATGTGTGAGCACTTTTTTCCGCAGCTGCCCCGTATTTTTCACGTGGCATTTATTACCAGGGTGAAGGCTCCCTTTGACGTCTGCATTCTTAGTGGATTTTTGTTGAAAGTGCCTTGAACATCCTCCTTTAAAAGGTTCACCTCTTTCAGAACTCCTGATGTTTGTGCCCTCGGCAGAAAAGTAGTCATTTATGTGTTTTTGTCGTTCCTTCACACCCTCCTCACCCCTCCCCAAATGGGTTCTGACTCCCCGTTTCCAAGAATTAAGGAAGTTGCGTGTTTGTGATTAGAAAGACTGAGTTGGGACTTGCATGGTATTTTTCTTGGAGGTGTATCAGCCCCACATCTATGACTTGATCTTCAGGTTGGAAGTTCGCGGTATGTGACCGTGTGCTTGCTATCTGGTCTTTATAAGTTGACTTGTTTGACCTCTTATTAAAGAACATCTATGGTTCGTAAAAACACTACATTTGGGTTTAAATATTGTCAATCAGAGGTGTTGGAATAGCGAAGGTCCAGTTAAAGCTTCACAGTTGTGGTACCAGAGACCGATGACATTAGTAACAAGATTTTGGTTCATAACAGGTGTGATACAACCACCGAAGAAACATCAGGGTTGTCCAACTCGGCGGTCGTGTCACTGGCAGCCCGTTCTTCAAGGGTAAATCGTAAGCGGTACCTGCAGGATCGGTGCTGCCCTGCAACCTGAACAAAGAGCTCTGTAAAAAGAAATAATTTAAATAAAAATCCTTCTGTTGAACGTTAATTGGGGTTGAATTCCGAGATATTTTATGAGTATGCTCTCCTCAGAGAAACGTTGAAGAGAAACGTCGGTCTTGGTACCCGTTTCAGAACGAGGAGTTGAACAAGTGACGGAGGCCTAATGCTTTTTATCTTTATAAGCATTAACAATTCAGGTCAAGCTTTTAACCGAGAATAAAGGCTAGGTGATTACCAGAGCAGTTATTTCAGCTGGACCTTTGGGCTGTTTTCTTTCCTGCGTTAGAGAGTGAAAATCTTGATACGCATGCCTAAAGAGACTTGCTCTTTAGGCTGAGGTTGTAACATGGTGCCGTTGCAAAGTTGCTTGTGTCGAAGGAAACGCTGGAATACTGTGCTCAACTGCTGCCTGCAGTATGGCATTTAGATCACCGGGTTTATTTAATGTACTCCTGCCCTTCTCTTGCTGATGGCTTTTATAGCTGCCTAAGCTTTTATGATGAATTCGTAGCCCCTGGGGAGGCAGGGAGAGCAGAAAACAGATAAGTTTAACTCTTTCTATGGCACTTGCTTAGGTTTTTGAAGACAAGTGGAAGGTAAAGCAGGAGTCCTCTTCGCAGCGAGGGCAGCAAAGCAGCTGGTTTGTTTTTGTCCTGGGAAACTGTTCTTGCCAGCAAGAAGTCCTCACATGTCTGCTTTCCGTGGTAGGCTGTGTGAGTTGGGTCTGTGGAAGCTCTTTATTGTGTTTTGCCTTCAAGCTGAGCTTGTGCTGGCTGCTTTTGCTATTTGCTTTATCTCTGCATATCTATTACATCCCATCAGAAGGGAGCGCATGAAGCTAATGGAGCTATTAGGGTGTTTTTTAAAAATGCAGCTCTACTAGATTTGGGGATGAAGAGAACGCAGGAGATTTTTCTGTATTGTCTGTTACAGAAATATGCAAAACTGTGTTGTCAGCATGCTCAGAGCTGAGCAGTGTGATGCCGTCTGCCTGGGAGCATGGGCTCCTGAGAACGTATTCCCATTTCTCTGACTCACTGAGGAGTGCTTGTTGAAATGAGTAGACGTCGTCCCCTGCATGCAAGCAGAGCCAATGGAGGAAAAAAACAAAACAAATCCCAAAACCTGGTGCTGAATGTGGTTTGCACAATGCTGACCCAGCGAGGGGAAGGGGGCCTGTCTCTTTGGGTTGCACCCGGTGTTTCCAGGGCATTTGTTCATCTCCCAGGTTACACTAACAACGCTCTTGAGTTTCTGGTGGGCTCAGAGCACATGAGCGAAGGGAGCTTGTGTCTGCTAGCAAAGGCGTTGGCTGTAGCCAGTGGTTGAATCATTGGCTAGGGTTTTTTGTGGATCTGTGTGAAGAGTGAAGGCTTTGTTTGGCTTTTCTCATGACATTCCCTGTATTTTCTCAAGCTGCAGTCAATAAATGTCCCTTCCCGAAGGAATTGCCGGTCTGTAGACTTGCGATTGTTATTCTGAGTCAGCCATGGAAACGTGTTGTGTAACAAGTCAAAAATACGATATTTAATAAGATACTAATTCTTCATGGCAAAATACAGAGTTGTTTAATTAGCACTCAAACCACTTCTTTAGCCCTCTAGTTCATTATGTCTCAAGTAGGTTTATGCCACTGATTCATATAGCTCATTACTGCTCATAAATGTCACTGTAGAATTGCTTAAAATAAGAGCGTTAGCGTCTTGCTGTCATTAGTTCTACAGCTGGTTTGGTTGTGGTGACAAGTTGGGAGATAAAGTGTGAATTTTATAGTTGAAGATGTCAGGACTTGGAGAGCTTGCTGCTCCCCGTCACGGGAAGAGACGTGCCTGCAGAGCTGGAAGCTGGAGCTGAGACTTCTTTCCGGTCAGATCTACTGCCTACCTCTTCTGTGAGTCAATGTCCCGCACAAAGTTTAAAAGCAATAAATGTAACGGTAAAAACTGTTAAAACTACAAATTAAATCACTGATGACGCTTCTGGGAACATGGTATCAGTGAGAGGCTTTCAATCTGTGTTCTCCGAGTCAGTGGCAGCCCCTCAAGGTCTGGAGCGTACCAGCATAGGCTGAAGTGGCCACTTCTCGAATAGCACACCTGATGATTTCCAGACGCAAATTAGAATAATTTGCTCTAATGCTTTACGTGTAGGTGGGATCCCGTAGTCTGCATCTCAGAAGGCCATTGCCATTGTGAGAAGGAAACTGGAAACAGTGCAGGAAAAGATTGCGTCCATCGCCTGACCAATTGATGAGATAATAAAAGGTCTCAATGGCAAGTCGTGATAAGAAGCAGATAACATGGCTGTTGGTGACACTCCAAGATGGCAAATTCCAATTCAGCTGAGCAGGAGAAGTCTTGCAGGCTAGAGGTCCAAACTGGTTTATTTTAAAATTCAGGGGCCAAATGTTTTGATACCTACAGTATCATGAGCTCGATGTGTGACAGCTGTCGGTAATTTTTGTGTGGCTTCCCATGAACGGATTTCAAAGATTGGAGGTTATGATGTCGTTTGTTTTATTGTACGTGTAGTAAATAAGATCCAGGACTGCACAGGAATAGCAGGCTGGTGTTAGAGTCAAACTACGTAACGTGTCTCATGTTCCAGAGTGCAGTTCATCAGCGGGAAGAGATGACAGACGTGCAGAATTAAAGTGGGAGCATCCCTGGTTTTACTGGAACTGCCGTGGGTGGGGTGTGTCGGTCTACTAGAAACCAGCGAGGCGCAGGATTTGGCCAGGAAAGGACTTGTCTTGTCAGGCCACAGTGGCAGAAGTGCTGCAACCGGATCCCAGATCACTTTCTGGAAACCTAAAGCAGTCTGCTAGATACCTGTGTTTGCTTGCTTGACAGGGATGTGCACGTACGTACAGAGGAATACGTCTCGAGTGACTGAAGATGAACTTTTTTATGCTTTTTTTTAATGAACTGTAACGTTAACCAAAAGCGACATGCCAGTTTAGTCTCTGTTGGAAGAAAGATCTGGTTTGAATAATTGATGTGGAAGCTCTATGAAAGATTTAAAATGTGACAGCTCTGAAATAAGATTGATGCTGCTCCAGTGTGATCTGATTTGGATCCTGACCTAATTTCTTTTAGTTAGCGATCGGTATAAAACTTGGTGGGGTACACGGGCTTATGACTTTGGGAGATTACTGGCTGATATTTTTAGGCCACCAGCTAATCCTGTTTAGGAAGAGGATTCTCATCTGAAAACTGACAGGTCTTTACATTCTTCCCGTTTTGCTTTATGATGACAAATGGAAAGTGTACAGCTAAAAGCAAAGGATTGATTGCCTGTTTCCAAGTGCCTTGCGCTGTGGCGCTCTCATCTAGATAAGGATTCTCTGCGTGCATGTGTATAAGAAGTGATACTTATTTATGACTGATCAGAATGAAAACCTTGTATTGAAGCTGTTAATTTTGTACGTACTCCAGAGGAGGTATGGAAAAGCACGCACACCAAAGATGTGTTGAGCCTCTCCTTCTGGGTTTTTCTCATGTTGCCTTGTAGCTGTTTGCGTAGCAGCCATACTGTAGATAAACTAACAAATGCAAATTCCCCATTCTGTTTGCTTAGTCAGAAGCTGTGTTCCCTATATAAACGCATCTTCCAGATGTTTTCTTCTTGTTAGCAGTTGCTTTCTTGTGCTTGTAGCCTCTGGCAGAGGCAGTCTTGCTCTTTAATTCCAGTCTTAGGGTGGGGTTGTCATCTGCTATGTCTGTTAATTTGATAAGTTAGCATATAAAGCATTTTGTCACTAGTTTCTACAGACTGAGCCCACAGTAAGCACTGTGGAATCCTATGGGTGAGTCCACCAACGTGATTTTTTTTATTAAACATCAGATAAATTGAGAAGAAGCAGGAAAAGAAAGGGCATCTCGGATGCTGGGGTGTTATATCCAGGTTTGTATTGTCTTGTAGCCGTTTCGTTTCCTTTTGGTTGTACACGTTGATGGGAAGGGAAGTCAAAGCTAAGTGGGAAAATGGGAATTCGGACTGAAAATAGAATGTGTATGAATAGTACCAGGTTGTACTGAAAACATTGTAACTCGCTCTATTGCTGCTATCCCCGTTAGAATCGAAGGTGTTTCTTACAGAGAGTGGACCCAGCTGGAAGGCTTTATGGAGTGCCACAGCTTCTGACTGTCTGTGTGAGTTCTACTGTGTGTAGAGTCGTGCACGTAAGTAATGAAGCAAGAGTCCGACAGTTCTGCTGAGGTAACGTGATCGTTGTGTGAAGAAGGATTGTTCAGTTAGAGCTAAGCGAGCGAGGCTTTCAGGATCGCCCGCAGGTGAGGTTCTTGCTGTGAGCTGCTTTTGAGCCTGTGTTTCATGGCAGTGGCTCTTGCTGACCGTGTCCTGCTTTTTGACTGCCTCGAGTTGTTCAAGGATAATTAAAGCATGTTGAACACCTGTTTAGTACTGTTATTGTCCTATGAGCAATAGCTGGGCCATAATTTAATTTGAAATCGTTGGCTCAAATGGAACTGTGGGGCTTTTTTGCCAGTTTAACTCGCTAATATAAGTGAGTCCTGCCCTTTTTAGTGAAAGGGGAAACATAGGACCAACCTCAATTTAGTTAATTTTTGACTGCCACCACTCCTCACTCTGAACTGCTGCCTGTTAAGAACCCTTGCAGTACATACTTCGTATACTGAAACCTCGTTTATTGCCGCAGAAGACTCCCATCACGGCTTGGTGAGGCCTTCATTTCGGTGGCAATGAGGGTTGAAGAGCAAGGGAGGGGAGCGGGAGGGTGTCACATCCATATGGGCGATGCCGTGCCTTGCAAGACATCCCTGTGTCCCAGCACACACAGCTGTAGCCAAGCCTGTGTCTCCTCGGAGCAGAGAAGGCCGCAGTGCTGTGGGCAGTGTTAACAGTGAGAGGGCAGCTAACTCTCAAGAGGTCTCCCACGCAAGTCAAGACAAATTCTGCGGTTCTGCAGCACAATGTAGTTCTTAGCATTTTTTTTCTTTCCTTCTTTTGCCTTCCATACCAACTTTCGAGAGTTATTTTGGTGCTTTCAGGGAAGAAACTGATTCAGCTACCACTCATCAGCCAGATGTTTGGGTGTATGAAACGCTTCTCACTGAGGCTTTCTGCACTTCCTTCAGAACCACCTTAATATTTGTCCTTCCCCTGTTTTCACTTCCCTGTCTTCTTTTTACCTCCTCTTTCCTCTGCAATTTCTGTATATCACTCATGGTTTTTAGTTGCCTCCACAACATCAGAGAAAATAATACCAGGTGTTTGCAGAACTTGATTATGAAACTAAGGCTGCTTTTTGTTCGTTGTGTCCAGTCCAGAGGTTGAACCCCATCTTATCTGCTAGGCAAGGGCTGATTGTGCCCGTGGTGCGAAGGAGTGTTCAGTCTAAAGAGAAGGAGCACAAGGTGTGGTGTGGAGACAGCCTGTTCAGAGCTCAAAAGAGCCACTGGAAGTGTCACACGTTCCCAGCTAACCGTGGGAATGGCTCGCAGGTGATGGGAACAAACATCAGTTCCAGTCTGAAGGGGTCCTTGACTTGTCTGGCCACAGAATCCACCCCGTAACAACTTCTCTGAGTGCAATGAAGTGACATAGTCATTAAAAAGCTAACCAACGAGTTATGGTAATACTAAAATGGAAGGACTGTGCTGAGAATTGGTCTGCTATGCTTAGAATTTTTGCTGGCAAGTGGCATTGACACAGCAAGATGTTAAGGTGAGTTGGAAAGAAGGGAAATGAGGATGGAAGTAGCTTGGGCTATCCCTCTTTAAAAGCTACCATAAAGAGTAAAGAGCATCCAGTGCTCTAAGTGCTTTCTGTATATTCAGCACATACCAGCATGTTTATGACTGCTGTCACAAACCTTGTAGTATTTATCAACTCCTAAAATAATTCAATTAATCCCTTTCAAAGCCAAATAAAAACTGGACAGCAGTGGGCAAAAACATGTGATACAAATCTAAACTCCGAACGCAGATTTGTTTTATTTGCTGTAATGACTGTGTGTCCTGTGGGATTTATGTAATGATTTTTAAGTGGCTCGGTGCATGGAGACCAAGGCAATTAGGTACTTAGAAGGGGCAAAGGGAGAAATGTCAATTGCTCTTGTAAAGACTGGGCAGCAACTCCTGCGCTGTCAAGAAATGATCCTGCTTTTCCATAAATTGCCACCGAGCAGCTGTCTGCGTTCAGTGGCATGAATGAGCTTTAAGGAAGTTTAAAAGAGTTAATTTCTTATTCTTTCCAATACAATAAAGGGAAATCCAAGACTTGCTCAGTCGCTTTGCAAGGATGTAATGATAGGTGAGAAGCAGCCGTGGCAGGAGGGGTTAAAGATGCTGTACGTATCCAGCATAACGCTGAAAACAAAGGTGAAGCGAGGGCTGCTGCTTCGGGGTCATGCTTTTTCTGCTCCTGCTGCAGGGAAGTACGTTGCTAATGATCTTGTGTAAACTGAGCCTGAAGTGCATTCAGTGCTGGGCTTTTCTTCTCAAGTGCTGTCAGCGTAATCATGCCGCGTATTGTGTTTTTATTTTGCCAAATGAAATGCTCTGCTTTCATTACTTAACTAAAAAAGAAACAAGAATGCATGAGTGGAGATGGCTTTTATGGTAGTCTTTATTTTCTCAGTACTGTAAGCAAATGCACTCTAAGTTGAGAAGCATCATTAAGCTGGATTTCTGAATGATGGAAATTATTCCCTAAGTTGTTCAGAGCTGTGATGTCTTTATTTTTTTTAATGGTGCAGTTCTTTTCCTGAGACCAGCCTCAAACCAACGGGAGTTTGTTACTTGATACCAACAGTGTGTTTCCTTTTCTTTCCTCCTGTCCCTGACCACCCAGCATTGATAATTTCCCCCCATTAAAATGAAGTGGAACACTGGAAAAGTAACAGATTCATTTTGGATGCTATAGGATGCCAGGTCCTCCTTGTCCAAGTCAAACCATCTCTCCATTTGTTGGCATCTCTGAAGAAAGCCGATCTCTGCACAGCTCTGCTGAGGCTCGCTGCGACGCGCAGCCCCAGCCCTCGGAGGTAAACCTGTCAGAGCACTTCCCAGGAGCAGGAAACGTTCTCCTGCTCCCACCACTCACAAAATCTGCTTCAGTTTACAAAGCATGATATGTTTTTTTTTCTTTTCAAGTTTGTCCTCGAATCTTTTCTTCCTACCTTCACCGCAACCTGTGTTTGTCAGATCCCTTGGGGCTGTCATTGTCATTGTGTGGCATCAGCAGTGCAATGCTAATGAGCTTCAAGAAAACAGAACAGCAGTCTGTGCCTGGTGCAACCCCTGCGAGATCTCTATCAGTCTTGTCGTGTTTTCAGGAAGGCCACGTTTCTTGATAACATTAACTTTGTGAAAACAACAACAGTTTCTACAGCAGAGGCAGCTTACCAGCATTTTGGTTAAGAAGTCCTGGCAATGTGGTACTGAATTCACTTCGAGTCTGCAGCTCTTGAAGTTACAGCACGGTTAGGTCTTAGGTTTGAGTGACTGACCCCCACAAACTTTAACTGGTGACAGAAATCTGCAGCGTCACTGAAACGTGCCGACCCATCTGCCCTTGGGTTACATGAATCCTGTCCAGTTGTGATTTCGGTTGACTTTCTAACAGTAGCAAATATATGCCAAATCCTAAAGAAATTCTCTTTTTTTTTTAATATTGAAGAAGTCCTGGAACAAAGAAAAAAAGAAAAAGCTGGTGCTGGAAAATTCAGCCCTCCCTCCTACCCTTCAACAAATTGCTCTTAGTGTTCCTGTCTCCACGTGTGAGCCCTAGGTCCAGGCTTGTGGTTTAAACCATAAACAGAGATGAGATACTTTTCTACAAGAATAAAAGTGCGCAGATGGAGATAATCAGAAGTGACTTAAATGTGTAGGCATTTCCCGAGGTGCCAAAAGCCCACAGCGCCAAGATGATGTTGATGAGAGCTGCAGGTGCGAAGTATGCTCAGACACATCCTTAGAGGCTGTTTCCTAAAAGGTGTGCGGACACCTTCGGGAGCCTCATTAAGTGCCGGGGAAATTGCGCTTCTGGGCGTGTTCTGAAATCGCTTAGGTGCTTCTTTGCATCTCTGAGCTGTCTTTAACGTTCTGGATTTTTGCTCTGCTGTTGACAGTAGCCGTAATGAAGGGATGTTCTGTAGGGCTTGGTTAATTATAAGAAATCCTAATGGTGTGGGCTGAAGAGCAGAGACAAAAACTTTCAAGGAGAATACTTTGTATAAAGCAAAGGATTTCTGTGGGATAATTGAACCTGCATGATACATTAAAATCCAGGCGAAGTTCTTCTCCCGAGCTGAACGTGGACACATTTAAATTATTTTATCTCCCCCAAACTCTACTTTGCTGTGATTTCTACAGGAAAAAAAAAAAGTAAGACTCCCAGTCTCGGCATGACTTCTTCCTGCTTGTTCCTGGTATTGCCACTCCATCCACTTGCACCTTCCGCATTCACGCTGCTCGGCTGCTGGCGGCAGGACCTGTCTTGTCCTTGGTGCTGCCAGACGACAAACCCAGGACAAATCCATACGGAGGATTTGCTGTAACGCGGTAATACTGGCCTGGAGGGGTGAGGCTAATGCTGAAAAACCCTGCGTGTGCAATATGCCGTGGTCACCCGAGTATTCTGGTCAAATCCAGCCACTTCTTGGCCAGGAAATAGCAGCTGTGCATCTTTCCTTTCTTTCCCTTCCACCTTTGGTTATGCTCTACAGGCTACACTGTGTAGTACAGTTTGATCCGTTTACATACCTCAAATTTAGCTTCCCAGACAGAAATACGCGTACATGAATTACAGCTTGACGTGAAAAATGTGCTCAAGCTCGTGGGGTTTTTGTGTTTCAGAGGAATTGGGACTTCTCACAACTTTGGAAATTTTCTTCGAAGAAAATGTTTGCACGTTCTCCGTGCTTACGGCCACAAACAGCGCTATCGCCAGCAGATGGTAGGTGGTGGGATCAACCTGCTTATTGTCTCACCTAATCATTTCCACCCTTTTAGGTGACATTTCAGTATTTACTCATCCAGCAAGCTGCCAATGTGTAAGATCTGAAATATAACAGGGGAGAGCGGTGCGGTTGGTTAGATAACTGTTCCCACTCGCCTCTCTTTTGTGTACACATACCGGGAGTTTTGTACTGTGTCCTTTATCTTCTGTGTTTGCTCAAAACCTCTTCAGTACCACGTCTTTAACAGTGCTGTTAGACGAGCTGATTTCTCCCTTCTGCTTGGATTATCTGTTCCAATGCAACCTGTAACCAGCCGTGTCTTCCTACAGCCTTTATTATTCCTTCCATTTCTTTTAATTCTTTTTTTTTTTCATTGGGAGTGGTACATAAGATTACACAGTCCACTGAAACCTTGGTGTTGCTGCTCTTCTGCGTGGCCTCAGTCAGCTCCTGTTGTTGGGTGGTTGAGTTTTAGGCAGTCCCTTTTCATTTGCTCCTCTTGAAAAATTGCACAGCAGGCACTTCATTTATCTTTCCAAACCGGAGCATCTGGAATTTTCTTGCCACGTTGAAATGGAACGATTTCAGTGGAGGAGGAGAAGTAAGGAGTGCTAGGGAATCCATTTTCATTTAAAATAAATGGAATTCAGTGGGTGACCTGTTTTGTAGTTATGCAAATGCTTGCTTCAAAAATGAATTCTTGTCAAGGTTCTTGGGGGGAAAAAAAGGGGGATGTCTTGGTCCCTTTCCCTTTTTCTGACAAGTATTTGTTCTTGTTCTCTGAAAACCCTTTCCTTGGAGTTGGCTACAGTGTGGAGAGCTCTTTGTTACTGTTTTTGCTGACGCTTTGCTAAGGCTTGCTGGTTTGCATTTCAAATCTCCCTGATGTTTATTTGCTTGCGGTGTTTGCAGTGTCACTTCAATTATGCTCATGAATTTTTTTTTTTAGGCATTTATCCTTCACCCACTGCTAACGTTAGATCTCGGGCAGTTCTGGCTCCTACCTTTGTCCTTCAAACTCCTCCTTTTTCTTCCCTACTCCCTAAGAAGACTGAACTACCAACAGAAGTGGGGAAAAATGCCATTGGACAGGTTATCTTCTCGTTATCGTGCCGTTTTGAACGTGGTTTGCTTCCGTACTTTCGTAAAACGCATTTTACAAAAAGTCCTGTGTGGTTTTTTAGATGTGTGCACTTAGGTGAAAATTACTTCTCGTGTCGTGCGCGTTTGTCAAAATACTCTTAATGCTTTTTTTTCCCCCCCACTCAACTTCTTTTCCTAAAGTGGTGAAAATGGGTCTGTTTGCTTGTTGATGGTTGCCTCAGAGGGAGCCTGGCTTCGAAGAAAAATGAGATGCTTTTAGTTTTATATCTAGCGCATTATGATGGTCAAAAGCTAAATGATGAGAATTACCATTATAGCTCTTTCAAAGAAACCGGTGTTATATTGGGTTTTGTCTTTGTTTTGAGAGCGCAGAAAATTGGAGCAATAATTCTCTCCATCTCCTCGGAAGACTGAAAAGTCTATTAAATCGGGAGAAAAAGCTTATCTACGAGGTTATTTTTTCATTATCATGCAGAAAAACCGAGTTTTCATTCTGTTTTAATTGAAAACATGGAGGACCTGGGCCATAACGCGAGGGAAGCACGGCGCCGTTAGTAACAGGAAATAACGGAAGGGGTGCTGGGCGCAGAGCGGTGCTTGGAGGAAATTGGCAGGAGGAAATTTAAGGGCATTGCTTATACATTTTCCTATCGATGTTGAATGCAGTCATTGCAAATATCATTTCCCGTATTTCCCTGTCCCTTTTGTGCCAACCTACAGCCAAGGGTAGGGGGCTGCGGGGAAGGATTTCCTCCTTGTGGACAGGGGGAGAGATGACGAAGGAGCACGGGACGTGCCAGCAGGATGGATGTGGTGCTCTTGAAGTGGTGCCATGGAAGTGCCCAGCTTCAGGGGGTTTCTGCGTGACTTATCCCTGGCTGTGGAACCTGGGTGGAGCTCCAGGGGGATTTTTGTGGGCTTTTGTGTTCTGCATAACGCGTGTGTCTTCCTCCTAGTACTAGGAAATCCAAGCCAGTCAGACTCGGTGGTCCAGATTTTCCGCTCTCCTGCAAAGTGAGGGAGGCCGGCAAAAGACACTGCGTATCTGTATTACCGAGGTACAGAAAATATTTATGTGGGTGCACATACAGTCAGTTGCTCTGTTACTGACTGGGACAGCTTATTGCAAGTGAAACCCTACCCGTGTGAGGGCCCAACAAGCCTTTCTTTAACTTCGCTGACCTCTGCGTCGTGGTCGTAAATCCCGAGGAGCTGCTGCAGTCAGTACCGGGCACGCTGCAAGCCAGCTGCAAGGATTGAGTTTGTATGCTGGAAAACAACTTCGGCTAACGACACCCACGTGTTTGGATAGAATATTTTCTGTTGGTCAAGCGGATGGAAGCTATCTCTGGTTTATAAGCCTCTGCCTGCTTCCATTTGTTGATGAAGAAAGGGCGTGAGGAGATTCTGCCTCTTGGGAGCCCAAAGCAGAGCTGTGGCTGAAGCTCCGTGAGTAGCAGCCCTACCAAACAAGCCTTGCACTTCCAGCTGATCCCACAAAACAAGTTGCATCCCTAAGCCAGGTGCATCTCTAAGCCAGGTGTTTGCTGGGTTGCTTTTCTGTTGGGTTTGGAGTTTGAAGTTCAGATGCGAAGGGGAAGAGGCAAGGGCGAGATATTTAAATCTTACTCGATAAAGAAATCTGAACAATCTGATAGGCACCAAAATCATCCTTTTCTCTAACAGGATGTGCTTCTTGGTTTGTGCTTGTGTACAAGTGCAGAAAGGATGTTATGCAAATGAGTGTTTCTTAGCCTGCCACTCACTCCGCAGCCACCTGTTAAAACATAGCGGTGTGGATGAGTCCCGGTACGAGATACGAACGCGTTGCTGCTTGCGTTTGCTAACCAGAAAGCAGATTTTGTTATCAAAGGAAAACTGGAGAGCTTGAAAAAGTGAATGTATATGAACCGTGAGAGTTGTGCATAGGATGGTGGTGTTCTAGTAACTGAAAAGCTTTGTACTTCTAAGCTACAAATGCGGGCAAGGCTGGGTTTAAAAGCATGCTATTTTTTGACTGTGTTTAGATTTAAGAGAATCAGAAAAACCCTTGATGCTCTTGTGAGAACCCTTGACTAGCAGTCCGAACCCGGTATCGCTAGACGTACCAAATTGCTTGTTGTCAGACCGGTGAGAGGGGTCCCTTCTCGGAAACCATGAGGAACAGCTACTGGCAGTTGCTGAAGTCTCTAAAGGATGTTTAGTCATGCCTCTTCTGTCACCTGCGCTCAGACGTGTGGATACGCAGTGTTTCGGAGCATCTCTGCCCTCATAATTCTGTGCACAAAGCGTTCTGAAGAGCGGCTGCTTTGGAACACGGGGAAGCGCTGCTTACACTTTTGAAATCCATAAGTTTAAAGGAACTCTAAATTGTTACTGACCGCATGGAAGGAGGTCGTGCTCACCCATTTAATTAATTACCGTGACACTAAACCTTGTGGTTTCTGAGATGTAAATGCTAGTACGCAATTTGTACTGACTTTTTCATAATCCTGCATGTAAATCTTGAATATGTTCTTGCAGTGCCTCCAGCTCTATTTCCTACTGTTTGCATCCAGCATTGCCTTGCTACCTGGGCAGCAGCCTTAGCACAGACCCGTGATGAATCAGGCCGAGGTAACGTTGTGTCTCGGCCCTGGTGGCCGTGGAGAGCTGTAGAAATACTTAAACTTGTGAACATACGTACGTGTAATGAAGCAGGTCTTATTTACACACGAAGGACCAGATCCCTGTGGTGTAAACTGACATCTGACCATATGAAATCTTTGTTGTTCAGCTGATCCATCAATACAGCTAGCAGTACTGAGGAATAGTGATAAGGAGGGAGCATCCCCTTATCTTGGAGAACTTATTTACAGAAGGTAATCACTGGCTGTGGCTTTCCCAGAAAGGAGCAGGGCTACCTATTCGTCAAGGTGAAAGCTCTGCCAGCTTTAAGTGTATCAGGAAGCACCAATAACACCGTCAGCAAACTGTTTCCTTCACTGGTATTTACCCACGCGTTTATCTGTGGGACTTTATTAGTTATACATCACCAGTAGCCCCTGTAATCTCTTTTTCATCTGTTGGCATCTCAGTCATAATGTTGATTTAATAACACTTAGTGGTTAGCTGTGTTTGCTTTGGTTGGTTTTGTTTTCTCCTGCATCGCCCAGTGAGTTCAGTTTGTTAAGCCCTTGCCTTTTCGGGTCACTTCTGCTGGTGCCTTTTCATCTGCTCGTGGTATGTTGGGTTTCCTTTGACTTGCACTGAAGTGTTTTGTTGCCTCATCTCCTCATTTGGAGCGTTTGTTTTCCTTCTCCCTGTGTCACCTTTCACTTTTCTTGACTAGCCTCATACTTCACTCTTTCTTGTAGTGACTTTTTTCTCAGACTTTCAAGTTGTTTTTCCCCTGTTTCTTACCTTTCTTACTCTTGTTCTCTCTTTCTTCCTGTATCCGTTATTCTGTAATTGCATCAATTGCTCTGTCCATGAATTGCAGATGATGTTTTCAAAGTCTCACTCATAATTAAAAGGCAGATCTCGCCTTCTCCTCTATTGCTCATATTATCATCTCTGACCTGTCATACCGAAAATGGGAATACAAAATTTATGCCCCTTTGATTTTTACAAGGCTCTTCCAGTCATCTAATTTTTGTCCCCCGTAACTTCAGAGTCAAATGGAATTGCTGTGGGACTGCAGGTTACGCTTGTGCGAGTTTGTGTAAATTAGCAGCAGGCTCAGAAGACCCTTGCTAGCACTGCAAGGGAAGACATGGAACCAAAAGAGATGAAAAATGCAGAAAACCGAACTATTGCTTCACCCCTGAAGTATTTGCATGTAGTTACAATGGTTACCTGGCTGTAACGTGGCCAGTGTGAGATCTGGGCAGCTTTGGCATGCCGCAGGAATTGAGGTAACCCTTCTTGGTATATTTGCAGCTCGTTCCATTATAAGCTGAATTCTGTTTTAAGCAGGTTCTGCCTTAGTACCTCTGCAGCCGTGTGCCATTCTGTAAGCAATACATACGTGAATAAAGGCATAGCTTTTTGTATCCCTTTTTGGCCTTTACAGTTACTAAGCCTTCTGTTACTTGAGGGAATAATTGCAGGTAATTGATTCAGGAGTTAATTTTCTTGGCAATTCCTGTGGTGAGTATCTATGATATGAATGAGGTTGGTAGTTCGGGTTGTCTCCAAACATAGGCTGGAATGAGAAGCTTTAGAAGTGAAGCAATAACCTTGCTAATAACACTTTGGCTTGTATCGTGGAGTACTCTCGGAGATCATAAAACGGGATTCCCCTTGGTGAAGATATTCCAGGAATGCACCAAACATCCTCGAGCTGTTAGCAATTCTTCATTAAGGGGACTAGGTACACCCCACAGCACTGTCCCCCAGCATTAACACACACGTGGTGTGGATGTCAGATCCTCAAAACCTATCGTTTTATTTGGCAGATCCGCTCCCGTCCTGTTTTGCTACTTGCTAACGTAAATCGAGATTCTGACACCTGAGGTGTGATTTTTTCTGGTAAAGACAGGCTTCAGGCCTCGCTTCCTGGTTCATTTCAGGATAACTTCAGTGAGGAGATGCCTTGTGGAAGCTCTAACTGCATTCTTTGAGGAGGAAGAGCAAATTCATGACGACTCTGAAATGAAAGCGTTTGATACTGTAAATAATTAAATTTGCCAAGATATTAACGTTTGCTTTGGAACTGCGCTGCAGAAGGAATAAAGGTTTGCTTTCAGCACTGCAAATGAAGCTACTCTTGCTACCAAACTTTGAATGAGAGCATTGACAACAGCCTCAGCAAAACATGCCTTGGAAAGGATGCCTTTCCAGTAATTTAGATGATTTATAAAAAGCATTGAGGCTTTGAAGAAAGTTCTTTACCCACAGCATCGTCGTGCTGTGGACCAGAAGCAGGCAAAATGGCTTTCTCAGGTAATAATAGATGGTCGCTATCCAAAGGACCTGGAAACTTGGGAGTGAGAGGCTAAAAAAGGTGCATTGTTAAGGATGGGCTGTAAGCAACTAAGAGCTTTTTGGGTTCTGCATCTGTCCTTACGTACTGGTAGCTTCCCAAAATGCTCCGTTACGCAGAATGGCAGATGAGAAGCCTCTGTTGCTTGCTAGGACTTCGTAAAATTATTTCCTCTGCGTGTGTATGTGTGTCTTCTCCCTCCCCCTCTCCCTGCCTGGCAGTAGTCTAAATTTGAGAGAGCAACAAAGCGATCATACAGATTTATTTGCCGTATGCTGCTTGACTGTGCTGGCTGTTTTCTACATCTAATTTTTTTTTTCACTTAGTTCTGTAAGGGCCACAGCTGAAATATTCCTCCGAGTTTGCCAGTACAAGCTGTTCTACAGCTGTCTAGGGATGTTGGAAAAAGGCAGGCTGTTTTCCACCTACTTAAAATAGTTCCGAAGTTTTGTGCCCTACACAATACGAAGTAGAGCTCGTATTTTTTTGCAGAGGAAGCTTGTATAGTTTATTACATCTCACAGATAACTGGAAAGCTCTGTCTTGTGTGACTGGAGCTTTCTACGTGGGCTTTTGGGATGCGTGCAGGCCTACACGCGTGCCCCTTTAAACATTTTGATATGTTTGATCTTAGTGCTAAGCAGAGCTGATCTCTCTGCTCCGAATTGTTACTTAGAAAGAGAAATAAGAACCATTAGCAGCTTTAATTTTGAGTGCTCATCTAATTGTGTCAGCAGTTGGTAAATACCAATGCTTATGAACAGGATATACGCGGGAGGTGTGGGATACGTGCTTGAATGTTTTGCTGTTTTACCGACTTTGAGATGAGATTGCAATTGGTTTCGTATCTAATCTTCTCCCATAATAAAGAAGAGGCCTTAAATACAGAAACTAGAGCACCGGAATAATCAACAGCACTGTTGCTTCCAAATGGGTGACTGTTGAAACTTTAATTCCATTAAATTCTGTGCTTGGGAGGTGCAGCTCGTATTTTCAACCATTTGTCTAACCGCATAAATTGGAATGTGTTCAAAATGCCTGCCAAGAACAAATCTGTAGGAAGAGATGTTATACTTTGACCCAGGTTCAACGTGTTCTAAAGCAACAAGAAATAAATATTTCTGAAGCCTTATTTAATGTTCAGCTAGGGGAAAAAAAAACAGTCTATGATCTGATATTCACTTGCTCAATAGTGCGCACATTGATTTCCTGTGTGTTTCTTTCTACTTTTTTCTCTATTTTAACTTGATTCTCCTGTCTTTTTGTCTTGGTGTGACCTTTATGGAAAGCTTGGGTGTAGAATCCTGTAGCTGCAGTTTATTGAAACCCAATTTAATAAGAATTCCTTTCATGTTTTGATTATGCAGCATCCCCTGCCAATGATAAGAAATTGAAGTAAGTTAATTTTCTCACAGAGATATATTAATCTTTAAGCACCTTCTGTAGTCTAAAACTTTTCCAATAAGCTGTAGGAAGCATGAACATGTTTGGATCTTTCCTTAAATCTTGAACTTTTTCAGCTGCCTGCGTGGTGTCCCGCACAATTGCCAGAGCCCGTAGTTAGCGTGTTGGCCATCGCGTTGACGAGAGATGGTAGCTGGTATCCACATCGAGGAGTTTTCTTGCTGAATACAAAGCACTTTTTGACTTTCCTCTGTGAGCTGGACAGGGCTGCTGTTGAGCTGCTTGTTTTTCCCTTGGACAGACCGCAAGATGTGATGTAAGAGGCTGAGCTGTGGTTAATAGCGGTGGGAGAGACTGGGGCCTGCAGTGTCTGCGCGGTGCGTGAAGCGAGCTAACGGCGTCCGTTTTGCTGTAATAAACATCAGTTCCCGGAGTGCGAAGTCATTTGGGTGCTTTGATTATCAGCTGAATTCAATTAAATTTTTCATTTAAAATATTTTCTGAATAAGTTTCAAGCAGTTTCTGTTAGCTCCTCCAGCTTCGGTTGTACTCTCTGACCTAGGGAGGCGGGAGAGAATTCCCCGAGCCCAAGCTGCACACGCAGGACCGCTGTGTAACAACCAAAGGCATTTTGCTCATCGTCTTGGAGGATTTCCAGGTGATCTAAAAAGTGTGAGACCGTGTTTGTCTGCAAGTGCCAGCGTTACGCCTCTCAGTGGTCATAACTCAACTGTAAGTTCGAGAACGCGTACGGGGATGTCGCGTGTTAGGCTTTGAGTTGGATGTCACCTTTGGGTAGATGCAAAAAGGGGAAGACAAAAAGGTACGTACTTGCGTCCACGTTAGAAAACTTCTCATCCATGATTCCTCTTCCTTAAATTCATTAGAATTAATGAAGTGACTTAAGGTTTGTCTGTTGAGTTACGAGGGACTCCTGAAGGCAAGAAAATGTGACTCACGCGTACTTTTATTGTTGATTTTAGGGAGGTTCTCTAAGTCTTAGGGTGACTGGGGCTCACAGCCTCTTTTTTAAGCTACTTCCTTCTAAATATAACAGAAAATAACTATTTCCTAATCTCTTGATCACCATGCTGACATCCCCAAATGCCATTTTTCAGTGAGAAAATTATATTTGGGGAATCTTGTTTTAATGCAATGACAAGATAGATGTTATTAATATACCCTGCAATTTGCATGTAAATGGCTGCAAACATTTAAATTTATTTTGTTCAAGGTCAGGGATATTTCTGGGTTTCTGAAGTTTGAGGAAGTCTTCCTATTCCTAATCCTAAAATCAATTCAGGTTTTCGATCTCTAAGCACTGTATATTAAAAGATTGGGATAGGTTTTGGTTATGACCTTAAATTCGTTGTCTGGAATGTCTTTAGTCCATAAGAATTATTTGAACCATAAGAATTTCAGTCCATAAGGATTTCTTCATACGGGTTTTCTTGTAGCTTCTTTTCCCTTTTTTAATCCATGTGGGTTAAAAACAACGGGATCACACAAAATTCCTTGTCACATCTTTCTTCCATGTAAAATCTTCAGTTCTGAGCTTCTTTGGTATTGATACTAAAGAAATTCTGAGCTGTAGGTCAACTGTCTGAGCGTTTTTTCATTGGTTTGCTTGCCAACTGCATTTTGATGCAGTTCTCTTCGCTCTAGCCAGTCCATGCTCCGAACATGCGTAAGCTGATGTGCATCTTCACGTAGAACAGAAATGGTCTCTGATCTATTAAGAGTCCTTTATGAGTTCTTTAAAGACAGCAGGTACAGTAAAATGTTGAAGTAAGCAATATAAGAAGGTATGAGATGCATCAGAAAACTTCTTATTTGTTAGAAAATGTTTGGAAAATTGTTAGTGTAATATAAAACTTGTGTAATTAGTGAGTTCTGAGGGGTTTTAGGTAGGATACTGGAGGTTGGTACTTAGCAGTGAGTGCTCAATGTGAAACTCTAAAGAGTAATGGTTGTGACACCGCATGATGGCTGCAGCACGTGGATTGATCCTTCTGCACAGCTTTGGGAAAAACAGACTTCTTGCATCCTGGAGAAAGTGTCCTGTATCCTTCTCTTCTACCTTGGCTCCGGTTTACTATGTGTTTGCGGGGAGATTTGCCGTTGTAATCCCTTCTGTGTAAACATTCCTCTTTTTTTGTCTTTCCTCCCTGAAATACCAAGGTAAGCAAACACGATGAGAAGAAGAATGACAATTTAGATTATGTAGGACTAAACTGCAGAAGGTGATGCGCTTGGTAGCAAATTGGAAACATTTTGGAGTGCTCTGTGAAATCACAGACCCACACGGGGAAATGCTGCTTGAGATGCCACCCGAACTGTTTGTAAGTGGAGAAATTTATTTTTGAAAGTGCGGGCAAGCTGCTTGCTCAAGATGCAAATTTACTTCTTTATGGCATCTTATCAATTCCCCTCCTTCAACTTTCTTCCCACCACCTCCTGCCCATTTCTACTACACACACACATACATATGCGTGAAAGCAAACATGCCCCCCTCAGTCTAAAACACAAACTCGGAGTATTTATACTCTTAGTCTCCCTCGGTCCATCTGGCCTGCTTCTCCTGCTGTGCCCGGGCGGTGTTCTGCTTCTCTCACTCGGTGGTGTTGCATCCCACATTGCCGCTTCGGGAGCAGCGCGCGGTGCCCCTTCAGCTGCGGATGGGGCTGAGGGAGGAGAAGCAGTGACATCTGTCAGCTAGAAGAAGAAACCAGCTGGCAGAGCACTGCTGAAGATGAAGTGGAGCAGTAGGAAGAACAAAACTCCATAGTTCAGACGAGGAAATGTTTTTACGCATTCTTTTATATACTAAGGAACTTAAATTGTACCCCTACTAAAAGCATGCGTAAACATTGGTCACTAGACGAGGCTGTTGCATGAATTTTCAGCTACCCTTCCTTCATGCTGGCGTTGTCTTTGAGGAATGTAGAGGCTGTGTGCAACTTCAGCGAGCTGGAAACCTCGCCTGGACCTGTGTTTGCCTACCTGGTTAACATTGCAGGCTTTGCTAGCGCATTCTGCTCCTTTCAGGTCTTGTGAATCTTGTCTGTTACAGGGCTGATCCCAGCTGAATGAGGAGAATTTATTTTTGAGGTGGTTTAAATGGTTTAAAACTTAACAGTTGAAGTAAGTGAAGTGATCAGCTGTTGGAATCAGCAGACTAAATGACCTGACCATCTCTGTCCTCTCCTCAGGAAAACCATCAGTTGTGGTGAGATTTTGACTGGCTGGAGTCAAATTTGAGGAAGAACCAGACAAAACCATTCTTTATTAGTGTTGTGGTTTGGTTTTTTTTTGATTTGCCTGGTATGTTTTTTCACTCTCACCCCGTTTTTCGCACTCGACTTCTAGTTTTGATCCAGTAGGTGCTCTCAGAAGTCAGGAGTCGTCATCTTCCTAACAGTTTCCCATACAACTTCACAGCTCTGACATAGCCAGTTCCCAGAGGGGTGCTGCAAGTATTTCAAGAGTCGTCTTAGACTGCGAGCACCTCTTCCAGAGCCCCAAGGAAGGGGGGTGCAGTCCCACGTTCTGCAGAGGCACGTACAAATCTGTTTCCAGATCCTCTTCAGACACTGCCTACCGTTGGGCACTGGAGAACGGGCCAGGTTGGAGCAGTTAAGAGCATCAGCTCCTTTCAGGAGACTTATAGGGGAGGTGGGGAATAGGGAACTAAGCTGCCACCTTACCTTTGGGACTGGCTTACTTGATACGGGCAGAGAGAGGATTAGTCAGCAGGCACGGCCAAAGTCCGTGAGCAATTATGATGGGCACTTGTGCATTTATACCTTCACCTGTGGCTCACTTGAGTCACTCATTAATTTCTGACCAGAACAGCAGTGTGGGAACATCTCTGATATTTGTCCTTATGCCCTTGACCTATCTCTTGATGTCCTCTGGCTGTTCCGATACCGTATAATGCGTCATTAGAAGAACGTGGCAGTCAGTGCCCGTGGAACGGTTGTGTTGTAGCCATCAGCGTCTGTCAAAGCGAGGATTAAACGTACACCAAAGGCGTGCAGCCCAGCCACGGAAGGAGCCTGAAGCCCAGAGGCTTGTCCTGTGTGCTCTGAAAGCCTTCCTGCCCACCAGCACTGCTGTAAGTTGGTGAGCTGCACAAATACTGCCTGATCGTCTCGGTGCTGCTCATGGAATCGCTGTAATGGCAGGAAAAATAGGGCGGGATGTGTGGAGTCGTTTCTCTGTTCTTCTTACGGAAAAACGTTCATATTTCCTGACTGCCTTCTTACAATTTGGGGGTGTGTTTAGGGCTCTTTTTCTGTTAGTTGATGAACAGAATAAAGAAGTCAACAGCTGTATTTAAGTAGGTAACGCTCATAGGTTAGACACATGTTTATAATCATCCTTGGTTTTCTTCTAGAACTTAAATAAAATCGTGGGATGCTTGCATTATTTGTAATTGCTGTTTTTAATGTTCTTTGTGTGTTTCCTAAACAGCTGCTCGTAAAATATTGTTAGCGCCTGTCTGTTAAAACCAGGGTGGTGGTAGCTTTACCTTCTTGTTCAATATTTTCTTTGTTGCATAAAACTGATGGTTGGGAATGAAATATTGACTGTTATAACCACAGATCGTACTGCTAGAGAGGACGCTGTCAGTTCTGAGGTGAAATGAAGTCACTGAGGGAATTCATGTTGGATATCAGGTATTTCATTTTAAAATTGCAGTGTTGTTTTAAACAACGATCTTCTATATTTTTTCCACACCAGATATTGCAAGGGAATTAGTAAAGCATTCACTTTTCAGTGAGGTAACAGTATTGTACTTCTCAGTCAGCCCAAGAGTGTCCCAAGATTATAACGAAATAAACCAGAAGTGAAACTTCCCTTTGCTGTTTCTTGGAAAATTCACTGCAGTTTATGAGGAGCAGCATTAATCCTTTGTAATCCTTTTCCGTGAACTCGTGATTCATTTTCCTGCACCGTTCCTCCTTAAGCAACAGATGGCTTCAAATTGTTCTTTTAGCAGCGAAGACGCACGGTACAGTTACTCCTCTTCGGCTTCTACTTCGGTGTAACGACACGCTTCCCCAGTCGGTGGTAAGCAATCAACACACACACAAGTCCTGGTGGAAGTCAGGCAGTCCAAGGGTATTTCTGTCCCTCTGCAGAACTGCTCGCTGAACTGAGAGGGGAAGATCTGAAGGGAGTTTTCACAAAGGCAGAGTACTGCCAGCAGGCATCTGTGTAATTATCCTATTAAATGAGGGGAACATCTGCATTATCTGTGCAAGTGCAGAATGGAAGGCAACATTGTTTTCTAATCCTGTCTGGGAGCATTATGAAGTTAAAAGGATCGCTTTTTACCAAATCCGTGTTTTAACATGATAGCTTACACTTAATTACCTTTTAATTACCTTTCTTCTCTTGTTAGGGTTTTATGCTAAGGACCCTGCCTCTAGCCCTCATCACAGAGCTCTTCTTGCCTTTGGATAGCTTATGCCAGGTTTTATTTTTGAGTTTGCCACGAAAAGATGGTCCTACTGTTTGTCTTGAAGGCAGTTAGCCAACTTTTCTCCTTAGCGCGGGAAAGGCTCCGAGAATATTAATTTTCATATACAAAAGACGTGTTGTAGCATTCAGGGGGACGTGAGCTGAATTTAGTTGCAAAGTGCGAACTCATTGGGCTACGTTTTGTGAATCAGGAGTAATGATGCATGGCAGAGGCCACACAGGAGCAAGAAGAGATTATTCCAGCCTTCTGACTCCTTGCAATGTAAGCCAGGAGAGTGGATGGGTTTAAATAATGTAGACTTCTTCTTTTTTTTTTTTTTTTGCTCTTTACCCCTGAGGGAGTCTGATTTCCTGATCATCTATCTAGCCATGTGCCATAGCTCTTGCCAGGAACTCCTAACAGTGTCACTGCCAGCTGAAATTACTTGTTTTCTGAGAACTGAATTATGTTAAGAATTGTCTTAAATTGCTGCATTGGCAACATCACCAAGTTTTGTGTACACACACGGGGGAAAAAAAATAGAAAACGTTCAAGCAGCCTTACCTTGAAATTCAGCTTGGAAACAGCTTCAAGCATTGAATTTGATCCAGGTACTGAGAGGTGTTCTTCACCTGCTCAGGCTCATCACTCTTCCTTTGTTCTTTTTCCAGTGCTTTTCTTGTGCTCTAATATAGTACAATACTGTACAGACTAAACATTTACCAAAAAAAATGCATATTGTCTACTCGTATTTTGTACTAGTTACAATGCGGACCTAGTAAAGATAGTAAAAATTTCTAATATTTTGTGTTAACCTTGCTACTTCTCTTTCCTCTTGCAGGATGGAACTGAGATACAGATAGACGTTGACTAAGGAGTCGGAATAAGATTGAGTCCTGCTCTGTGATCTGTATATACCCGGACCATGAACTTGCTCTTTGGCTTCATGCTTTAGGAACCTTTGTAGTAACTCTGTGAGAAGCTGTTGGGAATCATGGCCTTCTCTCCATGGAAGCTGTCCTCTCAGAAACTTGGCTTTTTTCTGGTGACTTTTGGTTTTATTTGGGGAATGATGCTTCTGCATTTTACTATTCAGCAGCAAACACAGCACGAAAGCAGTTCAGTCCTGCGTGAGCAAATTTTGGATCTCAGCAAAAGATACATCAAAGCGTTAGCTGAAGAAAATAAAAATGTGGTTGATGGGCCTTATGTCGGAACAGTGACAGCATACGGTAAGCGTGTGTCCTCGATTATGTGATAATCTGATAAAGGGTTTTTCTGAGTTGTCCAAACATTGTGCTTCCTAATGCTGCTCAGTTGACAGTACTTCGTGCCGTGGGTTTTCTGCACAGATGGAGAGGAAGTAATGAAATGGGACGAAATTTAAATTTCCAGTCACTTGGAAATGAACTTATCAGCTCTTTTTTTAATTATTTTTTTTACTACATCCGCCTAGTAACAGTGTCTGTTGTGCCTCAGGTTATTTGTTAGAACTTGATTTTTAAAAAAAAATGTGTGGATTTGCTGTTCTTGAGAACCTTGGGAAGCTTTTCAGTTTACATGTCAGTGATATAAAAAAATCCTTTTGGAAAAATAACTTGCCTCAGCAATAAAGCAGAGACCTGCAATGTTTATTTTTCCTCTTTTCCATTGCACTTCTGTGTCCGGTCAATTTACCTAACATTTAAGATTATGTATGTGGCCTAAGCTTAAATTTAAGCTTGAATATGTCGTATTTACCTCAGGGTAGAGAACTTTCATGACTTTCAGAGCTTTGTCTGGCAGTTACTTCTGCGCAGTGGGTTGTAGTGCTTCCCCTCCTCCATTTCATGCTACATGGCAGTTCGGTTTGTGTGTATGTGTGAAAGCCTGAAAGAAAGAAATTCATGGTGCTTGTTACCAGAAAACGTTATGAAAAGAAATACTCAATTTAATTTCAGGTGAGGTGAGGTCCCTTTTCAATCTGATAGAATCAGACTGATTTTTAAGCTCACTTTCTTTCCTACTTACCTGTGCCCTTTCAGACTATCTGGAAAATTAACTGCTAATTAGTCATCTTGATTTGTTTCTCTTTATATTTGTCTTAATATTCTGCTATAGAAGATCATCCCTTTTTGTAGGCTTAAAAAAGAACGAAGGTTAGGGTGCAGCAGATCAAAGCTGCGCTCCTTTTCTCTTGTTTTTCTCTTTGGTGCCTATAACGAAAATATCATGCTGGGATGTCTTCTTGTTTCTGTTACCACTTTTCCTCTTTAAAAAAAAAAAAAGAGTTTGTAAGACAGTGCTTTTCTGTAAGGCTGATATTGTCATCCCTGACATAGCTAACAATTATGTTGCTTTGTTGCTTAAATAACAAGCATTCCCTGTTCTTCAGTTCCTCAGTAACTTCTACTCACCTGTGACTTCGCTTTGATCTACGCTGCTATTGTAATCTTACAGAGCAACGCAAGCAAAATAGAGTGGTGCTAGATAAATAGTTGGATTCAATATCTCCAAGCACATAGAGGTCCCTCAAGAATTCACAGAACGACGGAACGGTTGAGGTTGGAAGGGATCTCTGGAGGTCACCTGGTCCCAGCCCCCTGTAGGGACCACCCAGCACCACGTCCAGGTGGCTTCTGAAGACCTCCAAGGAGGGACACTCCACAACCTCTCTGGGCAACCTCTGCCAGTGTTCTGTCACCTGCACAGTGCAGAAGTTGTTCCTGCTGGCAGCTCTTGTGTTCTGGGTTGTGACTGTTGCCTCTTGCCGAGGTGGGGCCTCACCAATGTTGACCAGAGGGGAAGGGTTGCCTTTCTTGGCCTGCTGTTGAATTGTTTGCATAGGTTTTTAAAAAACCCTCTATCATTATCAATGTCCCCTTAACCTGTAAGGTTGCTTGATTTTAGGTGAATGGAGGAAGAAAAGAAATGAAGCAAAACAATATATTTCTCCAGAAGTTGAAGGGTAACTGCATGAATCCGTGCCCTAGCTAGGATAATCCTTAAGCTAAGTTCCCCCCGCAATTTTTTGCCTGTGACTTTCATTTCCTGTTCCAAGTCCTGCTGTGGGATACGTTGACTTGCTGCCAAATAGTGGTCAAGTTCCCCAGGAGAAGTTAACAGCGTTTGAAGGTGGGAGAAATAACTCTGTAACACTTCCGTAAGTTGCAGCGAAATCTTGCGGAGAAATTTCAAGGTCTACAGCTAAGAAGGATTTGCAGTTTAAAGACAAGTGTAGACAAGCGTTTTCAAATTCAGGAGTTTTGAAGGATGTAAAATCATGGTAATGTGTGTATTTAAAATGCTAGTGGGAAAGGTGCTATGCTGAGCGAATGGCACCGTATTAAATAAGGCACCATATTAAATAATGCTGCATTACACTGAGGAAGATCGTTAGTTTGTCTTCCTTGGTGTACCAAATGACGTTAATAGCAAATGAGCAGGTGAGCTGTTCAGAAATAAACCCATTAATGTCTGATGTTAGCGATAGTGGGTAGAAGTTGGTTCATTATTCCACGAAAACTGCTCTCGCTGTTTGGCCTTTTTATTTCTTTTAATCCTCTGATTGCTATTAGTGAGCAGGCTTTGCGATTCCTGTGTTCAGGCTCGAAGTTTGCTTGATTTGGCCGCTTTTACCCACTCAAAGGGTTTTCAGTCACTCATTAATTCTGATTGCATAGCTTGTTTTCTTTCTTTCTTTTTCTTTCTGCGGTGGTATTGACCTGTCGGATGGATCAAACACTTCCTTTTAAAAAGTCGTATTCCAAATATAAACGAGTATTAGATTTTTGTAACAGTAAACACTTGTTTTACACAAATTATTTTGAATCTCTGCTTCCGCCCTCCCCTTCTCAAACTGGCCTTCAGTTGCTTTTTTTGTTCTGGGAAGCAGCCTCTTATCTCCGTGTTTCAGTATTAGGGTTAAAAGGGTTCAGTAGCAGGGTTAAAAGATGACAAGGTTTAGCTGGTTATCCCTTGATGCTCAGTATATGCCTTTGTGTGCTATGTTTCTCCCTCATTGTTTCCTGAATTTGTTGTACTACCATTTTTTCCTAGATTTTCCTACTCTATACCGTGTTTTTCTTGATGTGAAGTCCCTGCTCCATTCTTTTCTTCTGCACGCTATCGCATTAAGTGACTTCTGGACTCACAGTGAACCATTTGATTTTCATAAACGCTTCTTTTATCCGTTGCACTGCATCTATACTTAAAATTATGTTAAGACATGCTATTCTTAGCACTTAAGATTCCATTTTCTGATCTGTAGTAGACTAAAGAAAACACACAGTCACAAAGAAACATATTCCTTATGGCACCGTGGAAGAAATATAATTCCTTTACATTAGAAGAAAAAAAGATATAAGCTTTCTAAATGCAGTAGCCTTCTCTTATTTATTCTAACATTTGCACAAGAATTGAGCTGTCCCTAAAAAACAATAAGAAGCACAAAATCTCTTCTCTATCAGCTGCAAAACTGCAGCTGATAATAGGGAGGATGAATTCCTTCAGGTGTATGGAGGCATTTTCTATAGCAGATCAGAAAGCTGTTTGATTTTTAAATTTGTGGAAAGCAGAAAGTGTATTATACAATGTACATGTAATTATTTTATGTAATTAAATGGGAAAATAATGTAAATTCATCATACCAAATTCTTTAATCATGAGACAAGAAAACGAACAAAGAACAGTACTTTTCTTTCATCTTGTTTGGCTTGTTGCCACTTTAATTATAGAGCGTAGTCTAATAGCGGTCTATTTTCCCTCCCTGTTGCCCACGGTTCTTTTAGCTTACCCACGTGTTACGTTAAGAAAACCAAACAAAAGAACTAGAAAAGAAAAAAAAATCAGGAAACGCTTCCTCGGTTGTCCTATGATACGCAAACTCCTAATGCTGTTTGTTGCTTTCCATGCGAAGTGCAGTGCCATTGCTGATCCAACAGATCAGTACAAAGAGATGAGCAGAGACAATCGCCAACAGACTGAAGACAAGAAATGGGTGATTTTTGCGTCTGTGTGTTTTGGGTATACAACAGAAAGGTTGGACTTCAGCACTGTGCCAGTGCAGAACCTGACTGTGGTGGAAGAGATGCAGGAGAAGGTTTCCATAGTGGTCCAAAGCTGTCTTGGCTTTCGGGAGTGGTGTTGTGGTTTCCAAGTGGCTGAGAATCTAACAGAGCATTAAATTCTCTTCCTCCGATGGCACTTGAACGTGGATTAAGGTCTTGCTGTTGGAGTAATTGGGGAATATGGCAAGGACTTCCCTGCCAGATACCTCAATCAAGTCTAATGCCTGCTTTGACTTTAATTTAAAGTACTTTGTCCTTTATTTCTCCTTTCTACTCGATGCTTAATTTTGATAGCTCCAGCTGATCCTGGTAGACTGAATGAGCAGTTTTGCGAAAATGGAATGATTTGTGCCCCTTGTGTTTGTGCTGGAGTCAAGCTCTTTTGTTTGGCTTAAGACATCCCCAAACCCACCAGCAATGTGCAGGTACTGAATCAGAGGTTTGTGTGTCTGTGCAAAGTTCCACTATAAGTACCTGAAGGCAGGTGGAAGGTGCTTAGAAGATGCAGCCATCCATTGTTATTTGAGCAACTTGCTTTTACTAGAGCTATTACAAAGCAAATCTTTTTTTTTGCTCCTGTGTATATACCCACATGGGTGCACGTTTCCCCCTTGAGCACAGGATGCGTACATGAGTTGCAGTGTGCTTCATAAAACGCATAGCAAGACCAGTTCCACATCCAGGGAAATTCATACCTGAGGCTCAACAAAGCAGGGAACATGAGAGCACAGAACTACTAATGACAACGACTTGCACTGACTGTGTGTATTTCAGTCTCATTCCTGTCTCTATTTTTTGGTTCTTATAGCATGTGTTACATTATTAAACAATATAACCTCCTTTTTCATTCATAGATTTGAAGAAAACGCTTGCTGTCTTGTTGGATAATATCTTGCAGCGCATTGGGAAGCTAGAGTCCAAGGTGGAAAATCTGGTACTGAATGGAACAGGAGCAAACTCTACCAACAATACTAGTACCACTCCTGCTCCCAGCTTAGGAGCAGTCGAAAAGCTTAATGTAGCAGGTGGGTATGACAATATATGTGGGATGTTTGATCTGTATTTTCTCTCTCCTATGCAATAATGTTTCTTCAGCTAGAGAAATCTGCAGTGTCTTAAACAAAATTCAGAAGTCTGGCCCATTTCAATAGCACTCTTAAGTCCACTGGTCTTTTACAGGCTCAAAGGAAGACTTTCAATGGTAACTTGGACACACCAAGGAAAATAATATTCTGTGCCAAAGGGGCATAAGCTACTTTATTCATAGTAAATGGTTCACACTTTTAAATGTTTGTGCATTAGAAAGATGAAACTGGGCATATATTTTCTCGCCTTATTTCCTGGGTTGGTACAAATATGTTCTGTATTTCTACCATATGCACTTGACTGGATGTTAATTAAAAGAAAACATATGCGTGTTACTGGTGATGATGTAAAAATGTAATTGCCTGCCCTGGCTAATAGCTCTTGTGATTTGACACACAGAGATGACCTACCCTGGTACCTTCAGCTTATATATTTTAAAAAGTCATTTGAAATCATTAGTTTTGTCTCTTGTCATAACTGCACGCTTAAATCTTGCTTATGCTTGGTTTTCCTAGCAAAATAAATATTTGTGCTGAGAGGGTGTTTAAATATGGCAGAAAGGAGCAGATGCAAGCTTTGTTAGGGTAATGCCTTTGACAAGCAGTCTAGGGGAGTGGTTGTGTAACCACGCAGTTGCAGCATGCCAGCAGTTAGTGTCAGCTGCTCTGTCCCACCAGCATTTGTCCATACCAGGGTGTTCAAGTCATCTTATCTCATGGTGAGAGAGGTCTTCAGTGTCTCATTTGCCACAAAATAAAAGCATGCTCATAGGCATGCAGCAAAGCCCTGTGTGTGCATTTTATATGACTGCTTTTCTTGCACTCTTTTTCCCTTGTGTCTCTGGTCGTGGTTAGATGGAAGACAGATTAGAAACAAGCATCTGAAGAGGTATGGCACTTGCAGACTAGTGACGGGGTGAACCATATCACTACCCCAAGGAATACAACACAACGTCTTAGTCGCAGATGGAATGTGAGATAGGACAGGATTGTTACAGGTTCTGAGTTATATATAAAATGACAAACGGGCCTGTATATTTTCCTTCTGTAGTTGGACAAAAGAGAGACTTGGTGCTGTTATTTTCAATAGATTTGCAGATAACTTAAGAAGCAAACTTATGTTGTTGCTTACACGTTTGTAGGCAAAGGACCATTGTTCCTGCCCGACTAGGATACACGGCTAATCAGTTCTCAGGGTGAATGAATTTTGTTGTTGTTGGAGCTGGCCAGAGTTGCAGTGTTACTCCTCACAAGCAACCTTTAAGGAGCTCGGTAGTTTTCAGTTTGCTGAATCTATCTAGCTTTTTGCTGCCTGGGGCTTGATCCGTGGCAAAGAACAGTATTTGTCTTATTAGAGCTTCAGGCTCGTTTTTTTTATCTTTGACTCTTGATGCATGAAGTTTAAAACACCTCCCTGAAGCAATTAGAGTAAATAGCGATGATGGAAAAAGCTTTAAGAAACAATATCTTAAGGTTTAATTAATATATTGTGCTGGTGTCTGTTTGGATGATGTTACTGCTCGGGTATCTCCAGGCTGGATAGAACCAATGGCTAGAACAGAGCTTGGGACTAACCCATGTGTATCAGCTGGTTACAGTGTTTACTATCTGTCCATTTGAAGCAGTGAGTGGAATTCATCTCATTGCAGGCTTTTCCAAATGGAAATGAAAAGTTTGTTTCTACTTCTGTCTTCGTAGTAGTTTTCTGACAGTAACAGACTCTACAAGTCATAGCTACTGCTTTGAGGTCAAATATAAGTGTATTGTATGTTAGGAGTGACTTGTTCAGAAAAGAAGCTGGGTAAGTAAATATTGTGATTACAATACCAGCCACAGTGGTGGGTTTTTTTCTGTTGTGATTCAAATCTGTCCTTTTTTCTTGTTCTAGAGCAACTGAGATAATCTGCAAATTGTTGTAGAGAAGGGATTTTGTTACCCAATGCTTTGTCAGTTTATTGAAACTGAAACATGTATGCATACAAATACATGTGGTATTTCCATTGCTTTCTTTGTAATAGTTTGTTCAGCTCTTAGCTGATGAAGTGATCACAAAATGCAGACACGATAGGATTACCGTTTCTCTCTGTCAGCTGCAATATTTTAATGCTGACTTCAGAGGAATTATATTATTTACTGTTAGTAATTTCAACTCTTTCCATGTGGACAACCATGCTAGGATGTTCCGTAAATAATAAAATTGAGTTTAATATTGCTGTTCATGTTTTTAAAAGAGCACTTGAATTTATTTTTGCAAATGTTTTTTTTACCTCAGTCACCGCTTAAAACTCTGGAGTAAATTCAGCATTTAAAGCCTCATTCATCAGCGCAACACTGCAGGCTTCTACCAGACTTTCCTAGAGGAGTGCTGCTATGATTTTTGTCCCAATAAGCTGAGACCTATAATCTGTGTAACCGTGCCCCTTTACTTATGGTGAGGCTTCCTGAAACAAATGAAGCTTCATGCTCGCTTAAGCTGCACCACAGCATCTATTCACAGTGACTAAAATCTTCATTTTGTCCTCCCTGACCTTACACAAAGTTTATGGTGTGTTATGTACTATCTGGCTAACTACATGTGATAAAATAAGATGCGACAGAAAGACAAGAAGCTGATTACCTTGCCAATATTTGTCTGTTTTCATTGCTGATTATTTCTGGTCACAAGCTCAAGAAAACATTTTTTTCTTATAAATTTAACACTGGCTGCCATGGCAGACTAGACTTGTCAGTCTGAGCGCCTTCAGCTTTTCTTCGTTACTTATTTTATGGAATGCTAACACTTTCATTAAGGGGGAAAAAAAGGTAATTCTAGGAAGAACAAAAAAGGTAATTTTTATCTGCATTCGAGGAAGAACAAAAAAATGATTAGTCAACACTTCCTCTCTCAAAGTCTACCTGTAAGTGGAATCTCTTTATCAGTTACATGGCTGTAAACAGACAGCAGTTGTAAAAGCAGTCTCTGTATGCTACAGGTAGTGGATTGTAATAATGCAGGAATCCTGGTTTAGTTCCAGAGTCCAATTACTGAAATAAATCCAGTTTGTTTTTATGATTATTTTTTTCTGACTGTAATAAACAGAACCGGTATGTGGCTGTGACTCAGATTTACGGATTGTGAAATTCCCTTCTGTGAGATAAAAACACTGGCGCTTGGACCAGATCAGCATTTCTTTAATTTTTCACATCTGTTGACATTACATGGACAACCAGAATAATCGTATGAAAGAGAATATTCACCATAATTAAAACGTGTTTTTCTCCTGTTCGCATGCACGTCGTTTTTTAGCTCGGATGTGAGTTTGTGTCTGAGCATGGGAGTAAGCCGGGTCGCAGTGCAGTTAACGTGTTCTGAGAAATGGCTGCCTGTTACACTTGCTGAACAAGTGGTTGGGAAATCAATTTGTTAAGAAAACGCTGATGTGTTTCTCAGTGAGCTGAGGTCAGGGGAGATTTAGTTTTGCCCAGTATACATGTTGATGGTAAAATATCTGCTGGTCCAGGAAAGCTCTTATGTATAATTAATGAAGTTGCAAGGATACTTCTTCTAATGCGCTACACATAAGCCAACACCACCTTTAGTTACTGCATTCCCTTGATACTGAATCTATCATCCATCCTAAGGAAGAAAAATAATAACCTTATTTATATAAATAACAAATAATAACCTTATTTATAACCTTACTTTTTGATATTTTCATATTCTTTTGTGGATATACGTATCCAGACGTTGAGAGTGGTCATTGCAGCTGCCTGAACGGACCTGCTGTGTTTGCTGGTGGGCAGCCTCTAACTCTGTCGGTGTTCAGAAAGGGATGCAAAACCTTTACAGCCTTGAAGGTATAAAAACAAATGAAAAATTTGCTCTGAATCCTATGAATGAGGAAAGACCTAATAATCGGTTTTGTAGCTACTTTGAAAACAACCGTAACTACTGGTTGTTGTCAGAAAGTCGTTTAAAGGGCTACCGAAGGTCATCTTAAACTTTTATCGGTAACTTCTGTAGGTTATCTTGATAAATAAAACAATAAAGATGACGTCAGACAGTCTGAGGAAAATACCATACATTGGGAGGGTACCTGGATATCAAAGTTTTAAACCCCCAAGCCTCACAGCACAGTGTCCAACAACCAGAACGGAGTCTGCCCTTGGAAAGCGTGAGCTGCGAGCTGCCGAGTGGCAGGATGTCCAGATGGGCGTTGGGCTGGGCGGTTTTACAACCTGGGGTATTGTGCCATAAAGGAACGAGCAGTGCCTTCTGTGAAAGAGCCTGTCGGTGAAGGAAAAAGGAGGCACTGGGAAATAGCAAAACTGCTTGGCAGATTAGACAAATGATCTATCTGGATTTTAGGATTAATAATACAGCCAGAAGTTGAATTAAGTCTGGCTGAACAGCACCCATCGTGGCTATTTCGCTCTTGTAACAGCCTAATAGAAATGTTTGTGGCTTCCTAAAAACAGTTGTGATCAATCCTTCAGCCTGTGCTTTGACCACAGCAGCATGAACAAGCAATTTCTGTGATGGATATGACTTGGTACGGAGCCCATGACTTTTTCTTTCAGTAGAGTAGCCTCCTCGTTATCATAATGAAACCCGTGATACGCTGCTGTTGGGAGATTACCTAACATCAGTAAAATGTATTCTTTGAACAATATTTACAATTGTACTTTTGGGCAGAGGTGCAAACATCGTAGGAACGTGACTCAGTGTTTGAAATGTAGAGGCTGTGTCAAATTAGTTATTCGTTACTTTCCCCGAGTCTCTTTATCGGTTGTGCTTCTTATTTGGCAAGCCATGGAGAAATTTAGCTTTTTTTTGTTGTTGTTCCACCTCTGGCTGTCAAGCCTGCTGTACCACTGAGACAGCAGTGGTGAAATCTGCAGCAGAAGATATTAGAGTGGTGTGCACAGCTTTTGGCACATTAAATGATCTGAAGAAAATCCATCTGGATTATGCTCGCTCATGATAAGAAGGCGATAACAGTTGGTAGGAGGAAATGTTGAGGATTTAGCAAGGACTGGAGCTCAGCTGTCTCTGAAGTAGGTAAATTCAAACTTGTCTTTAATTTTTCAGTTCACGTTTAGAGACGGCAAATCTCTTCCTCCTCAGACTCTCAGACAAATTACATTGTTGATTCAGATGTAGAAATGTACAGTGTGTTCGTGTCCGTATTTTGTTTAGGTTTTGTGTTTGTACTGTGTTCCTACACCTGGTTTCTTCCTCTGAATTTAGTTTTGCAGAGTCATTCACGGAGAAGTTTAAGAACAAAAAAAGCTTCTCTGTTTGCTTGGTTTGCATGAAAGGATAATGGAGTGCAAGATATCTGTGTCACAAGTACCTTTAATCCTAATCCCAAGGGAGCTGAGGATGGGACCTCTGCTAGAGGATGAGGTGAGCTGATGTACTACATACGTGAGGTTGGAAAGCAAAGCCACGAAGTCCCTTGGATAGCTTGAGAGGAAGGTTAGGTGCTCCTTTTTTTCCTCCCTGTTTAGATCCATATGTAAAGTTATAAGCGTGCTTTCTTTTCTCTTCCTTCTTCCCTCCTCAAAAGCATCAAAGAAGCTTGTGTAATTGATACAACTTCCAACAGCTTTTCCGGAACCTCCATTTGATTCATAAAAGAATAAATTGTTAATAGTGATGCTTACAAGGCCTTAGCTGGTTGGTTTCAGATGCAGTGAAGTCCTTTTTTTTTCCTTCTGTCTCTCTCCCCTCTGTTTTCATTTGTCCAAGCTGTATTTGATGAAAAGCTTTTAAGAGTTTTGGTAGCAATATTCTCTGGCTCTGTGGCAAGTAGTATATTCTCCTATACATAATAACATGTTAATCTACACCCGGGGTGCAAAGCAGATAAGAGTTTTTGTCAATCGTACAACGGGATGCTCCGAGCCACTGCCAATAATAGCACAACAGGTAAACCTTAAATTACTGGGTTTAAGATGATAAAATAAAAATGGGAAACCCAAGCAGGGCTTCTCTACAGCACAGCTTCTGTTGCAGCTGAGTTGTTGGATCCTTGTAACAGGCATGAGATCAGTTTGGCTCTTAACACTAGGGCTTTTCTGAGATAAACCATTTATTTTGTTTCCTAGTTGAGCAGAGCGGTATTCCACTAAGCATATTTCATCCGACAGGACAACCTCCTCGAACAAAAATGATCAAAGAGTGCATCCTGTTTTCTTTGAGTTTTTAGTTGTTGATAGGCAGGGCGTGTGGGTTTTGTGTTGCGGGTTGTTTGTTTTGTTTTTTTTTTGGTTGGTTGGGCTTTTTTTGTTTATTTTTGTCTGAAATCTTGCTGTGTACTTCGGGCAGCCATGGGAAAAATTGGATTCAAGTAAATTGAAGGAAACTTTCAGTACCTCGTTCTTTAAAACACCGCTAAACAATAGTGGTATTAATTATGAATATACTTGTTTAAAAAACATTTTTTTAAAGTTGATTTTAAAGTAAGGGCAAAGGTGCTCTGAGGCCATTGCCCTCACTGTATTTCAGTGCGTGTTCAGTAAAACTAAAATCGCGGTAAGTGTCACGGTCTAACGTTTCAGATGGTATAATTGCACTGAAAGCTCTACCAGTGTGGTTGTTAGCGGTGTTATTTGCATTGAAAAGTGTGACTTTGGGAGATTTTGTGCCTTCGATCTCATAAAAACAAGTGATGGTTCATGCTCAGTTTCCCCCCCTTGTACATAGGTGCTCCTTGGAGCCTGAGCCCAGTTCAGGACCAGCGAGCTGTACGTAGCACTGCTTAGGGAAGGAGAAACTCTCGGTGTGTCTGTTCTTAGCTTCCAGAGCATTTCTAGCTTATGCATTAGCATGTTCTGGTGTACAGGCTGCTGAGTTCTCTTTAAAGATGTTAAGACTGAAGTTGTTCAAGTCACTCATTTGGATGCAGACTTCAGTGTTTACTTGTCATCCAAAAGATGATGCGTGGATGCCTGTCAGCTAGCTGGCACCACCCGTGAACATGTAGCAAGGCAGACTGACAAGTCAGCTTTGGCAATGCTGCGAGCAGGCATTTTTATTTAATGTTGCTATGGTGAGAAGAACATTTGTCTTTGTATTTCCATGTACTTCTTCCTGCAGAGTTTGGGGTGACATGATGAAGACTTTGAGGTGGGAAGGAAGACTCGGGTAACTTCGTGATGAGTTGATCTGTTTCCATGGCTCTTTCCAACGAACTTTGTTATGCCCAGGACAGACTTGGTTTAACAGGTTTATCCCGTAGTTCTGTGCTTGCAGAGACAAACTTGATAAAAAGCTAAAGTGTTGCATATTATTTTGAATTTCCAAAGCTGTCCTCCTATCTTAAGACTACAGTATGTTTTTCTTCAGTTACAGTAGTACATACGATATTAGCTACAGCCATGCCTTAAAGAAACAAACTAGTCCTCACAAAACATCTGTGTGTGCTGGATGTAATAGGATGTGGGCTCCGCCGATACCAGGAGTCAAGATTACAGCTTGCTCAGGGCAACGCTTTGATTAGTATTTATTGTGCCTTCTCCATTTTATTCGTTTCCACACTATGTATAATAGCAAGCTTTTTTTCCCCATTTCCCTGTCAGTTTGCCTCCTGCGAAGGCAATAGCTTGGAGCTGAGGAGAGCTGTGTTTTCAAGCCTCGCTGTTCCAGTACAGCATAATGACCACGCAGAAGACCACACGTGAATATTTTGCACTGCAGTGCTAAGCTGTATTAGTAATGCTGAAAGGGGCTGTTAGTGGTCCCCTGGGCTGCATTTTGATTAACCACTTGACTACTACTTGAATTCTCCTAACATCGCATTGATTTCAGTGGCATTAATGGAACACAGCAGCACAGCTGGTGTGAGGATGGACTAGCAGTAGAAAAGTTAATTTTCTCTAAATCATACCAGTGCTTTGCTCCTGAAGTTTCTAAAATGTTAGTGGAAAGCGGTTTGTGCTCTGCATTTACGATCTTGTAACCTCAAGTTTATTTCTTTGAAAGTGTCGATAGTGCTTTCAGCTCACATTGCAAATTCTCTCTTTAAAGAAACCTTCCCAGCTGGAGAAGAAAAATGTGAATTAACTTGAGAATGTGTTAATTAGTAGGGGAAGGGAAGGGAGATCTTACACAAATGAAAATTGCCTTAACTAGAGTATTGTGTCCAACCTTGGATTCCAGATTTCAGAACAGAAATCGAAGCAGAAAGAGAAGGATTCCATAAATTAAAGTAAGAATAGTACATTTATTTAATGATCAACACCAGAAAGAGAGCAGGTAGAGAGAAAACTGGTGAGTAGACTGATCAGATGATTGCTCTGTCCTTTTAATATTGAGGTTTCTGCTTTTATGAGATTTCCTGATAGGTAACACTGAGTTGAGCTATTATTTGTGCTGTACGTCATCACAAGGTACTCTAATACGCTTCTTCACACTACTCTGAAAATGGTCTTGATGTTGCAAAGTGTATACACTTTGATGGAATCTAAATTCTTAGGATCTTTCTGCTCTTGTAATGACAAAGAGTTGGGCCTTACCCGGCTAGACAGGCCCCTGGTGCCACAGTTTGCAGTTCAGTGGTGTTGGGGCTTTTTCATTTGCTTTAAGCAAGAGTGCTATTTTAGAACTTTGGTAGGTATCCTGTTTGTCAGGAAACAACAAACATTATTTAATAACTGTGCAATTGCATCTTTTTTCTGTTACTATCATTCAGCTTACTGGCATTGCAGATTATTTCTAGACTTCCAAGCCGTGCTGAGAAAAGCGAGCGGAATTTTTGAGCCTATCACAAAGCACGTTATTTATTTTAAGGGTATTTATAAGGACATGTATATAGCAAAGGGACATGTATGTATGCAGCACTTACTAAGCCTTATTTTTACTGTTTTGTTAGTAACTAGAGAGCAAACGAAAAATGAATGCCTCATTACAGATTATTCTTTGAGCCACACAGCTCGCTCTTAAGATTGTAAAGCTTCACTAAAACAAGCAAAACCCCTGATAGGAAGTTTGATTGCGTGAGCGTTAAAGACCCGTACCTGCAAACTGGTGTTTCAAGAGTTCAGTATCTAAGGTAGGTGACTGGGAGCAATCTGTCCTTAGTTGTACACAGCAACAAAGGAGAAGCATCCTTTCTAGCGCAAGGTCAGGTGGCTCAGCTTCAAGCTGCCACGTCATTCATGCTAATGCGCCAGACTTTGCTCTGAAATAACTGCTAGTTGTTCACAAGTGCAGTTCTGCCTGCTGTGCACTCGCGATCTCTGATGCAGAGCTGTTAGTCTTCAAGCAGCCACAGACGCTGGGGAAGTGAACATATGGCCGCTTTCGGAGAGCCGAGATGGAGTTGCAGTTACATATCGAAGGGCCCGGGACTGCACAAATGAAGCACTGCATTAAAAAAGCATCCGCGTGCTCCTAGGTTTACAACGTGCTCACATCCATGTTTTCATTATGCCAGTGTGATATCGGATTAGGTAAATGTTTAATCTGTGCATAATAGCAATCACGAGGAAATAAATTGTGCTTGACGTCAAAAACACTTGGGCGTCTGTAGAATAGAAACTAATATCGTGGACCTGACTTAAGAGGGAAAAAAAAGTGTTACCTAGTGTGCTGTGCTGACTCGACAGTTTGCATTTTTAACTCTTGGCATAGAGTTCTGAGTTTTGGCTGGAAAAAGATCTCAGAACTCGTATTTTAATTGCTATAAATCCTAATTAAGGATAAAAATCTGTGTGGTTTCTTAAATACTATTTTCTCACGAAAGCAGCATTAAAAATATCTGGCTTAATGATGTATATTGGGTTTGGGGTTTTTTCATTATCTCCCCACCAGGAAGAAGCTCTGTGCTCTTGACTTGTATTTTAAACTTGTTTTTTCGCACTGGCAGACCAAGATGCGTAGGTCAGCATCCCCAGGTTTCCATTTGCTTCATGGGCTCTTCGTAAATCATACAAAAGGGTACGTTGCTAGCGTCCGTCTGAGGTGGTCACGGCTGTCCGTATCATTTGTTCACCTCCGGATTTCTGGTGAAGGAGAGCGTGCTCTGTGTTGGCGTGGATGGCAGCACCCTGGGAACAAAACAGCGAGCTGCTTTGGCAGTGCAGGCACATTGTGAGCTAGACCTGCACGAGGAAATGCTGCCCAGCCCACTTCCTCTGCTGCTCCAGCTGCACAGCAGGGCGTGATGAGGGCAACCTGGGCTGCTAAGTTGTAGCTCTAAGCTCATGGTTAAAGAGGCTGGCCACACTGCCCTTGACTTTTCAATATTCAAAGGGGCAAACAGTGGCTGCCCAGATCCACCACCGTTTTTCATGAGTAAATTCAGACTTGTGCATTTATTTCTCACAGTAATATATAGAGAACAGTATGTTCAAGGCAAGGAAGGTGTTAACGTGCCCATCTATAAAGACTTGAGTGCAGAGATTGAGTTTATGCATGACAAAAGCAAACTATCTAGTCCACCGATGTGCATGTACCAAGAGTCCATTCTCTCTAACTTGTGCTTTTTCTCCTTCCTCCCATTCTCAGAAGTGTCACAAGATACCAATGCAAATCTAATACGGTGTGACAGACTTGGCACCCTAAACATTTTTCTGCTGAAAAGTTGAATTGCGGTTGTGTTTATTTACTACCCTGTGCTTAAAGAGGCTTTAGAAGAAGAGATGGTTTGTTGCCTAGACATTCAGTATTTTCAACCCTGGGTTCAGTACGATGTGGAAAGTTGAATTTTTCCTGCAGTTGAATTATATTTCTGATACGATATCATAGATTTCAAGTGTCTTTTATGTATAGGGAAGATCTGGATTTGACATGCCTTATAAAAAGCCCCGTAGTTATTTTGTATTCAGGCTTACGAGTTCCTAATTTAGTAATGGATAGCATATCTAGCATAGAATATATTTGATTTCTTGAAATTCTCACAGAATTAGTTGACAAGTGAGGAGAGAACTTAGATCTAAGATCTAGGTGGTAGCTTTGTGAGAGTGCTCTGAATATCAACTACTTCCCTCAAACTGCTAAAGACAAAACCTGGATCCTGGTGTGACAAATTACTTTGTATTTATGCTGTTCTTTTGCAGTAGTAGAATTTTAATTTTCAGAGTCCCTTTAAAAAAAGATTTATTCTGTAATGGTTCATTGTTACAAAGGACATGAATTGTTAAAACTGGAACAGTCCTTTTTGCAAGAGGAACTCTTCTGTTGTAAACAGATATTTAAAAAAAAAAAATCAACGCTGTTTTCCCGTGAAAGGGGAAAAAATAAGGGCCAGAGTTTAGACCACAAAAACTAATGTTTACCTAATGGCATTTTACTAATTATCAATAATCGCCACAATTTTATCTGTGCCTCTTTTGGGTTTAAGGTGTGTACTACTTGACCTCGAGTGCTTTCAGAACAATACAGGTGGGAGGTCTGACTCCTGAACTGCAGTACAGCAAAAGGTCCCGGTGTTATTTACCTTTACTGAGGCAACGTAGAGCATGCCTTAAGTTGTTGACGCCTGTCGGCATGCTCTGCATGTTCCTCCTTTGAGCACAAAGGAGAGCCGTAGACGTCAGCAGTCTGGTCTGCAAGAATCCTATACGGATAGGAGCATCGGAGTATTTTGCAAGTGCTTATTGATTTGAAATTATAAAGTCATCTGAAAAACTGCTTAGCTGCAGCGTTATTGTCGGTGGCAGTACAGCTGGGTTTGTCAAATAGCTGCTGCTGCGGAGACTGCCAAATACATCTTCTTCCAGGCATAATTCTTCTTTCCCCATCCATCCATTTTGTAACACTTCACTCGCATTTCAAGTGTTATCTTTAAAATAAACTATTTCCAAAAAAACTAAATGAATGAAAAGAAAAATATTCAGATAAATCAGGAAAAGGCTTTTTTTTTTGGTATACAGTAAAACCACAAAAGTATTCTAGCTTTTTTCCACAGATTTTGTCCATACTGTGTCGTAATGCTGCAGCCTTTTTTATTTTTTTTTTAACTGAGATTTCTAATTAGCATATTCTGGGTGAGGTTGTGCAATGTAACTACAAAAATGCCATGGTGTGGAGTGTTCCTTCGTTGATGGATGGTTGGCTTTAATGATCTCGGTTCTAGTCCATGGGAAAAGCCAGAAATGATGCAGGTATAATTTAGATAACTCTGGGAGGAACTAGCTAAATTAAAAAACTTATCCTCCACTGACTTCGGTGAGAATCTCTCCACCACATTAATCACTTTTCTTGCCTCAAAGCCCTGTGTTAGTGGGTTCTTAGAAGAAAGTCCCATCCTGGAAGTGGCGTGATAATGTCCTTTAAAGACTGCTCATTTTTCTTGGCTTATGTTTTAGAAGAGTTGCTCTGTCTTACGTTCTTTAACGTGCTGCAAAAATGGAGAATTACAAGATAATAAAATAGTTAAATGTATATACATTAGGAGACCATCATATTTTTTTGTTATGACGCAGTGTTACTCAGTTGTAAATTTAGATCCAATTGCAATATTTAATTGGGTCAAGTATCTGGTGCCATGCCTGCTGATCATGAGTATGTTATGAAATGATAACAGAACTTGCAAATTTAGCGTTCGTGTCTAGAGTAATGTACATCTTACAAACGTTTGACAATTATAAACAAATTATTGCAGTTGAGTAGCTTTAAGCATGCTTTCATTAGGAAGCTGTTTTGCTTATTATTTTCAGTGTGGGTAAGCTTAATTTTTATTTAAGTCTTCATAGATTGCTTTGTGTAATTCAGCACTTCAAGTCAGAGTTGAAAGCTATGCAACCTTTTTCTATAATCAAAAAAGAGCACACTGAGTTTTAATGATATAACAAATGTTACACAGTAGGACTCTTCAGTCAGGCTGGATGTGGATTCATAAAAATAAAAGGAAGGATTCATTAGGCTATCTGTCAGAACTGTGAAACAAAATTCAGTTATGCTCTCTGTTTCCCTTTAGATCTCATAAATGGAGCCCAAGAACAGTGTGAATTGCCTCCTATGGATGGTTTTCCTCACTGTGAAGGGAAAATAAAGGTAACTGTGAGCTGTTCTTAATCTTATTGTGTGTGTTTTGTTAAAACCTGTAAGTTGCAAGAAGTCACTACTCAGGGGTGTAATGTAAGAGCAACTGGATCAAAAAGAGGGTATTTAGGAGCCTGTGTCACTACAAAACTCCTCACCTTACCCTTTAGTACTCCTGCAGAGAACCAAAGTGTCATCCTATCAAGCCAGACATAAAATGCCACGTTATATTAAAATGTCACATTATTTAATGAAATGCCTTACTATTTGAGAGCTGCTTTGTTATTTAGACACCTTCTCGTTTTTAAAAAGCCCTGTCTGCTTTCTTCCCCATCATGAGTCATTGGACATTCCCCCATCCAGGGCTGGGATTTTGTGTGCACCTCACTCCAGTCCTTTCTTTCAGCAAGACACTTGTTCATACTTCTTTTCCCTCTTTGCCAACAGCTTTGTCCAGTTCCTTCCTTTCCCCTTTTCTGTTTTAAGGGATTCTGCCTCTTCTACTCACCAGCTAGGCACTTTGTATTCCCTTCCTTCTTAGCATTATTCTTTGAGCCCTGGGTGAGAACGTAGGCTCCCTACAGAGGAGCTGCTCTGTTTCCAAACAGAAGACTGTTGTCTTGCTCAGGGTGACTTCTGTCAATTTACCCAATAACTTCGTTTGGATGGAGAGCTTAAAAAAAAAGTGATCAAGATCATTTGGTTGTTCTATACCTTCGTATAGGAATAATCCCACTGCACTGAGTTTGCCACCAGAACTTTGGTTTTGGGAGTTCATAACTCGTTTTCTGTAACTCCTGCGTTTCACTAATAACATAGTTGGAAAGGTTAAATATTGAAAGTCATCAGGCTTCGGCTGGAAAGGAAAAAGTAATAAACTTGCAGAGATAGAGGAATTTTTTTCCAAACTACATTTCAAATGTAAGGAAACTGTATTAGTAGTTGGGATAAAAGTAAAATTGTTGAGTACTTTCATATGATTATCAAATACCAGGATTTATTTCTGAAAGTGAAGCTGGCAAAGTATACATGAAATTTCCCTACCTTTTTTTCTCTAAATAAAATTCTTATGCTATAGTATTTAAAGTAAATAAATATGATTGCATATAAATCTGTTTTGATCCATTTTGACAAATGGGCTGCGTGGTGACTGTGTCATACATCACTTGTATGTTAAAAACAAGAAGTTAAATGAATTATTTACTTCTGCAGAATTGGCAGAGTCAGATTACTGTCTTGGTAACTAAAATGGCCAGTTAAATTGCAGAGCATGTGTAACGGGGCCATGCAAGTCAGCTCCAGCCACACCCGTATGTATGAATCCTGCTGATATTCTCCTTTTGGTATTTGCCTCTGCTTGCCTGGTTTACAATTTGTGCAAACTGTACCCTCACCTGGTACGTAGTTACTTCCCCAGCGGAGCTGAATGCTGAGATGCAGCGTGCTGCAAAATGCTCATAAAGCTCCCTTTTAGTTACTTGTGTTTTTTATCAGTTTTTTATAGTGGCTTGCAGCTTTCCTTTGTTATTCCTGACTTCAGTGTGAAATTGCATATTTTAGAGTTACTCTGTGAGGCTCAAACGTAACCCTGTTTTTGTTCTGTTTCAGTGGATGAAAGATATGTGGCGATCGGATCCCTGTTACGCAAGTTACGGTGTAGATGGGTCCACGTGCTCCTTTTTTATTTACCTCAGTGAGGTCAGTAATCTTTTTATCTGCATAAGGGGAACATCATAGCGCCTCCCTAGCTTTTGGTAACTGTAAACATTTTTCAACACAAACAACTTTCTTCAGAAAAATTCTAGAAAGAGGAAAACGCTATTACAACAGAACTATTGAGAAGCGTGTTGCTATTTTTTTCAGTCCACCAGGTGTTTCTAGCATGGAGAATTCTAATGTTTGAAACTGAAGTGATGCAAACAGCAACCGCTCAGTGAGTCCACACGAGATACCCTATAAAACTGAAGTGTGAAGTTCAGTCATAGATCCTTGCTTCTAAATGCTTTCTGTTGTCTTCTACGTAGCTCCTAAGGGAGCAGTAGACAGGAATTTTGGGGGGAGGTGTTTGGAGTGTGAAATTTAGAAAGTGGAATGCGGTAGCACATCCTCCTAGGAAGCGTGGTCACTTCCTGCTTAAAGCCCAGTTTTGTACATGGCTGAATAAGGTGCTTGCCCTGGTGTTTTTGTAGGTTTTTTTTCCACAGATCTCCCATTTCCTGGGTAATGCTTGTTTTCCGAGAAGAAATTCTGTCCAACCAGATTCACTGTGAACCCTGTCACTAGTCACTCCGTGGCACTACTTTGTGGTGTGTATGCCAGAAATAGTCAAACGTATTTGATGCCTTGACCTCTTTCTTAATAGCAAAATTCTCATAACTTATGGCAACTGATTTGGGTAGAAGTTTTGATACCTAGTGGCTTCCTACTTGTAAAGAACTGAGAGAGGCAATATGGTTGCAGAATATTAACTAATATTAATTACACAGTTTCTGCAGGATTCCAGAAGGAAGGGCTGGGTTTTTAAGTCCTGTATCAGAGATGAACACAGTGAGTCTATTATTTGAGTAACTCAGTTATAATGAAAGCAGATTCTGTTAAGTTACTCAGCTTGCTGTAGCTGAACTTTTCAGGGCACTGCTTTAGGCAGCATTGCTAGTTAAATGCATGTCCAAAACACACATCTGAAGAAATAAAAAATGCTGGGTTTTGTCACAGATTTGACTCACTACATTGCTAGCGCTTAGTGTTGATTTATTTATGGGCTATAAAGCTGGTGTAGGAAAAGATCCAGTATGACTGTATTATTTATCCTGTTATTTTTCATAAAAGCTGAAGGTACTGTTTCATAATCATCTGAAGTTGATCTAAGTTTCTACTAAAAGATTGTTCTAGCATTAGTGGATTTATATTAGTGCAGTAGTACACTGTCAGCCAGCTGGTGCTTCATGTCTTTAATGCAAATGTATCTCCGAAATGAGAATACCTGTCAACTGAATGTGAGAATCTGGTATTCTTAAATGACATATTTATTATTTTGTGTTCCTGTTGAGTCACAGTATTTTCTGCGACAATCTTCTGTTTGATCATCAGCTTTGAAAACTCAGTTGATGCTGTTAGTTTTTTTTTTTTTTCATAATTGATCCTTCAGCTCATCCCCGTGGCAAAATGCAAGGAGCTCTTGCTCCTAATGTGTCGTATACTTCAGCATGCAGATGTTCCTCCTGTGGTTGTACAGATAACCACTTCTTACCTGCATCAGTTACAGTACTGTGTTCTCCCACTCCGAAACAGTGTGCTGCAGCTTGCCAGGAAGGCTGTCTATGAAATACTCCCGTGTGGACAAAAAAAAACACCTTTCTTTTGTCTTTGAGAAATGAATCCAGTTTTAAAATGTAGTAATATATGAAGAATGTTAAGTACAGAATCTTTTTTATAAAACAATTTTTGAGGACTTTTGTTAGGTTCCTTATCAAATGCTATTCCTAGTTAGTGAAATGCTATTTGGTGTCGTGTATCTTTATGGAGAACATCACCGTGTATGTAGGAAGATGTCTTTGTAGGCACATAAACACTTGTTCCTTCACACACCAGTGAAGTTTATGGAAGTGTAGTGCCAGTTGTGGACTCTTACTGGCCCCAACCCTTCTTTCCTCACTTTTTATTGCATGTGGTTGCTATAATTGTTAAAGGGTATAAGAGGATTCATTCAGCTTGAGTTTTCAGAATGCTGTGAAATATGCTAGTCTGTATGAAATAACTTTCAAGTTGCATAAACTGCCTACCATGTGCATAAGAATGTATCAAATACTTCTATAAATATTATAGTTGTAAGAGCTCTTACATTTTTCTGTCCATTCTTACAGTCTGATTTGCTACCTGTAATATTTTGGAAGGTTTCTCTAAAATGTAAGCCAAGGTGACATAGATACATTAATTAAAGGACATGTTCTTCCAGTGTAAGGGTTGTCACTTCACAGAGGACAAATGGTTGTTTTTTCAAGGGTGCAGGAATTTGATTATTTCTTTGGGAAGAAATGTAGAATTTGGGCAACTTCTTGTTTCCTGATGGGACAAAGGTACAGTTAGCACCGTTGTCTGTGGATATATTTGGGAACTTCAGACTAAGGCCTTATACATTTTTTTTGGAAGTTTTGTCCCCATGGCAGAATGTAAAGCTAATATTGGTTGAGCATGTTATTAACCTTGAGTTTAAATTTGGCATTCTTAATCCTATGATTAATTCCATGATTAATGCCCAGCAGCAGAGGTTGAAAGCTTAAATGTTTGCGAATGCAAGCATGAAATGAAATTCTAATAACACTACAATGATGTGGATTTATGAGGTGTGTTGGCTGCTGAGGATAACTGGAAATGCTATTGCAAGAGTAATTTGTCAAAGTGGACAGGGATGAAGAGTTGACAGTTTATAGTATGGTTGCACAGCTGAATGATAAATGTGCCTACAGAGCTCTCAAGTAAAACCTGCTGGTTTAAAACATCAAAATGTGTTAGGGTTCTGGCAGGATATTACTGCTAAGATTTTTTTTTTCACTCTAAGGTAACAATCTAGGAATAAAATGGTTATGTATACATCCTCTGTTTGAAAAGGCTGTATTAAATTACATGTAGGATCACAGGATGGTTTGGCCTGGAAGGGGCCTTAAAGCTCCTCCGGTTACATCCCCCTGCCATGGGCAGGGACACCTCCCACCAGCCCAGGCTGCCCAAAGCCCCGTACTCTTTCATACTTCTTCAGGATCTGATTTTATCTTCTAAAGCAATTCTGTTAGGATGTTGTATGTTAAACTCACCTCTCTCTTGTAAAGTGGTTTCAGGTCCATAACCACGGGAGCCCAGAATGTTACTTCTCATTGTGTGATACGGGTCAGACCCGCAGAAAGAGACAGCGATTTGCCCATGGTTTATGCGAAGCCTTAGAAACACAGCTAGGAATAAAACTGTCCTACGCCCTGGTTATGTTGTCACTCTGTATCTGCAAAATAGAAACAGCACAGTGAAAATCCAAGTTGTCTTTTCTGCGGAGCCTGCACAAATGCAAGTATTAGCAGCTCTGCCTCCTCTGGTTTGCTTTTGACGGCGCTCCCGTAGGAGTACAAGTCATCGACAGCTAGCTTAGCAGCTCTTCTCCACTTCTCTTCTGGTGTCTTGGCTGCTCGAGCAGACTGGGAGGCGAGCATGGCAGCAGAGGGAAAGTAAGAAGCTGTCCAATGCGTTCAGGTTTTGTTTTTTTTATTATTATTTAAAGCTGTATCCTGTACAGCAAAACCAGACTTGTGTTTTCTAGAAGAGCAGAGCAAGGCAGGGATTAGAAATGGCAGAAGTTGAAAAGGAAGTTAAGCTAACTCTAAGGTTTCTGAATAATTGCGGCCTGGTTTCCTTTTAACGGTGATACAAACTTACCCATTGAGAAGAGGTTTTCCTTTTAACCTTATTTAGTTATGAAAAAAGCCAGCTGGTTAACACTGTCATTGCCACACATGTAACTTTCATGGATCGCATTGCTTCTGGTGAGAAACGTGAAAGAACAAATCTCTGGACAGTACAAAAACATGCTTTACTGCAAAATGCCAGTTTGCAGCTGAAGAATGAAACGCCAGAAAATACCTTCTAGAAAATAAATTTGGCACAGTTTCCCAGCTTAATAACAACAAGAGGTGGGGGGATCTTATTGCTCCTTTTCTTCATCTAGACGTTTGTTTCCTCAGAGGACTGCCTGCCACCCAGGAGCGGGACCGCTGCTGTGCCCGCTGGTCAGCCAGTGCCTGTGGCACAAGTTAACTGCAGCCCAGGGAAGCTGCCTCTGTTTTCCTCTCTTGTGCTCCCTTGAGACTTGATGCTGGAGCTGGGCAGCTACCCTGAAGATCCCAGGCCTTGGATCTCTTTCAGGTGCAAGTGTAACATTTGCTATTCTTCTTCAAAGTGGATCCAACACTTCAAAAGACCAAAAAGCTGTTTCAGCAACCAGTCTTTGAAACTTCTGTAGCTTTTGCGTGTTTCCTAGTATACCACTGGAGAGAATTCTTATTTTTAGTTCTCTAGACTTAATAGAAGCAATGCTTTTATTTTTTTTACAGTAATATTATTCTTTACGCTGTGAAGGAATGGAGCAGAACAATACAGACCGAAGGTGATTCTCAGTGTGGATTTGTTGCCAGAATGCAGGATGTAGGCTAAGGCTTGTTTTAGTGAAATAGTGAAAACATCTGGTAATTACAGTTATCCAGGTTCCTCAAATCCTTGTGGTTTTGCTAGTTTACTGCAGTTTGCTAGCTTCTCTGTGGAAGTCCCATTTCCCCAGCTGCTGCTGCATGTGTTAGATAATCTCTAACAATGAGGTGAGTTTGCGATTTCCATTTCTTCAGCTAACGTAACATTAAACCAAATTCCTTAAATACTACACTATTACTTAAAAGAAAAAAAACAAGAGACAAAAATAGCAGTCTTGTCTGAAGTGTAAATTAGCAAAAGCTTGAACTGAACTTCTGCAGTTCCTTAGAAATTGGAATGCTAATGATGTTCAGTACTTTGTCCCAAAATCATCCGGTAGCATGTTGGCCTGGATTTGGGAGACTGGAGCTCAGTCATCTTTTCTACCTTGGGCACTTTTTAAAAAGGGATTAGTATTTTTCTATCTTGTTGGAGGATGCCAGTTTAAGAGAGGAATAAAATTGAGCACACGTTACTGAAGTGAGATATGAGACTGTTTGGGATTGCCTGTGGAAACCAGCTCCCAAAGCTACCTGTATGCGCTTCTCAATTTCACTGAACAAGCAGGCAGTCATCTTGCACACCATGTTTTTTGTACAATCTTCAAAACTATTACATATCACTGAGCAAATGCTAAACAAAATGTAGATGTTTCAGCTTCTGGAGGAGCAGAGAAAGTCACCTTCCCAGAGGTAGCATTTCATTTGCCTCAAATGGCTAAATGGGTTTTCTAAGTGAGCACTGAGTTATCTTCTCTGCCTACCTGCATACTGTCCAATAAATTTCAAGATGCAGTCTTTCACCAGGTATTGCAGCGTTGTTTATTTCCTGCTCTTATTGACAGAAGATCCTTAATAGCGGTGCTACACCGTGGATTGAATTACACCGAGCAATAACTCTGCTCACCCGAAGTGCAAACTCGTTTTAGTTTCCCTGCAGATGTGCTGCACCGTCCCTACAGAAGAGTCCCAAAAGAAGTTTACGCCAGGTGCTCAGCGAGTATCCTGCAGCTCCTGCTTTGTCCGGCTCCCACTAGTACCCTTTGAAAATATAAAGGACTTCCTGAAATTGTGGATGTGGAGAGCCTCTGGCAGAGTACACTTGTGTTCAGTTTGGAAGCTGCTCAGACTGGCCTGTGCTACAGACGTTTGCCAGCTTTTTAGGAGTGTGCTCAAGGTCCTTGATCTGTAATTTAGCTGAACAATGCAAGCCTGACATCTCTCCAGTCTCATTACATTTCCGAGGAAGAATTATTGGAACAGATAAAAGCTGCAAAGCCTCTGAGATGTTCTTCTGATTGTCTGAGTTTGTTTGGGGTTTGTTTTGTTCTTTTTGCTGTGTTAACTCATTTTTCAGTAAGCTACATAAAGGTAAATTCACTGTGGAAGAGGATTGTCCGTGATGAGGGACTAGAGAAACTCTATAGTTCAGATTAAGCAGTTCAGAGCACTTTCCACAAATATCTGGAGCTGTGTAGCAATCTGTAGCTACTTCTAAAGTAGTGTGTAACCTAACCACACCGAGCTATCTACATATGCTATAGACAGCGCTGTGCCTACTGTGATTCAGAACCAGGGAGGAGAAGCTAGGCTTCTCAGGTGGGCTTAGTCTCTTGAGCATGATCAAAGGCTACCCGATACATTTGATTTGCATTGAATTCAACACTAGTTACAGGAGGCACAGCTGTTCTTATTCAGAAATATGACAGGAGAAAGATAAATATAGTCTGCTCTGAAAAACAGCTTAGCATTTATATCGCTCATCCAAGAAATGGGCAGTCTTCAAATCTGCACTTGCTGCTTCCCAACAATCTCCTGTAACTGCTGTTCTGTACTTTATCACATCCTTCCTACCCAATCATGCAGAACAGCAGAGCACTCGGTTGCTATGGAGAGAAGAAGCTAGAGGAAGAACCGATGCTAGCCCAGAGAGACGAAGGCTGTCCTGGAAAGCAGGGAGAGAAGGGATTAGTTTCTGTATTTTTTCTTAAATGATCAAGTAAAATGCATAAACAAGCCAAAGGGCAAGATCTGAACGAATAATTCTGCCCTCGTTCCTTTTGTTCAGACTTGTGGCTTTTGGCCGTGTGTTTATCTGTAGCTAATCAAATACAAAGCGGCAGTGTTTGTATGTTTCTGACAGATTTTATCTAGACACGCTTTAGTGATAAAATAATCCTTTGTCATCACTTCCCATGACAAGGAAATTTCCCTCACATTCCCCACCACGTCGCTGCCTCGTCCCTCATAGCTTCAACGAAAACCGATGGGTCCCACAAAAAAACCTTCCTTTGGGCACTGTGAGAGCAAGGGGAGAGAAGGAAGCTCCAAGCATCAGCTCTTTTCCCAGGGCAGGCATGGCTGTTGGTGCTTGTGTTGTATCGCGTCAGGCCAAGGAGATTAAAGGCTTTCACCCAAACCAGTCTGAATGGTTTTAGTCGTTGCTCACCTTTCTTTATCACCACACTTATAGTTGGAGGTTACTGCTCCCTGAGGTGAAACACAAGTTCTGAGAGATCATTTCATAGCTACTGAAATGCGGAAGGATGCTCGGAGCACCTCCCTTTGTTTTCGAGAAGTTGGCTTGGCAGTGGTTACTGGTCTGAAGCTGAGACGAGCAACTGTGGGGCTTGCTCAGAACTGGTGAGTACAGTAACTGTCTGCTCCAGACCGTATTTGGTCACACAAGGCAACCGAGGAAATTACCGAACCCTTTGAGGTTTCATTTTTAGTGACAGGAATCCTTGTGCTATTCTTGGTGAACCATGGCAACCTGTTCCAGTGCCCCACCAACCTTGTAGTAAAGAATTTATTCCCAATGTCTGATCTAAACCTACCCTCTTTCACTTTATAGTCATTGCCCCTTGTTCTGTCACTACACCCCCTGACAAAGAGTCCCTCCCAGCCTTCCTGTAGGCACTGGAGTACTGCTATAAGGTCTCTGTGGAGCCTTCTCTTCCCTAGACTGAACAACTCCAACTCTCCCAGCCTTACTTTTCATAGGAGGGGAGCTCCAGCCCTCTGATCATCCTCATGGCCCTTGTCTAGACTCGCTCTGACAGGTCCTATTTATTTACCAGATACTTGAGCAGTCTTTACTAAGGGTTTTTGCCTCTATTACAGTGCTGTAGACCTTAATTTTACACTGTGCCATCCAAAACCATGGCTAACTGGAGGCTTTTTACTTGAAATGCGTATGAAAATACACTTGGTGTGTTTCCTGAGGAAAGCTGCAATTAAAATTTAGCTCTTGTGTAGGTAACATCACATCACCAGGCTGTTACGTTCTGCAGCCTAAGCCTGTCAGTGCTATTGTTTCCCTTCCCAGCAGTTCCGCAAAGGCTGCCTCTCAAGTCTTAGACATCTTGTGTAGTTGCCTAGGCTGAAATCCCCCTCTCTTCTGCCACAGAGCGTAAATCATTGATCATCTGTTGCTCACACTGAACAGGGAAGCAAGAACCCGAAACAGAGATCTCTGTTCCCTCTGAAAACCTTGTCTTCGTTAGAAGTGTGATATTTCTTGAGTACTAGGCACCTTTATAAGCACAGGTATTACGGCTTGCATAGGCTTCTCTACTCTAGCTTTTCACTTGTGCTTCCTTCGTTCTGTCTGATGGTATCTCTGTTCTGAAAGTAACTTCTGAGTAAGCTGCAGTGTGCGAGTGTTAAACCCTGCCGTGACTCCGACCACCTTCTGATTTCCCTCTCACTTTCTCCGTGAACCACGACACAGTAGTTCCAGGTCTTTCTTTAATTGCCTGCAATATTCACTTTTGTTTTGATCAACACAACAGCATTTTGGCTGTTTTGGTCATCCTAATGTGTTCTTCCTGGAGGCATGTGTGTGCCTCTGATGGTTATTGCTCAAAAGTACCTGAAATTTGCTATTAGGTTACACCTGCCTTGGTGAGTGTGTCAGTCAGTACTTTGCTTCTCCATCCCCGCTTCCCTGTGAGTCAGTAGATTAAGTTAATACAGTGAATATCTTCTTCCCCCCTTTTTTGTTTTGTTTTTTGTTTGTTTTCAAATGAAAAGAGGAATTGACTAAATATCAGTAAGGAAAAAATGAATGTTCGACCAGCTGAGATTTATCTTTGAGTCTACTCCTGCAATGCTTATCTGAATTTCAGTAATTTGATTTAGATTAGAAGGAAATGGAATATTACTAAAAGCACGAAGGTACTGTATTGTTCATCGTGATGCCCCATGGTGTGGGACATCCCTTTGGGCAGCCTGGCCCAGATGTCCTGGCTGTGTCCCCCTCCAGCCCCTGGGGCACCCCCAGCCCCTGGCTGGCAGGGCAGCACGAGGAGCTGAGCAGGCCTTGGCTCGGGGTGAGCCCTGCTCTGCAGCAGCTGAAACATCGCCGTGTTATCACCGCTACTTTCATCAAAAATTCAAAACACAGCATTGCGTGAGCCTCTGTGAAGAAAATTAAACTGTACCAGCCAAAGCCATGACAGAAGGTGAGAGAAATTGAGACTGTGCACAATTTTTAACACAACTCTTTTCTACTAGCGATTCCACAGCTAGAGTTAGGACTGTTAATTGCTACAATTTCTAGTATCCTTCCAGAGCTGGAGATAATGAATAATCAGGTATTTCGAACAAGGTTCTTCACGTCATGGCTTTCAAACATTGCATTAAATATGTTGGGTAGATGAATTCATAGCCTTCAAATTAAGGCTTTAACGTGATTGGTCTTCTAGGCAGTCATTCAGTACAGTCTTAAGGTATCAGTCTCTAATGCTTCAGGCTTACAGGTCTGTGACTGGAGGTAATGCAATGCAGTTATGTTTCTGTTGTGCTTTCGTGGGTTTGCCTCCAACAGTGGAATTCCTTCTTCACAACAGTGAATGGGCTAATTACTTCGCATGAGTTGTACGGATTCCACCAGACAAGTGAGATTCCTATGGAAAGCACAGGCACTTTCAGCGACTTGTGGTCATTTGCTGATTCTTCCCTGCCTACTAGCCGTTGTTTTTCTAGTAGACAGTGGTAGAAGTAGTGTATTTGCATGGATTGTTTCTCTCAGGACTATGGCTATTAGTACTTGTGGATACCGTTACCTAAGTTATTATCCTAATACTTATCAAATAAGATTTTTTGTTAAATTCACCTTTCTTTCAAATTTTTGTCTAGATTTCTACAAGGTAGAACTCTGATCCTTGTTTTTTGATCCTTGTTTTTTCTCAGTCTTTTTATAGACATATCCTAGGCAGATGGGAGATGTGTATATATAGAATATATATTTTGTAAGGTCTAGAAGCGTAGAAAACTCAGCGCTTTTTGGAAATATTTAGGAACTGCTCAGAGAAAAAGCATTTAGCAGCTGACCTCTGACTTGAAAGGGTTCTCTGTCATGTATTCATTATCATGAACGAATATCTAAATGCTACTTTTGGTTGCAAACTTGCAAGGTTAAAGTAGAATTGAATTGCAAAAAGTCTTCTTAAGCTTTTCTTAGAATGTGGGTTTTGCCTTGCAGTGACTTACTAATCAGCTGTCTTATCCAAAGCATAGGAAAGTACAATATAAAGGCAGCCAGGGTTTGGCAGAGCAGCTGAAAGTAAAGTAGAATGATTTGTTTTAATTTGATTGTTTTGCAGGTTGAAAATTGGTGTCCTCGTTTACCTTGGAGAGCAAAAAATCCTAATGAAGAAACTGATCAAAAAACAGTGGTAAGAAAAACATTAAAACATGAGTGTTCAGTAGTTGTTCACTCAAAAAAAAATAACTATTGTTATTCCTCAGCTCCTCAAAACTGAAGGACAGCGTCCTTGACTGTGTATATGTAGCTCATCACGTATTTTCTCCAGTCATACTGCAGTCTTGGTGGCAGGTTTCCACTAAAATCATTGAAGTGTTTTAGTTTACGTAACATTGTACACAGATACTGAGAAAACTTGCAAATCCATAGACTGTTCCCCAGTATTAAGTGACCATATGTGAAACTATTTTTATTATCCCATAAATCTGGGCTTTATGTAAAACAATGCTGTAACAGAAGAGGCCTACATACATTTTGGTTTTGTAACATTTCCATTTTTCCTTTAGAAATAACTCAGTATGCAGCAGAGTTTTTAAACTGTTACAGCCTAATTATGTAGCGCTTAGGTATTTTAAGATAATTACTGGGCTGCAAACGAACATCGCCTATAGAGTTTTGGTGTAGAATGTCATACTTTGTAAAACCAATTGTTTTGCATCAGTCTGGCTTTAAAATTAATATTTCTTTTTAAAGGAATATTGTAGCAATGTTTCTGCCTTAATGTTATTGTAAGAGACTTCCTTGTATTTTGAAGATTCATGATGATATCTGAATCCACAGTGTAATTTTCTGGATTTATGTCGTGGCCTAGAGATACTTTAGCCTCCTTTTGCAAACACATGAACAAAACTAAATCTTCTGCTGCAGAAATAAATACATTGTGAAACATTGCAAACATCCTCTGGTGCTACCAAGTGCTACCAGTAAAAATAGCAGTAATTTATATGGCTTAGAAATGTCCATTTACATAAAAATTAAATGCTTGACCTAAAATCATAGAATCATTCAGGTTGGAAAAGACCTCTAAGATCATATAGTCCAGCCTTTAACCTAGTACTGAAGTCTACCTCTAAACCACGCTGCTAAGTTCTACGTCTGCACATTGCTTGGAAACCTCCAGGGGTGGTGACTCAAGCACTTCCCTGGGCAGCCTATTCCAACGCCATCCAACCCTTTCAATATAGAAATTTCCCCTAATAGCCAACCTAAACCTCCCCTGGCACAACTTGATGCCATTTCCCCTCATCTTATCACTTGATGCATGGGGGAGGAACCCAATCCCCACCTTGCTACAACCTCTTTTAAGGTAATTGTAAAGTAAAATCTTGACTTTAGTATAAGAAGCATTATCTTTTTTTTTGTTTTTCTTTTTTTTTTTGACAACAAATAACATAAAGAACAATTCACATTTGGGTAGTTTTATCACTTCTGGAAGGTACACAATTTGAACAATAACATTGTTTTTTTTTGTTTGTTTTAATGACTTAATTGAAGGCTGAAATTCGTATCAACTTCGATCCTCTCTACAAAATGATGTCAAGGCATGAGGAGTTCAGGTGGATGATGTTACGCATCAGACGAATGGCTGATACCTGGATTGAAGCAATTAAATCACTTGCAGAAAAACAAAATTTGGAGAAGAGAAAACGAAAGAAGGTAAGTTAAAACATTTTTTACTCTTGCCACTTGCAAACATTTAGCCTTATTTGAGCTAAATTTCCCAAAAGTAACTTTGGAGCAGAAATACCAAATATGTGTAAAAGGCTCACGTTTATACATTTGTCTCTTTTCAAGGAGTATTTTATTGTTTGAAATAATTTGTAAAAATGTTTTTTTGCTTTACACATAGTTCTTGTACATCCAGTAAGTCAGTCTTTGAATAAGTTTTCTAACATTTTTAATTTTGGATAAAAGAGAAGTTATGCAGAAGGTTCTAAAGAAACAAACTGTAAATTCACCACAAACAGATTACACTGGAATGTTGTAGAAAACAACAGCTGTGTATCTCCTTTGTCCGCAATTAAAATCTTACATGGTATCTTTCTGGTTTGGATTGGAGTAGGCTTGAAGTTGATCACAACTTTTGATTGGATTTCTTTTGACCTGTAGCAAGTCCAGTTTAAAGTCTGTGAGACTCTTGAAATCAAAAATTTTATTTTATTTGAATTATTATTCTTTTTAATTACCTCAGCTAGTTAAGATAAAGCTGAAACTCTTATACAGAGATTTTCCTTCCTGCCTTGTGCTTACTGAAGCCAGTCCTGAGCGACAGTCACACTGGTGTTCCTTACCCTCTCTGAAGGCTGCCTGTCTGCAGCTCAGCTCCTTGCTTGCGATTCTCAGTCCCTGCAGGAGACCTGGGCTCCATATTGTGGCTCTCACATTTGTCACTTATCACAGTCCTTGTGGATGCTCACTCTCTGTCAAGGAGCAATACTTTTCTTTCAAGCAGCAATGCAGCCTGTTTTATTACAGAAATATAACATCAAGAATACATAAACTCAAAAATAAACAGGAGCAGCACTGCCCTGTACTGTCAGTTTTGATGGAATGCTCTAGATTCTTTGCTTTTAAAAGTCCTTTAAGGTTGCTCTGCAAACATATGGTGATTTCATTTTAATGTGTCCAGTTCTCTTCAGGGAGCAGAGATTAGAACAAGATGTTTTATGAATGTTGCTTCTTTTTTAGAGAGTGAAGGATAAGGTTTTCTAGTGTTTGGGGATTTTATGCTTGGCACTGAATGTATCAACACGCAAAGAGCAGTCCAGATATGTAGTGAAGTGTTTGGAACTCAGCTTCTGTGCTTCATTAGAAAGGCAAGCACGGATTTCAAGGAACTTCAGAGAAAACTCTCCTCCAGTGGCAGTGCAGAAATGAGGTTGATAAAGCATCCTGTCATTCTTACGCAATCTTTCCAAGTTAATGGCTTGTCCAAAACAGCATACCCTTCCTGAACTGTCCTGTTGCATAAGCAAGGATATCCTACTTGAGGATATAAGATATTCAATCAAAATAAATTAATGAGAGCCACAACTTACTTTCTGTGCAGAATTACACATCATTTTATGAATAATACTTATTGAGGGGTTTTGTTACTGATCTGGTGGCATATCACGGTGCAAAAAAAATATGGTAACACTCTTACAATTACTGTTCTAAAGATTTATTACAGAATTAAATTATTTACAGGGTCTCCAATTAGGGTGGAGGTGTTAAAGTTTTTGTTGTTGATGATTGTTTTTGTTTGTTGGGACTTCCTTGTTTGGTTGGGTTTTTGTGGGGGTCCGTAGTTGGAATTTGAGAGAAAATGCTGTGAAGAATGCTAGTTGCATGTCTAATGCCGGTAACTAACGTGCAACTTTTCTTTTCAGGTTCTTGTTCATCTGGGGCTTTTGACGAAAGAATCTGGATTCAAGATTGCTGAGAATGCATTTAGTGGCGGCCCACTTGGTGAATTAGTCCAATGGAGTGATTTAATTACATCTCTCTACTTACTGGGCCATGACATCAGGATTTCAGCTTCTCTGGCAGAGCTCAAGGAGTAAGGAGATTACTTTCAATTTTAAAACTGGAATACCAAAAAAAATAATAAAAATCGGAAATTGTAAACTCTTGAAGCTGCTATTAACAAGGAGTATAATTTCTTGAAGCATAAAATGAAAGTGATAATTCACTAAACAGACAATAAGATTATTTTCATGAGCTAAATATGTGTTATAAAAGGATAATGTGTTTTCATTGTAGCTTCAGGCTCCTGAGACTTCATAAATGAATGTTGTAAAATTCAGACTAAGCAGCTTATTCTTTAACATTCCAGGTCCTTTAACCAGCTGCAGGAAGAAGTTTTACAGATTATTCTAATTCTGCGTCCTCTTCTACAGTTTCTACTATTCTTCACTCAGTATCTGATTTTAAAATAGAGGTTTTTAATCCTTTAAACAGATTACTTTTGATGTAGTTAATTGCTTATGTTAGGTCACATTGCTGCCTCACTCATCTTTGTCTTGCTTTGCATGAGACGTTCAGCATTAGGCATAATACAGCTATTTTAAGGTTAGGAACATACACCTTTTCTGTAGCCTTCATTTTTTTATAACATGACAGCATCATTTTGTAGAGAGCTCTTATACCATCAAGCTGCCAATAGAAGAAATTATTTCCACTCATTTCAAAAGACTATTTTTAAACATTCAGACCATATTATTATTATTTTTTAAGTGGATGGGATTTTTAGTAAAATGAACCCTTTACCAGTGCATATGCTGCTCTTTAATAAATGCTGAGGATCTTTAGCATTTGAATGTTTTTACATGGTTACTGCTTTGGAAGAGATAAAACTAAGGCTTTTGTGAAAAGGTGAATTATTGCTATAAGTAATATAGCATGAATTTCAAAGTAGATCTGAAAGTGCTACTTTTCCGTCCTTCTTTTTCCATTTAGGATTATGAAGAAGGTTGTAGGTAACAGGTCTGGCTGTCCTACCCAGGGAGATAAAGTTGTAGAACTCATTTACATTGATATTGTGGGACTCACTCAGTTTAAGAAAACCCTTGGTCCGTCGTGGGTACATTACCAGTAAGTATGATACTTATTTGACCTCTTAACTGCTTTGTTAAAGAGCTTTTATTGAATAACATGTCAAAATACTAAAGTGGGTACATTTACGTTAATTGGAATTTATGTAAAGGTAAAAATATAGTTCTCTGTTGTCCTTCACTCTTAGGAATAAAGGGGCTGTTACCTCTTTGCATACCAATTGTAAGGCCCTCCCCAAGCACATATGGAATACTTGCTGTAGATGGAAGCTTTTTTAATTTTAATGAATTATGTTGCTGAGTCATCTTCTTTGTCTGTCTTCTCTTTATCCGCTCTCCCAAGTTCTGTTCTTTACATCTATATGTAAATGAATAGATAGGCTGAAAGATTATAGAATTTTGTTGTTTAGTTGGAGCAGAATGTGTGTTTTGCTTCTCTGTGATTGTCTCCATACCAGATTAATGGCTGTGGGGATTTATCTGTTTAAATTTTATTGTTTTTATTGTTTAACAATGTCATATTTTCTGTCCCATCCCTAAAGATGCTGGGGGCAGAATTGTCTTCGCGAGTAAGGCTAAAGAATAAACCTGCTGGTAATTGCAGTTGCTGTTGCTTCTGTAATCTATAAGCATTTTTCTGTTAGGGATGGAAGATGGTTGTCACAAGAAATGACTTGGAATGGCCTTCTTATTGTCTGCGGTTTTAGAACCAGATTTCTTTTTGTCAGTATCTTTAAATGAGCAAGCCTCACACATGTTGCATTGATACATATCAGCATGAAATAAAACCAAATCAAAATCTTTGATTTTTCTAGACCTCATCAAATTAGCTGTGTTTCTTGATCTGTAAAGTCGAGTAAATCCTAGCTGAGGGAAGAAACTGGAAGTTCTCTGAAGGCAGAAGAATTGTGTTTTTTTCCTACTTCAGGATTTGCTAGAACATTGCATCTTTTAGCATAATTTTAAATAAAAGTACTGTGATTAACATTGCATATTAGATTACTCTTAATCTCTTTTTTAAAGTAGAGGAGTAAACAGATACTCTGGTTTTTAGGAGCCTGCTAATAAAGCTAATCCCATTTTCCACTGAGTTAGAGTTGGCTGTCTGTCTGCCAGACGTAATTGTCATTAGGCGATCACATACGGTATTGTGGTCGGGGTAGAAAACCATGCTTAGGAAATTGCAACCAAAAGGGAAGAAGCCTTTTAAATTTCTATTTGGCATATTCTGTAGCCAAGATGGTGGAAATACACCATGACATTGAGTTTATTAGATCAGCTCTTCAATTTTTCTTGCTTGTTTCATGAATCATTACATCTTAAGCTGCCAATCTGTTTTTCATTGATTCTTAATTTGTAGTAATGTCTGACTTTTTCTGTTTAAGGAGAGAAGAATTAAATTTCACTGTAAATACATATGCTGGGTAGTATGAGATGTTTTTTTAGCTATGCTTTTGAAGAAGGAAAAAAATCACTAGTTCTCTTCCATAGCCAGCATTGTGTATCTGGGGATTGAACAGGACCTCAGCAGGTCTGTACCGTTGCAGATCAGGTGTATTTATTTTTCTTGAGAGATTTTTGCCTAGTCTCTTAGAGAAGACTCCAAAAGACACCACAGTATTTCATACTATTAAACTTGTTTTTAAAGGTACCTTTCTTTGCTTGGTTTCTTGCAAACTGCTTGTTCCTGCTTATCCCCCATGGTTTTGGAAAATAAATTATTTCCTCTCTCTGTCAGCTTGTAGAATACCTTATGTACTGTGCTTCCTTCGGTTTGCCTTCTTTCCTCCCCTCCCACCAATAAATAAATAAATAAATTCAGAGATCTAGATCACTCCTTATAATTCAGGTTTTCATTGCGTTTGCCGGGGATCTCTGTAGTTACTTGATACTGTTCTTCATGGTCAGCATAGAGAACAGGGTCTGGAGTCTAGCAGAGACTACCAGAGATGAATTAATTCATAGTTTCAAGCAAGCTATCTCCTGTTTAACGATCCTGTTGCAACCTTTTTTCTTTCAGCATCATGAGTTACCTCATAAAGTTTGTCATAATAATAATATTTTTAAGTTAAGAGCGTAAGCCTGGTATAAAAGACCATTTTTACATACTCTTGTTGAATTCGTTCCAGTAAAACCAGCATTATCACCTACAGAGCTGCCTTGTTCTTCACAAACTTTGCTTCCTCACTCATTAGTATCTAATGTCAGCAGGAAAGATTCCTTTGTCTTGAAAGAGGTGTTTTGTTTTACGCCACATAGCTCAGCAGTCGTGCGCTGGTCAGCTTAGTCTGTTTTGGGCAGACCAGACTCAAATATAAACGAAGTATGTTTATTCACTTTGGATTGAAGTAGAGCGGTAGAATTAACCTGTGCCTCAGTCTCTTCATAAGAGTGCGGTGTGTAATCTTTGTGAGTGAACTTGAGCCCCGAGGAAAGTTTTGGCAATCTCAAATCAGGTTTCTAGGACTGCTAGCTCCCAAGAATGACCTGCTGCGAGAGGTGAGTGCTTCTCAGCAGCTGGAATACCGCTTTGTACTTCTGAGGTCTGTAGCACCAGTGACTCCTGGTAGTATCTGGGGTATAACCGTGCTGTAAATAGCATGAATATATCAAAACAGCTTTCATTTGTTGCGTGCACCGTATTGTCAAGCAGAATGCCTGGACAAGCTGCGTTTTTCAGTTCTGAAGTGTGGGTATTTGAACGCAGTTTACATGCGGTGAAGCAACATAAAAATTAGTGGCTTAATATAGATTGAGGGGTGCAGCTCATTGCTTTTCTTGTCACCCGCATCCTCTGTGCGGTGCAGATGAATCTGGTATTTTTTCATTTTTTACAGCCTCTCTAGCAATGACTCATTCCCATATGCCTGAAATCTAACTGGCTTTATTATTGAAACAAATGAACATGACAGGTATCCTGAAAAACGAGCAACATTCCTGCTGTTTACGTGTTTTCTAGAATACATCTGTTTTAGGAAGGATATTTTCTAAGATTTTACATTTTAAATTCAAGTACTGAGAGGCCTGAGAAATACGTGCGTCTGCAGAGCTTGCTGTAGGCAGACATGAGCAGGGCTGGGCATGAGCCAAAGCAGCCTGGAGTCTGTGTATGCATGCGGGCATGTTGCTCAGTGCACCTACAGAGCTTCTGCACCAGAACCGCTTGGGTTTTGACCAGCTTGCTCCCAGGAGAATGTCTGCTGTCTGTCTGCAGCCACGTGCCCTTCATTTAGCAGTGCCTGCTGGCATAGGTGTTTGCTGCTGACAGTGATGGGTGCTGCCGGACAGCATTGCTCACGCAGACAAAGACGATGTACAAGGAGAGAACAACTATAACCTCAGGTGGGAGAATGACCTGAATAAATATGTATAAATACTTCCACCAGGGCAGCCCAGTTAAGATTGTGCGTGCCCAGTATTTATGGAAAAATGCTGACTTGAAAAATTGTGATAATTCTGGGTTACTTTTGTCCTTTTTTTTGTAAACACATTTGTCACTTCTAATATATCAGAAGAAAGAAAACATTGATGTGGATGTTTCCATAGGCAGTTTGCTACCTACGAGTCCTCATTTTAGAAGAACTCATCTGTGGTTTGTGGAAATCTTTTGTAGATGGAAGAGTGCTTTCTGGCACACTCAATGTAAAATATTCAGTGGTGTCACACGGGTGTGTCAAAGGACAGTGCTCTATTCCATGGGAGTGATGTACCCCTTGTTTTTTCTCCTTTGGGTGTGAGAGAGATTTCAGACATCATTTATTTTAAATAAACTCAGCTTCAGTGAATTAAATACAAATATAATCACTAGTTTTCAGTAGTTCCTTTAGCTTTGTAAAATTAGAAAAATAAATATTTAGTTCCTCATTTTAAAGAGGAGATATGTCTGTTTCATTTTTAATTTAACTTCTCATGAGTCAACCAACCGTGTCAATGAATAGGCAAATCAGTCTCAGACCAGTTCTTTCTGCTGTGATCTTCTCCTGTCTTTCTGACTTTCTTATGCCCTAATACCATAACACACGTTTTGTTTTCCCTGCTTCATTGCTTCACTTGCTTTCCATTGCATCATGTTTCCTGTACTGCTGCTTCAGAGGCCCTGTGTAAGTTGGACTTAGTGACGCCATATCACTATAAATAATTGGTGCTTACATACCTTACATCTGAATACAGGGAAATGAGAGGAAATGAAGCACACTGAGACATTTGCACACGCTGCACTGCTCCTTACATGTATGATTTGACAAACTCCAGCAGTGTTGCAGGTTCTCAGTAGCTTTCACCCATTTTCTCATTCCCCTGCATTCGTGTACCTGGCCAAAAACCGTACATTTGCTAAGAATTCTGTTTCAAGGCCTGCCAAGAAGTAAGAGGGCTTTTATTACTCAATGATTCATCAGTGCAGAAGTTGTTTTGGTCTTGCTAGAGTATTTTGTATGATGCAGAGATAATTGCTACTGTTGTAAAATATTTTCATTGAGAACAGTTGACATAAAACACTGCACAGAAACTGATCTGTCAGCTTTGTTGTTTGGTGAATCACAATGTGTTGTATATTTTGACTTTTTTGCTTGAAAGATCTCTGTGAAGATTTAAAAACAAAGTAAATTTGCCCCTTTTGTACTCTGAAATACAAAGGTGGCATTTCATGTTGTTCTGTTTGTTGTTTTTTTTTTCTTTTTTTCACATTTTAATGAGTACTTCAGTGAAAAGAGTGACATAAGTATGTAAGTCTGGTTTGGGGACTAATTTTTTTCTCTTCTTAATGCTGAACTATATTTGGAGCTAAGTTCCATTACCTTTTAAAGCCAAAAACGTAATGTTTTGCCAATGAGAATGTACATGGGCTTGAAGCATGGGATTTTTTTTTTTTTGAAGAGTGGGAAATACAGACATTTTTAATAGCCACTTTCACCAGCTACCTCTGTTCTGTGCCACCTGTGAGGTTGTGTTTCTTTCTTAGTGACAAAGTGTGCCGTTACAGGAGTTCATGTCTTAACATCACAACCCAACATGGCACATGGCCCTACACAGCCTATACCAGTCTTTTCCTCAGATTTTGTTTGCGGAGGGCTGAAGAACAGAAGGGTCAGCAGCTTTAGAGCCATGTAACACAATGCATTTGCAGTAGAGCTAACGGTCAGTGTGACCACTACAAATAAAGTTCCTGTCCAAGCCATATCAAAATTTTACAAGGCTGCATTCTGGAAACATAAATCCTTGAACCTGTGTGCTAGAATATGCACCATCCTATATTGAGGGTAGGTTTTTTCAGCCTTTTATGTGCTGTGGATTTTTTTTAACATAACACAACTCATAATTGAAGTAATTTTTATTTTTTCAAGGAGTTAATAGGACTTTTCAATAAAGAACTGAGTGTGAATCTCTTCTCCAGACTCTTTGTAATCCAGTGCCAAGGTTTCTCTTAGTCACTGACCAGTTGTTGCAGACATCTGACTTTTGTATTGTTTTTTTCAAATGTCTCCAACAAAAAGTTTTACAAACAAACATCCTGTCTGAATACAAGTCTGCAAATTAAACTGTCTTCAGTGCTTCTCCAGTAGGTCTCACTGACCCAAAAGTCAGAATCTGGAGACTAAATACAGTTGTCTAAAGACAAAATACTATTCTGCTCTGATCATGGTATGCAGCCTTTGGCTGTTGTACTGGTTTTGTAGCAGTGGGTAAGAACATTAGGAAATAGATGAAGAATCCTCTCTTCTTCTGCCTAAATTCTACTTCAGAGCCCCAGGAATGTAGGTGACCGCAGTAGTGTTCCCATAAGCTGTACTTGGATGTTGAAGCATGAATTCATTTTCTGAGAACAAGGAAACCAAAACCAAGCTCCAGGGTTTCTATTTGAATGTCTGAAATGTCCTTCAACTTGCCGATTGTAATGCCTTTGAAATTGAAATGTACCTTCGGTTTATAAATCATTCACAGTTGCAAATACAAACAAAGCACATCTTAATTATAACTATATACACATGCTTATATATACATATGCTTGTGTACCTGAAGTAAATCTTCATTTATTTTTTTTTCAGGTGTATGCTAAGAGTTCTGGATTCCTTTGGAACTGAACCCGAGTTTAACCATGCCCATTATGCCCAGTCTAAAGGCCACAAGACACCATGGGGAAAGTGGAACCTTAACCCCCAGCAGTTCTATACAATGTTCCGTAGGTATCCCTGGGTTTATAAAGAAGTTGGGGTTTTAAAAAAGAATGCTGTCATCGAGAAGAATTGTTGTATTGTTTAAAACAAATTTGTGGCTTAATAAAATGCATGTAAAAGGGCAGACTCATTAAGTGCAGACAATGCAAATACTCTACCATTCTTTCATACACAGAAAAAAAGCACCATAGCAATGTAGATAATGATAGGGAACCTTTTTCTTAGTGTACCTGTGGGAAGTGGTGGCTGGCGTTTCCTTACAAAAAAAAAATTCTCAAGATTTTCACCAAACTTATGTTGTGAGCATTTACCTTGAGATGAACTGATTCAGCATAGTACAAAGCTATTGAAAAACAAGTTGTAGATGTCAGAATTGTTATAAATCTTTGAGTATTCTTTAAATATTCCCCACCACCACCCCAGAAAAAGGAATTCTCTGTACATTTTGTAATAGTAAATGATTACAGTGACCTATTCTAGCGCTAGTGTTTGACTTTATGGAACTCGGTTCTAGAATCAAAGGATCATTCTTCTGCATGTTGTAATATTTCAGGTTTATCTCTGAAAAGCACAAAAAGATTCACCACTGCCAGCTAGCTTGAGGGTATGTGAGATTTAGGAAAGAGGAAGTTGCATGATGTTACTTGCAGGAGGTTTTCAGCTCAAGGCCATAGGGAAGTCCTGGGCAGTGGCCAGCCTGACCTCCGAAGTTTGGTGGTGGTTCCTATCTGAGGCCAGGACCAGGGACGTATGGTTTTTGTTCTAATCAGACTTTATAGGCACATCTTTCAAACTTTCCTGCTCTTCACAGCAGAAGTATGCACGCTGCTGTCTAGCTGACATGCTTTTGAATTCGGTTGCCTTGTAAAAAATCTTTGAAGAGGCATATTTAGTCTGTTAACATTTACTGTGCAAGTTTTTTCCATTCCCAGTTTTGTAGAAGCAAGCAACCAGAGGCGTGTCGGGGAAATGGGACTTGGGAGTGGTTGCAGAGTTAGCGCCTGGACTTCAGCGAGCAGAGCTTGTTCCCTGTCCACGTGACTTGCTAACATTTTTTGGCTTGTCATATCTAGAAAATGAGCCAAAGGCTCAATTGTGCCGTATTTAAGTAGAAGAGCTATTAGGAAATTTGATTGTGAGATCTTGCTCAAGATAGCACCAAGGGTGACAGTGCACTTGAGGAAAGTAGTTGCATGAATACTTGAGGTACAGCTGTGTTTACTCCTCAGTCCCACTCCAAGAAATGCAGAAAAAAAGTAAATATAGGGAAGATCTGTTATCTATGGCAGTACAGACTAATGTCGCATTCAGTTGTTTAGAGCAGGTCACTTCATAATAAATTTTTGGAAGATTGTTACTGTGTTGGAATTTCAGTAGGTAACCCTTTCAGGATTTTAATACTGGCAATGACTGCTGTTTTGCCTTTGCAGAGAAAGTGCTAAAGAGATTGCAAGCAAACTCGTTCTGAAGCATGAGTGATTACAGTGCTATAGATTGTTCAAGGATTTTGTTTCTTTTTGTACTGGGTGCTGAAGCGTCAGCATGTTTGGATATCTGAAGTTTATTTTTGTGTTTTGTCCTCTGCTGCAGAGAGAGCAGCATCTTTATTGGGTTATGATTGAAAGTGCATGTTATGAATCAGTAAAATTTTAACACCAGATTGGAACCCTGGACACCTTCCCAAGATCCCCAGACTCTATTATGTTTTGAGAACTCTGATTATAAGGGCAGAAAATTATTACTGAGCAAAAAGAAAGCCATATTCAAACCTGCAGCATACTACCAAATGCTCGAGCTTTCCAGAAGCATGAGTTTTTTTTCCCTTTTTATGTTCTTTTCAAAATCTTTTATGCAAAATAGCAGCATTGGTACTTCTTAAAACTGCGTGATCTTGCTTAAAAATCTGAGTGCTTTCTGTCAGTGATATTTAAGGCACTGAATTCCACCACTTCTGTAACTTCAACAAAGGTTTATTTTTCGAGTGTGTACTGCCTTGCCTCTCCTTTGAATGCAGTCTCTTATCCAAAAATATGAAAGGATAGAAAAATGCCCCTTTTCAAGAATATTTGCAACATGCCATTCACTATGCTAAATGTTAAAAAGTCCTTGGGTTTAAGTGAGTGCCTAACTGTTGCTGAGACATTTGTGTGTGTGTGTGTGTGAAAGAAGAATAATTGTCACTTGAAAGATTAAATATAACAACAAAGGGAACCGTGTACTGCGTGTGGTTTCTGTTCTATTGTGTTTTCCAATTTGCTGGGTTTGAGGAATCAAAAGTAAAGCCTCATAACAGCAATAGAATTTTTTTTGTAGAACTTTGAGTATGGGTTTAGCATTGTATGTCATATGTCTGGGGTGTTTTTTTCTTCCCTCTTTTCCTCCTTTTTTCTGCCTTTCCCCCCCTTTTCTTTGCAAAACGCACTTACTAACAAGTTGTCAACTTGAATTAACAGAATTTGAAAGGTGAGACTTACAGAGGAGATCCAGGTTTTCATTGCAGTGTAGTTCTGTGTAGACGTGTGGGGCGGTGCCACTTTTGATATAAGGTCCAAACCCCCTATGTATTGCAGTATCATTTATACAATAGGGATGAATTCTTACCTGAAGCCATAAATATTGTCGTCCATCCATGCAATTAAACACCTTTTCACCAAACAAGCAAACAAAACCAACAACTTAGTTGTAATGAGCCTTTAAAGGAGGAGAGCAGTGCCTAGTATTGCTGGATCTCAGTGCTGAAGAAAGACCAACAGAGGCTAGAACTAATATAAAAAATTAAGACCAAATTTCATATCCTTTGCAATTAACACAACAGTTTTGATCACTTCAGTTGTCACTTTTCAATGTTTTAATGTAGATCTATGTAGTGAATTAGGCAGTGAAATTTCTGTTCTGATTTGCATGGTGTGACTTCGTAGGCTAATAATTAACATGGATATGTAATACGCAGCAAGCTGGATGGAGTGTTAGCTCTCCCAATATAAGAGGTGAGCCCAGGAAATTCACTAAAACTTATCACATTGAGAAACATACAGCTTTGTTAACCACCATAAATCCAGTGTTCTTTCAAACTGTTGGTGTTGCGTCTCTGGGATTGTCAAGCTAGATTCCTTGTGGTTCTCTTATCTCTAGTAGCAGAGTAAAGCTGAACACACAAAGAATCGTTATCATTGGCCTAGGTCCAGCTGCAGAGTTTCACTGCAGGAAATGAGCCAGAAAATAACTGCTTACTTCAGTAGACATATGCAGCAGGACTTCAAATGAGTAAGAACTCTACTCAATAATAAAGTAAGCAAATGTATCTGTGTGAATGTAAAGAAGAGATCTGTTGTATATTATGTTCCTTATACCTACTTTTATTTTTGTCAACACTTACACTTTTGTAATGTTAATTAATGCTTTAAGGTTGTTTGAATATTCTCCCCTTCTTACAGCTCACACTCCAGATAACAGCTTCCTTGGATTTGTGGTAGAGCAGCATCTGAATTCCAGTGACATCAAACACATTAACGACATCAAAAGGCAAAATCAATCTCTCGTTTATGGCAAAGTGGATAATTTCTGGAAGGTGAGTTTTCCACACCTGATATGCTTCAGCAAATTTATTTTGATCAATGCAATAATGCGTAATTCTAAACATAAGTATCCTTTTCTATAAATCTGTTAAGTTCTTTTTTGAAAATAATCAAAGAATTCAGTTGAACAATTTGAAGTCTTTCTGATGAACAGGATTGTATCAGTCTAGACTGAGATGGATCATTTGTTATTTATGCATATTTCCTAGTATAATAAAGTTTTTATAGTCTTGATATCACAATAATTTTAGAAAATGCAGAAGCTATTACAAGTAATGTGAAATTGAAGGTGTCAGAGGCTTTGTAGACTTTAATCGTTTTTGTAAACAAATGTCTTTCAATGATTTATTTTCATATATCTACAAACAAAAATGTGTTGTATTTTGCGCTAGAAGCTGTGTTTCACTGAAAACCCTAGAAGTGTGAAATCTCATTTTATCTCCCTGTAATAATATCAGATTTGTGTTGTTTTTTTTTAATACTGCAATTGCTGCTTTGTCTCTTCCGTTTGCAGAAGAGAGCTGCAGAATAACAACAATGAGGTTTGGTCGTATTTTCACCAAGTACCATACGTAGGACTGTTAAGCTCACCGTGCTCTCTGCTTTTTGTCCACTGTCCTTTTCTGCAGCACTTTTTTTCTAGGCTCCCACACCTGGGAGTGTAAATTTCATGCGGCTTTCAAAGGAAAAGGATTACTCATTAATAACAGTATTTCTTTTGACTCACCTCTGTGTGTCCATATCCCCTGTATGCCTTAAGACCTTATATTTTAAACTTTTTGTCGATTGAAAATGGCACTCATCGGTACGTGCTGTGTCATGCATAGGACCAAATGATACAATAGTGTGAGAGCATCTGTTTCTCAGTTTCCTTCCTTTTCTATTCCTTGGCATAAGAATGTCAATCTTACAGTTTTCTGACCCATAGGAACAACGTTGTCTGGTAACTGTGACTATACAGAATGCATTCTTGAAAACGGATAGCTATAGGTCCATCTGTGAGACAAAGCAAAAACAAGGGAAATGGGAGAATGTTAACAGGGTCTGTGTTAGGGAGAAGGTAGAGCTGAATGCTTCTTGGCTCCTCTGTTGAGAAAAATATGTATATTAGTTATGCTTGCTCAATTTCAATCTCTCAGGTTTAAATTAGGTCTTACTGCCCAAAGCTATGTAATCGGTGTCTTAAAAGGAAATTTTGCTTAGCATCGTACTAAATAACTGTGGCAGTTACTCTTTTTGAGCTCGTGGAAGAGAATGGCTTGGTCTGTCCCCATTTGCCCTCTGTTCTTCTCCCTGCAGAACGCTGGTGCAGAGCTGGGTTCCTTTAATTCATGTCTCTTCTAGCCGAGGCTCATGTACTTTCAGTTCCTGATCTCATTATCAGCCTCTCAGGAACAGTTGCATGTAATAATTGTCTATACTTCTTGACCTGATTTGTACTGCCTATCAGTACAACAACCTGTTGAGTACTGGTTGGATTTAAGGAACAAGATATTAGCGTAGTCACCAGCATTTGTTTTTTTCCCACTGATATATATATATCTTCTTCAGTTTATTCAGCCTGCGTTAATTCAGAAATATGTATTAATAGATTATATGCCCAGAGGGAAGACTTGTGATTGTGTAGTCTGAGATTTGGTGTGACACAGAGGATATTCATGAGCTGATTAAGACAAGAATATGGCTTTTTTGGAAAAGAACATCCAATCTTGATTTTTAAATAGCACACAGTGGAAATCCCACTACTACCCCTGGTAAATTCCTTAATTGCCTTCTCCCTCAAGACTTTGCATTATTTCTAGTACAGATTTCCAAACCAATTTCCAGTTTTAATAGCAGGTATAGACTTTGTCTACTGGACTGATGTTTCTGTTCCGTTTCCCTGTAGGAATACATAGGTTGAGGTTAAAGCAATCCACAGTCGTCTTCTGAAAAGCCTGTATGTGCTGAGCCACTGAGAGCTTTGTGCTTTCTAATCCTTAAATGTTCTTGCATGTCCCTTTTCGCTGAACCTTTTCAAGATTGTTCACATTCCTCTTGAAATGTGAGTGTTGGCAAAGGGTGTGTGGGCCATAAGAGCCTTGAAGTCAGAAAGAAATACTACATGCATTATTACGCACGTACCCTTTTCACCATTGGGAACTCAAGTTTAGATGACTTCTCAGCCAAAACCCTTGTATCTCTTATTTTAGAATTGCTTTTTCCAAGTCACTGCTCCATTTCTGTAAGTAATGCCTGTCTTGTTCCTTCCAAGAGGTGTAACTTAATGTTTGGCCGTATTAAAATGCTTACTGAGTGCTTGTTACACGAAGCGCATCTGAACTGTAACTTGGAGGCTGTAACAGCAGTCATGCCTATATGCACCGGTACGTGAAGTGCTGTCACCGCAGATAGGCTTTGAATTGGTGACAACATGGGATGTCTTACACGGAGAGATAAAATCCGGTTCTTGTGATCACCAAAAGGCCTGAACTAATCTTGTCTCTGTAATTTATTTCACATTTCCTTCGTTTTCCCTGTGCAGTGTTCTTTTCATCTGCCATCATGGCATGTACTGAACCAGGCTAATCTGTTTGCCCTGCTACCCTTCTTTATATTGAACATGGCCAATTAACAAAAAGTGTAACCTCCACTGAACACACGTCGCTGATGCTTCTGGTCAGTCGTTGGAGAAGCACAGTGTGAAGGGGAGGGTGCTCTGATTCCCAGACTAAGGTGCTTTTTCAGAATATTGCTTGCAGATAACTTGTTAAATTTTAAACCAAAAATTGTTGAAATGGAACTGAGGACACCACATTGTCAGTTTGGAGTGAATTCTCTTTTCTTTTTTCTTCCCTGGGAGCGGGACTAGAATAGCTAACTGCTGTCGTGGTTACCTGTAGCCATGGGCAAGGGTCCTTCTCTGCACCTAGCTAAACACGTAGAAGAAAGATCCCAAATTACTTGTTACTTCATATTTGCTAGAAATCCCCATACACACATCACTGCTGCATGACCAGACAGAGTTGGAGAGGCTAGCTCAGACCACCTGCTTAAACTGGTGAACGAACCAGGTTATTGTAGCTAAAGAGAAGTATGGATTCCTTACAGACAATGGTCTGACTTCCCACCTCATTCAATGGGATTAAACTCTGATGTGAACATGATGAGTGGTGGAGGGAACGAATACCACGATCCTTTCTGTCAGCTCTGCTGGATACAGAGAAATACATGAGCCCCTGGCCTGAGAGCAGCGGCGTTAGTCCCATGTTGCAGTGGGGAAGTCCGGATACTTCTTGTTGGAGGTCAAGAAGGATGCATGCCGCAGAGACTGTGAGAAATGTCCTCGTTTGCTTTCTTCTCACAAATAAATCAGTTTTAAGGGGTCTGAGGATTACAGATAGGCAGCTGTAAAGAATTTCACTACATTTCTAAATATTATTCTTAGAGGTAAGTTATCAAGTGCAACACTTACAAATTTTGAATGTTTGTAATCAACAGTTAGGGGTTTTGTGTGGACCTGGCAACACTATGGGGTAAAGAGAGACCTCTCTTTTCCTAAGTGTAAAAGTAGGAATAAAATGTGAGTGAAACCTCTAACTCTCTCCATTATGAGAATGTAATTTAATTACAGAACATTTTAATTCAATTCAAAGGGTATGTTTGAAGCTTTTCATGTCGCCTTAGCTCCTTTTTAGGTCTAAGTCTTTGTTCTTCTTTCTGCAACTTCCTGTCATACTATTCCAATATTTCTGCCTTCAGTCCTAGAAAGAAGAGTCAAGATTCATGATTCATGCATCTTACGCTTGTATCAGTCTTGGTTACGCACTACATACACCACTGGGTTTTGGTTTATTTTGGGATTGACACTTGGGTGAATAAGCATCCAAATGTTTGGACGTCTAGACTTAGCAGTATGCACTTAGGAAATATGCAAAGACCTGTCCCAGTAGTTCTTTCCTACCTGAATTGCGTTTGTCAAATTTTATAAAAGCATTGTGTTCTGATTTTTTTCAGTGGTTGAAGGTGTGGAAAGGTTGTGCGAGCTGTTCTACATGCGTTTTGCAGTTTCAGCTTTTGGCCTCTTAATCCACCTTGGGACTCTGAATCAAGATCTTGTGTAACGTAATGAGCCTGTAGCTCTGCATATGTGATGGTTCATTTCATTCCTGGCTGAATTTACCATGTTCTGTGAGGTTATCCAAGTGGTTTAAAATTGTAAAGAATAAAAATGATCTGTGATAACCTCAGACTGGCAAAGTCATAGTAAAACTTGTTCATGCCTTCTGTCTACCACGTCAAGAAAGTGAAAGGAGTTCAGTTCTTCATGCATCGTATTTCTACGATGATTTTTTTGTCACATTAATACTTCTTACATTTCCATCCAACGAACTTAAAATTTCAGCCCTTCAGGACTGAAATTGCTATGTCTTGCTGTCAACATTGTCTTAGGGAAGACTTATCAGACAGTTGTCATTCGATTTCTTTGATGAGAAGGGCTTTATGATGCTTTTAAAAGTAGGTGGAAATAATTGATATACAGTAATAACAGTTCTGCACTCAGTGATCAACAAAAATGTCTCTCCTGAATGGCAAGTTTATTTTAGCTGCTAAAAACTTGTTTCAGAAAAGGCTTGTATGACTCTTAGTCACCGCTACTCTTACATTTTGGTTCTGAGGAGGAATAATTGCCTCTTTTGTGATGTGATTATCTTTCATGCTGTAGGTCTAGATTTGTACCGCAGAAACCAGACGTACAGTGAATAATGCAATCTGACCCAGACTCTGCAGAGAGTGCTGATTTTGCATTACTAGCCAGCAGCCCATGACCTGCTCTCTTTAAATTACCTTTGGAAAAGTAAAAATCTGCAGTTTATTTTTATTCTTCAAGATAAAAGAACGCTTGAATCCACACTCAAGCAAGCAAACTCAGGAAGTGGATTAACAGCGGAAGGAATGTTGGTATTTTGTTTGTTTGCAAATCACATTCCTTGATTTATTTACTTACAGCCCTTGTATTTATAAATGCCGTATTCATGCTCTCTCACTTTCTAAACATTAAAGACATTAAATTAGAAAGTTTTGCTCACTTAAACCATACCTCTGTCCCCCAAAAGTGCTACTGTAAATACAGCTTAGAAACCTATCTGTTTCATCCTGTACTGCTTTTCTTTCTTTTGCTGTATTCCCTGTTTTGTAACAAGCAGGTGCTGGCATTTATATAGAGGATAGTACCTAAATACAGTAGGAAGATTCACCTTGTTACAGATGATTTGGGAAATATTTTGGGATACACTTAAGGTCCATTATGTGTATCAAAAAATGTTTCCAGCAGGATTTAAGTGATGAATGTCACAGATGCTTCTCAGAACCCCACTGGATTTCTGTTGGTATCTTATACAAGCAGGAGACGTGAAAATGTAATAATTGCATCAGTCCATGTTATGTTCATCTTTGAAAATGAGATAATGGGTAAGATAATAAAATGGCAGCATGGCCCGTTGAGATCAAAGATTTATCTGGTTTGGTATTCTGACTCCAGAAGTAGCCAAGTCTTGATGTGTAAGAAAGAATGCAAACTCAAACACATCTCATAGCAACCCAAGACAAGTGCTTCATGGACTCCCTGGGACAGAAGTTGTCTCTGTTCAAAAAGTAGAACCTTCAACAACTTTGGAGCCATAAGTGCAGTTCCTCAGAAACTTTACAATCATTATATTGTAAAGACTAAATAATTTTAATGGCAAGTATTTTATTTTAGAACAGCTAAATATTACATAACAGGGGTTTGCAAATTTGTCGTTGCATTCATTGAAATAAGTGTAATTGTAGATAATTCTAGTTCTGTTCCAGTTGCTTGCTTCTCTTATTATTTTTCTTTAATTACTTAAAGTGCGTTCATGTTACCAGGTCGTGTGACATGAGATAAGGTGTGCAGCAAGTGCGTCACTGTCCTGACTGTTCCTGCAGGTCATCTTGTCATTAACGCCCGTGCTTCACGGCTTTCTCTCTGCATTCAGCACACTGAAGCCAAACTCACAGGCTTTGTGTGTAATAAGCTCTAGACAGGCAGGATTTAGTTCTGCCTCTGACAACAGGCTGGTGCTTCATCCTGCGAAGAAGAAGGGGCTACACCATTTATATTTCTCCTCAACATTTGCAAAGTTCCAAAATGGACTTTCTCTTAACAAAATACCTGAGCTTCTCTACAGTTTCTAACTTTGTTACTTTATTTTACAAATAAAGGGAGAAACATCTCTTTCAGAGTAATTCAACTTGAAGCAGAAGTAAAATAAGAGTAATCTTTTTCTAATAGTTTGTGTTAATTAACAATAGCAGCAACTGTGTCACACAAGAAAGCACATTTGTCTCCACTTGTTGGCTATTTTATATAATACTTAGCCCAGGACATTGAATGGTGTGACCTTGGCATAGCCACCGGAGCAGAGCGGTTCAGTAATGAGGCAGGCAGTTTATTTCCTCACAAACAGAATCGCCAGCAGAGGAAGGTACAGCTAGAGGCCAGTCGTTATGTGACATTGAATAACCTGTGGATCTGAACGTCTATCACCAGTTCATTTGGTAAGGACGTTTCAGGAAGCAATGATGTTCATTCTTTTAGGCCCGATGCCTTATTGCTCCTCCCTGATTTGAAAAGACAGGGTTTTCCCAGTCTACTTGCCCTCTGAATGAACTTCAGTCAAATTGTTGGCCAGCTTTCACGTACGTCTGTGGAAGAACAGTGTACGGAATTTACATGACAAAAATAGTGATTTGAAGTAGAGTTCTTAAAAATTCCCTTACTGCCAAGAAGTACAGAAACTTGTTGCCTGATTTCAGAGTTATTACTAAGACTATGTGCAAATATTGAGGGAAAGTCTCTGATCTGTGCTGCATACTGGTGTAAATACAGTCTTTAGCTAATTGCTTTTGGAATGCCAGTAGTCTTTAAAACTCAAAGACATATGGCATTGAAAATTAAAGTAATTCTTGTTTGCAAACTAGGGTGGTGTACTGTTTTCTTGTGGGTTTTTTGTTTTGATTGTTGCAACAATACAGAACCGTTACTCTGGGTCTTTTCCAAAATGCTTTTAAAACTTTAGGTAATTGGGATATTTGGAGGTAACTTGTGATTCAGATACCACGTACTTAGATAAGAATGTGTTCTTATTTGGCAAGAGTGCAGCTTACCAGGTGAAATTCACCCTTTTCTTCACAAAGATGATGAACAATAATGAATTTTGTTGCATCTGTGACTAAAGCAGAATGACAATTTGGTATTTCTCCTTTTTTCCTCCTTTTAGGACAAGTATTGTTTAGGCAGTGTTAAGAATACAGCTATCTGGTGACCTATTCTTGGTCCAGTTGGAAATTAATAGGACCTTGATATTTATTTATACATACACTATGAAATAAAAAAGCTTTCTTCCAAACCAGTAACAAAGAAAATGAATGATGTATGAAATAGTGGATATTGTAGGAACCATGTAAAAAAATATAAGAACCATCATGTAAGGAATCATGTAAAAAAGAATTAGAAATAAAAAGCTTCTTCCCTTTCTAGCTTCTGTGGTACAAGAGACAAAACCAGCTCTGACTGAAGACTTATGCTTGAAATGTGTAAAATATTTTATTGTTGCTGTTGCAGGATAAGAAGGCTTATCTGGACGTCATTCACACCTATATGGAAGTCCACGGAACTGTTCATGGGACAAGCACAATGTATATTCCTGGCTACGTAAAAAACCACGGTATACTCAGTGGGCGGGATTTGCAGTTTCTGCTGAGAGAAACCAAGGTAAGTTTGTAAAGAAGGAGAAATGGCAAAAATAGCTAAAGATAGACAGTATCTGAAGTACATGCATCTCACCTCCTACGATTGCGCTCCTAATTTTAAAGTACTGGAAAAATAAATGACCAATAAAAAGGAGATTTAACTGTCTTCTGTATGCTAAGAATACATTTTTCATCGTGTCCATGTTTTGTGGATTGACAGCTGTTCCTAGAAAATTGGGACCACAACCTACAGTCTAAGAGAGATGCTTAACGACCAGCTGGAAAAACATGGATAAATGCATTTTTCATTTTCCTAAATGTGGTATTCAGCTCAATATCGTCAGCTGAGAGTATAGTTTTAGTTCTGTAATGTGAAAGTTAAGCATTATCCGAAAGACATACAATAGAAATGGTTGCTGTGCCCTACCAATGACTTTAACCTAGACTAATCCTACTCTCTAGGGTAGAAAAGAAAAAAGGCAAGCACTTCATGCTCAGTTCGGTTCCTTCCTCTGTTCCAGTTATGCAGAGACAGAAAGAAAGACAAAAAGTGTGTGCCTTTTGTGGTGTGCTTTGCCTGTGGCCCCGTAGTCAAGGGAGCTCAAGATAAAGGATGGTGTATACATTTAAATAAGTAATTTTTTGTCCAGGAAATCAGAATGCTTTGTTGGATTTTCAGTGCCATTCCCATAATCTTTGTGGAACACTTTACAGCATTAAAATGCTTTAGTAGACTACCTTTAAGCAGAATGTTTAACTTTCAGTTGCTGAAATAAACGGGTCGTGTTTAAAATTAGCAAAAATATATGGAACTTACTCTCCATTGCTGATGGTTTCTTGCTGTGCACTTCTACTGAAAGAATCTATTAAATAAGAAAAGAAAAAGCAAGTACTTTTCCAGTCTTCCCACACAACTATAGAGATCTCCTTTTTGAAATATTTGGGAAAATGACGGTAATTTGACATCTCTGCGTGGCAGCTGTTGGCAAATTATGACTTTTTAAAGGCAACCACTGGGTGTATGTACTTGATGTATACAGATACACATAATGTTGCAGATTAAAAAGTCAACATTTACTTTCATCATAGATAATACTGAGATTACACAGCTTTCACCTTCATGGAGTCTGAAATCACGGTGTTAATCATAGTACTAACGTGGGTAGAATATTGACATTGTAATAACCCCAAGTACAAACAATGACTTCTTTCTGGAAAAAACTGCATTCTGTTCACCAAAATAGTAAAATAAGCTAATGAGCTTCTTATCGAGTCGCTGAAGTCCTGATTTACAAAGAACAGTTCATAATACTAGTTATATTGGAGTAAGTCTTCATCTTGAATTCTTTATTGTCTCTCTTACACGCGTCATAATAAAAAACTTGATTTTCATTGTTAACTAGGTAGCTCATCTAGTTATTGGTTATATCTGCTGTACACTAAGATGCAACATAAAGACACAATTTAGGACAAATCAAAATTTGTCCTTAATCGAATGCATACTATGCAGTTTACACGGGCTTTTATGACAGGAAGTGGTGAGATTAGCTTTACTCCATACTTTGACTTGTAATTGCAAGACCGAATGGAAGATAGCAGCTTGTGACCGTGAAGTACTCCTGTGCTCAGTAAGTTCCTTATTCTTCACAAACTATATTTCTGTGAGAAGTGTGGATCCAAGCTGTAGTGTTTTCAGAGCCCTACAGGCATTTTAATGATTTCCTATACAATTGTTGGATTTTTTTTTTTTTTCTCCTAACATTGAGGAAAGTTCTTTGAAAACTTACTGTGCTTTTTCTGTTTAAACAAGTCACCCAGCTAAAGGAACTTGTACCTGTCAGCTTACTTTCCACTGCCTCCTATTGTCCTTAGGCAGCAAAATACCAATAGGTAAGTCATGAATCTTGATCGGAGCTTTGCAATCCCAAAATGTGGTCCCTAAAGTAGTTGGTACAGGACACAGTTATTCTCAAAAGCATGCAGCTGCCGTTTTCTTCTAGAGTATGTTACAAAGCAATGTATTTCAGATTAAGTATGCTTTTCAAGCAGGAGGGGGCTGTTTGAGATTCATCATGGCTAGCTCAGCTGTGCAGTGCGTGACAAGAAGTGGAGATGCCAACAGTTCCTGATGAGAAGGTGGAGAGCCATTCATCACATCAGAGGAAAATAGGGTAGGCAAGCTGGCAGCCTTCCTGCCAACTTAGCTGACTTCCAGCCAAGTGGGCAGCTGGAGGAGTTGGACCAGGCTGTCTTGGAAGAACCAGTACGGAATTTTTGAAGAACGCTCCTCCTTTAGAGAAAGTTTCAGATGCAACTTTTTGCTTCCAGTCCCTGAATTTTTGAGGGAATCCAGATTCTTCTATTAAATGGATTTTACATTTTCTGAATGGTGATTCATAAAAGCAGGACCAGTAACTACCCTGTTGAGGCGGTTTGGGAAAATTCCTGCTGCAGGGTTGGCTAAGTTTGAATAGGAAAATGAACTTTTACTTTTTTTTTATATATATATATTGCCTTTTAGGATGCAATATACTTTCTACTTTCACACACTTCACAAAAACAGCTGCATAGACATTTATCTAGTGAATTTATTCTAAAGGAGTTTCAATCTCGAAAGGATCGACTTGTTCAGAAAGCGTTTTATATTCTTGAGGAAAACACATCAAGACAGTTAACAATAGTCTTTGTTGTGCTTCTCTTTCTGTTGTTCAGAAGAAAATATATAAAACAGTTCAGAAAGGAGGCATACAAAAGTGATGATAAACCTACCAGCCCAACAGGATAAGCTAAATGAACTGCACTAACACTAAAAACGGGGGAGGAAAAAATAAACACTCCTGTTTCTGGAAGTATAGCACTCAGTCTCTGGAATATGAAATATTTCTCTTAAATATGGAGCTATTCAGGACTATACAGTTGCAACATTCATTCCTCATTTTATTCTTTTGCCCATAAATGAGACTATTTGTTCAAGTACTCATTTTAATAATGGTCCAATCTGCTGCTGTAAACTCTGTGGATAAATTGCTTAGTGTCAACTGAAAGTCATTGGTTTTAAAGAACACATTCTTTTTTTTTAAATCTGCTTTTTCATGGGAGTGGTTGTAAAGCACTCGTCAAGTTGGATGTCATGTCAGGGAAGTTTCCATTGAGCTACTACACCACGAAGAGAACGCCAACACTGATCGGACAAGTGGCGTCTTGGCTGATGCGGTGCTTGCTGGCCAGCTCGAGAGCCTGTAATTTCCTAACAGGGATTCAGTTCACTGCAAAGGCAGAAAAGGTTCCTGAGGAGCCTTTCTTATGAAAACCAAGGTACTCCTGCTGAAAGGCTTTAACGCCTGCTTTATTTATTTCACCTGGGCAAGTGAGACCTGGGGTTTGATTTATACAGGTACGGCTGGGTAGCAGACCTTGCAGACAAGGAAGTGGCTTAAAAACACATGCACACAAAAGGCAAAAAAAAAAAAAAAAAAACACCCTGATGCTAATGATCTTTGTACATCTGCATTTTTCTGCTCTTCTCTCCTGTAGATACACTTTTATAAGCTCCTCCTGACAATCATCTTGTTACGTGTGGCATAAGCTTACACCACCTGCTGTGGCATGTGCCCACTGAAAGCGCCGTGTTAATCATAACAGCATGGCTTTTAAAAACATTTTAAAGTTCAGAAAAATGCTCACACAGAACCAAATGCTTTCAGGAACCAACCTACCAGTGGAGTACAAAGGAATTCCACTCTGCCTAGTAATTTGGCTCCAGCTAATAAAGCAAGGTCAGGGCTGTTTCTGAACGTCGTGTCCCCACGGTTACGTTATCAGCCCGGATTGGTTTTGCGTTGGGGACCTCCAGGTGCGGGGTGAAGGTGCCTGTCCTCTGCAGGCTGCGTTATCGGGCACAGCACCTGCTAAGAGAGCACCCTGGAAGCCGTGGTCAGGAGCCTTGTGTGGAGGGATCCTTATGTGGAGGCAGCAGAGTGCATTTATGTCACAAAACAGCGGAAACACAGTCTGTTCCTAATCTGCCATTGCTGGGGAGGGAGCCTTCCCTTCCACCCAGCCTCATCTGCACTGAGGTCGGATGGTACTTCACTGGTAGCTGAAAGTAGTTGTCCATTTTTAGTCTTTGTTGTTTCTACTGTATTTTTTTTCCTTCTTTTTCAATTAGTGACTTGCAGCATTTCTATTACATACTTTTAGGGATTGTTTTAGCCTTTTGGGAAGTAACAAGTCGCATATAATTCAAAGGATTAGCAAATTAGAGCATCATGCCAATGAGTTATGGAAGGACCTGAGTTCTCTAATGCTTCCCTTTGAATCCTCATGAACGTGGCTTCCTTGGGGCAATTGAGATAGTCCTCAGTTTGATCTTTATCCCATACAGCAATACTTAGCAAGGAACTTTAAAAAGGCCAATTTTCAGGAGCAGGGTGGAGATTCAGTTTGGGGATCTCAGCTGAGCTGATGCAGGTGATGTGATGGGGAGCAATAGAAGGCTTTGGAGGGCTGCAGGTAGGAGCTGGGGACTGCGAGCAGCAGCAACCTTGGACTCGAGGCCAGCAGGCAGCACACAGACCCAGCATCCTAGCCATGCGGGGCATCCTTCTTTATTTCTTCAAAGGTGTGGTGCTGCTTAGAAGTAAGGTTTGAAAATGGATGTGAAACAGGTGGCAGGCTGTTTATTATAGATTAAGTGTTGACAGTGTGCTCCGTGCTGTCAAAACATAAAAACATGCTGCTTTCCCCATGGAGCTTCCTCCTAAATAAACGGACCAGTCAGACACAACTGTTCAGCAGTGCACAGCAGCAGTTTATTAAAAAAGTGAAAGACGAAGCAAACAAACAGCCTTCTCTACATACCAGCCAAACACTGGATCATGGGAGAATTGATGCTTCAGGTGGTTTTAATTGCTGGTTCTCATCTGGTTGTCGGCTGGAGCTAGGAATTAGTTAATAATAATAATAATAATAATAACAATGACAATAATATCCTTGTGCAGATTGCATGAAATGGTTTCATGTCTGTAAGTCGTTATTTTCAGGAAACTGGAGTTCCTTTAAATTAAGCCTCTTGAGGTGAAAGTCAGTATGTAACTTCTTTTTTTCTGTCGGAAAGGTAATACATCGTATGCCATATATAAAACCCAACTTTACATAATCTAGCTTCAGTGGAGCTAGGCTTTCAGATCTGTTTTTATCAGCCACTGGAGAGTTTCCTGCAAGATTTCTCAGCAAGATAGCTGAGAAACATTTTGCAAGTGGGTGACTTTTTTTTTTTTTTTTTTTAACCTGAAAATTGGAAACTGAAAAACCAATATTCAGCTCCGTGCAGTGAAAATTGCCTGTTCTCAAACGAGGTGAGAGGTGTTAACTTTGTTTTCAGCCAGCCAACTTGGAAATTGTGCTGTTGTCGTGGGTCAGAGAGGAGTGAGGCTGCAGTGCCTGTGCCCAGCCCGACGTGCATCGATGCAGCTTACTTTCCACGTTCCGTTAAAATATTTAATTCAGGGGGTTTAATTATGCTAGGCCAAGAAAAAAAGGTGGAGACCTAAGTAAATGTGACTGACAAAATATTATATTTCTTTGCATTGAGGAAAAACGCTGCCTTTTTGGAGCCCCTGTGGTCTCAGCTGACAACAAGGATAGCTTTGCAGTGCATTTTTTCTCTTTGCATTTGCCTTGGGGGCACTGAATCCACCTAAGCCTATGCAAGCCCTTGCTGACTAGTTACAGCGTCTTCAGCTGCTGTTTGCTGCCATCTACCGTTTTAATTAGACTTAATCAGTCTGGCAAAGACTCAATCTGCTGGCAAAGCCAGCAAGTCGGCTGGTGTGGGGGAGAGGGGGAAGACAGTCGTGTGGCTGTTCAGGGAGGTCATTGCAGGAAAACCTGGACCTGCAAGAGGGCCCAGCAGCCTCATGTGAACACCGATCAAACCACCAAGTGAATTTTTCTCCTCTCCCCCTCCAAAAAAATGAAGGAGTCTGTTGTTGCCTTAGCCACACGTAAAAACACTTCAGCTCATTACAGAAGATTTTGGTCAGATGTTTGACAAGACGTTCCAGTACTGCTTGGGTGTGAGGGAGTGAGCTGTTGGATGCCTCCCATTTTCTTCTTAATATTACCTTTCTTAGGCTTGTACATTTTGAATGTGTTACTGTTTCTGTTATGTTAGTTCTTAGCTTTCAATTTCTGTAAAGAACAAAAATTAAGATAGTCCATGTTTTGTGTTTTTCAGCTCTTTGTTGGTCTTGGATTTCCGTATGAAGGGCCTGCTCCTTTGGAGGCTATTGCTAATGGATGTGCTTTTCTGAATTTAAGATTTAACCCACCAAAAAGTAGCAAGAACACAGAATTTTTCAAAGGCAAGCCTACACTCCGAGAGGTAAGCTTTGTTAGTATTGGTAATTTCTGTATTGAAAATTCTGTGGGTTTCTTTTTAGTAACACAACATAGGAAAAGTCGCATAAATGTTCGCAGTTCGTAGCAAAAAGCGTACAACTGTCACTTGGCCATCGATGGGATTGTCAGTCCTTATCTTTATGGCCTAACCAAACACTGCCATTCACATACTGTTAAGCTTTACTTCTGTGCCTGTCTGTGCGTTCTGCTAATGCTTATTGACAGACCATAAACTGGGATTTCATTAGGACACCTGATCTTCTGACCTGACATCTCCAGAGGTCACCATCTCTGGAGGTGTTCAGAAGAGGTTCGGGTGTGGTGCTTAGGGCCATGGCCCAGCAGTAGGCTTGGCAGTGGTTAATGGTTGGGCTTTGATGGTCTTAGAGCAAGGACTTTCCAACCTAGGTGGTTCTGATTCTGCGTCATATGATGCACAACACATCATTTGAAAGAGTTTTTGTTGAGCTGAGGAAACGTGTCCCTGTATACTTTTCAGGAACTGAATCAGTGTGTAAGTAAATCAGAAAAACAGCATTTCTGGGTTGTTGTGTATGGGTTATTCATTCAGAAAAGATCTGCTCAAGGCACTTTTGAGCGCTGGTATTAATGCTAACAACCCACTGTGTTTGTAGTTGAACGCTGAATAAATTTGGAGAACTGACTCTTCAAGAGAACAGGAGAACCAAACCTCAAGGTTTCAAAACAGGCAGGGTGTTAAGACTCTGTTAAGGGAAAAACAATAAGTAAGCCAGCCCCTCATCCTGGCACTGATGTTCAGCGTCAGATTTTTCTTCTTTGGTGTAGGTAAAATTCAGCCTACAACACTTACAAACCTTTAATAGTCACGTAGCCATTTCTGACATGAACACTTCTACTTGTGGCCGTTCTTCAACGGTGTGTGTATGTATTTCCTTTCCGTGCTTGTCTAAAGGGCAGCTCTGTGGGAACACTTGGGTGAAGCGAAGCATGCACAGCAGCGTTCCCCAGGTGAAGTTGCACTGGGGCTTTACAAACTGTGCTCAGAGCAGCAGCAGCCAGTTGATGAGCATAGGACAGCTTCCCATTTAGAACCACGTTAAGTTGCTTACGATTTTGTGTGCCAGAGCTGTGGTCATTGTTCAGCTCGTCACACACGCAGTAGTTACAGGACACTGAGTCCAAACCGACCCCTGCTCGCAGTTCCCGTTGCTAACGAAGGAGATCACAGTAAGAAATCCATTAAAACCTCCTCCTTGGCACCTTTCGAAGCTTTCCTTCCCTGAGCTGCTCAGCCATGTGTCTCTTTTTCCAGTTGTTGTGTGCCCAGACGCTCGAACCAGCCAGCCCCAGTAAATCATCAGGACCCACCCAGCCCAGCAGGGATCCAAGCGCAGGGAGCGCCGTGCTAAATCCCGCCGGCTTCTGTCGGCTCAAACAGAAATGCCGTGTGCCTGACCGCACAGAGAAGTAATAATCCCTGTTGGCAGCTCTGGTACAAAACAATAAAACGAGCGTTCGTCACAAACGTGGCTCCTTTCACGTGCGTAGCTGATCTGTCGTAAGCGCAGCCTTCGCTGGAACTGGTTTCCACGGCTGCACGTAGATCCTATCGCCTCTTCCCCCGGTGCTGGTTCCCAGGAATTAAGGACTTCCTTAATTCCTTACCTCTACCAGTGTTTTAGGTATTAAAGGAAAACAAGAGCTTGTGTAATTTGCAAATTAATTGGTTATTCATAGGCCAATTTGAAGATAAAGTCTGTGTTTAGCACAGTGCAGGAACCATTGCAAGTCACTGGATCTCTCGTTCTGGCAGGATTTATTCGGTGGGTTGGGGGCAGGAGGTGGCCTGGTTCCCTTCTGCTCCTGAGATGGGTCCTCTGGTAAAAACTCTGTATGAAAGCTGGAAAAGACCAGGAAATAAAGCACTGTATGCTAAATCTAGCCCAAATGTCTTTGGTGGGTGCGGTTTCTTCCCCGAGAGAAATAATTTTCTGCTTCTAGGAAGAAAAGAGACTTTCAATTAGAAATTCCAAATGCATTTATGACAGCTCCTAGGGGCTTTTACCGTAGCCAGGAGAAGTATCTCCTGAACACACGAAACATCACGCCTCAGCTCATTAAATCATTTCAGTATTAGGAAATACTACTTGCTGAGAGAGTTGGTGCAGAGTAACTCGTGCAGTAGAAGCTGTTGCTGGCTGTTCTCGGTACGTGAGCAGCGACTGGGCTGAGAAGCGCAGCTCGTCGTCGTCCAGGTCAGGTCTGGCGGAGGTGGTGGAGAAAGGGCGGTCTGAAGCCTGATGCCGAAAGCTTTGGGGAGTTTAAATGCTGTCCGTATTCATATTTTTAAAGGCACAGTGGAAGGTGTTTTTGTGATCCCACGTGTAACTAAGACTGGTTTCTTTTGGCCCCAGACCGGGGGCAGTGGGCAAATTTGCAAGTTTAGTTCCTTGCGTTCACTAAAGCAAGAGAGCACGCGTGGTGTATTTCTTCAGCATCGTGCATAAAGAGGCAGGCGTACAAAAATTGTCTATGACTAATCTATCCTGCAGTTTTCCCTTTGTTTATTTAAAAAGGTTTCTTCTGAGGCCAGTGTGAAACATTCCCCTCTCTTCTGCAGTTTTACTTCCCTTCAACGTGTTCCCTTGCATGTTGTTATCTACTTGAGTATTTATTGAAATTGTTTTCTGACAAAGGGGCGAGCAAACTGCAGCTAACACTTATTGAGGTCAGATCGTGCTTGCAGTAGCAGCAGCAAGAGTCAGAACTCCTCTGAACCGATAGAAATGGTCGTTTATACGCTGCTACTCGTGGAAGCTTGGAACTGCTTGAAATCTGGGGAGCCAGAGCAAGGATACGGTCTGAAGGTGGGACAGGGCAGGGGTGACAGCTCTGGGAGCCAGTCACAGGCCACAAAAAATCTGAAAGATAACTCAGAAGGAATGAAGTTGACTGCTGAGTTCTAGCAGAACCCTTGGGTTAGTCAGGCACATCTTATCTCTCAAGTGCAGTGAAGAGAGAGGGCAGGAGATCTTGAAATTGTAATTCTTACCAATGTCGTTTCTTCCTCTCAGCTGACATCGCAGCATCCCTACGCGGAAGTTTACATTGGGAAGCCCCATGTCTGGACTGTGGACATCAATGATCTTTCTGAGGTTGAGAGGGCTGTGAAATCCATTTTGAATCAAAAGGTGAGCAATGTATTCTCGATTTGCAATCAACACCTGAGAGTATCATGGAACATACACAGACTGCTCCGCAGTGTTTGTCTGACTGAGGTGCTGCACTTTGTAGGTTATTGGGAAAAAATGTTGTCCAAGTACATGCTTAACTATTTTGACTGATTCTGTAGCCTTAACATAATTGCCACTGAAGTGCCTACACACCTGCAGTATGAGATTCTAATCAGGGCACTTAGAAAAGAAACAAAAGGTTTGAAAAAATGTTGACAGCATGTTCAAAGGTATCACATTTATTTTTTTTGGTTGTTTCAGTGTTTTGGTTTTTCACGTCAACTCTAGAGTTGAAAATTAGTTAAAACAGGAGCTCTGGTATCCAGAAGGATCTCAGGGCAGTTTTACATCTATTACTTTGCAACAAACCCTGAAGTCCCAGCATTTGACATCTTAAAGATAGTCACTGAGCAACTTTATAGCCATTACAACGGAGCAAAAGTCAGCTCAAACTGCTGCTGACTTTGTACAGTTGTGGTTTGTTAAGGAGTGTATTTTCATTTCTTGTTGCTTCTATAATGTAGTATTTGGAACACGAGCTGCTACCGCAGTGCAACACGAAGTTGATTTGAACAAAAAATCTCTAACCTTAACACGTTGTTTCAACAGATTGACCCCTATTTGCCCTACGAATTCACGTGTGAGGGAATGCTTCAGAGGATGAACGCGTTTATTGAGAGACAGGTATGAGACTTTATACTTTCATCATGGGTGAGTCTTTTGTTTGATGTGGGAAAGGGAAGACCCCTTCAGTTCTAAAGCTGCTTAATGCTGCTGCTGTTCCAAGTCGAAATGAACTTAATCGAGCAGTCTCTGGCCAGGCGGTTGCTTGCTCAGCTGAGGTTCCACTGGAGGTCTGCAGGTATGGGGACGTTCACTTCTGTGGGCTTGGCTTGTAGAGCTCCTGCCAGGCACCACACCACTGGGATTTTGCATGTATGCAGAGCATGTTGAGCAGTTAAGGCAAAGTCCTGGCCACTAAAATATTCATTCTGCGTTTCAGTTTGGTCCTGGGTTCTGATTCGTCCATGAATGTCTGATTTGCCATGTGCTGTTCCAAAAAACTGATATACTTGATTGGATTTCAGGATTTACAGGAGCTTTTAAAATTACTCTATAACTGTATATACACATTTGTACAAAGAACCTTCCTTCTTCTGATATTGTATCGAAGCAGACAGGCAAAGTAATTTTTCAGCATAATTGCGGCCTCCCTTACAGCTGGCATTGTTGGTGTGTACACACACAAATACCTCTGGACCATGGAGTGTCACATAAATATCGAGATAATTTTGTGGTGCGCTTGCTTGGTGTCCTGCCAAACCCAGACCTGTTGCCAATGCCAACTTTTCCCTTTTGTCCTGGCTGCTGCAGGAGAGTGATAAGAATAACCTATATTTCTGTTATGCCAATTAACTTCCAGAGTTTCTTTCAAAAGCAGCGGGTGGGCTCCCGGTGCTTTATTTCTGCAGATGACAGCGTTACAGGCTGTAGTAAAGAATAACATGGTTCAGATCAGAAGTTCAGTTAACCTAACGTAGCTACTCCAACTTCCTGCCAATAAACTCGTAATGCCTTTTCTGCTGTGCTGACGCCATAGCCTGTAGAAATACCTCTGCTGCAGCTGATTCCTCAGAGTTAGCTAAGTGAGATCTGTGGGCAATAAGGAAGAAATGGAGCTCCCTACAATGAAGATGGAGTCAATTTAGAGACAGCGTCTTTGGGGCAAAACTGTTTCCTTCCCCTCTACACCTCTCCTGAGGACTAAGCCCTGGCCTTTACTGCAAGGCCCTCAGATAAATCCAGCAGTATCATTTGTTCCTTGCTTTGACTAATTGTCAAAAACCATTATTATTTCACAGCCACCAGGATGCTCGATTACCGTTATTACCGTTCATGGTAATTAATGATTACCATTACAAAATAATCACCGTTATTATCATCAAGTACCATTATTAGCTGCGTGTACTTAGCGCTGTGCCTGCCATGTCAGATGAAGCAAAAATAAAGGCTAAGACCTTATTTTAAAGGGTTTGGGGTTGGAGGCGGGCAGAGCAGCATCCTCCTTTGCCAGCAGCAACTTGCTGAGTGCCTCACCTGAGAATTGTGGTTATAGGAGGAACGAGTATAAAGACAGTGATTTCCCTGTCTGAATAACGTTGTCTTCTGCCCACAACAGCTGGCAATCCCATCCAGTGTTACAGCATTGGGTTGGATTTGGAACCCAGATGAATTTCCTCCTGCATCCAGTATTTAAATGTTGATTAGAAAAGTGCAGAATAAGCAGAGCACCGAAGCTCGAATAACAAAGCAGCCTTCGTGAGAAGCTTCATTAAAAAATACCTTCGACCATCTGTTGTGAACCTGCTTTCTGTAGATGCTGTTAAAAGTATTCTGCCACAAATACCCTCTAAAACTGTTTTTTTTTTTTTCCAAATATGAAAGTTTATTCCTTTGCTATAGAATGCACTAAACCGAGTAGATCAACGGCACCTATCAATGTAAATGTGTATGACTAAAGAATTAATTCGTTTGCACTGTGACGTCATGAAAAATCAGTGCTCTGATTTTTTCATTCTCGATTTATGCCTGAAGCATAAATCAACACTTATATTTAGACGGTATGCATGTGTACCATGCTACTTTGGTTCATCAAGGTGCTGTTGTGCAGATAAAAATATGGAGTGGTTCTGGGAATAACATTCACAGGACACGGACTGGTAAGGTCTAACTGTGAACGTCTGCTACGTGCTATCAATGGTTTGACAAATGATTTAGGATATTAAATTTATGGTTAAACTTTGGGGTACAAAACCCTCCGGCTTCAGCAGAGGAAATCAAAATGGAGGAGAAAAATCAAAGAACTGATATTGAGAATTGGTAGGTGACCGGGGGTCCTTAGCTCCATTCAGGTTTCAAGTAGCCCAGCCTTCCTAAGCCTTGGGTCGCAGTCTGGGACCTGTTCCTAATTTTGTCAGGAGAAAGCAAACCCTGCTGGAGTGGGCCCAAACCTTTTGATGTCCTTCTGATGAGAGCTGCCAAACGTTAAAGCGATGGCTGAGTATAAAGGAGTGTTACGTAAGGCCAGCGATTAAATTTTTATCTTTACTTTTTCACACTCCAGATGTCAAGACCGTAAAACCTTGTACTAGTTCTTGCTGGTAGGTGTATTTAGGTACTGCTTCTTCCTTCCCGCTTCTGCTGCACGTGACGTTTGACTGCAGGCGTTACTCACAGCCAGCTTCTCTCACTGCTGGGAGGGCACCTCGACCAGCGCTTCCACCCAGCAGAGCAAACGAACTCTTTGAGCCCTGGCTGCTTTATAGAAACCTTCAGTCTTGGAGTTCAGCTTACTCGGTAGCACCGTGAGTCCCCTGACCCTTTCCAGAGCAGTCGCCACGTGGGCCACCCGCGGGGTAGTTGGCCTCTGCAGCTCCCTCGGGGTATTACTGAGAGAGCCAAAATGGGCTGGATTTGTGAGGTCAAAGAGAGGATCTACAGTTGCTTATGATCAATTGAGCAAGGAACAGGTGGAAAAAAACTTTGGGAACCATGATCCCACCATACCCCATGTCAACGAGTATCAGAGGTGGCAATTCCCTCGTGCTGAAAATTCTTGTTGTTATGTTATTAGTGATTTTAGTACAACCAAGATGAACTGCAAAATGAGTGTTTGGGGTAATAATCACTTATTGTACTAATGGGGAAATTGCTACCAAGGGACTGGATGCATCATAACAAGACATTGTCTGCTGCAGGACTTCTGTCACGGGCAGGTGATGTGGCCCCCGTTAAGTGCCCTTCAGGTGAAAATCGCTGAGCCTGGAAAATCCTGTAAGCAAGTTTGTCAGGAAAGCCAGCTCATCTGTGAGCCTTCCTTCTTCCAGCATCTCAACAAGGACAAAGCTCTGCTCAAGTAAGTACTTAAAAGCACAAAGAGGTTATTTGGTCTCTAAGTCGCTCTGTTTTTTCGCCACATACGATGCTTGGTGTACGAGTCCTGTGAGAAGGGCAGGTGGGGGGAGAAGCACTGTTGGTTCTGGCAGCAGCAACCCGTGAGGTCAGCACTCAGCCCTTCGCAGCAGCGGATGGACGGCAGAAGTTCCTGCTGTGCTGCGAGCTGTTTCACCTGGCGTGTGTTTGCAGTGAGGAGTACAGCCCCGGGACAAGCACAGAGCCACAAATTTACGTCGTTGCCTTCCTCCCTCCACCTCCTACGTGCGTGCTCGGTACAGGGCCCTTCGACGTGGGGTTGCCTGCGTTAAGCAGAGGTGCTTGTGCTGCAGCATCGCAGATGCCAGAAATGTGGTTGTGTTTGAAGGGGCTTGTAAAACCTGGGGCCCTCTGCAGCCCTGGCTGAGCAGGTGCACCGCTCCACAGCTTTGGCCGTAATGAGTAGTATCTGAAAAAACACAGTTCTAAAGGTACTTGATTTAGTCTGTAATATTTTACTTTATTTTCAGTGAATTTAGTACTGAACTCCCCTGAAATCTGCTGATTTTGATCACTGTTTAGGCATAACATCGAGTGTCTCACCATCGAGTCTGTGAATGATATTCTGGTCCCCTCCTTTGATGGCAGAAGGAAGCACTGCGTTTTCCAAGGTGACCTCCTACTGTTCAGCTGTGCTGGATCCCACCCAACCCATAGAAGAATCTGCCCATGCAGGGACTACATTAAGGGACAGGTTGCGCTTTGTAAAGACTGCCTATAGCAGCAGAAGAGCTTCTTTTGAGTTGAGGACAAAATGTAAGTAGTTTTGAGAGGAGCTACTTATTACTTCCTGCACTTTTGTCCAGGTTTTTGGCTGCAGGCAGAGCTATCATTGCTGGGCAGAATTACCTACTAAGAGAGGAAGGATTCATAACAAACAGCTAACTGATCTTTTTTTTTCCTATGAGAACATTTGCGGTGTAAGTCTTCAAATTGCTTCATCTGTTTGCGAAGAGAAATGAGTTTCGTGTTCTACAGTGATTTGAAGATGACTGCACAGAATAGTTTGTAGAAAATTCCCACACCCATCAAACTTCCTTTTGGTTCTTTGGGTGACGTGTTTTCTATTTTTTTTTAATGAGTTAGAACATCCCCGACCATGGGTAGCTAAAGGATGTCAACACCATTCCAGTAGAAAATTGAAAAAAAAAGTGTGCTTGGGGGGTGGGTGCGGGGGAGGGAGGACTACAATTTATTATAGGTGCACTGTTTTGGGTCCTGCTTTATCTCGAATGGCTGTAAAGTGGCTTACTTCACAAGAATTTGGAATCACGAGATAGCTCTATATCTGTTATTGGGTTATCCGGGCCCAGTTCTTTGTTGTTTTCGTTTGTTTGTTTGTTTTTAACGTTGTATTCAACAAGGCATTGTCTGCACCACGCTGCTGCACCACAGCAGCCTGAACAGCAAGCATCACGAGTGAGCAAACAGTTGCCAGAGCGTGACACATCTCGGTGACTCGACCACTGGCAGGGTGGTGGCGTTGCTCTGTGGAACAGCTGCAGGAACGTGCTGCCGCGTTACGGACTCGTCCCAGTTTACCGGTCCCTTTTAGAGAGTGACCCTTGGAATTTGCCCACGCTTCTGTTGTAGTCTGTCTACTAGAAATACTGTGTGAAGCAACAAGTATTCAGCATCTTTGGAGCAATATTATCGTTAGAGCCTCAGTTTGCTGCGCCTTCCAGTAGTTAAAGTGTCGCTGAATGACATAGAAAGGTTAAACTAAGCTAACTATAATTATTGTATGGTAGAAATGTAAAATGTCGTCATAACTAGCTAGGTTTTTAAAGAGAAGCTTTTTCTGAAGAACAAGAGGAGACAAACAACTGGTAAGAAAAGTACTGATCAGTCTTGGGGGTTCTTTGATCCTTTTTCTCTTTAGAGGGGAGGGTTTTCTTCTTCTGCTTTTTGGTCTTTTGTTTTTAACAGGCACACCAGTTACAAAAGGAGGGGGAAAAAAAAGACAATTCAAGAGTTTGAATTAAAATCGAATGATTAGAAGCAGCAGGTTAAATCTTCTTTTCATAGAGGTGATTTTTGTTACTTTCAGCAGAAGGTGGCATGCCTGGCAGCACCATTTGGAGTCAGGAAGCGATACGCTAAGGTTAGTGAGAAACAACTCTGCCGTCTGTTTCGGAAGCAGCCGTAGTCTGCGTCTTCAAAATTCAGATGTGCTCTCATCATAGTGCAAAAAATCAAATCGGCACGAGGGTTTTTTCATAGAGGTTAGTATTACCAGGTAATCATGAAAAGCACTAATGAAAAGCGTAGAAACGTCAAATTGTCCTTTTTTGGATATATCTGGTCAGATTTTTCTTGTAACTGGCGTTCATTATCCGTGTGAGCATTCCTGTATCTCCTGACCTACCAAAGACCAATCGAGGGAAACGCCACGTAAGCTTGGATGCATTCTTCCGAGAACAGAGAAGTACCAGTTGGAAGTTTCCATCTGCCAGCAGTGTTACCTTTTCCAAGTTTGTTTCCTGCCTCGGCACTCCTGGGGGTGTCTCGCCGTACCGCCCGTAGCACTGCTGTGGACTACGGAGGACCTGAATCCTGAGCGTGCTGAGCAGCAGCAGTACCCCTGACTGGGTCGTGATGATGATAAAATCTGCTGTATTTTAGGGTAGTTTTCCAAACCCAGAGTGGTGGGGTCCTTTCAGGGGAGGCAAACATTTGGTGTGAAAAGAAAACAAACACACGCTAGTCTGAAAACTCCTACTGCTCGCACATCCCAGCACTTGCTGCAGTCAGCACAGTGTGGCCTGCCGTTGTTTTAATGCCCTCGCAAAGCTGGGGGAGGAGGATTAGAAATGCCTCTGAGCAGGTGCAAGAGTTCACTTTGTATTTTTATAAAGTATTCCCCACGTAACTCTGCGTATTTGTGCAACTGGAAAATCCTGCGTGTTAAAGGAAGCCTGTGCTCCTACCTGGTGCTGCAAGTCCAGGCGACAGCCGAATTGGTCTTTTAGTTCAGGCCGAGGTTCTTCAGGCAGGCATTTAATTCAGAAGGACGTATCACAGAATCACATCAGAAACAGAGACGTGTGCGCGCACTTGGGAATGCAAACCGCGTAGTTCTGGCTGTAGTGCAATTCCTCGCTGTAAATACCGATGTGCTTGATGCCCACCGCTCTGTGGCCCACGTGGCATTCTGCTTTTTCTTTTGCCTCGAAACTTTTCTAGATGGGGGAGGTTTTGTTGTTATAAGATTTTCTGGTCTAGTGCTTTGCTCAATGGTGAGTCTGCATTTACCACAGCAGGGAGAGTCTGTTGGAAGCTCTGGTTTTTGTTGTTGTTGTTTTTTTACGTGCTGTAGCACTATTTCTTTCTAATCTACTGAACTGAATTACTGCATTCTGGCAAAAACGGAACAGCAAACACCAATGCCGCTTGCGTTTCAGCCAGGGACAGAGCCTCTGAACTGGCTTGAGGATCAGTTGGGTCTGATCCTATTTCCACTGAAACCTGTAGGGAACGAGTCCCTAATCCTAAAGAAAAAAGAATCGAGGCCTGTAATTTCATAGGCCCATATTATTCGTTTTGAACGTAGTAGCTGGACCTCTGTTTTCAGAAGAATTGTTGCTTTCATGAAACACAGCTTCAGTCTAAATTTCTGTCAAAGGAAGACGTCACACAGGAACTGTAAGTGGGGGACTCTGGTGCCGATGCCGCACTGCCCCGGCCCCGAGCAGCGTTTGTTCGCGCGTTGCTACGTGAGGGAATCCACCCACACGCGGGCACTCGGCAAATCCACGTGGGACTATTGAAAAGTTCGAGTGATTTAGTAAAAAGTGTAATAAAAATAAAATAAATCCACGTTTCAGGATAGAGGCCAGCCTCCTGTCCGCACTCCAGAACTATTTTCCTTCCGAACTAAAGGCTAAAGATGTGGTCCGAGTATTGCACTCAAGGGTTTCAGAGCTGGGGCTGTGCTGCCGGCTTCTGACAGCCGAGCTTACAGCTTCCTTTAGTCCAGAATCAGGTTTTTGCATGACTTGCGTTTGAATATTGACCAGTGATCGATGGGAAAAAATGTCAAAAGTTGCATAGAAAAACGTTTTACGAGCTTTTAGACATATCTCTCATATCAAGACATGCTTTGTTTTAAAATTTTGTATTTTTGTATGTGACCTAGTTTTTTCAAAAGATCTTGTTCCTACGAGATTAGAAAACTTGAGAGAAGCATTTACATATTTATTAAAATTAACATAAAATTATGGCTTGCCTTTGAAAGGTGAAGTTGGTAAATACACACTGTTTAAAAATGCCAATATAAACCTCATTTATTTCATATATGCAAGTTGATTTGCACATGTATAAATAGAGTTGCTTTTTGCATTTTTTGCTTAGTTTCTTGGGTTCTTTTTGTACTTTATAGTTGCAGCTCTGTGTTTGTTCATATCAGATGGTTTCTCCTACAGATATTTAATGTTTATGTGCCTTTTTTTTTTTGTTAACTTTGGGGTTTGGATGGGTGCTTTGAATGTGGACACTGTCTGAACAAGTATAATGGAACACTAACTGCAGGTAAAAGCGGTGCTCGATGAGCACACGCCTGTTAGCAGGATGAATTATGAATGTTTTTACATAGCAGGGAAATTGGTTCTAAACAAAAAATACTAGGCAATGGTTAGTAAGATAAACTGTAACATATTAATGATTCTTGCAAAAAGTTGCTTCTGCAAGCAAAATACCCGTTACTGAATACCTGTAATTTGCCACGCGTGCTCCTGCTAGGATGGGATGTCTGTCTGATGGCCAGAGAGCAGGCTAAAGCCGTTCTGTTCCCCAGGGAGACGATGCGAACAGAAAATAGCTAGTAGTCAGACCTGATGTGATCAACAGGAAGAGCTAAGGTTCAAGTTTGTGAGGAGCTTGGTTTTTCAGATGAGGATGTCTGTAGGTGGAAATGCACGGGGTGAGCCAGGTGCCCCTCCAGGCCTTTATGATACCTGAATTTACGAGTCTCGGTGGAGAGGGAGCTCCTTCTGGCTGTTCATCTTACTGCAGGTGATTTTCCTTTTAATGCTACTGCCTTGCTGTCAGAAAGGCGTTTTACCTGAGGGCTGCTGCCCCTGTTTGTGGACAGAGCCGGGATTCTGCGCGTTCCCCGTCCAGCTCCACTCCCCAACACTCACACCAGATCTCAAAACCTGCTTATTGACTACATGCAGCCTCCTTGAAAGTTTATGTCAGCTGCAAATGAGGTTGTTAGGTACATCTTCCCTCCTTACCTGCTCACGCTGTTGCAGTCCTTTAAATCCTACTCCGTGTCCTCGGTTTACCCTTTGAACGGAAGTTGCTCTCCCCTCCAAAAAGTGAGTGGCCCCTCTGCGTTATAAAGATGATTTACAAGTTCGCTGCTCTCAACATAAACAAAACTCAAATTGCTTTCTTAAGTATATATTTTGCTCAAGGTACATTTCAAGACCAGATTTTGCTCCTAAGAAAATAAATTCAAATAAATGAATCAGGCTGGGTGCAATCTCATCCAAGTCTAATTAACTTCATGACTCCCACTGGCTTTAGTGATAGTAGAACTCCTTTAATTTCTCCACAAATTAAAAAAAGCAGCTCTCCCTTTTTAATAAAGCACTGTCCTACAGCACACAGACGCAGGTTGCGCTGCACGCCTTAGCAGCAGCCGGTTCTGCCTCTGCCGTGGCGCCTGCATCGCCCGCTGGGGTGGTGTTACTTGTTCAGGAGCTTCACTTCAGAACTTGGCTGTCTGTCCAGCCTACGTTTTGAGGTGGGGGCTGGTTTTTTGCTCTTGCTGTTCTTAAAGAGTATTAGCTATCCATTTCCAGTTTTCCAGTCTCTTTTTCCAGGGGTGCTAACTTTTTTGGCATGGCTGTTCCTTTGTGATGTTGGCCCTCATGGCTGCTATGCCTTTAACTTTTGACTCGTGATTTCCACTTGCAGTTCTCCGCTGATCCCATCGTTTTAGGGACCACTGTAAAGGAGAACAACGCACTGACATTCATGTTTCTCTTCAGGCTGAAAAGGCCTGGGACAGATGCGGTTTCCTTCAGAAATGCTTTAATACTGCTGTAAATGTAACACCAAAACCTACTGTTTCATGGGCAGTGACTTAGCTCTTGTCTTCACATTTTTGAACAGCTCTATAGGTTTTTTTTTAAGTTAGTTTGTAACTTCCAGATATTACATTGAAATGGAACATGTAAACAGTGTGCAATGTTTACTGTAGGAATGTGTTGAAAATACCAGGGGCTGATCCTCAGATTTGAGGCATTGTTCGTGTTCTTTCCAGGGAAAAACGAAGTGCAACCGTTGTCGATGCGTCTTGTAATCCTTCACATGTCCACCTCATGAAAACCAGTAGTAGCTTTTGATTCAGCAGGCGTCTCAACAGCGCTAAGCCACCTGCTTATTAAATGGGTAAATCAATCAGCTCCTCGAAGTATTGATACAATGAGCCCTAACCCCACATCCCACACACACAGCACCTCAAACATGATGAGCCGTAACCAAATCAGAAGCAGCTCTCTGTGCTGGGGACCGGGGCGGGCGTCTTGCACTGAGACTCCGTGTCCCTTTATCGAAGGCATGGGAACAGCATCCCTCGCGGTGCGCGAGGCCTTGCAAAACCGAAGCATCGTGGACCCTGCTGTGTCCACGTTCCTCAGCAGGGGTAAAACGTGCTGCTGCCTCCCTGTGCCAGGAAAAGACGCCTGGATGGCAGTGTGCTGAGGTGCCTGCAGGTACCAGCCAGCCCTCGGCGGGCACGGCCTGCCTCGATCCCAGCAGCTGCAAAGGAGTTGGAGGTATCACGTAGGTACACGATAAATCAAGTTAATCTCATCGACTGCTGTCTGAAGGCAGTTCATTTTAATAGGGCTGTGCCCACAGCTAATTTGTTACAGACATTAACAAGGCTGTAGCGATACAGTGAAATCCCTTTTTAAGAAGCCCTGGTTTTATTTGGTTTTCACAAAGTGCAGCAGAGGAGGAAATGGCAGTTCTACCAAAGGAAAAAAATATCTTTTGAGAAGGGTTACCCTGAAGATTCTAAGAGAGAAATGACAAAAGTAGGGGAATATTCACAAAGCTAGCCTGAGCTTAGAGAGGTTTTGTCTCCTGCAGCTTGCTCGGCTGGCCACGGCAGGGTCAGCCTCCGAAGGGCAACGTGGGGCAGCTCTCTGGGCTCTGGCCTGATGCATCCCCTGGAGGAGTCTCTGCATGGATGAAGGCTGCAACGTTCTGACTCATCCCTGTAGCACCATAAATGGGAGAAAACAAAGCAAAAACCTACTGAATCTGTAAAAATTAAAAGCTGCTTTTTTTCAGATAGTCGTTTGGAATCAGTGAGAGTTTTTAGATGTCCGTGAGCTGGCTGGTACCATGTGTGTTCGGTTTGAATTCTCTCCTAAAATCTTGATTCTTTGTTGTATTTAAATGGTTGTGTTCCACTATATTGCGTTCAAGCAGTTCGATTCCGAAAGAACAGAACACAGTGGTTCGCATACTGTCAAGTTACCGGGGTTCAGTAGGATGGGATTATTTTATTTTATTTTTTTTTAGAAAAGTAAATGTCTGTACTTTAATGGCATAGAAAAATGCTTTGTTTTCACTGTTGTAGAAAAAAAAAAAACCCTAGGGAGAACTTTATTTTTCAATAAACTTTTTTCTTGTGTGATTTGGATTTATGATTGATTTGTGCTTCAATGGGGAGGCCACGAGCTGCCCATTCCTGAAGTGGCATCTGTGTGGCCTGGTGCTGGCCCACCCCTTGAGCATCCAGCCGTCGCGTGAGCCGTCCCAACCTACCCACGTCCTGGTGATCGATCAGGCAAGTAATCATCTTCTGGGTTTGGTTTGTTTAAATCTACGTTGGGTTTTAAAAGGCCTAAACTCAAGCTTCATTTCAGGAGGCAGGTCTGCCACTGCACTAGTTAGGAATTCTCAGTTTCCTGGAGATTTCAAGCACGAAAGGAAGATTTGGGAATTGCACGGTGAGACGCTGACATACAGTCTGTACTTAGGCGGTACGTTATTTCTTTCAAAAATAAAAGCTGTGTTGTGCTAACATGGCCTTACGGAGCGTTGGCTGTCAAGATCCAAGTTCACACGCAAAGAGCTTGTGCTGCTTAAGAAACGCTCGCATACGGAACAAGAGATCAAGCAGGAAACTTTGGACCAGGCACCTGCATCGCTTCTGTTCGCATCGCTCCGACGGCCGGGCTGAAGTTGCTGCATTGGAGAGCAGCTGGTGGGTGCTGCACGACCTCCTGAGAGGTGCCAGGACTGTGTACGAGATGTAACTTGTGTCATCAGGGACTGGGGCTTGCAGCCCGTGCACTTGATAGGTGCTGTAATAAAAAGCCTGGGAGGTTATAAGCTGATGTATCAAAAAAGACATGCAATATAAGTGTCTGCAAAGTGAAATTTCTTGTGCTCAACTGTCAGTTTATTCCAGCTGCATCCATTCTGTTCCTGTCCAATTCAGTTTTTGTTCTCCCCGGTGAGCGTGAGCAAAAGGTCATCTCTTGTCAGCTTCTGCCAGGAACGTTGAGAGGTTTCAGTGGAGCCATCCGGGCCTAACAGAAGAGTCTAAGGGGAGCACAGATGATACTGGGTAGTAAAATGGATAGGGGGGAAAAAAAAGTAAAAAATGAAGAGCAGGAAGATGAGCTCTTTAGCTCTTTATGTTACAGAAATGTCCGTTTGTAAGACAATTGCTTTGTGCTTTTTAAAACCACACTGGAGGGAAGCAAGTGCCCACTTTCTACAACCACTACCTTTTTCCAAGTTTGTATGTCTTGGACTTTTTTTTTAATCTGGTCACACAGCTGAGTAATTGAAAGTTAAAATAGTACAGAAGGCTGTGACTATCACCTTGGGCTCGTTTTTCCCCCCTTTTTTCCTCTTCTGATTAATGACACACACCACTAGCAATCAATAGCATTAATCAAGATGTCAGGCTGAAGCAAGAACGTGAAACGCCTGCAAGCTGGGAGGCTTGTGACTTGGTTTTGGATGTCCAGCTGCAGAGCTTTTTGCTAGCTGGAACGAGGGATCGTAGTGCATCGTGACTAAACGTGATGGTTTTCTGCAGCAGGTCGCCAGCTGTGCTTCTGAAACAGCCTCACAGCCCTCTTTCTGTGGGTGGGGTATCCAAATATCCCTCACCAGCCACTCCTTCCACAGGACAGTTCCTTGGCCTATTTCACCTTAGATTAAAATAGTTTAAAAATAAATAAATCATTGGTTCTGTGTTGCTGTTCAGCATACCACAATTCCCAAGTGTTTGCTAACACCAGAATCGATTAGCAGAGGACACTCCCCACTTAGTTCTGGTTATCTGGGGGGATGCTTTCTTTCCTGCTACGTTCCCCTAATTATTGTTCAGCTCTGACATTCTAAGGAGACATCTGTAAGATGGCAGGCAGCTAGACTCAGATGTGTTGCAGTCACGTAACAGAAAAAAATGTATGAGTGCTGGAACTTGGAATAAAAACCACACGTGTTGTGCAGCTGTATTGGAAAGAAGATCACTGGGGGAGATTAAATACTAAGTGCTCTAACTCTCGCACATTTAGACTGGTTTCAGTCAAACCCCAGCTGGTAGAGAGCCTGCAGATGGAAACATTTGCAGTGACTGCTTCGTGCTGCTGGCAGAAGGCTCCCCTCGCGCTGCTGCTTTCCACTTCAGCATGCAGCAGGCCAGCTGACTGCCTAATGATGCTCCTAATTTATGTGGTGCTTGTCGGGACTTGCACATTTTATTGCTGTGCTGATCAGGGGGATTGCATTTCACTGAACTCCTCACAGTAAATCTTGGTTGCCAAAAAGTTGGGGGTGTTTGCACGGAGCAGGGTGTGAAGTCTCGCTTCACCGGAGCCCTCGGCCTGGGGGACCGAAGGCGTTGTGCTGTGCACAGCTGAGGGGAGGAGGGAACCTTCAGAGCAAAGTGTGCCGGACACAGGCGCAGGAATGGCAGCACCATCTCTTAAAGAAATGGTACCACGGTGTGAGGCTTTGCTGTTCCAGCAAGTAATGGATGGTGCTCACGATACAACCAGTGCAGCAGAGCTCTCTGAAGCACTCAGTCATGGCGAGCCCCCTCTCAGCTTTGGTTTCCCCCCTCCAGAGCAGGCAGGGGACAACGTGACTTGCCCAGGGCTGTGCTGCAGGGTCAGGTTCTGCTTGGTGGCTCCTTTACTCCTTGTGGTGTGCTGAGGTGAAGGGTGATGTTCCCGTGAGGCCCAGTCCCGTAAGGACCATGTCGTTAAGCCGTGAGTTCTGAAAAATACCAGAGCTGGTGGCATTAGCTGACAAAACGGGATGTGTCCTTGTTACTCGTGAACCAGACTTCAAACATTGCCCAGGCCTTCCTCAAACGTTCAGCTTGTGGCTGAACGGCAGAGGCAAGCACCCAGCTCCCGAGCGAGGGAGGAACAGCAGGCGGGTCCCTTGGCTGCCTGCTGGATGGTTTCAATATGCTCTGGGTGCGTGACCCAGGCCCGCAGGAACAAGTTTCTGTGCGCTGCTCCTGTGTAGTTATGGGTCCCGGTGAGCATGGTGACAGGCGTGTGTGTGTGTGTGTGTGTGTGTGTGTGTGTGTGTGTTTTTCTCAGCACTGAGAAACGAAGGGTGCTGAGAGCACTGCGAAACCACGCTCCGACTTGCAAGTCCTGGGTGGGACAGCTGCACAAATGCACCCCGGGGACACCTCTGGGCAGCAGCTCCGGTGCTTGCTTCCCTCTGTGGCTGCAAAGGCAGCTTGCTCAGTTACGGCTTCCCTACAAAGCTGGAAGTGGACTAAATCAGCCCAGGATGCTAACTTGGTGATTTCCGAGTTCAAAAAAAATAAATAAATAAATAAAATGTAGCTTTTAACTAGAAAGGAACGTGATCGATTTCCATTGTCTACCACGGGAGGTATTCAAAATGCACCATATCCCTACCTGGCATATGCAAGGCATGGCTTGAGCTTCAAGACTGCAGCTGCTGTAATCCTTGCCGGGAGAGTTTTTGATAGCTTCCTTCTCTGCTGAACTACAAGGCCCAAATCAAAGCCTCTGATCAGATTCATCGTCACTTTCAGGGATTAATTTGCAGCTCTGAGTTTGGGTAGGCTTTAATGTGCAGCTTGTGATCACCAAGTGAATTATTACGCTGGGCAGTGCTGAGGTTCAGGTCATTCGTCCTGAGCTACCTCAGCTTTTGAAAAGTCCCCCATCAGTTAGCATGGCTGAGCACTTGTTACATCATAGAAAACAACTGGCGCAGACATTTACTAAAGAAAACCAATATAGAAAGTGTTACCTTTGGGTGCCTGGCTAGATCAGGACATCTCAGTACACTGGAGGAGCAGTGACTGTTGTTCCTTATGTAGTGTGCCAAAAGAAGTGGCTTTGATGCTAGCTGGCTTCATCAGCGTGTGTTTGTTGTCATTTCTGAGGTACCATTTCCTGGTCTTTTTCCCTTAAAGTCACACAAGTGTTTCAGTTATTTTCTTGTATTTATTTGCTACTATCAGAAGTGCTTTGAAGCACCTGAAAAGTTTCTGCAGTTGTGGATAGGATAGGGATGGGATGGGATGGGATGGGATGGGATGGGATGGGATGGGATGGGATAAGATAGGATAGGATGGGATGGGATAGTTCAGTTGGACGGGATGTTCAAAGATCCTCGAGTCCAACTGCCTGACCATTTCAGGGCTAAGCAAAAGCATTATCCCAATGCCTCCTGAGCACTGGCAGGCTTAGGACATCAACCACGTCACTAGGAAGCCTGTGTCACCGTCTGCCCACCCTCACAGTACAGTTAATCTGGTAAGAAAGAAGATGAAGAAGTTGTTTAATCTCACCTTTTCCAAGGCTATGCAGCTGGAGTTTGTACTTACAAAACATCCTCTGAAAAAGAGGCGTGAAACTTCATTTACTCAGCTTTTACCTTTGCTTCGTGCAGGAACACATCTGCATAGTCCTGTGCTCAGCATTTTAATAATAGGCTTAACATCTGAGCTGGACACTGGTTGGAATGTCTTACATGCTTTCAGTGGTCTAAGACCGTGTTGCCCAGATGTTATGAGGAGTTGAGTATCTTGCCACAACCAATTTTACCTTCTTGCTTCTCTTCTGAAGCAGTTGGTGCTGGGCTCTGCTAGAAACCTGCTGCTGTAGTGCACAGCCCCGCGGGGCAGCGCTGTTAGCAGGTCCCAGGTGTCATTCTAGTGACTAGCAATGGGACTGGAGAAGTAACAAAGCCCCTGGAGAGGTGGAAAAGGGTAAACAGTACAAATAGAACTAAATAAAATAAAATAAAATTAAAATTAAACTTGTGATACAGGCATGTTCAGGCTATGGTTCTATGATTGTGGTGCTGAAGATGCTTGACACGAGTTCAGCAGCAGGGAAATATCGGTTTCATGGCTCTCTTCAGGGAACTTGGAGAAGAACCACAATGGGAAAACATCAAGACTAAGCAAAAGCATAACAAATTAGGACCTTGTGCATGAAGAAAGGGTTTTGGGGTGGTATGTGCTATCTAGAAGTCCACCTTTTGTACAGTGACAAATCCTCTACGCTAGGTCCTTCTGGAGTTCTTGCTGGATGCATTTATAAAGGACCTCCTCTGTCTTAAGTGCTGTACTTCCAGCTTACACTGCGTGCCATGCGATGGTGTCTAACATCACCCAGCGACAGCCAGGCGTAAGCAGAGGCAGGATACCGTCACTAACAATAGCACAGAGTTTGTTTACAACCATTCATACAAACCTGATTGATCCAAGATACATGTGTACCAGCTACAGCAGCAAAACAAAATCCATTTTGCAGTGAAGCATTTTCTGTTGTGTTTCAAAAGGCGGGGTGTCACCTTCCCAGCGCCGCACGCCTCACGTAGGCACTGTCAGGCCAGTGAAACCTCTGGGGTCTCGCCCTCCACGTGTCATTTGGCGTTTGCTTTTAATAAAGATCCTTGAGAACCTGGCTAAGAACTTGCTAAGTGACATATGATGGGAAATACGGTTTTAGGTAACACCAGGTGCCAGTAAACAGAGTCCCCACTTCAGTCACTAAACTGCTAATTGCAGGTCTACTGTCATTTACATAACCTATAGTAGAGTAGCTAGAAATGGGAATTTCTAGCTACTTGGCTACTTACCATAGTCCTATTTCAACCTCTACAGTGGACTGTCTGCTATTTTTTATCCACCTTTGATAAACAGAAGCAACAATACTGTCTCTGTGTTGTGAAAGCCAACCTGAAATATATAAAATAAAGAGAAAATGGATATAGCCAGAGAATCCAGTTTAATAGGCTGCTATACAGGAAGACTTTGCTCTATGATACATTCTGGAAATAGTTTTCAAATGTTACTTACAGGTACTGTATAAAATAGATACCAGTTTTATTGACTATACATCAAGATTCTTTGATAATTTAACCTGCTATTAAGTAATACATAAGACGTGTGATGGAAGGTGAGCAACACTTTACGGAACAATCTAAGGCTAATAACTAGATCTCTATCTCACCACCAGGCTGAGCCACTGCTGTGTCATTGTCAGACTACAGAGCAACCACAAAGTCACACACGCTGACACGTCTGTGCAAAGTACAATAGAAGACGAGAATCCCATTCCTCAAGCAGCTCCTCTTCCTTGCAGGGCTTTTTGGCTTTGGTCTGTACAGTAATACTGCGTGTGCTTGTTTGGTCCATGCAAAGCAATGGATGGTGTCTCGTTAGGAAAAAACAGAATTTAAATCGAGGAGGGATCGTTTCACTTAGTTTAGGATTAAAATGAAGTACCTCTCTGCTCACAGAAAGGTTTGCAACTGCTCTTTCTGTGGGTCTATTTAAAAAGGGGTGGAAGAAGTCGCTACTTAAGTGTTTCAAGCAACACAGCTCTTGGTGTCCGCTCTCTACACGGGGTACTCTGTTAGCCAAAGAGGTTAGCAAGGCTTGCACTTCTGTTACAGCACGTTGAGGAAAATACAGGCTGGGGGGAAAACAAAAAAAAAACAGGATCCGGAACTGGCACTTCTTTACCCACAGGTTTATCACATCATTAAGAACACTTTCACTCTAGAATATACAACATGGCAGCTGGGTTAAAACTGCAAACTGCATGTTTTCTATTTTCACAGGAATCGATAGCATACTTGACAGAAAAATGCCGCTGTTTGGCTGAATTGCAAGCAGTGTGCACACAGGCCGGTTTTACAGAGAGATTTCCCATTAAAACCAACTTTAACAAAAACAGACCACGGGAAACAAACCGCATAGTTAATAAAATACCGTTGGCACCACTTGCCAAAAATGCATGATGCTGTAGGTCTACAGTCCTTACAAAGAAGAGGGGGTGATCTTCACTCAAACATTTCGTAGTGGCGCGTTTGCCTTACGCGGGGAACCATGTCAATGAGCAGCCTGCAGGGGAGAGCACAGGGCGGTTATGCAGAGACACAGAAGAAGGCCCTAGAACTGGGGGGCTTTATTTAATTATAAACACAGTTTTATTGTATAAATAAAAGAGAATTCACATGTAGTAACCCTTATCTTGCTTTCTCCTGATCAGAATTAATTCCACCCCAAAACTGATTCTGCCCTAAAGGGAGTTTAAAACCTTATGGAGATGGTGTCACCTTTAGAAGGTTTGGACATGCAGCTGCATTTGGAAACTGAAATGCACAGCAGCAGTCACTTCTGGCTAGGGAAGATGGGGCGTTAGTGGAAGAAGGCATGCTGTAGCCCCCTGACACCCACACGGCTGCTGTAAGGAGGTCTCTAACCACACAGCACTGCAGCAGCTTCAGCAACTGGATAAAACAGGTCAGCTGCTAAAACAGAACTCAGTTTTATCCTTTGTTTTCTTCTGTGTCTTGGTGACACAATGGCTGAGCTGACTGTCGGACAGAATGATGGCACAGATGTAGCATGAATTTCAGAGCTGTACGAGACGTTTCCAATGCTGTTTGGTACCTTTAAATATTTTGGTACTGATTTGCTGCCACAGTTTTCCAGAATAGCTAGTTCTGCAATTGAAGTAACAGCGATAATAGTGCTTTTCCAAGAATGGTATTCCCCATTAAAATGTTAATTTGGTTTTCCAAGATTAAGGGGAAAAAAAGCACACAGCTTCCAGAGGGCTTGCTGCAGCCTGGGGCTAGTTCTCAACAGTATACTCCAATTATATAGGTTGCTGCATCTCCCCCTTTGTCTTATGGCAGAGAGATGAAACACAAAACCCTTAAATTCCATGCTGCCAAGGGAAATTGTGGCAGTAAAGGAGCATGTGGCAGAGCTTCACTTGATCTTACTCTATTTCTGATGTCATGAATCAAGAAATCATCTTGCAATTTAGTGGAAACAATAGTATTTGAAATACAACTGGCTAACCTTCAGTTCAGAAGTTGCTACAGGGTCAGACTAAGAAAGAAATCAGAGGTAAGATCATTCTTTAAGCTTAGGCAACTTACCTTAAAGCTATGGTTTCGCTGGAAAAAACAGTGCTTAGAAGTGTCCCATAAGAGCAGCACGGAGTGATCTTACCACAGATTTGTAATTTTTACTTTTTTTTAATATTTCAAGGCCAAAACTCTAAATTCAGGTATAGAAAAGTCTTCCTTCCTACTGACAAGACACAGACAGACAGTCTTTTGTCCTTTTTCCTGTCCTGTGCTTCAATATTGGCAGCTAATCTAACAAAATCCAGTGACAGACATTACAGGAGTTAGCATTTACGAGCTATAGCTTTTCCCATTAGCAAGACAGCCCGTCTGCAGTGTATGGAGAAATACCTGCTGGCAGGAGATACTCACTTGATTCCATAGGCAAATATTGTTAGTCCGATTAAAACTCCTATACTGCCATCCAGGAACCAGACAGAAGAATTGTGCTTAAAAACTTCTGCGCTAAGAAGGATGGAAAATCCCATTATTCCACCTACAAGAGAGTTGAAACCTAGACAGGGGGGAAAAAAGGGAGAATCAAATCTCAATGACCTCTAAGGAGACGAGGCCACCTGTAGGGAGAAAAGCCGTGGTTGCAGTGGTACCACCAGAGGGATAGACCCATGCACGAGGTGACCCAGGGCATTTCTACACAACAAACTTCAAATACTTGCTGTCCGACCAGTGTTTTGTAAGACCCCTGTCACTTGTCAGTTCTAATTTAAAATATTTTACATTAATTTCCCCAGACTGTGTCTTGATTTAGTTGGTCCCAAACTTTTTATTCTCTGTTGAGCTTCGAATGATAGATACCTTGATGGCAAGCGAAAAAATCCAACTTGTAATAGTCTGTGCTGTGTCGAGAGTCAACTCCGGTCAGCTGCTGCTAATAGTACTCACCCATTTTTCTCCAATTCTCCGTGTCTGCCAAGAACCACATGCACGGCACTTACTCCTGAATGTCTCCATTGACCCAGGCATCCCACATCCCATCCCTACAGAAGCTGTGGGATTTTTTTTCTGAAAGATGTAGCTAGAACTTGACCTTCTATAGCTGACATACTTGTATAATCCATCCATATTGATTAAAACACACCAGATTCCTGTCAGGGGTATTTAAGTGCAAAGGAAACCCTGGCATGGAAAAGCACGTGTTACTTAGCAAGTCTGTGGCAGAAGGGGGAGCGAAAGGTTTCAGGCTCCCAGACCTGTGAGAAAAGGGTTTGGGGCTGTGGGGATGTTGTTTGTTATTTTTTTTGCCTGTGGTAGTGCATTCTGCAATGGGAATCTCAAAACTTGCACCTAAGTGCTTGATTACTGGATTAATTGTACCAGTCTAGCTAAACCAATATTGACACACAGCACTCGAATGAGCTCCTGATCTTTTTTATTCCCAAGCAATATAACTTGTACTGCTTATGCTAGTCAATGAAATACAGTGTGTGTATAAACATATTAGGTATAAATTAATTAACTATATATTTAAACCAGTGTTACTTCCCCAGCTCCAGCTGAAGGCAGACCCCATCTACATGATATGCAAAAGGCAGGAAATAATAAGACATTTTCTTGCTATTATCAGCTGATGGTTCCAAATCATCTAAAAGCTACTTACAAAGGAAATTGTCCTCTCTTCCTGACTGTCCTTCAGTCAAACCTTTCTTTGCTGGTGCAGCAGGAAATCAGGTAATGGCTGCAGGTATGAATCTAGGTGCCACGTTCCGGCTCACTAGCACAGCACACAACAGGTGGCTAAATCTGGGAGGGAAATGGGTATCTAAAACCTACAGGAAAGTTGTGTGACACTGTCTTGTCTCTGCGCTTGTCCTTTGAGATGGTACAAAATTCAAGATAGGAAAGGGCTGCATTTATTATCCAAAAGGCCATGAACTTTTGCTATACACGATCTATAAATAACATTCTGCCCTATCAGGATTAAAACATTAAGGTTTTAAAGAGCTATTGTTGTGAAGCCCTATTTTGAAACATTTTTTTTTTTCTAAGAACAAATATCCTCAACAGAGGTTGACGTATGACAGAGAATCTGAAGTTTTGGAAATAAACCTATTTTTCAGGAAGGAGAGTGTATGCTCAGCTTACTCAGAACAGTTTGCTGCTATACAGCCAGTGATCACAGGAGGTAAAATAGCAGGAAGCAGAAAACACTCATAAAAGAAATGCAAGGGAGTGTTAGATCTGTCTCAGACACTGACTCACATTGTCTCCTCCTGATTGTTAAAAAACCAAGTATACATGTAAATATTTTTTGTGAAAGAAGATACCTAACTACACATGGTAAGATCAGCCACCTACGTTTTCTAAAATAGCTCTAGAAAGAAGAAAATAGAGATAAAAAGCAGAACGAGTTAATTGTATACTTCATCCCCTAATTTGTTAATCAAAGGATGAGCATGCTCCAGCTCAGAAACAATATAATTAGCACAAGGATGTAATTATGGGCAAAGTGATTTCTGTGTTATACAGGAGACCAATTCGGAGCTAAAGTTATACAGGATTTTTTCAGCTAATGTTTTGTCTGAAAAGAAGTTGTTTGTTTAAAAAACAGGGCACCTTTTTGAAAGGGAGGGCTGGTCATTTGCCTGCTTGGAAATAGTCCTAAAACAGTCAACACGTCTCACTTACACTCCGACAGCAAAGGAAGTCAGGCTCACTGGTCTAGTTCCCAGGATCCTTTCCAGAATCCTTTCTGCAGGTTGCTGATCTTTTTGCTTCAAACAAAAAAGGGGTCCGTAGTAAGGAATAGGATCACTGAACAACGCAGTCAATTGGGAGAGAATTACACATGCAGGGAGGCAGAAACTTAGTCCTAACCCTCTGCACTGCTGCTTTGATTTTGCTTCTTTTGTATTTGTAATATAGATGCTCACAAAGTATTTATGTAAGCGGGACAACATAAAGTATAAATAGTCGCGTTATCACACATCACAAAAAAAATTAAGTAGATTTAAATTACTGATACTAAAGCGATTTTATGTATCCCTAGAGAAAACTCAAAACTGAGTTTCCTTAAAGCGAAATCTCAGCGGAGGAAAACAATTTGTATCCTACAATCCCTGAATCACACTACTGTGTATCCTATGGAGCATTTCAGGCTGCTGCTGTCAAACAGCAACAGTTGGGCACTACACAGCTGCACCAAGGCCAGCAGCAGTGAGTTCTTCCCAGCAGTGTCTGAGTTTCACCTTGTGACAAACTGGCAGGGGTGGGACAATAGGCAAAGGCATTGCTTTCCTTACAGGCTCTACCGAGCAAGTGGCAGGAAAAGATCCAGGGTGGCAAATTCCATTTACGGACGGAGTGTGCATGGTGGCTGATTGCTGCTGAAGGCAGGGAGGCATTTTCTGCAACAGACTTCCTACGTACGTGCTGTTGGCATGAGTTTGTTCACCAGGTGTAGGCAGCACGGATGGATGTGACTTCGCCAAAGCTATACAAATTGGTGTCACAGCCCCACGCTGCAGCCTAACCTCTGACACACACCTCATTCATTATATGCTCTCTCTGTACATGTATTATTGCTTACTATCTATCCATTAACTGCTTGACTTCCATCAGACAAACCCATTTCAGATCTACGTAAGATTCCAGTGGTACCCCAGATTGTTTTTTGTTTCTGTTTTTGTTTTGCCGTGGCTTTCTCATTTTGTTTCCCCTGTGCAGGGGGTCACTAGCACCCCATGTGTCTGCAGAATTCCCTGGGGGAGTCTGTAAGTGCCACAGGATCACCTCCACACTCACCGTCAGTTATCAGCGCTCTGCTTGTAAGGACCTTTCCCAGCATAAATTTGATTACTGCCAAAACAGTGCAAAGGATGCCACTTAAAACGGAGACGCTGTACAGAAAATCATCCTGAAAGAAAAGACATCAGGCATTAGTGTATCTTCTGGTCCTGTCCTACATATTAAATGACAAATAATACTTATTAATATGCAATTACTTGCGCCACTGAATTACACAACCTGAGAAAAAGATTTCCTGAGTTATGACTTTCACGACAACCGGTGCTTATTCTGTTTATACCACTGTCAGTAATTGCTCTTGCAAACATAATTAATGATGGTTCCAAGCAACACATTTTGAACGGACCCAAACTCCTCACATTCAGCTTCTATACCTGCTGGGCTGACTGCAGACCGCCTAGTAATCTGATGTCTAGTGCAATCAAACACCAAGGCTCTGCATGCAGGATAAAAGACAGAACAAAAGCCCACTTACCAGATCTTTGTTGATTTATTTATTTATTTATTTTATGTAATAATAATGTAATTCATTTATGAGTCTGCAATTGGTTTGGCTTATGTTTGGTTTCCTTCTTTCTTACGGTAAAGCCTGGTCCAAGCTACAGCCATAAGAGTTTCGCTACTGATGTGCAAAATTGGGTTTAGCTCTTAGAAAACAAATTTTCACCGGGCTTTCATTTCAAAGCTACAGAAATATCCACATGGCTTAATTTGAATACATAACATGAGCTCCCTAGGCTCCCCTGACGGAAAGCTGAGTGTCTATGTAGGGCAAATTTAATTATTGTTTAACACACGTTCTCTAAGAGGTCGTCTGCAGGCGCCTCCCTCTTTCCCCTGATTATTTTGTGTTCTGCTGGGGTGAGCAGAGCCACTCCTGGGTGCTGAAACACCGGCGCCACAGTAAGGTGCCCAAAAGGGGTCCCCAAGCTTCCTCCCCAGTGAGGTCCATCAGCCCATAGGCAATGCAGAAGCGCTACAATGCCTGCCAGCCATCTAACCACAGAGCTTTGGAATAGATTAATTTATTACTTTAAATAGAAGCTTTAATTTAAGCTGTTGCAACATCAGTAAAAGTAAAGGAAATAGCAAGACTATATATATATTTATCTGCAGGTCTAAGTGGGCCAGTGCCACTGGGACCCTGTTACTGAATAAAATACCCTGGCAAAAATCCCTGTCGATAGTAAACACTGCCATCATGATTCATCATCACCTCCATCCATTTTCATTATTTCAGCAGCAATTCAACACCCAAAGAAATCAAAAAAGGGTTTTGAAGGCTGCTTAGGAAGATACACTGGGAACTGGATTACTAAAGTAATGTGCTCACATCCCCAAAATAATTCATTCCATATGTTTTCCTACAATTTTTTAAGTTGTATTTTCCAAGTCTACTTCATTCTCTGTCAGCCATGAGCTCATTCTCCCTAGTCCTGGCACAGTACTGAACAGCAAGAAAAAACACACCGAGGGAAGGGGCACAAAACAGAAGAGAACAAAGCACTAAAACAGGCAACTAAAGCAACTGGGTAATGGTAGGAAAAAAGGCATTTGTGAAATTATTTTACCAAAATGACTGGAAGATAACCAATCAGTTCTGGAGGGCTAGGGAATGTTTGCTTGGTGTCGGCCCAGCCAGTAAAGCTGGAAGCTTGCAGAAGAACTGAAACAACCACAAAGCCTCCAAAGGCTGGATAAGCTTTGCAAGAAGCTCCTGTTAAATTAATGCTTCTAAATGTTGTGCTTCTTTTTCAAAAATGTATCTTTACCATGCCCAATGATTTAATTTTGATAGTTCGACAAATTCTAATTGGTCTTGGGATTTTAATCTCATCTAAAATTTTATGAAATAGTTCATCTGATGTTTAATATACAGCATATGTATAGGACTTCAGAATAACCTGAAGCAGAATGACATGCTCCCTCAACCTAAAGACCACAGAGCCTCTACCCTGAGCTAGCAGTCCGAGTACCGTCCTCATGCCATCAGGCAGAATACAACTTTTTTACAGATAAGCAAGCTCGTTTTCACTTTCTTGTATGGCAAGCAAACTTGCTCGTGATCCTCTCAAGTTTGAAGGACCTGAACTTTTTTTTTTCTCTACAGAATCTCGACCCAGCTAGTCACCAACTGGTAGGGGCTGCCTTTCATCAGTTATTGACCCTGAAAAAAGTAGTGCATACTGTGATCAAAATCAATCTAACAAACAGCGTTAGTGAGAGCCAAGGCAACTTAAATGTGATACATGTTTCTGATAAACTCATAGAGTGAATTTATGAATAGGCTTTTTATCAAGGGTTCAGGAACTAAAAAGTCTTCCTAAGTTCTTTTTGTTTTATAACACGAACACAAGCTCATTTTGTTGCTAATACCAAAGCGACCTGATCAATCATCGCTCCTTTGCAATCACAGTAGACATAGAAAGAGAAGAAGGTAACAAACCCTGCTCTTAATGCGAACACCTCAGTAATTTCTTGCTTTAGGCTGTGCAGAACAGACTTTCAGAAGATTCTGTTCTCTCTTGTCTCTAAGCAGTGTTTAAAGAATGATCGTCGTAGTTTTACACGACAGCCACAAGGAGGCGGCCGATACCTCACTACAAGGCGAAGAGCAAGAACTGAAGGGAAAAAAATCACCTAAATTCACTTTCCTCAGTCCTTTTCCACGCTTGCTGGATCTCCAGGCACCCAGCTGGAAGAAGCAGCGTGAGGCTACATGCTGCTAGCAAGAAGGTTTTGTAGATGTAAGAGATCAGCTCAAAATCCGCGGTGAAGCCCAGCAGCTTGGCCAGCTCCTACGGCACGCAGGCCGAGCAGGTGAGGCAGCAAAAGGGCAGAAATCAGCTCAAAATGCTCCTTGGGGGCTACATACAGGATCAGAAGCTGGAAGCGGTTTAGGAGAGCATCTGGCAGTGCTGGTACATGAGCAGCCTGCAGGATGTGACTGCTGCAAGGGGCTCCATGGATTACCTGATCCCTCAGGGCCGATGGGTGACGGGCCTTGGGGCTGGGTCACCCCCCTTACTGCAGCACCGCGGGGCCTGAAGAGTTTAAGCACGTCATACTGTGGCTGTGAAATGATTCCCATTAAACTAACTATCATTTGGAGAAACGAAGACGAGAGAAGCCATAACGGAGAGCCAAATTAATAAAATAAGCCTGGCCATCTGGCACCGTCTCCCTCAGGATCTTCCCTCAGTCGTGCCCTCTCTGTAGCCCTTGCCTGAGCATCTGACGGTCATCAAGAGCACGAAGCAAATCTAGCCAGACTCACTGCACACATTCCTGGTGTTATTTTAATTAAAGCAGCAGCAGCAAATTGGGACAGATGATAAAAATTTAAATTCTGATCATTTCCATATGATAAAGGCTTCTCAGCCTTATAAATAAAGCTCTTTCCTTTTCCATTTCTTTTCATCATATTCCCTCATTACTATTACACTGTACATGAGACCTCAATTAATAGGCACACATTATCTGACTCGGTGGCTTCATGTATAAAACAGCAGTGTACATAAAGCTAGGTGCTCATCCTGGGCCGCCATCTCATTACACAGCACTCTAACAGCTGCAATGTCCCAATTTAAGATTTTTTTTTTCAAGATTTTACGCCGTGATAGTTTCCCAAAAAAGAAAGCTTTCCTAGGATGCTTTGCTCCTAAAAAAGGAATAATAGCAGTCCGCAGGCAGCTTTCCTGCACTTTATCCAAATGCATTGTCCCCACCAGTGCAGATGAGAACAGAGGTCTTCAAAAATGTGACAACATTTCTGTCCCGGCTTTCAAGGATCTCAACAAAAGCAGCAGCCGTCTCATGGCTTAAGGAAAATTTGTTGATGATGATATGGTGACTTTGATCTCTTTCTGAACCTACTGTAAAAACTACAAAAAAGCTGCAGGGGATGCTTCAGTGCTTGGCTTAGTAGGTGGAGATATTTTAACACAATTCCCAGCCTAGTAACTGAATTTTAGCTGATCTGTGCTCCTAGCCTTTTCCCAGAATGTCTTACTTGTTCTGACCCTAATAATTTACCCATATTCCATACCACATTATTCACATTATTCCTACCTTTTTTTTTTTTTTTCGTATGTCCTTCATTTACAAACTTTTCTTTTCTTCTTTTGGGATGTAGAAACATTTTCATTTCACCCTAAGTTTACAGTGTTGAATAAAAAGGTATTTATTGGCATGGGAGGAAGAAGGCCTCTCCAGTGTTCCTCACCAGTGGTGACAACACATAAAATTAAGGTTAAAATCTTTATGTATTTTCTCTGACACTCCTTGGTAGTTCATTGTACGGTAACTGCAGCACAAGCTATTTCTCTCCACCCTTCTGCCCCTTCTTATCTTCCCCTGTGAGCCGCCACCATCAGCCCCCCACTGTCGCAGCCGGGAGCTGCTGGTACCACTTCTTCGTCCCGCTCTGCCATTCCCACAGAAGGCAGCCTCTCACCATGTCCCACCTCTTCTCTGCTGAGTCTTGCCCAGGAAAGAAGGGTTTGAAATGAAATGAGACATCTTGGCTGAGGAGGTAGGGACGTATTCCTGGAACGCTACAGCTGCCGTTGGCAGAAGTGATGTTGTGACTAGCTTAAACCACGGCGGGTCTGTGCTGCTAAATACTGATTTTCCCCATCCCTGCTGTCTCCCACATCCCCACGATGACCCTTTTTCAGTCCAGGATGGGTCACTATCCTCTCCAGCACCCACCAGGGCCTGCTGCCACCCTGTTCCCTCTCTCCACCTCCATCTGCCCTTGGCTGCCGCCTGCCCTCACCTCACCTGGACATGCTGGCTGGCAGGGAGCACCTTAATCAGATTTTGGTTTCCTCCCCTTAGAGATGTTCCTAACACAAACACTTTTTTAAAAAAAGTCCAAATCTCTACTACACTTTCTCACAAGTAATAAATAGTTTATGTAATCAGTCTACAGGGAACTTCTGGGAATTCAGAGGGCCTACCTCACCAGCTAGCTTCAAAAGGGACAAGAGTTTTAATTGCTTTTCACTGTCAGAAAACAAACCAACAGCCCAGCGTCTGACTCAAGTAGCAGACTCTTCGCATGGAGATACAAAGATCTATTATTAGCTCCAAAACAAAATTCTTATGAATGTTTAAACTTGTATCCTTAGTGCTGAGGCACTGTGACGAAGCAATTCCACAGAGCAGAGCGCTGCTTCACAACGAAATAAGGAAGGCACCGTGTGGTGAGAGCAGCTTGCAGGGGCACCATGGCCCAAGACTGAGGGGCTCTAAATGCCAGGGCATTACCTGAGGCGACGCTGGGACTCCTGCAACAGGCCCTCAGGCCTCATGGATCACCCTCGCTTCACGCTTTCCCAGAATTCCTCTATTTTGTTTTAGCACCAATCAGCTAGGAAACGTAATTAAATGGTGTTTGTCCCCACACTCGGAAACGTCTCTTTAGAGAGACTGTCACATCTCCAGGTAGGGGGAGATTGAGGCCAGCAATCCCTGTCACATAGCCTGCCACGTGGCTAGCAGTCACCAACACTCACTTCGTATCACCACAGCAAGACCTGAAAACAAGACTTTTCATCCATCACCTCAGTTAGCTAGTAAGCCACAATTTAGGAAAAAAGGTATCGACTAAACTTCACATTTTTTTTTCATGTATCTGCAACATTCTCACCAACCTGTAAACGTTTTAGGGTTAAATTAATTGTGTAAGGCCAAACAACAAACCATCAAACCACACCTATTATTACTGTAACAATAACAAAATGGGATTCTGATGTATAATTAATATATACAGTAATTTGATTTGAAATTATGTGCAATAAATTATATATATGTGTGAGAGACTAGAAGTGTATAGAGAAGTATGGATAAAGGACACATACATATAAAGGCGAGTAATTGCTATATTGCTACTGACCTATAATTCAGCTGTTGATGTTGTTAAATATATTATGTATTTATTATAAATGATTGAATTTGCAAATAAACTAAAACTCAAAATGCTACACTGTGCCACTCCAAGCTCCCTCTTCAATTTTAATCAATAATATATGATAGAATTACACGCGGCCTAATCTTACAAGGGATTTCATTTATAAAAGCATTGGAGGCACCACATCAGATGTGCATCACGTCTTTTGTATACAAACTGATTACATTTTCCTTCTTTGTTCTGCAGGAAATGTCAGAAATATGGCATGATGCTTGCTTACTCTTGCAAAAAAATGTCCTTTGCCATACTAATGAGGACAAATGCCAAACTGCATTGACATTACATGTGTTATACTATTATCTAGGGAAACGCAAGCAGTAACTGAATAGTAAATGGATATTGATTTACAACCCCAGGTGAAATTAAAAGAGTCACTCTCAGTGTTGCTGGGTTGGGCTTTTATAGCCTTCTTAATAAACAAGAAATTGTCTGCAAATTCTTTGTGGCAACAGTCAAGCTAAATCTCACCATTTTACACAAATTATATTTGTTTTATTCAAGAATATATGGTGATTGACATGAGGAAGGTAAGGAGGCAAATGAGAAAATGTTGCTACCAGAAAGATGTCAAGAGTTAACACTAGGAAACCCAAACACAAAACAATGCTTGAAAACTATGTTTAATTTGAGTCTTAAACCCATTTCCCAATATACTAAAAAAAAAAAAATAATAATAAAAATAGATAAATCAAGAAATTACTAGAATTTACCCCAAAAATCTAAGCATAACATCATCAATGTGATGGAATATCACTACTCTTCCTTATTTGTAATGAACCAAATCCTCAGGGTCGGTACTGGGCATGGATATAGCTCTCTGAAACATCAATAAAGGAATGGCAATTCCTTTTCCTACTGGGAATTACCTTATTATGGCCAACACTGGCTGGAGATCAAATGCTGTGAGGAACAATAGGGGTAATATTCTGAATCTGATAGCTATAAAAAAATAGTAAATCACTTCTGAGCTATTACGAAGTGATACTATTTTAGCTTCAATACTCAATATTGTAGGAAAAAAAAATAAATGAAATTATACAATCTGAGAATGATTCATTTAAAATTAAGTGGAAGGGTAAACAGAATGAAGGTTTTATATTCCAAATGCCAAATGTTGATTAACTTAATAAGTTGGATGTAATGAAGAACTGCTAAAATTATCAGAAAGCTTAGTTCCAAATAAGCCAGAAAGGAAGAGCAGCTGGCCTACTTCTTCTAACAATTCCAGCATGTGTATTAGGAACAAAGAAAAAAGAACTAAGGAGTGAAAAATTTCCTTAGGAGTCAAGGATATGTAAGTGAAATAACAACTTAACAACTTTGGCATGTCATGCTGAAACAGACCCTACAAAAAGAAAGCTTCACAGCTACGTAAGAAATAAGAAAGAAAAAAAAAAAAAAGAAGAAGAAGAAGAAAAAAAAAAGTGGAATTTGTAGCTGTAATGTCACATCACTCTTTGCTGTGAAAAAAAGTTTTTCAAGGATTTTGTGACCTTTCTGTATTTTTTCAAGTTTTCCAAGCGTACTTGCACATAGCTATCCCTCATGACAACCATATTCACAGCGTTTGGGCAGATGCACTGTATAAACCCCCCACAGGAAGTTCAAGACACTGTTACACACTTAAGCGAGAGCTGAGGGCACTGCACAGGTTCTGTACAGCACATTTATACCATTTTTCAGGAAATCTTAACCAAATATTTAAGCATCTTAGCTGTATTATAATAAGAGGAGAGGAACAGTATGATTTCTTTCAAAAACAACATGTTCCAAAACAAGTGTAAAATGTCATCACATCTCTAAATTCATAAAACATGAAAGCTTTAATTAAAAACATTTTCAGACAAATGAGAAAGGAGGTCACAGCCTGATAAAGAAAATGACTTGCGCATATGTGTTGATACATGCACAAACTGTGTCTACGTAGACACCCACGCAGATTTGTCTCCAAAGGAAAATGAAGCATCTCTGCAAACTCAAGGCAAGGTTAGATGTCAGTCAGATCCTCTCTGGAAGGTACACAGAAGCTGTATGCTCATCATTTGCAGCCCTGGCTAACCAGGGAGGTCCCAGTTGACTGGAGGTTAGCAAATGTGACTCCGATCTACAAGAAGGGCAGGAAGGAGGATCCAGGGATCCAAGCCTGTCCATCTGACCTCAGTACAAAGAAAGACCATGAAGCAATCACCTGGCATGTCATTTCGTGATACATACAGGACAATCGAGTGATCAGATGCAGTCGGCATGGCTTTATGAAAGGTAGGCCCTGCCTGACTAACCCGATTCTCCTGTGACAAGGTGATCTGCTTAGCCTTTAAGGCTAGGGATGGGTGCCGCACTTGGGGCACACAACCCCGTGCAGCCATACAAGGTCACGGAAGAATGGCTGGGAAGCTGCCAGGGCAGTACTTGCAGTAAGTATGATGGGAAATTCACCTGCAGGCACTTTTTGTTGTTCCTAAAATCATGCGGGAGAGAAAACCAATCCATTATGCTTCTCACTGGATATATTCAGTTTTAATGCTTTCCAGACCCTTTGGACAAACAGATCCCTTTAGCTGCAGTACTTCTCCTACATCTACACTTTTATCATTAACCCTCTAATTCATGACTTCATGGATTAATTAATTTAAAAACACAATGAACAATATAAATCTATGGGCCAGTTGTTAGAAAACACTGCTCTATGTCACAAACGCTGAAAGCACTAGCAGAAGGGATTATATTTCAGACCTTGAGGATTAATATCTACCTTATTTACTTCAAAAGAAACTTTTTCCCATGATAGTAAAAAGTATATAATTAATACAAGTACAGAATTACATAGTAAATGAAAAAATTAATTCACTGGCCAACTCTCCTGATACAAGATGTCATTTTTCAGGGCAGGCTGCTTTTTAATTATTATATAAAGTAATATGCATAGGGAAAATCCTGAGTTTGTCTAACAGCGACAATTTCTGAACTTGCTATTAACTACAGGAGTTGGAATCTACAGTTATGAAAGTTCTGCAAAAGTATCAGTTCAGTGCTCAGTAGTAATTTGGTAAAATTAATATATTCTGTCTCTGGTGACTCCTGTACCTTGATTCCTGTGGGCTCTAGAGGCCTCCCCATCTAGAAATGGAGACAAAACTAAAAAGGAAGTCATGAAGAAAGTTGGTGATGACCAAAGATAATCAACGATAATCCACATGAGGAAGGATTAAACAGAAATGGATTCTATTGCTGTCAGAAGAGACTGAAGGAGCATACAACAAAGGAAGACTTAAGACTGGGATGGAGATGATTAACAGGGAAATGCTGTAACCATCATTTACCTCTTCCAGTACAGGAATAATGGAGGCAACAAATGAAGTCAGAATGTGGTAAATTCAAAAAACCACAGTGGGAATATTTCTTCCTACAGTACCTAATTACAGCATCATGTGATGTTGTCAATACTAAAAACCTACAGAGCTTTAAAAAGTGCTAATAGAAATTCCTAGAAGAACAAGGGCATCAGAAAGCATACACACTACATATTATTTGTAATTACTTAACACAGATGAAAAGGTAAAATAAATAAAAGCAGAAAAGAAAGGGAGAATGAATATTTAAAAATGCAGAAGGTCAGTAGCTCTAATTGTCCTCTCTTCTTCGCCAATGTACATTGGGAGTGTTGCAATTCAGTGTGTTTCAGTGAAATCACATTCAGCATGGAATAAAAGAGAATTCAGCTAGGTGAGTGAAAAATACCTGCCAGAGCTAAACCTGAGCTCCAGTGCTGCAAACTGAGCTGGAAATGCCATGAATATGTAAGCCTGTCATTCTCTTTTTATTTGTCTGAACCCTGGTGAGAATTAGCAGACCTGCAACTGAAATCATCTTATAAAATGACAAAAATATTGCAGACTTCTGTTTCGAAATGTCCACATAAATAAAAGAAAAGCTGTGTTCCAAACACTTGAAAAAGCATTTAATTGATTTCTTAGTCATGAATTTTACATCCTTTCTAGCTAGCAGTATTTCCATGAAAGCCACTTGTCTGAGATCCATCCACTTCAAGGACAACAGAATCTCTATACTAAAGATCTCATAAATTCTTTTTAAGGAAATATCTTTCTGCATGCATATTAAGAACCGACAGAGAAGAAACGAGTATATCTTATAGCCAACAAGGAATAAAATTAACTTTGTGTAAGTGATCCAGAATGATTCAGAAGTTATAACTACACTTTTAGGTCTTTAATCATAGCACGTTACAACTCACTAAAGGTTACTTGACTGCTCGATCTGCTTCATTTGTTAAATTAAATTTGTCCACATCATATACTATTTTCTCCAAAACCTGCACAAATTAAGATGAACTCAGAACTTATAACTGCTCCCAATTTGTAGCATTGACAAAGTCACCGAAGTTTCCCACAAATTAAGATGGAAAAACCAGACTTTATAGTTCCAGCTGTGATGCAGCCAGCCATGTTGCTGTGCACTAACATTCTTGTTAATCTGCAATCCCACACAAATGGTAGAGCAATGCATTCAAAACCATTTCTGTCTTCAAGACTGACGTCACTAGTTTTGTGTTCAGCATCTGAACACCAAGTCATTTTCCAGTTGAGTTTAACCACATTGTTCCCTCAGACTGAAGTCATACATTTAACATTTCACATGATGTTCTGAAAAGTACCCACACCTTCGATGACCTTTGCTTCATGAAAGGCGAATTCAGACAAACTGTACGAAAACATCATGCAGTTATGACTCAGATGAGAACACTTACACTGTAACCTTCATCTTCTTAATCTGGTGAGGAGTTCTTCATGCTACTTTCGTATCAGTTTGGGATACTGGTGGAGTTACACTGATCTTTCCTTCCTCTTGATGTTCTATTCTTGCTCATGCCACTAGGATAACATCCCTGGCATCAGAGTAGCATGCTAATATGAAATCCCAATGATACAAGTAGTTTTAATGTAGCCCAAGTAGTTTTAATGTAGCAACTCTCAGGTTTAATACCTCACTGACCATTACTTGCAGCAGTATCTTCGCTACAACCCTGTTCTCTCAGTCCCCCCCCCCCCCCCCTTTTTTTCATTGTTATTCCTAGTTTACGCAGAGATCTTTCACCTGTCAAGCAACCCTTACCTGCATCAGTTTCACAGGGAGATGTACTGGCAGACTTTGAAAAGAGAATCCTTGCCATGTCATTTAGGAGAAACTGAACAGAAATATCATCTTTTTTCATCCCTTGTTCTTACCTACTTTCCAGGGAGGATTGCAAGGTATGAAAAACCCTTTGTGTGTGCGTGTGCATGCCCTGCCAGACACATCTTCCAAACCATTGATATTACTTGTGCACACACATGAGTGAGAGCAGTCAGTCGGATGTCACAGGTACAAAACTGTCCACTTAGTCTGATATCAGGTCAAATGTAAGCAGTATCCACCCTGACTTGAGCCTACTCAGCACAGTTTTTAGGCCACCAAGGTCTGAATGCAAAATAGTCTGTGACCTAAGGGATATGTACAAATTATTCCTACAGGACACTTGAAATATAGTGGGATTTGCTCTTTGAGGACACCTTTCTGTAGATTTCATATTTTATTCCTGCTGTAAATACATTTCAGAAATTAGAAGTCAAAATGTGAGGAAGTACAACAAGTCTGAAATTCATATGTAACTTTAATGGTGCAAATAAAAACATTCTTCCTGTGTAAGAAACAGAATCCTCACCTGCAGATGACACCTGTAATGATGGAAGAGATATAGATGCCATACCCTTTAAAATTTTGTTCCTACTGCTGAAATTACTAGGGCACAATGAATTAGACTGAGCCATCTAAATTAATCTGATGTATACTACCATCAAGTCACCAAATGGGTCTTTTATTTTTAATCAAGGCCTCCCTTCTCATCTTATTTCTGCTTCACACAGTCAAGAGTATGTATTTATCTTGAAATTTCTCACTAAATAGGAGTCAAACTGTAGCCAGATGCACTGTTTGGGTCGAGCCAAGTTAAGAGGTTGTCTATCTTCAACTGGCCTTCAATGTAGGCTCTTCCCTCACCCTTACCAAGATCTCCTTCAGCCTTATTGGCACAATGGCATCCATGCTCGCTCCCTAACCCAGTTCTGTCAAAATGCTTTGGTCGAACTGGAGAACTGACTAACAAAAGCATTTAAGCTAACTTAGATCATTTTGACAGAACCAGGCTGGGGAGCAACTACATGTGCTGTTACGCTGGCGGAGCCGAGGAGACAGTAAATTATGAAGAGTGGAAAAGAGGGAAAGTGAAATGCAAAGAAATCATGAATCACCTGTAGCCAAACAATGCACCTGGCTGCAATTCAGTAACGCTGAACCCTCTTTCTGTAGTTGCTCAGCTTCTGCTTAGAAGTTTCCATGGGTGTACAGTACCCAGTAGTCATCTGCAGTGCTACCAGTGGGTAACAGGCTCAAATTCCATTTTGGCTCTTTTTCCAGCTCTGCCTCCATCTCCCGGTCGAAAGCAAGGAGGTGAGGCTTCCCTCCAACGATAGTAAATAACGGTACTTGTTGGGGAGAAGCCAAAAGTCTGTATACAGACAAATTTAATATGTATATAGACCAAACTTCATGAAGGCTGAATGCAAAAGGTCCAAGTCATGTTGTATATGCAATACCTGAACCAAAGCCTAATTTTGTTTGGGCACATTAGGAAGAGTCTTCTTTGAGTGGAACCGTAACCAAACGGCTCTTCCAGAGATTTGGATGAGTAGAGCTCAGGGAAGTTAATAACCACTGCTGGAAGGAAGCAAGCAGGACAGGACAGAGCAGAACTGAGAGAAAGGCTGCTGCAGAGAACTGCTCTATCAGTGGGCTGGCTTTCATAACCAAAAGAAAGCAGAGAGCAGGAGAAAAGCCCTTTGTGATGCTCCATGGTGAGCCAGTTGAAAAGCCAGCTCTTTCACCCAGCATGCTCCCCTCACCTGTTTCATTCTTGCTACTCGTACATGGCTCTGGAATTGGAGGCAAGAGCTGGAAAACAAAAAAATACAATCCAAAAATACATCGTTCCACATTAAAAATAAAATACTGAAGCTATTGGAGTACTGAACTGTGGAAAGCATCTCCTCTCAAAATTCTACCACTTTCTTTAAGCCCAGAGAGACTGCCTCACTTTAAGTGAACTCCTATTCCTGTATAAAAACCTCTATAAAAGTTTTAAGTGATTATGCTGAGAAACATTTGGCCTATAAAGGTAAATATGAAGAAGAGAAGATGGAGTCAAGCCTGTAAAAAGCTATAAAGTCTAGACTCCATCACATAAGAAAAAAATACTGCTTGAAGACCAGGACCTGTACATGCAGCCAGGCAGGATCTGCACCTGCTACAGCTTCACCAAGTTCAACAAGGCTTGATAAAAGAGTTGTTGGCCTTTCTCAGGCTCAGGCAGTGTAAAGAGTACATTTTAAAGAACATGAATCACCTTACCACTTCTGGAAGCACCTTCTTCGCTAGATCATGGATGGCTTTGATCACGATACATATAGATGATAGGAGGAATATGACGCCCAAGATAACACAAGCTCTGCGGAGGAAAAAAAAAAAAAAATAAAGGTTAAAATTTTGCTAAGAATATACTTGGAGTTTTCACCTCTCCTTCTGCTGATGGGTAGCACACAACTAAATTTTAGTGATAAAAAGCCTTACGTAGTTAGAGAGTTGGATTAAAGAGAAAAAAAAAAAAAAAAAAGAAGGCATCTCTCAAAAAAGAGGCATCTGGATCCTTCCCACTTCTTAAAGCTTGGACTGTATGTGAGAAGACAGGGTAGACCAGATGATGTTTCAGAGTATGAGTGAGGCAGAAAGACATGCCTCTTCTGCTCCTGATGACTTACCACCCAGTCCTCTAGAGGTCTGTTTCTCTGTTAATTTGTTGTTGTTGTTGTTTTGTATGGCATTAGAAATAAGCAAGGGAACTTCATCCTCTTTACCAAACCAGGGAAGATGTTTGCTAAATCTGGACAGTAGCATAACAGAATGTGAAATCTGTTTCCTCCCCAAATCTCCATAAATAAATTAATTAATTAAATGCAACTATTAAAAAAATCCAGCAGGTTAGGTCACTAGGATCACTTCACAGACTGCCCCAAATACCTAAATGTCAGAAATAAGGAACAGAGCCTCACCAAATTAGGTGCTGTGTGGAATTAGACTTTTTGATCCTGCCCCACAATCTGGTTTTAGAAAAAGCAAACAGATGGGCCATCAAAGAGACAACGAAGTAACGGAATGATTGTTTTGGATGGGACACGGGAACAATGAGGGGCTCACAAAGCAGGTGATACAGACCCAGAACTTCACAGTCAAAGAGAAAATTCTTTGTCTTGTTCAAACATAGACTAATACTACTTTGAGATGGAGTTCCTCTTGCTTAGAAATACTACAGGATTTAAGGCTTTGATTTTCTCTGCACAAACAATAATAGCCAGTCTATTACAGTATTGATATATCCATAACTCCACTTTACAAGTAGCTCTTCATACACAATTCTATTAGAAAATAGCAAAATTCTATAAACAGATACACAGCAAGAGCAATTTTACTGTTTGAAGCAATAAATATTTCAGAATTGATTTCTATATGTACGTTTTGTTTCTCCAGAAGTTCTATTTCCTTTCTGTGGTATTCATCTCTTGGTACCTATCTGTTAGCTCGGTCTACGGGTGCTATAATTATTCCAGTAGCATGCTGCTATTTTTACCAGCTCAGACATCAGGCCATCTGGTGGTTGGCAGCACATGCAATGTTCACATCAAGCTCAATCTAGGGACTGCGGCTGGACTGGTGCTGCTGTGCCTACGACAGGAGATGCAGCTGCAGCAGTGGCGCGGGCAAGGAGCTGGTCATTTAATTCCCTAACACAAGGAACACAGAACCACACCGTGGACAATCCACATAATCCTGCAGGAAAGATCTCAGTAAAGAGGCTGCCCTCATGCAGAGGAGTACAGATAACAGAGGCCAGCATCCTTCCCAGCACCAGGGTGGTAAAATGGACAAGGTACTCTCTCAGGTAGGCACAGCTCTGCTCCATCTATTTTAGGAGAGATGCTCAGCTCCTTATGGTCTTTGCAATAAGCTGCAGCACAGCCCTCAGTCTTGTCCAACACGTCGTGCTGCAAAAAGCCTGAAGAAAAGTTTGGAGACAGTTCTGTTACCCCTAGATTTCAGCAGAACAACAATTCGGTCCGCAACATATGGCAGAGAAAGAAACGTGCAGGATTCTCTGCAAACCTGCAATGAACATTAAATAGTCAAGGGGATGGAAGGAAATTTCATTTCCCCAAAAGAATGAGCAAAATAAAAAAATTAGAGGGCTTTCGGTATTCCACGATGCATTTGCAAGCAGATCCCTGTTCTGCAGTTGATTCCTTCAGAGATTTGCAGTTTCACTGCCTGAATGGATCACTGCAGACATCTGTCCAGAGCCTCTTGACCTAGTTTTGTCCAACTCAAAAATTTCCAGTACCACCTTTTATTACTTCTGTAGTGTTTAGCACTGTTGTAACCTATGAAGTTTATTAATTAATTCCTACACTTGCTGAGCCAGTGACAGGCAGAAACAAGATACATACACTTCATGCAAGACTTGCTGACATTTCATCTGAAAGCAACACTGAAAGAAAAACTTTTCTGTCATTCCCAGCAGGCTTAAGCCATCACAACCACAGATCCATCAGCTGGAAAGAACGGATTAAACTTCTTTGTGCCAATATTCTTTAACGCCAGGGGAATGGGCAAGAGAAGACAGTGAAACATCATCACCTTCCCTTGGCACATCTCCTATTCCCCGTACACATCCTCTGAGGAAGACAGGCAAGCAAACAGCAGACTAGCTGGCACAAGTTCCATGTGTCCAGGGAATCAGCACTTGCCCTGGCCATTGCCTGCAGTTCTCCCTCCTGTTGGACTGTTTGTGCTTACCCTGATCTCTGTAAGCTCTCCCACCACAAGCCTAACAGCAAACATTTTGCATCTTTGCTAATGCCAGCAGACAAATAATGACTTCAGCAATCTTGAGCTGCTTATCTTATTCTCCAGATCGGTTTTACTGTGTCAGAAGAAATCCCATATACCTACTTAGCCAGAAATAGCTAAAAGAAGAAAGAAAAAAGAAATACATTAATAACAGTGACATGAGTATTAATAGCAGAGAGGAATGCAGTCTGAGGCTTGAATCAGCATTCAGTCATCATATTTAGCAAGCCTAGCATCTCCTTTACATTCCGGCTTTTGGAATCCACAGCCATGCAAAATTCATGAGCAATGGCATAGTACTTTAAGTGCTAAAATACATGTTTCTTGTCCTCTGGAGTGTATCAATTCATCTGCAAAACCACTAGAGCAAAACACTGCCTTACTACCGAACCTACTGAAGTAGCTTCTTTCAATCTCATTTGCCATAAAAAAATAATTTCTATCCAGACTGCAAACTATGCAAAACACAAATAGAAATGCAGAATAAGAAACCTCCAAAATTAATTAGAAAGTTTAACTGTAGTAAATAATAAAAAATTGTAATTGATTAGTATAACCTTGCATTCTTTCCAAGCCATTAGACAACAAAAACTTTAATAGAAGCCTGCTAACTTTCATCTGATAACAATTACTCAACTGCTTTGTAACTAAATAAAATGTTTCCAGCTGCACATGAAGGGTGTTAGTGCCAAAGTTGTAGGTAAATGCAATGTCATTAATAAAATTCAATTAAATCGGATGAGCCAAATGGCATTTCTAAACAAGTTCAAGCTAACTCAGAAGCGACTATAAAAATTAATGAAAGAGGAGTTAGATAGAAGTGAGGTTTGACTGGAAGCCCTATAAAGATTTTCCAGATACCACGGGTTTCAAATCACCATAGGGTCACAAAATACTCCTCAGACAAATTATCTCCCTACCTCAAACATTAGAAGCACCATATTGAACAGAAACAGAAAATAACGAGTGCGTTGTCTGCAAAATTCACCATTAGCTATCAAAGAAATCTGTTCTTCAAATTTACATGAATACCCTACTCTTACTTAAAAAGAAACATAAGTATTTTTTTTTTTAAAAAAAGTACTTATTTACAGCCATTTCGACCTAAGACAAAATATGATCTTCCCACTAAATACTTACCACACCATCAGAGATATGATATATGTATAATGCAAAATAATCGATCACTACAGGTTTGGCAGGCTACAGAAGAAGTCTAATGAAGAATGCATGAATCTGAAATTTCCTTCATTTCCGTGTAATGTATTACTTCTAATGGCTTCTAAACAGAAAGAGGAGCAGAGAAAATTTAGTCAAAACATTTTAAAACCTAATGGAAAATCATGATTGGATTTCCAGAAACAATGAGCTTGCTGGAATCATTCAGAGAGCAGAATATAAAGAATCTGAGACTAATTCAGAAAGGATGAGGTGAGGGCATCTCTCTGATATGCAAGCAATAACCAACTTTTAGGACAACTACAGCTCAAACATCCAAAGGTTTTTTCTTAGCGCAACAGCACTGGGAAGGTAAGAGTAATTAAAATTGTATGATAAGTAATTAGTAGAAAGAATTTAGTACTACAATTTTAACAGTGAAACCATCAGGTCTTCTTTAGATTGCTGTAGGAACTGGTAAGATATGGTGATCTGCAGAAGAGATTTCCTGATGCATTTTTGATGCCATGTTTCTATATGAAAAGCCAGAAGACAATATGAATTATAATTCATTGTATTAAAAAATGAACTCATAATTTTTTCAGCTTTTCAATCTAACTTTGTCACAGATGAAACTGTTAAATCAGTCATACCGCTGCCTTGGGCATTAAGTATGAAACTATTTGGACTTTGAAAAGAATTTATATGGCTTTCAAGCTTTGATTAGTCTACTTGCAGTGGAATTTTCTTAGTCTACTTGTAGTGGAATTCAGAAAATTGATTATGTCTAAATTCAAAAAATTAAACTTGTGTCTCTAATTAAAGCTTGGTTCTGGGTGTGCTACAACCTGACAGTTTCCCAAAGACCTTTTTCTGAAAGCAGTGCTACAACCCATTACAGTAGCAGTACGACAACTCAGACACAACCCATGTATATTTATACAGCCCTATAAATACCCATTTTGATTTACACCAGTCCTGGATATTTCCACTAAAACCAATCAATATGAGGATAACTGTAATTGTATTTCACGGCATACAGCTGCCATTTCATCTGCCATAACACATTCCCCCCGTGGAGCTCAAATAGACAAAATTCTTCATTTTGAGGACAAAGTCTCATAACTCAAAAGGAAACCAGAAGAGGAAATCCATCAAAGCAGGCAGCTGATAGTCTTTCCCTTAATCAACAGTTTGTTGTTTTGCGTACGTTAATGGCTTTTAAGCAAGTAGCTATGAAAAGTGCTGAGATTCAGGGGGTTCCAACTCCACAAGCTGAATTTTCAGGCTGCTATTAATAATTTATCCAGTTATCTTTTTGTTTTGTTTTGTATGCCACAAATTTAATTTGGAAAAAAATGTCCAACTATTCAATACGTTTGCATCTAGCAGACACAGCAAAATAGCCTACTAATCCACAGATTTATCTCTAATTCTGTCCTTACGTTTGAAATTATTTGCTATTTGCTACCCTACAGATAGTGATAAGAGCAAAATTTTATAATATTTCAGTCATGGACCTGAAGTCCAATCTCACTCAGATTTCTGTGGTGATTGTTTTTCAGTGTAATAAAGCAATTTTACCTTTTATACGGTTCTTGCCACTCTGACTACTCTTTACAAAAGTCAGCCCATTACTTGCTCTGCTGTGTAAGCATCAGCCAACCTGAATTACAACTGCAGCTTTAGACACTTAGATAGCTGTTTCTGTAACAATTTGTAAAGAAAAATAAATAAAAGAAAAATATAATTGAAAAGTTACAAATACACCCCCAGACACATGCTCTGCTATATATTACCTCAAAAGGGATCTGGACTAAGCTACACAAGGATGACTGAAAACAGAGGTTTCCTCTTATCAATTGCCTGCTATAAAATACCCACTGGAAGATGCTTTGCTTCTTAATTATCCTCCTTCTATCTTTCTGGCAAGTGGAATACAGCGACACAGTACCAGCAAGGGTTCGTGATGAAGCTCCTGGTAATTACTCCTTTCAAGTCAATCTGCTCTAATATGCAGCAGAGGTGGTGCAGCAGAATTAAGGATTCAGAAAAAAAATTAAGGATGCATATGAACACAACCTGCAAATATGTGCTAGCTTTCTCTTAGCAGCTCACAGCTACCATTGTTTTGGGTCAACGGAGAGGGAAAAGATTCTCACGTACCTGGTAGTTTGTCTGTTACATCCTGGAACCAATTTTACCAGCACACTTCAAATTCATTAAAACAGTCCCTGCAACGTGATGACACCATGTGGGATAATACAAGATTGCCAGTAGCAGTCTAATTACTTCCCAGTTCTGTTAACTTGATACATCTAAAACGCAATATTAAAAACCTGGCCTCCCTCCTCACTTAGCAATGATATTTGTCACTAAATATCTTGCTATTTTGGTTCTCTGACGCTGCATACTGAATCAGAGCAAAACAGGACTTCAATGCACAACTGTTTCAAATTTTTAAAAGCTTTCAGTTCTACTGGTAATATAGCTACAGCAATCTCGTAAGCAGAAAACAAACTAACTACAGGTATTTATTTTTGGTGAGGATTTCAAAGGTGCAGTTTGTGAGGATCACAAATCAACACCTTCAGTAAAAGACTCCATGCTTTCAGACAGGCTCAGCTCTAACCCACGTCTGCACAACCCCATAACATTTTTATCAGGCTAAATCTGGACGTTAAACTTTCCCATAACAACAGAATCTCTATCGGGATGAATCTCTCTGGCAACACAGGTACATACAGTGGTAGCTCTTTTCATTGCATTAGGTGCTCGTACAGATTCCCAGTTTCACCACAAAGCAATCCCAAAGTGGTTTTGGTCAGTTGTGCTTCATCCTTCCTGGCCCCTCCTTAACGCCATGTAATTTGGATTACATTACACTGTATAACATCCATTCAGTTTATCTATATTTCATTCCTACATTCAATTCACCGTTTTTTCAAGTCCGTGTGCATCCTTCAATATCCACAAGTTAGATTTTATTGCTCTCCCTCCTCACTTCTCCCTTCCCCAGTAATGCCGAGTTTCACCAGGCTGTATCATTAGTTTAAGTACCTGCATTTTTGGTCTCAGCTTGTGGTACTAGTAAGTACAAACTCCAGGTGTTCCTTAGGGAAAACATGCACCCTCTGGCTGAATTAGGCCCCAAACCCTCCTTAGCCTGCAGGCGGAGGTCGCTAACAGTAATTTAGTTTAATTCTGGACTTGTGGGTTGTTAAGAGCCTTACCATGATGTATTTTTCTAAGACAAATGGACTTTCCACCCTGACAACTGATTGTCCATAGAGGCCGTGCAGCCTCCATCCTTGGAATTTTTCAAGACCTGCCTGGTTAAAGCTCTGGGCAACCTGTTCTGATCACAGAGCTGACTGCTTTGAGCAGGAGATTGGACTACAGATCTTCAAAGGGCCCTTCCAACCTGAATTATCCTATGATCCCATGGATCTTTACCCACAAAATCTTTATCTCTGAAGGCTCTGTCAAGGTCTTCTAGCACTAATAGGTCCTAATAGACCACAGAAGAGGCAATGTTACAGTCTCTACGGGCTGTTTTCACTGCTGAAGAGGTAGTGGGAAACTTTGCAAGGAATTCTAAGTTAGCATTAAAATGTGCTGCTGCAGGCCAGTCAGTGCAATATGATTTCTAAACCCAGGAGTAATATGAGATTTTTCAGCAAAGCTGCACAAATCAGTTTTATGATGGATATGTGATTTAATCACTGAATGAACCCGCTAATGAATCCTCTGGAGTTTAAGCGAGAAACAAAATTAAAATGATAAAACTAATTAATTTAATAAAGAACAGAAATGTGCTAATTCCTGTTTCCATGCGGTTTGAAAGGACTTTAATATTAGTGGGTGTCAGTATGAGTATCATGTAGGTAATTATTCAGGGGAAGTTACATGGCACAACACTGCAAGGCAACTGCCTAAGAGGTTTTTGCTATAGCAGGAGTTATGAAAGTATTTCTGAGCATATAAAATTCCTTGGCTTTCTAATTCTGTAACTATTTCTATATTTTTCCCAGTTACCTTCCGTGTCTAGTCATACTTTTTCTCTCTTCATTTTGCTGGTACTTGCTTGCTTTCTTCCTTCTTGTAACCAACTACAAATTACATTCTGTGAACGCCCTTTCGTCAGTAACTTGGAGCTGGCAATAACCTGCACTACTCTTCTAGATGAGAGGCAGTCTGCCTGCTTAAACAGAGCTAGGCTACTTTCATTTAACTTTTGTATCACGACAGCTCTTATAGTCTGATTACAGTGATTACAGTAGCCACGTATGTAGTTCCACTCGCAGCCAGACTAAGATTTTAATGTAGGCAAAACTGAATGTTGATACTCCAAGGGTGAGAACTCAGAGGAACAAACTCAATCCTTTGGTCACCAACAAGCTATTCTGTGGGGGCAAACCAATGAAGTACAGCAGGGAAGAGAAGCCAAAAATCAGAAAAGGCAGTGGACAAAGAACAGGTAATGGAAGAAGTCAGAGGACATTTTAGAGAGAAGATGCTAAAAGTGCTCATTTTGGTTTACAGGCATCTGGGGAGACATGGGAGGTTCCTGCTTCTTTGTCATCTGCTGCTTGATATTAAGCTTCTTTGTGTACGATCATACAGTTGTACTCATTGTTTATGTTTGTTGTGTGGCTTATTTATTATCAGGTTTAGTTACTGATGAAGGCTTGGACACCAAACTGTACATAATCACAGCTGTTCTGTCTTTACACCTGCCTGTTGCTGGGGGAAGAGAGTCACTTCAGAATGCACAGGAACAAAGTGGGCTCGATGTTCACTGCACGTGTTCCAATCCACCTCCAACTGCCAGAATCCAGATCAGCAGCATCACACCTACTCCTTTTCCTCACCACAAAAATAAAATAAAACAAAACAAAACAAAAAGTCACCAGATTACAAACCAAAGAGAATTCAAGTCTTATTCCAAACTATCATTGAAAGCACTTTCTTCACTTATTATATTAAAACATATACAGTGTTTTCACATGGCCTAACCTTTCCTTCCACAACGTGCAGGAAAATGCTGTTTATATCTGAGACCCAGGTTAGCTACGCTAGGGATCCATTTCACGTAAAAAAATGTTATAGGCCTTCTAAAACTTTTATGACCTTCACAAATTCAACTAGTTGCTGAAGAACAGGGTGTTAACATCCTTTAAAATCACGCAGCTGAAACGGGGCATAATTTCCACAAATAATTTGATTCTCCAGGTCTTAAGTATCTGCCAATATCTGCTTTTAGGCTAAAAGACTTCTCTACAACTCCGAGATTTTGAAAGCTCTTAGGGCCAGCTTTGTAGTTTGTGGTTTGCACAGGCTGTACAATTGAACTTAGGGCATGCCTGCCTTACATTATTCGTCACAGCTTGTGAAGAGCCATCGCTGCTCCTAGCCTCGGTAGCCACATAGCCAGTGAGCAAAGATCCTATCCCTCCTCTGAAGCTGAAAATTAGATCCTTCTGAGAATTTCTGTAATACACATTTTAGGGGGATTATCAACCTGCAGTACAGAACAGCATTATGGCCCTGATTTTACATAGTCTGCATGTGTGTGCATATAAGGCAATAACCACAGACACCACCTAATCAACTACTAGTGAAGTAAAAGGAAAGGCTTTCATAAACTAAATAGATTTTGGATCTAACTCTACTAAAATCATTGCCAAGTCTACAGATGCCACACTTTTTGAAACAGATTTTAGAATGTATAAATATATACATTTGCGATTTCGTATTTAATATAAATTGTATGTATGAGAATTTTGTGTGTGTGTGCGCATAAATGTATGCATACAGGCATTTCTGCCTGGGTAAGAGCAAAGTTTACGACTGCTTCACTTTTTTGCCTGAATAGGGGATAATGGATTTATGAAGAAACGATGCAGCCTTGCAAATCCGTCTAGTGAAGCATCTCTGAAACGTGTATCCAGCACTGTACCTGGATGCAGTATTTGCAGACTAAATATTCCAGAAGAAAAATGGTTTAAAATTTTTTTGGTGTGGTGAAAAATAAAAATAAAAAAAACATTTTTCTCCTCCTATAAAGTAGATTTTCAAGCATAGCCAAACACTTATTTTACAAACTCTGCTCTGTGCTCCTCCAAGTAGCAGAGACACGCACGTGCCACAGGAGGACCAACTCACAGGAGATGAGGACTGCACAAGAGCTGCAGTTCGATTCTCAGCTCCTTGCAGTTTGTAGGCTATCTCCTCCATGCATTTGACGTTTTTCCAGATCACTTAGCTATTCCTTTCACTTATCACAAAAGAGTTTTTCCTCCAGCCACAGAGGTTTGCCCTTAACTGTGGGCAGGTGTGGATTCTACCATCTGTGCATCTCTTTCTTACGTACAGCACAGACAAAATTATCTGTGTTCTTTCAGATGTGGCTGACACTGCTGGGTCTGCATTGAGAGGATTGTTTTCATTCAACACTACCTACGTTGATGGCACTCATTTAGTAGGGCTAGCCAGTACACTGGAGCCAATCTGCACGTGAAAATTTAAATACTGAACTTTTTCTGTATTTGTACAGTTTCTTGTTTTGTTTATTTATTTTGTATTGTGAGAGAATATACCCTGCGACAATGCAGATCAGCATGTTCTCTTCTTGTGAATCAAAGGAAAAGAAAGAGGAGGCAGACCTCACCTGGCAGTATGACAGTCGTTTCCTCCCATTACAGGCAGTTTCTAACTCTTTCAAGCTCTGAGGGCAAAAGGAGGTTACATCATGATGCCCATACTGCATGCCCAAATGTAAGACACATACACTCGATACAACTTCATGCTCGCCCCTGACATCCCCGGCTTCCAAAGATGAGATGCACCAGAAAGTAAAGAGCGGGAGAAAAAGATGTCAAAGGAGAATGTGTATCCAAAAGATACCCATGCTGACAAAGGGAACATTATAGCAAGACTCTTCCTTCAGGTATTTTCAGGGTGGATGTCTACTTACTGTATGGACTTTTATAGATGATTTTATTATTGCTGTTTACTTAACTCTAAATTCCACAGAGAAGGTAACTAAGCAACTGTTAAGGGTTTCTGATCACTTGACTAGGCTTCTTCAAAGGTCACATGCCTAAGAAGATGTATGACTATTAAAAAAAAAACACTGTTCAAAGCTGTATCTTTCTTCTAGAAAAAAAACCATCCACTGGTCCCTGGCAGTATTTGCAGCACTTACATGCCCAGTTGCTGCCCTGCCCCATCTACCTGAAAAGGCTACTCATCATCAGAACTGGAAGTAAGGCATGTTCTGTGAAAAGGTAACCGATAGGCAGTTCATACCCGGGAGGCTATAAAGGAACCAAGGAAAAATACTAGTACCTTGGTGAATTTGTAGTCATGGGATACTCAGAAGGCTTTTTATATCATTAATATGCTCCATAAAATGTTTTTAGCTATCCTAATTCCCATGTCATACTGTCACATAGCCCGAAATTTCACATCTAGTGCATGAAGTCCTAGGAAAGGGTCAGAACATCCTTCTTTGCTTCCTGCCTTCCTTCCTTGCTTTCTTCCTTCTTTCTTTTGTTTCTTCCTTTCCTTCCTTCCTTCCTTCCTTCACTCCCTTCTTTCCTTCCTCTTTCCCTTAATTACACACCCAAATGCAGTGAATAATCCAGGTCTACAGATATCCATATAGCGTATTTCTAGAGAAGTTCTCTGACACACGTGCCTGTGTATGTATGTTGTGTAAGACACACAGGTTAGAAATAAGGTGTACATTTTTACCAGTGAGCTTAATTAAACATAGGGTTAGGGTAGTGAATGATGGATGTGAGAGGTTTTCTAATTGTTGCATCTAGCTCTTTATGAGTCAGGTTTCCTATTTACTTCACCCCTGAGGAACAGGCAAATATCTTGCTTAGAGATATTTTTGAGTGTGTCAGACTATTCTTACCTTTATGACGGTAATAAGAAAATTAAATTGTATCATGGGCAAATAATTCCTAATGAACTCGTGCTGCTCTGTGCTGCCATGACATAACACATAATGAGTGCACCTGTAGCTGCACTACTACAGGTAGCCCCAACTAAGTTAGACATTCTTGGGTTTCTTACAGATGTACTTCTCTGGATGTAAAAATAGATGAGAATCCCAGTTCATTCTCCCCATAATTTAAGCACCTATTAAGAACCAAATCCTCAGGGCAGGCATTTTTCACTTGGCCAATGAGTTCAGCACTCTGACAGTATCAAATCTGGCTGAAAAAAGCTGAGATATAATGTACAGAGATGAAAGTTCAGTTACTGGCACATGGCGAAGTTTTTAGACAATGTCTAATAGCAAGGCTGGAAAGACTGCAAGACCTTCCCAGTTCTTGATCCATTGTTTTTAAACCTAGTGTGAGAAAAGATATGCAAAATAGGTACAAGATTGGAGATAATTTAAGCCACCTACTCTTCCACGTGTCATCTTAGCCACAAAGAACAAGCACTCCAGACTAATACGCTGCTCCATTGCAGACAGGAACGCCTATTTTCACCCGGCAAAAAGCTTTCTCAGCAGCAGTGGAGGTGTGACAGATATCTGCAGCCTTGTCTGACACGCAGCAGACTCCATCTAATTCCTGTTATTTTAATTCTACAGCCTGTGTTTTGGATGACAGTTTCACCAATATCAGAATAAAAGACACATCTGCGCTCATTACGTATCATGTCATGGCAACACGGAGCACTACGAGTTCATTAGGAATTATTTGCCCATGATACAACTTAATTTTCTTATTACAGTAATAATGGTAGGAATAGCTGGAGTCTGACATACACAATCAAAAAAAACTGTGAAAGAAATATGAGCATTTTGCTCTTGGCTTTATCCAGCTTGCTCATTATAAGTAAGGTTTCTTATTTACTCTGGCACTGGGTTAAGAAAGATGTTGACAGACTGCTTCTTGGGAAACACAGAATTTAGGCTGGCACCATCAACAAAATAATATATAATAAACACCAGCTGCAACTGTCACAAATCACTATGTTAAATATGCTGCACAGTTAGTTTCTGCGATACTGAACACACAAGCTCAAGAAAATAACAAAATAAAAAATAGCCACCCCCCCCCCAAAAAAAAAATTCCTAGGACCCTAAGGCCATAAGCAGATACTCAGCCCCTGCACTGCAGAGAAATGCAATTGTAGCTCTGTAATATAGCAGGTTTGTTGCTTTATAACCTAAAAAGTAGCATTATTACTTGACCCCAGTAGGCTGCCAACAGCATTAATTTAGGGAGAGCAAAGTCCTGTTTCCCTGAACAGACGGGAATCAAACAGGAGATGTTTCCTTTGTTCACAGTTTTGAGACTTTTCCAACTACCTACACATAAAAAGCTCTGTCTTTTTCATGAGGCTGTGTGCCCAAAGTTTGTTATTCTGTTTTCTCAGGCTCCTTTTTTAGTGGTGGTTCTCACCTTCTCCTCCTCAGCCTTAGTTCCATCACTCCAGTCCAATCCTTCATCCCTGAGTTTCCCTGATCAAAGAGCTGCCCTTTGGCTGTACAGCTAGCTACTATTTCAACCTCACATGAGACATTTCCCAGGTCCCTAATGGCTTCTATTAAGAAATGGCATCTACTGCTATTTACTGACTCTATGTACATGAAAAACCACTGCTACAACATCCATTTAAATGAATTTCTTACTTTAACAAACTTTAGGTTTGCTTCAGCAACCCAAGAAACGATGATGTTGTTAAAGATTAAATAGAGGGCAGAATATACAACAGTATTTGTACACTGGTTATGGCCATCAGGAAAGTGAACTGATTGTGAGATTTTGCCCTCTTGTATTTCACTGCCAAAACAGAAAGATAGTGAGAAACTACCCCAAAAGTACCGGTCACAAGCATATCAAATGTCCACTCCTATACACACCTCTATTAACGAGCCAGCTAGACAGACTCAAGCCATGTCTCATGTGCCTTACAATCTTACAGGGGCTTATACCTCATCGTTTTGAATATTCGCTCTATTTCCAAAGCCACTTGGTATGTCTAAAAATAAAGCATAAAAATTTCATCATAATTAAAGCTGGAACCTGAACCTAACCAGATATATCTTTTCATGAAAAATTCTCCATCGATAAAAGACTTGAAAAGCCTGTGAGTTTCAGCTCCTCAGGCCATCAATAGCAAGGAGTTTTCAAGCGGGGTGAATCCCAAAGGTGAGTTATAACATATTTTAGACTACTATAGCTGAACTACCAAGAGAATGAGCAAAGACATACGTTGTATAACTTCGGTCACATGTACACCAAGAAAGTTCTCCTCTTGCCCCAGAAAAGGAGAGGAATCAAACGAACTAGCAAAAATGAAACAAGTTAAACTCAGCAGGGCAAATTTTCGTGGTAGTTACAAAACTACAGCCCCCTGAAGTCAAACGGAAATGCATCAGCTCAACTTAACAGAACTTGGCACAGCAAGCGCTTTTCTACTGCTCCTTCCCGTACCAGCTCACAAAATGCTGCATCTCGCTTCCATATGGCTACATCTTAGCAAGATTACGCAGTTCTCCTCTATCCTAGCATTTTATTGTAAGTATTTAATTCATCACATATCATGACTCAGGCTGTATTCCCTGTATCTTTTTCTGCGGTTTCGTTTTTCATTCCACATTTATGCCCTCTCTCCACAAAGTCTAACAGGACTGGATCTAACTTTGCCCTTCCAGAAAAGGCTTCCCATGGATTTCAGCAGGTTCTGAATCAATCTTTAGCTGTCAAGATTATAAAACAGGAATTTTTATACATTTGCAGCATGTAATCTATTGGCAATTTCATTTGACTCCTGGTAAAGAACTTAAGAATACAGATTATTTTCAGGTACGTTAGGATAGACACATATAATATTTAAATGAATAAAAGACCTATAGATAAAGAACTAAACTGCACACACCGTGGCTCACCTTTCTCTGGTAAATAGTAATAATGTGTTTACAGAAATGCTGAGTTTTGCACAGGCATGTAGCTTCTCCACTAAGGCAAAGCATGGCTAGGCACACAGAGGCACGAATAGCGCACAGCATGCCAGCAGCACCTGCAGGAATTATGACCAAACTGTCCGGGGGGCTGAAAGCAGGTTTCCCACTGAGGAACTGGCACACAGAAAACAAGGACTGTGAAAGAACAGGTGTAGTTATAGGCACACGTGATACACAAATTATTTACAAGTTAAGAAAGCAGCCAGGAGGAGCCATGCAACATTTTCTCAGCCTAGAGGAAAAGATAATTGCATGTGGGGTTTCAAGCAAGAGGCTGATTAAACACAACAGGAAATTCAAAATGTGCTTTCTCTAAAAATCTGACCCAGTAGGAACTGCCTTAAGAGATATAACCATCTCTTTGCCTGGCCATGCAATGATGATTCTCTTGTCAAATCTAGAAACTGAGCAATAACCAGACTGCCTAACCAGTGATTAATATTCCCAGCATATGGTAATATCCTTTCACTCCGTACTGATCTCATCATGTAACCTTAGCTGTCTTCAACTAGAGGGCATGGCAAGTAATTCATTGACTTAATTTAGCTTTATGTAAAGCAGAGGGATTCTATGAAAGCAATTAAAAATGAGCATAAAAAGCAGGAAAATATGTTTGCCACTTTGCTTGTTCACTTTGCTGGCTTAGCCATAGGGATATGTTGATTCTTCTTTTGTATTGGGATTTATTTTCTCCATAAAGTACTTTACAATGTTCGCTTGAAAAAGCTCAGCAGAAGGAGATTTCAAAAATATGTTAATTAAATGTTGACAGGAATCTCTGTGGACGCCCACAAAAGCAAGATACTCTGGAAATGTCTGTTAAGATCTCCAAATTTGTGCAGGAAGACTAATTTTAATCACACATTTCTGGATTTATTTTTATGAATCAATGCCACATCAATCTTCTATGGCCTTTTATTCCAAAGCGTTCTGTATGGAACCCTGCCAGAGAGGGATTCACAGCACTGGCAAGCTGTTGCAGGAGCCTGAGTTAATGCATTTTAAAATACTGCTTACTGTTTTCTTAGTTTTTAGGAACAGACTATGGAGACAAGTTATAGTCCCCTCAGTGTATTTTTCCTTGTTTCTACCAGTCATATGGAAGGCCAGTTTCATCAGGCATCCCCTTTTGTGGAAGGGCTTCATTAGACGTGTTTCAGGACAAAAACACCTTATCCCCCCTAATTGCAGTCCTTTCCAGAGGATAGTTGAATTATCTTCAAACAAGCCAGATGGGGGACTGCTAGCAATGGCAGCACAGAACAGAGACAAGGCAGATAAATGCAATACAGTTTTTCATCTTGATGCACCATAAATATAGAGTAGGAGGCAAAAGTTGTCCTCAAGCACTAGCTGGAATCATTCTCCAGCCAATCTCCACCTGATCTTCTCTGCTACCACACATATTGCCAGCAGAAATGCTGCACAATTAAATGATGTAGAATACAGTCTCCATTGTGATCCATGCTGCACTGCAAACTAAAGAAGATTTTTTCCCCCATAGGATTCGTATAGCAATAATTAAATATTCCTCCTTTGCCAGCATACTCCTTTTTCCGTAAAGAAGACATATAAATATTGTTAAATTCTTACTTATTAAACAGCAGTAGTTCAACAATAAAAAGGGAATTTGTGTGTATTTTTCTCTCTTTGTACAGTAGCACAAATAAACTACATCACCCTACAATCATATCACTAAAAGAGGCTCAATCTTATCAGATGTTAACCTCAACTTCTAATAATATCTCCAGCAGTTGAAGTAACCTACATTAAAAGAGAAGGGGTTCAACATCAAAATGTGAATCCAAGTTTTGTTAAGGGAAGTACACATATATTATAAGCACCAATTTTAAAGGGATACAATAAGAACGGTAAGAATAATGGAGAAAAATGCAAAATAAGAGATTTACGTATCCATTACAAATTGCAAATACAGTTCATCTGATACAGATGCTGCAAGGAAAAAATAAATAAATAAATAAATAAAGCAACAAAGACAACCAAAGCCCTGACAATTACTATATTGGCTGAAAAGAAAATCCCAGTCACAGTGAGGTGTGCCCAAGTACAGGCTGTATGTTTGGGTGCAAGCAGTAAATGGGCACAAGGAATGAATACTTACTGACAGGACAAAACTTTTTTTGCCAAAGCTCTGGAATCTGTAACATCACAGCTTGACAGCAAAAGCTCTGCAGGCCTTTATCAAAGCCAGAAGTAATTAAGTGTACTTACATGTACTCCCTGTGTGCAGAATGTACAGCAGCTGCGTTGCTGTAACGCCACAAAACTATCGCTGATGACAAAACATCCAGGGTAGCATCAAACTGCAAGAGATACAGAGTCAGTCGGTTTGTGGGCCATTAATACGCCCTGTACTAGGAGTAATGCGTTTACCATCCTGCTGCACAGGCACAAAGCAGCTTCAAATAAATCATTTTAATGAAAGTAGGATTTGCATTCATTAAATTGATCTTCACATTTTTGCCATGTGTTATTGCATAATGATACACTTAGAGCTCATTAAGTCATCAAGGGATTAAGAACATTTATTTGTAATCCATCACCTGTGGAGGAGTTCAAAAAAACTGCCACTGTGGCACCACAAGAGTTAAATTATTAATATATTCATGTGCAAGGACTCTAAAAGTGACTGAAATTGCCTGTCAAACATCGCTTTTCCTTGGAAGTTCACCAACTTTCTTCCGTAGAAAGTTTAGTTTCAAAGCAAGGAAATGTTAACTTTTATTCAAAATCTCATTTTATCAAGATTTCATATTATTCTGTATCATCAGCAAGACAAAGAATGTTTGTATTTCCAGCAAATGAAGACATGATTTTAGGTAACACACAAAAATTGCAAAGAAAACATGTTTGCCCCACCAGAAGAACTTTCATACCCAAGTCAAACTTTCTATAGAGTTCATCTAACCTTCAAATTTAAAGGCTAAAATGTTTGAAATCAGGCATTTCATGTTCAGAAAGATTAAAAAGAAAGTTAGAGAACATTTAAGTTGTGTCTCTACTTACAGCAAATCCAAAGGATGATGCACTGTATCTCATTACGGAGACAGCTAAAGAGAAGAAAACATTATTTAGAATCAATTAAATATTTGTATATTTTCTTTTTATCTCAGGTGGAAGTTAAAAAATTAGTTTCAACACATGGGCTTAGTTTCACACAGCTGCCACTAGAATGACCTGACCCACAGTTACAGAAGGTCTACGAGGAAGGCCTAGTGCTCCAGGACATGGTTAAGTCACTCAAAAGCTGCTTTTCTTTCTTCCAAAATAGTAATGGGACAGAGATTACCACAGCATTCAGAAACTGTGTGTTTATGAAGTATGCTGCCTTTTGGATGAGGTTTTGGGTAAAAATATGTTGAAACCACAATTTGAAACTCTCAGAAACTTCACGTCTCAGAAGGATTTTTGCTCCACCAAGTCATGGAAGTCCACCTGTTTGACAACGAACTCGCTGCCAAAAAATTATGGAGGCCCATCCAGGCACCTTGACTGCCATCTTTTTGCCAAAATCTTTCTTCATTAATGGCAAACTAGAGTTCTGTGGCACTTATTGGATAATTGGTGATTAAAATCTTGGAATAAATATCCCTTTTCTTATTCATCTAAGACGTAACTCTGGCCACCAGCATGCCAGATACCACAAATATTTGGACTTTCTCATTACAGCTGACCAAAACACAAAGAAAACTCATCAAGTTCCTTTCCAGATATGTTTTTTTTTTGTTTTTTTTTTTTTGTTTTTTTTCCCTCAAAATTGAGGCATATTGAAGCAGTAAGTATGGATTCACAGCTCCCTTTCATTATTAAATCATGATTTCCCACACTTCAGCTCCTAGGTGCAAAAAGAAGCTGTACTCCTTGGTCAGACGCGCCAGGCAAGAGCTCCACTTGACAAGCTGACACCAGCTTGCAGTGTTCCAGCTGCAAATGTGAACACTTCACTGCATAACAATATGTTTTCTATCAGATTCCCAAGGCAAACTTCCTTAGAGTCGTACAGTTCCCAGAACTGCATAGGCTGCATCAACAGCAACAGCAACATGGGCACTCGCACATGCGTGCCTGCCCTGTGCCAGTAGTTACTGTTTTCATGTGATGCCATTCAAAGCCACTTTCTTCCTACTGTATCTCTAGACTGCCTCTAAAGTGGAATTCTCTCCCCAGTTTTGACTAATTTCCCAGCTTTTTTTCTTCTACCCTAATCCAGATTTAAAATATTAACTCGGTGATTCCCTTAACAGTGAGTACTAAAATGAGTTTCTATGGGAGATACATCTCAAGAATGCTTCAGGAGACATATTTAGTGTCTTTAAAGCATAGCTGTCTTTATTTTTATGAATTCTACCACAGTTCATACCCACAGCACTAAAGCACAATCTGCTTGGCCTCAGCTATCTGAAGCAGGAATTAAAAACAAGAAATAATCATTGGTTAATCATTGGACCAACAGTGTCATTAGTCTGCTCAAACCTTCTTGCTAGCCAGTGAATAAGATCGGTAGAAAAGACTTTCCAAAGACTGTTATCCTTGGATATGCTTTCAGTACTAACTTGTAGTGGTAAAAGGCCATAATAAAAGTAGGAATGACCATTTAAGCAAGGAAAAGACGTATTTTTGTATTATTTAATTACATACTGGTTTTAACAACCCATTTGTCATTCACTCCATGTCAAATAACAATGTTAAAGTACCTTCAGCACTGATTTAAGCACATTAATCCTTCCAGCTGACAAGAACAGTAATAAAGTTCACCAGTAAATCACTCCAGCTTACACGGGGTCTCTGGCCAGGAGTCGAGGCTCTATGGCAAAGAAATCAACTGCAATAGTTCCCTACAGGGCATAGGCTAAAGTCTGACCACCTCCCACAAAGACAACCACCGGCTCCCATCCTATGCCCTGAAGAACGGACTTTTGGGGAAGTTCTTGTTACCAACTGAGCACTTGAGACCCCTGGGTGAAGGACTGAGGACCACCAGAGGTCCTCATGCCCGCAGCATCACCGCCATGCACAGCATCACAGGATCACGAGGCGAGGGTTTTGCCCCTTCTCCTTGATATACCTTCTCAGTCATTCCCAGATGACTCTGATATTAAAACAAACCAAACAAAACAGATTCCTGATCTCCATGAATCAGGACGATGATAGGAAACAAGCAATGAGGGAAGAGCAGTAGCTTAAAATCCTGTGGAGTCACCGTATGCATTTAGCAGCTCCAGCGACATGACTGGGGGAGCCAGCTTTTAGCCATTCAATTGGCTGAATTGGGCAGCATTTTATTACCTCGAAAACAAAGGAGATAATCCTAATGCATTTCCCTGACATTTATAAACAGAACTTCCGAGCAGCCAGAACCTAAAAATAGAGGCAGCACAGCAAGCCACAAATCTACCACTGTCTCCACCTGTACAGTGACATCAATTTGTGAAGTCTGCCAAGAGCCAGCTCAGATTTTACTACAGCTCCTTCACCCCCTCCAAAGTAATTCCAAAAAATACCCCCTTTCCCATAAATTCTGTCCTCAGAAAATATTTTTTTTCCCGTTCTTGTTCCCATGTGCTTCAGAAAAACCTTATGGCTAGGCCCCTAACAAAACCACGCCAACTTAACTCTTCAGCAACCCAGTCTCCTGCCAGCCTTTGCAAGGTTTAACCCATCTAAAATGTGATCCTGGAGAACCTGGACCCACAGGTACCTAGAAGTGTTACTGGAGAACCTGGACCTGCAAGTTCCTGGGACTCAGGAGAGCACCAGCACCTTTCTGCACAACCCAACGAGGCAAGAAATAGGACGGAAAGTTAACTCTGCCTCCTGATCTCCCAGCCAGAAATCGCTGGTCTGGGCTATCAGAAGGATGATGCATAAAAGCAGTTCCTCTGGCTGTCAGAAAATCTCCTATTACCAATGTAGAGAGGAGAAAGTGTTTTTAGGAAGCTTCTTGATGGGGTAACCCATCTAGTGTTCACTTTAAAGGTAGCCTTTTGAAAGGCACACCTGAGTGTCGGCATATAAACGATCGGGCTTCAATGCACACCACCTGCATTTGGCAGAAATCAGGCAGGCAATTTAAGCATCACTCGAAGTGCTGGGTTTGTTTCTGTGTGTATTATCGTGCACATCTTGCAGGTTGCGCAGTCACGAGCAAGAGGGCTGGGAGCTGCACTGAATCCCAAACGAAACTGAAGTGCTGTGTTTTCATCTCCTGGTGCTGGCACAACATCAAAAACTGGTATTACAATAAATATTTCAAAGTAAATCCAAGCACAGAAAACCAAAGGAGAAAAAACTTTTTTAAAAATCCACAAAAAGTCCCTCACAACAACCAAACACAAAGCACTGACACGGCTCGAATACCACGAATACTCGTACGGAACCCTACTAATTGCACGCCGGGGCCAGGAGGTACACATGCCTTTCCCCATGTACCAGCTTTTCCTCACACAGAAATTTTAGGAGAGCAAAATCTACAGATGTTTATGCACACGCCTGCAGTATCCGCAATAAGCAGGGTAGCTACAAATAGCTGCTAAACACCCGGTACCTCGGAGCTGACTCTGCCAGACATTGAATCTGCGTGGGCAGATCCAGTGCTGTCCATCAGCAGTTCCAACACCCGTGTTTCTGTCTGAAAGTTAAAAAGACAAAACTGTACCAACCCTGTTGGACAAAAGTTGAAGATTTTGCCAGTTTTATAATGATATCCCCATGGTAAAGACCGTTAGTTCTGGGCAATACCATTGTAGCAGTATGGTTTCAAGTGGAAGCATAATTTTGACCTTGAGCCCAGGAGAGTTAGCATATTGAATCTGGCTCTTGATCTCAGTGATGAGAGGACAGATTTGTAGGAGAGCTGATTTGTAGGAGTGCTTCCTGTCTGGAAGACTCTGTGCAGAACGACATGCAGAAGGAAATTCTGAGACTTCTGTCCCGGGGGAAGAAGCTGCGGGATGGGCAGTGCGATTTGGGGACCTTCCTTCAGCTCTGCCACTGACTGGGGTAGGGCTGTAAGGCCAAGAAACCACTCTCCTCCAAGTTGTTGTTCTCATCCAGTTTCTGAATTTGTTTTCTGCACACATCCCACGCACTTCAGAGCAGCACTGCATCGTCCAGCCTGCTTCTACTGCTCCTCGGACTGCAGGCAGAGCTGGGCCTTAATGTGCACTAAAGCAGCAAAGCCAAGGAACCTAGGATTTATAACTCCTTTCCTTCCCAAAGAAAGGTGCGATCCCACCATAAGTATTAATCAGCCTTACCTTTCCCTTGGTTATTTTAAAAGGACTGAGGTCCTTGATGTGAATGAGAGTGACTCTATTTAATGTTACTTTTCTCTACTGCTTCCATAGTTTAAATAAATAAATAAATAAATAAATAAAATTCCCATGTTTTCTGATGATATCTGTCTTGTCACTGCATCATTGCCTTATGGTAAAGGACCAGAGGATGTCCATTTTAGGGGTTACCTGTTCACAGGACTAGCTTTCAAGCAGGCATCATGGATGCCATTCTCCCAAAGGTACTAATGAGTAGTCACTCATTATACTCATCTTCACCACCAAAAGAGCATCCACGCCTCCACTGGCAGGTCCCGCCAATGAGCAGAACCACCCCGGCAACTGAGCAGGGCTGAACTATGCTCTCTGGTTGTTAGATCTTGAATTATGAAATATTCCTACTGGAAAAAAACAAGCTATTACTTTCAGAAGATGAAAAAAATTATCCACGTGGAGAAAAAAATGAATAATTTTCTCTGCAATACACAGTAAACAGCCCCCAAGAGCATACCAGTAGTGTGAAAAAACAAGCAAACGTAGAATGATAAAGAGACACAGACCGAGGATAAATCAGTTCCCGATTTCAGAAAAAAATAATGTCTCTTTTAACAGCTGCTGAAATAACTTCCATAAACAATGAGCCTTCACTGACGCGCTTTGGTAGATGTAACACTAAAAAATGGTAAATCAAGTACACCAGAGCAGCCAGGGGTGCACGACACACTTTCCAGCACAGCTAGGCTAAAGACTATTCATTCAGGGAAAGCTTTTTGAAAAAATAAACAAAAGAACAGCAGAAATCAGGCAATTCCAACAAGGCAGAGTTAGCTACAATTTCCAGGGATGCTCCAAAGCCCGTGCAGTGGCAACGTGTAGCATGTCTAAGCCCTGCACAGAGCAGGGAGGAAGCAGGAGCCCTCCTGTCCAGCATCCCACTGCTTCACACACTCCTGTGCTTCCTTTGTCGTCTGCCAACCTTCTGTTTTCAAACTGGATCACCTCAAAAATAAACAAATAAATAAATAAAAACATGCAGAGAAAAAAAAATAGGCAGATAGAGAAGAAAGCACTGTTTTGGTTCAGTTTGGGCTTTGCAGGAGGCAGAAACAAGAAGAGGGCCCATATGTTAATGCTCCAGTTTTCTCAGGTTGACCTTTATCGGGATGCTAAATGCATACGTTTGCATTTAAGCATAGGAATATTAATACTTGAAAGTGTGTAAGAGATGCTATTTTCCTTCCATGCACACGGTGCTAACTCTATGCCACCGAACATACAGGTGTCTAGGCGGCTGTATTTCAAACAGGGTCACTTGACTCATCCAAAATAACTCGGTGCAGTGACATTAAAGCACATTGTCTCTTAATGACACCATGTATTATTGAAGCTCCAGTGCCAAAAACAACAACTGAAGAAGTCTGTGATGTTGCGTGTGTCCCAGCTTCACGTTTACTAGGGCAGCTTCTGCAGTTTATACCCACAAGCCACAGGCTTTGCCTTTTGGAGTCTGATGTTAGCTTCCAAAACCAAAGGAAGCAGTTGGGCCCCGATCACAGACAAGGTCTTTTCTCATGGTCTGGTAAGTTCATGTCCTGGGGTCACACTAGAAAGACTGAGAGACCCTCTCAAAAGCATACATAAAGAAAATTGTGTGCCCAAGCTACAGCTCGGATGGGTAGAATTTAAATGCTACACATTTGCTACACATAAAATGCCTGAATTTAAATTATATTTAAATGAAATTTAAATTCAGGCTAACTGTACAGCCCAAGCAGCAATAAATGTCTATATATAAGAAATGAGATCTTTTATTAGCTTTTATTTAGAACATAAACACATTAAAACGAGCATAAGCACAGCAAAACACATCCCTCCACCCAGGACCAGGTTACTGGGCTCCATTACTGCGAGGAAGCCTAGAGGTTTAAATCACAAAAGATATTTCACTTGAAGTTTGCCAAATTTAGACCGAAGGAGTTGGATCAGAAAACTCTGAATTCCAGACCTCCAGATTCAGAAACTATTTTTTAATTTGACCCTATTTTTATGCTAATATTTCAAGTTCGGCTTGATTGTGAAACGCATTTTCCACAATTGTGGTATATTAGGCACCAGGAACATTTAAAGAATCATCAATGCTGCTATTAAAATAACAAGCAGGTCCAGTTTAAAAATGTTTCAAAGAAACTTAAATAATTATATGGTATTGCAAAACCTAATTCTCAACCTGTCAGCATGGGGCAAAGATTCAAAACGCTGGCCTTACGGTGCATCCAGACAGCATTTCATTGCTTGGCATTCCAGGTTCAGAATCCTCACACCAGCAGACAAACCCAGCACAGCCTTAAGTACCTGGAAACATACTCTAGAGAAACCTCTGCTCCATATAAATTGGCTGACCGAAGCGCAGCATGGAGGATTTAGATCAAGTGAGGATTTAGTTAGCTTTGCCATACGTCATATTCCTTTCTAGAAGTATTCCAGCTATCCCTCACCTGACATATAGTTCTTAAATAACATCAGGAAAAAATATGGCTGTGCTTTAAATCTACTCAAGTTGGATTCCTCCTGAAATTCCATAAATTTTCAGAAAAGAAACACTTTAGTCACGGAAAGCCTTTAAAAACAGTCCACAAAAACATCTGTGCATTGGCTAAGTTCCCATACTAACCGCAGGAGCCCCTTCTCGCTGTCTGCTCTCCACAACACAACACACATGCATGTTCTGGCTGTAAATAAATACAGACCTGCCAGATCACAATCTTATTTTAAACTTCAATATACACATTCTTGATCAGTTTTTTTTTTTTTTTTTTTCCTCAAATTTCAGTAAAATTTCACAGGGTTAAAGAGCTGCAACAGTAAATTGCAATGTTTTGTGTTTCCCCTACAACATTTTCCAAACAAATGGGAATCTATTTTTTCTTTGTTTATGTTTCCTCTTTGCTTTTTTATCCTGAAGGGTAAACGTACTCCTAGCTATGTTCTTAATTCTGTATGGTTCTGCATGTGTGAGGACAGAGTTATATTTCTGAGGTCATCAGAGACGTACAGGTATATTTATAATGACCTCAAAAATAAACCCAGACCGACAATGACAGCAGTTTCCCCCGTTAGCAGACAAGGAAATGGACCTGGATTGAGGATCTGAAGAGATCTGAAGATGATGGGAGCACAACAACTGGACTCTGAAGAGAAATTGTAAATGTTGGAGAAGGCAGCTAGGTCCAGGCGGTCGTCATGTGCTCACACCTCATACTGCCTTACTAAGTGACTTTTGGAAAACCCTTAAATCTTCCCTTTTTGGGAGAATTTAGCTATACAATGGCACTACAGTACTTCAACACTTCAGGATGGTACACAAACGAAAAATAGTTTTACCATATGGAAGCATGTAGCAATTCAGCGAAGCGTGACAGCAGGCACCATGAATATCTCCTCTATCTGAACAAGTTGTTTAGCATGATCATTTGCCTTTTGTCATATTTCACACAATTTTAACTTTTGGAAAGGCAAACATGAACTGCTGGAAATGGTAACCCAATTAGAAATGGTCTGCGTGATCTTTATGGCGTTCCCTTAGCCTAAGAGTTTTAAGATATTCTATTTTTATACTAGAAGTATTTCAACAGACTTCTGAAAATCAGAGCAGCCTGGCTTTTAGACAGAAATATAGCGGCACTTGAGAAGTGGATCAGGTGCTGAATAAAACACAGAGCGAACAGAATTTTGTACTGCCCTTTATCTTATGTTAGTGTCATGTAATTATATATTTTTTAATTAATTGTCCTAATATTTCATGAGACTAATGCAACCCCCTTGCTGGGTTATTACAAGCACCTTTTCTTCTCACTGCGACCCATGTCACACAAATGCAGTGAGACCTCTGAACACAAAAGTGGCTATTTTAATCCTCCTTGGTCTTAGATAGCTTTGAAAGCTTTTGAACTGGAAGCACAGAAAAATGAGTTCACACAGAACTGACAGCTGGACACCCAGTAATGAAGATACCTGAAATAATTATGAGAAAGAGCTATTAAAGACAAATTCAGGTAAAAGAGAACAGATAGGCTGGTCGGTTTGTTTGTTTTAAGCAATTTCTAGCATAATGATTTATCTGTGCTCTATTTTTGGGAAAAAAAAAAAATCACATAAGTTCAACAGGATATCTGTCAGAAGGAGTGGAGGTAAACTAAGATATTTGCTTGACACCTTCCTGGGTATTTTTGTCTGGTTCCTCCCTCAGCTAACAGGTGGTAAGTCCTGCAATGCTGTTCTTGAGGAAGATAAACAGAATTAGAATAATTTCTCTGCAAATATACATTTGGGATTTAGAAATCTACGACTGCTACCCTGACTGGAGCCCATCTGTGGCTGGCCCTGGCTCATGAAGGATCCTGGGACAGGGATCTAACCTGGCAGCTGGGGGGAACGGAGCACGATCCGACACAGATTTGCCCCACGCAGCAGTGCAGCAGGCTTGTTCTCTGGAGCCAACTGTTCTTGTCGCCACGTGGATCGGTGCCTTCCACAGCACTTCCCACACCAGCCAGTCACTAACGTCACCACTGCGTCCCTCCGTCGTCAGCGGGAGCAGTGCGAGAGAGGAGCCTAATAATGCAAAGACTGACAGCTTTTTCTCATCCTCATTTAAAGGGAAAAAGAAAAAGAGGGCTTGTATTTATTTCTCTACGTGCTGCTTTCATGAGCATGTGAAGAATGGAGCACGGTGTGTGAAGACAAGACCAGAAGAAATTCACACTCATGGCATTCAGTCTTATATTAGATGCTTGTTCTCTGAGCGTTTTAATGACCTGAGAATTTGAAAAACAAGGCAGATTCAAACTGGAAAGCTTTGGTCATTGAAAAATAATTTGTTTTCTTTCTATCCTTCTTCACCATCCCTACAAATTTAAGAGACAAGCCACATATCACAGTAACCTCTATTTTAATTAGATGGCTAGCAAGCTGCCCAAGAACCAAAACAAGCTGCCAAACACAATTAAGCAGGTTGTCGGAACATAGCACAACATTACGGAGGTTTCCTTTTTACAGAGAGAATAAGAATGCAAACCCTACCAGACACGTCCGTGAACTAGTAGAGAAACTTGAAGCCTGGCTTCAGATAAAATTGGAATAAGGATTTTTAAATGTGTAAGTTGCTTTTTGGTGTAGAGTTTTAGCTACTCCTCCTGACTGTGGGAGAGGAAGGACATCCATTCAAACTTCTCTGCCCGTGGGTGCAGCCAGCTTGGGCGCGTAGACATTTCATGTCTCAGACTTGGAGAACTCTGACAGGGGAGTTCCCACACTCTAAGAATCTGCATTTTTTAAAATGCAACGTCGCTTGCAATCCCTTTGCTGGTTTTTATGTTCAAGAACTCATCTACATTGGGTATTTGACAAAACACTGAGATTCAAACAGGAATTTCAATTCAGACATGGTAAAATTACGTTGGAATAAAATCACATTAATTTTGGAACTGAGTATAAGTTGGGAAAACTGTCACGACTTCAAGTAATATTTTTACCAGTCAATTTTGCTAATATGAGTAAAAGTTACCCACCCAACTAGTAGTTCTGAATAAGCAACTATTTTGATGGTTTAATTTTATTTTGATGCTGTCTTATCAACACTTATGTACATTTACTCTATCATTGGCTATCTTGTGGCACGTTAGCACCTAGAATCTTACCCTATTAACTCATTTCTATGACACAACAATGATAAGAGATGACCGTAAATGTTACCTTGCTGTTCATTCAGGCCAGCTGGCTGACTTTAGCACATGCATCGACAGGCAATCACAGCTTCTGACCAAAGTCACATTTCACTTACATTTCTGTCTCTGTTAGTGAAGATCATCTTATTTGCACAGATTAGTTAAATTAGTTAAATTAGCTAAATATTAGTTAAATAGTCCAGATAACTGCAAGTAAAATGTATTGATAAAGAAGGGAGGGAATTGCAGGCTTATATAAATTGCTGCTCGTTGGGTGTAAACAAACTGTTGAACATAGCGACTTCCACCCAAGTCAGCTGGGCTCTGAGGAACAAAAGAGGTTTGCTCATGAAATAAATGGTGAAACGAGGATATATTATCTATAAAGTTATTTATCTGAGTTCTCTAAGCACAGATGAAATGGTGCTCGCTGATTGCTTCCTAGTGAATGCCATTTTGTAAGCCTAGAAGAGAAGGTAGTAAGCCATTCAAGAAGAAATTTTTGAGATAGATACTCCCTACAGCTCTTATTATATAAAAAAACAATCCACTCTTAGCTTTATTTTAGCTTTGTCTTCAATGAAAGGCATGTTAATTCATTATTGTATAATAGTTTTACTCTTTCCTATTCCCAAAACACTTTAAAGCGCGCAAGTCCAGAAGACTTTTACTTTGCTGGACCTTCTTTGCCCAGGCATTTTTAACTAAAAGACATTTTCTTTTGTTAGCATGGTTTCAGCCCAACAAAGATTGCAAACTCTTGCTTTATTTCTCATATGGCTGCTGGAATGTAAAGACAAAGTTTCAGCTGGGTTATTAATTCGTCTTCTATACGGATCACCAAACAATGAAAACTCATCCTCCGTAGGCAGATTTAATTAAAAATCCAAGTTCTGAACACAGACATTCCTGCTAAATAAATCAAAAGTCAGGAAGAAGAAAAGGAAATCCCATGTTATCTTTTTTATCTTTCTAGGCTGAACTATAAACACACCTGTCAGGGACAGCAGCAGCTGTCTGATAGCTCTCTGTTGACTATAACCGTAGGAAGGAATTGAAAGCCCTTCAGACAAATCTCCTTCTCAGGCAGCATGCTAATCTTAGCAATCTATTGCTAAGGGCCACAATAAAGAAGCCTGTCATCAATCCTACTTCAGTGTTGTAATATGGAGATGTTCTGCTAGCAAGGACGGCACAGAGAGAGCAGACACATGGGACACAGAGAACAGCGCTGCAGTCAGCCTCGGTACGCAAACCCCATATATTAAGGAAGCTGTGGGCTCTAAGCCATTCAGTAAAAATTACCATGAAATGTGAGCCTTAGTAACAAATTTCCTTTGTTCTGTGTTTTTAAGGTGGCTTTGTTAGTTGATTTTTAATATAATAATTATATATATATATATTTTTTTTCTTCTGGAAACGCATCATGCTGATTTTTCTAACCAAAACATTTTAAAACTATTACTGCTTTCTTCTAGTTGCTCAATCTGGACAATAGGTTGGAAATGCCACTCAGTAATTCACACAACCAGGAAGATCTCAAACGAAAAGAAAAAACAGCAAATGACTGACACACCACACCGCTTTGCATCTCGCCGATTTTGGAGTAATTGGCTTGACACATCAACTGCTAATTCTGATCAAAGTAACAGAAAACTCTCATTCCTGTCTGTACTAGATGAGCCTCATTTATTTGGAGAAAAGATAGTCCAGGTAACATCAGGTGAAATGTGATGTGAAGACAGAAGGACATTAAAAAGCTGTATATTGCTATTGACAACGTGTCATCATATTAATAAAACTCAAAGTGCATCAGTAATTTTTCGTTTTCAATGTACAACTGCTCCAAGCTCCTAAAAAATGTCAGAAACGTATTCCCAGGATGTATCCCTTTATGTCAAACGGCATGCACCTCTTCTTTTAGCACACAAAGGGGTTTTGTTGCCTTTTGTGTGTGTGTGTGTCTGTGTGTGATATAAAGGCTTCTTATTGGAATGAAACTAAAAGGAAATGTTCTCCATTTCAGATAGTGGGATTGTTGAAAGCAGAATCGAGATGTAACTGACTTGCAGCTAAAATGACTTCTCAGTGGAAGAGCAAAAGCACCATCAATGGAGTCACCTAGAATATTCCAACTTAATTTTTCTAAAATGATAAGGACAGTCTGAAAAACAGCTGTTTCCTGCCAACAGCACTTCTGAAAAGAGCAAACTTACAAAGGATTAACATGTCTTCTACAATTATAATGGATTTGTATTTTAAAAGCCCAGTGCTCTGAATCTCCAATCCTATCCTTGAGCCTGAGATTAATTCCCTAGAAGTGTTAGGTTTTTAGTGGCTGATAGTCGTAACGGCACTGTAGCGTTTTATACCAGCCAAAGTTCTCTTGCTCACCGTTCCCTCTGTGCCTGATTTGCTGCTCTCCTTCCCTGGTGATGAAAGGCTTTGAGATGCACCAGCAGGGCTTCAGCCCATGATGTGAGCACCACTGCCGCGAGCGAGCTCAGCTGCCTGCTGCAGGAAAGATGCTCCTCCTGCAAAGCCCTCCATGCCAAGGCAGGTGTCCAAATTCAGTCACAGCTCTCATTATGCTTACCTACTCACTCTTTTTCACGATCCCTCAGCCTCCCTCCCAGGTAAGACATTCTTTAAAGTCTGCAAGTTATTGAATTGTTTCCCCTGCATTGCTCCTATTCATCTTTTCTTTCCAGCTGCCCTATGGTCAGAGCCAGACACTGGGTATGCCCTGCAGCAATGCACAAGAGAAATCGCAGGAAGTTCCTTAAGCCTATTTTTCACCACAATGAAGAGAAAATAAGAATAAAATCAGCTCTGCAAAGCAAACCTAAATGATCTAAAGTTAATGTGGACAAGCACAGAATTCAAACAACTTTGCAGCTTCGTATGAGAAGAATCTTAACAAATATTTTCCTTCTACCACCCCAAGCAGGTCAACCTCTGTAAGCTCAGCAGATGCAGTTGCCAAGATTCAAACAAGTGGTATATATTACCGCATTAAATATTATTTTCAGAACAGTAAAGGTTAGCTCCTCCACAGTGGACTGGCCTCAGTCAAAATGGCTTTTATCTCATCTCATCATGATGCTGCATCAACCCAAAACGGGGACCTCCATACAGTTTAAAACAATTTCAAGATAAGATTTTCAGTAGATAGTGGCTTGTTGGGGAATGAATACTGGTTAACTAGGGGGTCCAAAAAACCCACTTCATTAATAGTTTGGTAACTCCATCTGGCGAGTTGTTGCTTTTGTAGAACATGAGATTTTTTTTTCTCAACAGCAAATACAGTCAAAGAGTAAAAGTCGTTCATCAGGAGTTAGTACATTAACAAAATGGCAAGAACTTTAAATAAAATTGTGAATGATTTTTGTTGATGCTGCACATTACCCGATGGAAATGATTTTCTCAACTGTTTCTGCTAACCTTCTGTCATGGAACAAACGGGGCAGTGGTTGTTTGATCCAGATCTTTGCTGTTCTCTAGTACATTCTGGACTGGGTTTGTAGCTGCAGGATTGTTAACATCTGCTGCTAAAGAAATTGTAAAAACGGGTGTTGGCATTTGGGAGCTGTGCTATCAAACACAGGCCAGATGATTAATACCATGAGAGTACCATCCCAAATGCAATCCTAAAGAGAAAGGTTCATTGGGATAGAAATACAGCTAGAAAAATATATGCATTAAAAAAATAATTAATACTTGGTAAAATTACTTATTTAAAATTAATTCAAGTTGGCTGCATGTGCCAATCCAGTTTCCCTTTATAATTCAGGTGACTTCAATCTAAAAATGTGCAGTCTTTATCATTTACTGTTACAATTAGTCTGTCAGATTTGGACAGGAGTCTGAATTAGCATTCAGCAATCCCATTTCTGATTTTTATGCCTTTAAACATTAAATATTAACTGCAACTTTGGTTATTTGCAGTTTTGGAGCTGAGGCTAGGGACAGTAAAAGACTTAGGCCTTTAGCACTGCGTGATGTTCAGAAAAGCTCTCAGAAAAGCCCTTTTATTGGTGTTTTTTTGAATTTCTCTTGCAGTTGACCTGAAGTGGATGTATGGTATGTTTCCTCGCAGCATCACTTTCAACTTGGACAGTTCCATATATATTGAAAAAAACTCCCTGTAAAAACAGATTTGAGCAAAAAAAACTCAGATAATACTTAATTAATTTTATATGACCACTTATATGGCCATGGTAATGAAAAAAAGTTATTCCTGTGTACAATGAGATAAATTGTCTGTTGTTTTTTTAAAGCTAAAATACTCCCAGGCCCTTTTAAAGCCAAGCCAATGACAATGACAAAGACTGATCACTCTGTGTTAGTCACCTTACTCTGTACCACGGCATTTACAAAACCTCGCTGACGTGCAGTGACTCACGGTGCTTGTACACAGCTCCTGTGCTTTGAGAAAGATTAACGTAACCTTGCCACTGGTTACACAAGGAGAGAACTGGAAAACAAACACAAAATGTAAATGCAGTTATATACCTACTTATTCTAGCTCATTTTAATACTGAGCCCGTTGCTAAACTCAGGTCTCACCCAGTGCTCAGGAAAATCAATGGAATTGCTTCAATTGATCCGAGTATACACTGAATCAGACCTACAACATCATTTTATTGTTACTCATTTTCAGTGGAAAAGTAGATATACTTACCTGGGTATATTTTTGACCTTTTATACAAACACATTAAAACCTATTTGAAAGTGAACCAGAGTCCTAATTCGCTCTTGAAGGCACGACAAAGCTCTGTACGTATGAGGTCTTACTTTTAAAGCTAATCAGCTCTAACAAAATGGAAGCACTTCTGTTCTTTCAGTGTTACCCTGAGCCCTGTGCCTGAATTCCGGTGGTTCAGTAGTTTTTCGTGACTTGAAAACATTTTCAGTTCTTCTTAGAATTAATTTCACAAGGAAATTCTGATCCATAGGCAAAAAACTGTCAAACCAAAGTGCATCACTACGGTATTGGTTCATCCTTAGGCATGTGAAAGGAAATATGTGAGTCCACACAGAAGTTTATTACAAAGAGGATAGTAAGTAGGTCTTTTCTTTCCTAAAGGAAATTAATGTCGCCTGAAGAACAAGATGTCACTACCTTTATTTTAGAAATGTCTAAATAAAAACGTTTAGAAACAGCATCAAAGAAAACCCTGTATAATTTATTACAGTTTGTATAGATTATTTAAAACGTTACAAGACAAACAAAAATCCACATGGCAAGTCCTGTAGAGAAGAGGAGTTAATTTCCTAAAGAATGTGGTCAACTAACTATAGAACAGTTTACGGTGCTTTAAAGATGCAGGTCCTCTATTACAGATTTTAGTTTAACGTGTTCTTATGGCACAACTACATAATTAGAGAGATACCATACACGAAAGCACATATTCGTATTTTTCCCTCGAGGTTTGGAACTATTGCTGCACCAGCATCATCCCCAAAGCTGTGCAAGTAATGGAAAACATAGTAAAAACAACTGGCCAAAACAAATCCCACGGCTTCTACGCTTGACTAAGAATTCGTGAAGCTGCAATAGCGTACAACAAGGCATACTTCACATCAAACCAAAACAAATATGAAGTAGTCACTTGGGCACATCTTCCAGCTAAAGAAAGTTTAGCGCTGCAAAGCAAAATATCCTTCCCTGTGTTTTCAAGTAGATGTAGGCAACACAAACACTGGGAGGAAAGCAAGCCAAACTGAGCTGACAGATGTAGCAATATCCTGCATTTGTAGAAACCCAGAAGGGTGCTAACGTAGGGAGGTTCAGGTTGGAAATGAGGAGACATTTCCTGCCAGAAAGAGCAGTCAGGCGTTGGGACGGGTTGCCCAGGGAGCTGGTGGAGTCACCGTCCCTGGGGGTGTTCAAGGAGAGGTTGGACGTGGTGCTTGGGGACATGGGTTAGTGGTGACATTGGTGTCAGCCACAGGGGGATGGTTGGACCTGATGATCTTGGAGGACTTTTCTCCCTGACCAGCTGGGAGAAGCAGAGTTCCCCTGTGACACCAAAGAGCCCGAAAGAGGAGCCGCGCTTATCAAAAGCCAGCAGCAGCAGATTGCTCCTCACATCCCAGCCTCGTGCCATCAGCAGAAAACGCTTCAGGTGGGGGAAAGGAAAAAGAACGGCATACGGGCTTAAACAGTCTTCAAGCTCAGCCACTCGACGGTAGCTACTCCTTTTCCCACCTTTCTAACACAATACATGCTGCCACAGCAAAAGGGGAGAAGCAAGCGGATGGCATGTGGGTTTCCTGCCATTCTTCTGGCGCGTGCTTTCCTATGTTTTTTTAGCAGAGAAGCCTTCAGTTCCAAATGAAGAAGCCAGCAAGGAAAGCAGCTGTGGCTCCTGCTCCTTTAAAACACAGCCCCTAAAAGCGACAGCTTAGCTGCTGGCCTCGGCTTGGGCAAAGCCAAGACTTGGGCTTTGTCCATCCCCGCCACATCTTCAGCTGTTGCCGTGACAACGCCGACATCGCCACATGCTGCGAGGCGCTCTTCGTTTAAATATTGTATAAATGAACATAAATCTTTCATATTCCTCAGGCAGCTATTGTTTGTGAAGTGGGAGCCGTATTCCTCTTCTCAGCTTGACCGGAGGAAGAAATATTTTAAAAAATGACTGGAGGAAGAAGCGGGGATTGTTACGCACTGAGCATGGAAAAATCTGACAGCCCAACCTGGCATAATTTTATCTTATGGTTTTGTTTTCTTTTTATGAAAAGCAGGACAGTAAGACTGTATCCTGAATGCAGGAAAGGTCCATTTCAACAAATTTTCTCTCTTGAAAAATTCAGGTGCGTTGGAAAACTGGGGACCTCCACTGTAACATTTTCCATATAGAAACTTAAAATAGCTCAAGATTTATTTATTTATGTTTTAATATTCAAAGTGAGCATCTGAGGGAGATTTTCCATTAATAATTTTTGAGAATCTATTTTTTAATTCCTTTTTGGATAACATTTATAAACGCTGAAGAATTTCTGAGGGTCACAACACTAAGTCTGTCTCCAGCTGAGATGCAAAGCCCAAAGGTGGCCCCATGCCTTCCTTCGGGGCTTGCTGCACTTGAGGATCTGCAAAAAAACTTTAAGACAGGGAGTATAGCTTCTATCACCATGGGCACATAGATCCATAATGGTGATTCCATTATTTTCACTCCTACATTCAGATAAGTGTTGGCGATAACCCCATGAAGAAATCAGATCTTCTCTGATTAAAGAAATTTTTGAATGAACATACAAAAACATAAGGAAGAAAAGAAAAGAACAGTCAACTTTTTCAAAAAAATCAGCAAAAGAGGACTTTTCCACCACAAAGGCCTAGGAAGACCCTCACATATGTATTACAAGGCAAAACTGGCTTGCAGTTGGTGTGCTGATGGCACGTCACGTCTCCAGCTTTGACACCGCTTGCTCTTTCAATGGGGCCGTCTTCTAGGGGCTAGGCCTCTGAGGCCAGCAAGTCACAGAGAGGGCTGATAATTTCCATCCACGCTGGCACAAAACCCGGATGAGTTAATTTAGGACGTGTTGCTCACAGGATCGGCAGTGCACGTGCTGCAGCACACGCCGTTAAGATCAGAGGCAGTGTGTTTAGACTACCCCAATAATCCCCACCCTTGAGGTTCTTTGCCCTCGATGGTCTCAGCCTCTTGTGTGAGCTACCTCATGGCTGTTTCTTCCCATGGAAAGGACTCGGAGCTCCTCCTAAGGTCTCCTGACATAGATGTAAATCTGCTATGGCTTCTATCCCAGAATAAAGTGACACTGGGGAGCAGGGTGTTCCTGTCTGCACATACACAGCAATGCCGTAATGACCTACAAGGAAATGCGTGAGGTGAGATCAGGCACATCTTAATTAGTCCCTTCATTTTCTTTATAGAGAGATAAAACACGTTATATTAGATAATAATAGATAATAATAATAATAGTAGTCGATAATAATAGTAATAGTAGATAATAATAGGTGAAGTATTTCATCTCATTTTTTCTTTTAGGCTCCCTTGTCTGCTGTAGCATTTTAATAGAGATAATCAATTCCCTCCGGAGCAAAGGCAAGTACCACGAGCAGCTCCAGGGACGTTCAGCAACTGCATCCAATCAACACTTGCTCCTTCTGGAATAAAGAGGATGTGCCTCCGCATCAGGTTTAGCCATTGTCTACTGTCTGAACTGTGAGGCAGTCTCTGTCTATGCCGTAATATGATTTGGGCTGAGGGGAAAAGGGCAAAGGATTATTTTAAAACTGTACTGCAACGTCCATCCTTCACCTAAGGAGGATTATCTAATTTACATCTGAAAACCTAAACCTCCTGCAAATGTGGAAGTCAAAAAGGGACGCGTGTGCAGGGCTGGAGCTGATGGTGGGAAGGCAGATTTATATTTACCATGCCGAGCTTCCCATTCTACAGGAGCATGCTAATTATTAGCGCTAGAACAAAGGTTTTATTAAGCAAATGAATAAAACCTTTAATCACGATATTACCCCTCTTTCTGATGAACGTACACATCTAAAAGTTAATTAGAACTGAAAATAGCAGGCTTATGAGCATAGCATTTGCTGGCACGTGGGCTGGCGTGTCGCGTTAAAAGGTGATAGTGCCGGAGAAGTCATTTAGCCATAACGTGCATTAAAGAAAGGATGAAAGTAACGAATAAATGAATGGAATCAATAAATAGGCATCAATTAGTGGTCTTGATTTTGTAAACCCCAACAGAAACTGGCAAATTTCAGCCACATTAATATCTCATTTAAACTGGTAGCATTGCCCAAATTCTCATAAGTAACTCTATCTCCCTCGTTACTTCAGTAGATTGTAGGTTAATTATGAAAAGATTTGGAGCCTTCCCGACCTACCACTTTACACCCCTGAAATCCATTAAGGAAAGATAACACAGGGCCATCCGTGCATGCAGACGCACAGGTTCCTTTCATCTCTAGAGCCAAATTGTACAACTCCAATTCCCCATTAATTAGATAATCTTTCAGAGGTTTATTTGCTAATTATCCTCAGTAGGATTTCAGCGGATGAAAAGCATATACAGTGAAAAAAAAATCACAAAGACTTCTCTAAGAAACATGGTGTGCTAATATGGAGTGAAGAATGGGCATACCCCACAGGTTCCTGGGGATCCTTCCACCCTGACACCCCAGGAATAACACCTCGGATGTGCCAACTCCTCCCTGGGGCACAGAGTAGCCAGGGCCCCTTACACCTTGAAATCATCCAACTCGAGGCAGGACTTTAAGGTAAGATTATTTTACTACAAAAGCTTATTTAAGCAACTGTTTGTCAGATGTGGAAAGAGGCACAAGAAGTGTGATATTTAAGGGCTACGTGTCATTTATTAGCTCTGGGAATTTCCTTCTTTTCCATTCTAGTTTGGGGTTTTGAGTTCCTACGTGCCCACCAAATGCTCCAGAGATTGCATCTACAGCCAGTAAATCTCTCCCGAACTGATACTCCGCTGACAAGCCAGACATCTGGAACCAGAAAGGATGAGACAGGAAGAGAGAACTGTCAGACTTCTCCTAGCAGCAGCAGAGCTTTATTCTTTCACCTTCTCCCAGCTAACCAAAACACGGCGCGCAGTCTGGGCTGCTGCTGTTCTCGGCTGCCGTGCTGCCATCTCCTCCTCCATTTCCTCCAAGCCACAGCAATGCGGGTTTAGTTCCAGGGCCTCCTACGCCCAAAATCTGAGCAGCAGCGTGCGGTGACTGGGTACATCTGAGACGAGCAAAACGATGCCTCAGCCACCTATCCAGCAACCAGAAAAACAAACCCAGTGTTGTGTACATGTCTATATGTCTTCCGGTGACTTAAGGGAAAGGTACAAATCCTTGCCTATAATAGATGCATGAATGTTTCATATGCTAAATTTCTGGTGTAAAGTGTTGATGTCTTGAGTTACTATAGACTGACCATGCTCAAGAAGAATGACTGTTCTTTTGCACTTGTCTACAGCACTCTCCAGCTGAGATACCAGGAATAGTTTTCAGCTTCAAGAAGAGCTGAGGGTTTATCAGTAAAGCAGACTTTCTCAGAGCACTTGAGAAACATCTGGATGAAATGTGTACCCCACAGCGCTGCCTACACTTCTTGAGAGAATGTTATTCCAAAGAAGCAACACGTAGTTTTGAAGTTAAAATAGTGAAATAAAAGATACTCCAGTGTTACATTCTTTTAATTATCAAGAAAGTCCTGGCTGTCAAGATATGTTATTTTTCAGCCCTGTTTTTAAAAGTATCTACTATCAAGAAACCCACAACTGCAGAGCCATATGTATTATTCAGCATTTCAATCCTTCTGAAAAGAATGTTGAGAAACCTGAGGGGTGTTTGGTTATTGTTACAAATGTCATGGCCACCAAGATCCTGTACATAGATTATTCTCATTTAAGTTTCAAAATTTTAGGAAGGATTAAAAGGCACTGCACTCTCAGTAGTGCAACTTCCAAAAGACAACTTAATAAAAATTGGGAATTGCCTGTTCTGCATCCCACTGAAGATTTCTGAGCACAGAAATCTTATTTACATGCACCAAAGGTAAAGAATTCAGGCTTTGTGCAATGAAAAATAATGACTGTTATATTTATTTAATAAATACCTGATGGCCTGACTTCAAAAACTGGCAATAGCTCTTTCCTCAGTAAATGCTTTTCTATTTCTCTAACGATATTCTTGTCATCCATGTGATCTGAAAACAGGCCAATCAAACATGTTACTTACTGAACCCATGTAAAAACCTTCCAATGAAGGTACACACATTTTGTTCAGAAATAGGAAAGAAATTATGTTACTCAATATGAAATTCTCACCCTGTGGCATATAAATGGAAGGTCCATGAAGAAATACGGTGGGTATTGTGTGTGTGCTGCAGATGTGGTCAGCATATTGTCATATTTACAGAATTCCCAGAGCAAGCCAAGCAAACAGGGAAAGCGATATTCAAAACAAAGCCATCTGGACAGTCTGTTTAAGCAAAACAACGTCCCACCTTAATGAACGTGCAGCTAAGTGTTTAGCTATTCTTCTCTATTAGTACAGGTCAAGGTCTTAGTTAGGGTAAAAGAGGAGAATACATCAAAAATTTCAGCTTTACCATTACAGGAATATTTTTTAACTAAAATTCTCCGGTATATGCATTTGTTGCCAAAATCAGCTTCCCTTAGGCCTGTTCACTTGGAGTAAAAATGTAGTGATGCTCCAGACTCACTTCTGGACAGTGTAAAGGACTGCACGTAGTGTGCACCTATACGTAATTATTGCATTTCTGCTGGCATCAAACTACATCAACATTTTGAGTTCCTTAGTTATCCACACAGGGATTGCCTGTATTAAAACCTGAGAGTATTTTGCATTTTTAGTTTCTCTTTCCAGTCTTCTAAAATACAATCTAAAAGGCCTTGCATCAGATCCAATATGCATACTGAACAAAATAGATATATGTTTGATCTCTGGTTGTAAAATAACTAGGTTAAAACAATGGGTACCAAGTGTCAGATGTATAATGAGTGTGGAACAGGCCTCTATTTTCACCAGCAAACTTCCTATTCCAAATGCAAGCCTGGAAACACAAATATTAGTGACAACAGGAAAAATAAGTTGTGTTTGTACCTATCTGAGAGACAAATATATGCAGGTAATGACACTAGTCTACCATATCAATAACACATTTTAGAAAATTATATAAATATTCAATAAGTCGGTTGTTTTATTTGGAAAGACCCGTTTCAAATATACCTCTTAAATATGAGATGTTCTCATGTTTTTACAACCCCTGTATTGCTGTAGTCAGTTCCTTCCCAAAAGCAAGGCTTAAAACTGCAATGTATAGTAAGAGTATGTATAATAAATAAATTTATACAATAAATGTATAGTAAGATGGATCAAATCGAAGATAAGTTTGTTAATCAAAATTTAGACTGAAATTCTACACTTCCACAATGCCAGTTTTGTTTATCCAGGCAAAATGAGCAAGTACGTATGTTGCTCAAACAGATCACATTTTATTTTATAATAAAAAAATAAAATCGTAAAAAGCCCAGAGTAAAAAAATATTTCTCAAGTATGGTGAAATATCGGTTCTGCTGCTGAAAATGCTTCTGCACATAGCAGGTTCCTAGAAACATAAATTTTTCAGCTCTCCTTGTGGAGTCAGATGCAAACCTTTACACAAGGAACCAACCGCAATCTAACGTCATCCTGGTGACGACTAACACAACTGGGCTGAAAATAAAAACGGATTTCAATCATACATCAATTCCCGTTCAAGGTCTAACAAACGCACTGAGGCAAATCTGTTTACGTCAAATGATATCAGGATTTAAAAAATTCAAATAAATAACTACTGATATATAATGTATAGAGTATTGCCACCTATTCTGTAACTTTCCTTTCTCTCAATCTCTTCCCTTCCACCCACCCTTCTGATACACTAGGAATATATGCCAGGAAATCATGAACTAGCCAAAAAAAATAAACACCCATTATGTATAAGGCTGCCCTTCTTTCCCACACTATACCTAATTTTCATAATCACCATACAAATCTGATTATATACATTCCTTTCTCTGTTTTTATAGACATTTACTTCAAATTATTATAGGCTGATGAAGCACAGGACTGACAACTCCCATAATACAGATGTTTTCTTAAGGTAAAGCATTTTTAAGACTGTTAGCAGTAAGCCCTATCTCTCCTGAGTAGTTCAAATTCAGCATCTCTCCTATACCTGATACCAGCTGCTGAAATTCTGAGTTTGGCAGGTGGTAGCTGTCGCATCTTATTCTACAGAATCGGGTGTTACACAGCCTATGAAACACTTAAACCTAGGAACAGAACTACCTCCTGGCACTTCCAGGATTAATACTTGTTCAACTTTTCCCATTACATGGGCGATCCATTAGTATTTCACTTCTTTAGATACCTGTAGCCATGGACAATATGGTTAAACTTCACCTACTCAAATATGGAACAAATACAGGAAATCAAAGCAACAGCAGTTCGCTACTCTTGTGCCAAAACAGAGCCTCAAAGGATTTCCAAAACCAACAATTTGAATAAGAGGTGAGAAAAAAAAATAATTGACTCGGAACTCTTGGTCTTCAGGAAAGGATTTTCACCGGTCAAGACTTACGGCAGTTGATAACAGTAGTAGGTAATGTGCTACAAATTGAAGATGAAATCCTGGCTCCAAAGTCCATGCCAAATTCCAACCGTACTTTTGAGCAATTCTTAGCCCTTCTGACTCAGTTTTTGAACTGTCAGTTGAGTGGGAGGTGTGAATTGAGGAAATGTTTTCATGCGTTTCCTCATTTAGCCGTTTCTCCATAACATACATTGGCAGAGCTCAGAGAAAAAAAACACACCAGACTGTTCACTGTTTTCCAAGTGAATTACTCGGCTTTTTAGCTAAGCCAGCATTTACACCTCCCAGGGCTTCCAAAAATGCTGAAGGCTGCAATTCTAACTCCTCACCACAAAGACCCGAAGCCCAGGAACAATTCTCTGCCATATTTTCACTGCCATTTTGTGCAGGTCATTCATCCTGTAGATATATACAGCTATTAAACTTCAAGCTACTACTGAAAGGAAAAAAAATGTTTGGAGATTTTGTAATGGAAAGAAACATGTATGCATACTAAACCAAATACGAATTATCTTCATGCCTTAAATGTTTATCATAGTTTAAACTTCGGAAAAACTTACACAGGCTGGAGTAGGCAAGAACTGCTGAGGAAAAAGGCAGAGTTGCCTCTGATGACTGCTTGGGCCAGGAGTTAGCAGTCTGATCTCTGGGGTCCTATTTCCAGCTCCTCTATTGCCCAATTCTGTGGCTTCAGAGAGTAGGATATAAAATGTAAAATGTGAAGATCCCTGTAGGGCTCAATCAGGTAGGTACGTTTTGGCCTTGTTTTATGAATTCACAACAGATAGAATAGGAAACATCTCTTCAACTCTTTGAAATGCTCACTTTAAAAGGGGGCAAACCTGCAGCATTCCTTGTCTGAGAACAAAATGTTCTGATTCGAGCAATCGCTACAAGATCAGCCTGGTGAGAAGGAGACAAATGGAAGCAAAGGACATAAAGCTGCCAGGTGAAGTAGCGTGCGGAAGAGGTGCGTAGAAATTCAGTTTCATTCAGTGAAAGCCTTTTAATGGGTGGAGACATAAAAGCTTGGAGGAACCCATTACTAAATCTAAACCCTCTCATTTCAATTCTCATGGCATGGCATCTTTCAACACCGCAACGGTTTCTTGGGCTATGTAGAATAAAAAAGGTTTTGGGGCAGAAATCAGATCTAGAGTATTCAACAGTAGGACTCTCCAGGTTTCAATTGCTTGATGTTTCAGGACTTTCAGGACCTGAAAAAGTATTTCAAGCATTTGCAGAGGCCTTGGAAAATTTGCCTTAGTTAGAACAGCTGTTAAGATACGGATGCTAGTGCAAATAGTGTGTGTGACGGAAACACTCAAAAACAACATAGAAAGCGTCCACCCAACACTGATCATGCTAAAGACAAGGACAATAACCACCCATGTGATTACAGAGTAAGAAGAGAAGCAGAAAAAGAACTTTTAAAACAAAGCAATACTAACATCTGTATCAGTGGGGAAGAGTGGTAAAAACAGCAGTGGGCAAAACCCGGCCTCGTTAGCATCCACTGGCACGAATCGCCACATCCCCAGCTGGAGGTGTGCAAACGCCCAGCAAGATGTGTCCCCGTAACCCTTCTGTCTGTGAGGAGGGATGGGGGTGCACATACAGCCTTAGGTGAGATATAAAAGAGTGTTTAGAAATTCACAGTTACATGTAAATAGTTTGTAAGCATCTAATATTGTGGGTTATCCGTTGTATTGCTGATACCGAGCCTTCATGTACAATGTACTGCTTGCCAATTACATGCCATTAATAAATCAACAAGCCACTTTGATCCTTGTTTGATTTAATCTACATTGACTGAGTAGTTTTTTTCTGCAACAAACATTCAAATCCAGTGCTACTGCAGGAAGAAACCCCAAAGTCGCTACTGCCCAAATAATTACCTGGAGCTCCACAGCTACAAAGTCTCCTCGTAGGCTCCAACATCTATGGAGAGCTCCAGGGCATGCAGCATCTCCAGTCAGATCAGTGCTCCCCGGATACACTGCAGCTGCCTACGCACATAAATCCAGGCTATCCCTGTGTTGCCATATGTCATTTTGCATGCGAACTATTGGAGGGCTTTTGTATTTCTGTGCTCTTTTCATAGCCTACCTTGCGGTGCTTGGGAAAGGGCCCATTGTAGTACATAAAGGATAAACGTTGTTAAGGTCATCGGTGGGAACGTGCCTTTTAAGTACAATGTGCCATCAGGAGTCTTTGGGATATCCTGTTTGAGGTAAAAATGCTCTGCAAAACAACAGCCATTCTGTACGGAGTCTGCAGAGATGTATTGAAATGGACCTGTAAGCCCGTTACAGCTGATTTTATTTAAAAGGTAACGATGACGAAATTAGCAGGGAGATGTATTAAAAAAAGTAGCAAAACGTAAAATCCAAATACATTTTAGATGTAATCCCTTCCAGTGGGTCGAATTACTTTGGCTTTTTCATGTCTGCCATTACAACAGCAGGGTTTCGTTATTCTGGTTTACTAATTGCCAGTCTCTCTGCAAAACCTTGACAAAACAAAACCAGGAATAACGAACACAACACACAGCACTGGTTCCTCAGGGGACCCATACACATGTTGATGCATGACTGCAAGATGAATAATTCAGGATCTTCCTATCTGAAAATGGTTTTTACATAACTGAGGTCTAAAAGCCCCTACATTCATTAAGAAAGATTAACAGCAACAGCTGCGAATTCTGGGATTTCTTATTGTCATTAGGCTCAACGGCTGGAGTGTGGGCTTTATACAGGCAAGGGACAAGGATCTGCCCGTGCTCTGCATTTTCTGGATAAATCATTCAAGAGCTTTTCCTTGAAATGCATTTTAAAGATACTGATGGCTCAGGTGTGTCCCATTGAAGATGCACCACTTACGGTACTGGTAGGGGAAACAGCTAACTAAAAAGCTCAAAGGGAGCTTCTAGCAAACAACAGCATGAAGTCTGTCAGCCAGACAACGACATGCCATTTTGTGTCACAGCACCGATGAGTCTGAGCAAACGAGGTATACACTGTGTGGTTCTCAGGGACTCACCCTGATGCAGAAGGAAATCAGCGGCAGGAGGGAGGGAAGGCAAGGATTCCCGCGACAGTCAGCTTCTGCTAGCGACAGGCATTCCAGTCCTTTGCTTTTTGGAGACATCAGCAGGTCCCACAGGGACTTCTTTATGCCAGGACACTCACAAGTATCACGAGGATGCTGAACTTGGGATGGGGGTAGGGAGGGAAGCGCGAGAGAAACCGCTCTGAGCTACCCTTTGTGTGGTGCCCTGAGCCCAGATAACTGTTTCACGCCGTTCAGACACCAGCTAAGTCCTACAAAATTCACTACTATATTCTCAGATGAGTGTTAGCAAAGGATGACATCCAATTATGGCTTTACTTTAAACATTTTTTTTAGCAGAAAATGTGTTTATGCTTCCAAATAGCAACCTCTTCCAAGAAAAACAGTCAAAGCACCAAACCGTAAACGAAGTCTCCCATCATCTTTCGTAAATGATCTCTCTGATATTAAATAAAGTTAAATGAGCCCCCCTGAATGATTCCATTGACATATTTATGTCTTGTGTTTGTGGCTTTTGTGCTCATCTGCAGAGCTAACTAATAACAGGGCAATTCAGTGTGCACGCACGACATGGCACTGCTCCTTTAGCAAAAACATAAAGCCCCGCTACCGAAAAGCAGCTGATGGCTGTTATCCTGACATTGCTGACCAGTGATCTGCCCACGTCACTCTAGCAGATTTTAATGACGTTGAGGCTCAGGCTCGATATTCAGAAAAGGTTCTTCACCCAGAGGGTGGTTGGGCACTGGGACAGGCTCCCCTGGGCAGTGGTCGCAGCACTGAGCTGCCGGAGCTCAGGAAGCATTTGGACACCGCTCTCAGACACAGGGTCTGGTTTTGGGTGGTCCCATGTGGAGCCAGGAGTTGGACTTAATGATCACTGCGGCTCCCTTCACACTCGGGATGTTTTATGATTCAAGATGCATTAGAAGAGCATATACTGAAAAGTATGCCGCTTCCTCAGGTTCCACATTGATCGACATCAGACACCCAGGTCCATAGTTTTAATTCATAGCTACTCCAGAAGTGCAGCATGGGCTGATCAAAAACTCTACGTCCTTCTCCAAAGTGGGACATTATTCATTAAAAAACAAGATCTTTTCATGTTGCCACTTACTGGTTTCAGGGTTTTGCTGAAAACGTGTCTGGAGAACCACTCTTGCCCTAACGGCACAAAAACCAAGCCAAAAATCTTTTTTGTGTCTGTACACTGAGAACCACACAAGCACGTACATGTCAAAGAGTCGAAATTCACCTGCATGTAAACCTAATAAAACACGTGATGAACTGAATAGATGCAGGGAGAAAAAGTTTCTTTATCCAAAGCATCTTCAAACCTGTTCTTTTGCAGATAAAGTGATGGGTTCAACGGCTGGAGCTGAGTGCAGGAACCGTGGCCACGGCCACCAAGGGGGAGAAGGGCCCCTCTTTCAGTGCGACGAATGAATGGTGACAGCAGCTTCCCTTGGTCCAGGCCGGTACCAAGCTAGCCCACAGGCCAGGCATGTCGTGCAGCCACCAGTAGGACTAGCCGGTATTGTGTTATAAATGGTATTTCAAGAACACTGAATAATTTATACCAAGTAGCACTTGTACTTCCAAATGCTAAGACATCAGACGGCACCATTCCAGGGTAGGAAATAAGCACTGCGTAAGTTGGAAGGAGCTGTTCCCCTTAGGCAAAATATTAGCTACCAAAAATATAAGTGAGATTTTCAAGTTCCTCCAAATGTTTCTGACTTTCAAAATCCGCACCGGCAGAGCTCTGGCTGTGATGTCACCAGCGCAGCAAAGCACACGGCCCAACCATTGCCTTCAAGGACAAGTATTCGGCTGGGCTGAAAGACAGCAGGAATAGCACTTGTGGAGCTCTGAACAGAATTTCACCTTTTTCCAAGACTCCTGAAATTACCTACGTATGCGTATGTGTATGTATACATATGTATATGAAGATAAAATGTTAATATTAAGAAATCAAAATATGAAAAATTCCTAGTAGAAAAACTACATTAGGGAGACAAAACAGATAGGATTCATTAAGGAGGGAAGCGTTCTCACATTGCAGAAGAAGAAATAGGACCACATCTTGGATATATAGGTTTTCCACAGCATCCAACCAGTGTTAAGATGATGAAATAACCTCTCATAAGGAAGATCCCTTGCACATTGGATCCTTTAAGTCCAATAATTCTGCAGGGGAAAAAAGTTTCACATGTTTTACTTGATATGAATATCCACAATAAGCTTTTGATTTATTTCAGGAAACATCTCCTCTCTAATGCAATGAAATAGTTGAAAGAATGGAGTTTTTAAAGGAAATGTTATAGGGGGAAGTCCTGTGCCAGACATTTGAGCCACTGACGACAGCAAGAGAATTTCAGGTTTCTCTAAAATCCTCTCATGGAGTTTCACGTCACTTCAGAAATTGCCACACCATTTTTTAAGTGAACTTTCTTGGTCTAGGTCCATGAATATCTTTTTGTTGATACGTATTTTCAGGCGTCAAGAAGATAACCAGTACTCCCACAGAAGTCCCTATTTCTACACATACTCACCATTTCCAACATTGCCTCAACTAAACCTTTTCGCAGGAACGATTTGTTGCATAATTACCATTTAATTATCAGATGAAATAGATCAGACACCTCACAGGCACTTCCTTTGATATTTTTTGCTGCTTTAATAGCACTGCATCCTACCCAGCTGACATGTGATGTGTGAAAGCCGATGGTGTAGAATTCCACAGTGGTAGCACCTTCGGGTTCCGACACAACCACAGATTTCATCTATTCATTTATACAGCACTCTGCTTGTTCAAATAGCCTGGTGGTTTGAGTTTGTATACATTTCACTCCTGGTGTAATTCTTTAAATTACGATTTCCCCCACTAGATTGTTTCAAAGAGGAACTGCAAGTTTATAAGATACCTTCTGAACCCCTGCACCAAAAAAAATAAGCATTGCATTGGAAATAACTTCACTATTTTTTCATCTTTTCAGAAATCTATGCACATTCAGGACTCCTATTCACTGAACTCAATCATTCTTACCATTGGAAGTACCCAGTACCCAGTACCAGGGTACTCTTACTATCCCTTGCCTTCTCTCTGATAATTACAGTGTTGTTATACATGAAAAATCAACACGTGCCCAGTGCAGATCAAATGATACCTATGCATAATTTCTGTTAGTATTTCATTAATATATTTCTCAGCTACACAAGTTTTCAGCTTTGATTGTGAAATGAAACATGCTTCACCTAATATATTGTGTTTCTGAAAGGTAATTACTGCGAAAACAAGCCTCACAAAGAGTTATTAAACAATCTGTTCATTAATGCTCACAGGCTTCCTACTGAAATTTGGCTTAAAAAGCAGTGACTCAAATAACAAAAGTTCATAAACTTCAAAACCTGACTTCATGAATTCCAACAGCCTGCTATCGCAGGGCACACAATGTCAAACAAAGTTAAACTTCACTGTTTGGCAATCCTGAGCTGCCAATCCCACAAAGTGATGGGTTAGATTTCGAAAACCATTAGGTTATGTTTTGAAAATAACAAACACGATAAAAAATTAGTGCCCTGCAAGTCCTCTGGAATGAATATTTTCAAAATTATCTCTATATCAGATGAAGTTCCCTTAAAATAAAGGTGATATGGGGAAAAAATGAACCACAATACTTATATAATAACCCATCTCCAACAATTCACGAAAAAAAAATCATGGAAGGCAAAACTACCCCTTGGGAAAAGATACCAAGAGGTGATCAGGGGTACTAAGAGTCAACGTTAGGCCTCTGAAGTCAGTTTTCAAATGATTTTTTTTTCTAATGTACCCTTCCCAGTGGCACTGAGCAGTAAATATGATCTGATTCACTGGCATTTAGTTGCTAGTGATAAATTATAAACCCAACACATAAAATACTGCAATATAGTAGATATAATGGATCGGGAACTGTAGTTCCGAGACACGACCAAAACAAGAGCAGAGGTAGATCCAGGGAAAACACAGAAACAAAAAGGAATTGGTTAACACCCCGTGGAAAACCACATGGCAAGGTTACCAATGCTAATCAAATTAATCAGTGCTATCAGTGCACATCAGCCTGTCTAAGAACAGGTGCCAGTCCCCAAAGTAACACTGTGTATGTAACCTAGAGAGCAGACTTTCACCTAAGAATGGTAAAAAATGTAATAAAAAGACAGTGTTCAGTGATCAGAACGGTATAAAGTGTGCTGTTTAAGCACTTGACTAAAACAGGTTCGGGTCCAAAACACATGGGCACTTTCCAAGGAAAAAGGAAAAAATAGGAAGAGGAAAAAAACAGGAGGGGAGAAGTGAGCGAAAGGCAATATGCAGCTCTTTCAGTTTGATAATGTCTAAAACAGTATCTTAAATTATTAAACATGTAATTTGATTCTAATGGAATTTTTATTCTAGAGGCCGTTTCTTCACAAAAGAAAGATTTTCCCCTGCTTTTCAGAAGATTCATGCCCGCAGCAAAAAGGGAAAATGTAAAGCACAGTGACTAGAGGGGACAAATGATCTGCTGCTTGGCGTCCCCACAGCCCACCGCCCTGCCAGACCTGCCTCTCAATTTGTCCTCATCTTCCTTTAAGAATAAGTAGAGCAACACCAGACAACTGGCACGTGGACTGCACCTGCTTCCTCCTTCTCCCCCCGTCGGGAGATGCTGCCCCCAGAAGAGCAGAAGCAGAGGGCTTGTGCAGTCCTCCAGGGGCTGCGCTTCGTACAAATGCAGCTCCTGCCCGGCTCAGCGCTCAGCCTCTCGCCCAACAAACAGCAGCGCTTCCGGCACAAGATTGCTTCTCCTTCTCCAACCTTTCCTTTTCCATTTTACGCCTCACATACAAACCCATGGCTTTCTGGAGTACTTCTGGAAATCCTAATTTAATTTTTTAAGATGGCAAGCTGGGGACAGAAAACCATTCAAACTAACATCTACTGCTTTGACGTCCACTACTTGCAACGTTGATCCAACGCCAGCTAAAGGCAATTAACCGTGTGAACTAAACAGGTTTATACTGTGGAAGTGCAGAAATATCATGTCATTACTTGTACAGCGAGCACAGAAGAGAGGGAGTTGCTTAATTTTCCTAATCTACTAGATAAATCGTTTTTCTTTCCATTAAAATCCAAGCTAAGAAACTTTGCTGAGTTGAGTCAGAGTTCCAGCTGATGGATAAGAGTGCATATGCATAAAGAATTCACGTCTCCAGGTTCTGCTGCTTTCACACCAAGCTAAATTCTGCCTTTCTGTAATCCAAGCAAATCAGGGGAGAAAGAAAAAAAAAAAAAAATTGTCAATTAATTTTGGCGTCGCAAGCTTGACAGTTGTTCAAAGCAGCTACCCTTGCTATTTTTACTAATCTTAAAATTCAACATGAGCTATGTGCAGCATTATGAATCACTATGTTATTTTCTAAACCAGCTCAGATTTAATCATCATTTCACCAAACAGAAAAGTAACACGATGTTCTGGATCCTTCACCAGTAACTGGGGAAGGGGGCACGGCACTAGAGGCAAACGCTGTGAGCTGTGTGATGCGGGGTCGTTGCCTACAGGAAATCAAAATAGAGCACGGTGATCCTTGCAAACAAGCGGGTGAACAAAAAAGTAACTGCCGACGGCCAGAATACATCATCTTTCCATTTGCCAAGTAGAGAAGAGTTTGTATCTGTGTGGAATGAGAAGGGAACCAGGCTTTCCACACCTTTTAATGGCAATTTGCCTGAATAGCTGTAGTGCTGGAGGCAGGAGAAAAGATAAAATGAGCTGTGCAGCAATGCAGCCTCCTCCCTTAGCCTGTGATCCGTGGCACGGTTCCTACTGGGCAGTGCTAATGTGCTTAATAAGTCGCTCTTTCTGAAACAGAAATAAAGTGTCGTTATTTCCATTTACCACTGGGAAAAGGGCAGCAGAGGGTGTAAACACTTGGCCTAGGAAGTAGAGCACACAAGCGTGCAATATAGGATTGAAACACGATACTTGTTCCTATATATAAGAAAGTCAGCCTTACTGTACACACGCACACAAAAAGAAAAGGGGCTTGTTTTTATTATTCCCTATGTAATAAAAAATTTAAACCAAATAGCTGCATTTCTGATGGCGGTTACTGCTTCTTCTCTGGTTCTCAGTGAACTCCATCATAGGCCAAAGCTTATAAGCCTTTCATAACGGGCTTAAAATTGCACTTAAAATCGCAGAAACTAAAATCAAAGGCTGTTTTTCTCATCATTTTCTCAACATCCCTCACTGCCTCGCAGACAGCATTCCATTCTCTCATTAGCGCTCCAATGAAAAATTAATATAAATTTCATTTTTAGACATTCCCTAAACTCACAGCCCATTTTAAGCCACATGAATTCACTTGAATTTCAGAGTTAGAATTTGTGTTTCGGTGACTTTTTATACCCTTGCTTCCAGATGCTGTAACACAATAGAATTGCTTCTGTACTCATGTACAACCCCTCTTTGCTCTAACCCTTTGTCCTTCCAGAGAGCAAGAAACAAGAAAACGTTTTTCTAAGTGGCCATTAGATTCCTCCTGAAAAAAAGCATGGGAACAGGTGAGGCAACAGAGACAGAAAGCATTGTCAAATATAATTGTGGGACATGAAGGGTTAGGTTTTGTTCCCTTTTGAGTTGAACACCACCATGAGTCTCACTGAGGGTTCCCATCCCCACCTCAAACTCCCCAGTGCTACACCTGTAGATGACACGGGAGCGTGAAATTTTGATCTTGCCCCATCCAACCACGGCAGGAAGAACTGCTTAAAGATTAAAAAGAACTGATTAAAAGAACTTAGGAAGAACTTATTGAAGATTTAAAAGAGAGGATCAGAATTCAAAATGATCTTGACTTTTGTTTTTTAAATAGGTGGAGCTAAGAAAAAGGAATTAAAACCGTATGCAGCCACATTAGAAACTCTTTCAAAGTCCTAGGTGCCTTATTTTGTATTTCTGTGATTTCTATCACTGTACCAGCACTGTCACCTTGATCAAAAAGTGGTGGGCTGCTGCACTATATTCTACACCATACCAACACTTAGAAACAGATCTCTGCAGAACTCAAAGCCCAAGGCCATGATCCTACTAAAGTGTATGAAGAGGACGTGAATAATCTCAATGAAAACAAAACAAATCATTACATCTGTCATTCAAATTTCTAATGCCTAATTCCCTTCTAATTCTCTATCTTAAATTAAAATGGCTAGACCCGGGTGCAGCCTTCAAAATCCGAGTGCAACGCAGTGCCAGAAAAATGAAGTTACAGCATCAGAACTAGAAACTGAATGCAGGTTTTCTGGAGCCTAACATTTGCCTAAAGCTAAAATAAATAACTTATATTAAACAAATCTGGACTTCACAAGGTAGCAAACAAAGCTAGAGGCAAAGGCACTCAGGAGATATTTGAGGAGAGCTTAGTGATAATTTCTTAAAGTGCAGTAGCAGGGTTTACAGATCTTGATTGCTTCAGTCAAAATCCTACCTTGAAAGCACGAACAAGGGCTCCCTGGCAATATCTTCAGATTGAAAATGTCTTTCTTTGAAGTAAACTGATTCCTAGGCTCATTAGGCGGCTCTTTGCAAACAGCTGTAGTACTGCGGGCATATTGCATGGCTTACCTTGTAGGCTTCTTGGTTTCATTTTATGTCACAAGTAGGCAACAGTGAATTGGAAGACATAACCTAAATAGTTCTTTTATGTACTTCTCTATTCTTTGTGTTTTGTGCATTCTTTTCACAAAGTCAAATCTGCTCGGCTATTGATCTCCCCCTGCGTCAAAGAACTTTTATTGATTGCAGTGGAGATAATGAATACCAAGTACCTCCCAAACACAGCCCCTTTATTAACATCTTCTGCTGACCCAGGATGTTGACCTTCCTTATCTCCGTTTTTTTCAGTATCACAAGACACACGCCATAGGGTATGAAAGTCTAAATCAATTCTGATTAAAGCCACACAAGTGAAAACAAGGGTGGTGCATTACTGTGAGTGCAAGAACTATGCATCATCATTAATGGGGTACATTTCACTAATTTCCATGCTTCTTACCCAACCTCCTAGTGTAATCATTGTATGTGCACACAAAAAGAGTGTGGAAAACAAGCATATATATGCTTAGGCCTAAAAGATGTTCTTGCACTATACTGTAGTAACTGATAATCTTTGCACTTTCAGCTTGTGAAGCCTAGGTCACTGTGAAAGGAGAAACGTACCATGTGCATTCACTCCTAGCTCGCCCCCAGCAATGGACACATTCGAACTGAGGATCAAATCTGCTGCTTTCCAAAATCAAGCGGCTGTGAAACTGGCTGTAAAGCTCAGGCAATATCACTTCGTGAACTACAGCTGACTGTGAAATACATCACTTGGATGATAGTTGAATAGATTCATTATGAGCAAAGGTCAGGTCTTCATGTGTCCACTGCTTCAGATAAATGACCTATTTATACTTGCATGAGAAATTCTAAAAAAAAGACATCGGTGAACATGACAAGAATCAGCAAACGCAATTCTTTACCTTCAGAAGTTCCTTTTCTCCTAAGATATGCGAGTGTTTCAAGAACGGAGAGCACGGGACACTCTTTTTGAATTAAATCAGTTTTGTATCACTATCAGCTATAAGCAACCTTGCTCGCCCTGCCGAGCAGCACGTAGCACAGAGTGTACTCCTGGTTCCATAACCCCTGACCCCTTGCTGCCCCAGCTTGCTGGAGAACTTCCTTTGAAACTGAGACTGCGTTTCGAGAAACGCTGCACCCACACAACTTAATTCCTTAGCACATTGTACTTAGCAAGGCACCGGTTTGTGCTCGTGCTCTAAGTCACGGTGTCTGCATGCTTATATTGACACTGGATTGTCCAACCAATTTATCAGTCTTGCCACTTCTTTGCAACCCAGTCATGCAATCCGTTGTCCTGTGTGCCCTCTGCTATGTGGAACGGGATGAGTGAGTATCACTACCCTCTTTGTAAAGTGGTGTGCGGCCAAGTTCGGTGGGTCTTTATCAGGATAATCCACTGATGAGTCCAGTTCCAGCTCTGTTTAGCACAGCCATAACTGGGTTCCTGCCTTCCTTTCCAACTGAAAGCATGCCTGCTCTCCTGAATGATGGGAATGTCACGGAAATCTGCAGGTCCCCCTATCATTCACAGTTTTCAGGCTGATCACGCTCAAAGCTGTGTAATATATCAGTAATACCAAGATTACAAAAGTCCCCCGGGGAAAAGCAAAGCTCAGAAACCTCTCATCTTTAAAAGCACTCAAGTCACTCAAGTCCATAGGATGATCAGACAAGACTTTTCTCATTCCAGGGACACAGAGCATGAGAACAGCGAAGGCGCTGTGAAGGCAGCTCTGTAAGCAGTGTGACACAAAGACTTGACAGCCACAAACACGTGTGACACCCAAGACAGGGAAGCCTTCTCGATGCTGACCTGCAGACACAGTAAATTCCCTGTTAGTATTTAATCTTCTTTCCTTAAGAATTCCTCTGTACGTCCTCCTTAATTCCCACCAACATTTTCAAGCGCTTACTACGCCACCTGAGGCTGCAATGCTCTCCTGTGCACTGACTAGACCAGGCAGTAATTCTTTTGTAGGTGTTTCAAGCCATCTACCTGAAGCTCCTCTCCCCACCAGGCACTGAAATGACAAGCATAACAGGCTCAAAAAAGAAAGCAATATCAAGGAAAAGTACATCCTGTATTCTCAATAAGTGAACTGCATTAGAACATGAAAAATTTATGTCATTAGTGAGAAGCATTTTTTGTTTTTTTAAAACAAATTTACCACTATTTGGGGGGTGCTTTCCTTTGTCTTCTTTTAAATCAGTATCATATTTAGCTTTTTTTCCTTATACTACAGCATTCTGAACATAATTTTGGCTTGCTTTTCGTAAGATCAGAATTTAGCAAGGGTTTTTTTTTCCCACTCAGCAGAAAGCTGCATTGCAGCAGTAAGCCCATTTAGAAAATACACACAGTACGTGGCAAGAACAACTCATCACTAACTCCACTGAATTTCAGTGTGCCTATCTGTCATTGCAAAATAGCATCTATTTCACAACAAACTCTAAGCACACCAGCAGGAGACACAGAGTAAAACTTGATGAGCAGAAAGGCCTCGGACAGCAGGGCATGGCCGTCCTCTACATTCTCAAAAAGGCAGATAGAAACTTTCAGCCACCTAGGAAAACCGGTCGGGAACACCATTCTGGCTGACAGCATGAATGTTCTCGCTGATAGACCTCTGTAGTCTTCAGAAACATCCCTGCTTTGTTTTTCAGCCCCTTGGACCAGGGACAAATCCTTCCCCACCACAGCAACCTTCAGGGATCTGCATGACTTAGCTAGCCTGACCCATCAGACTCCTATCAAGCCCTGAGAAACATTCACAGCTCAGTAACGAACTAGCAGCAGAGTCTTACAGTAGCAAATGCAGTTAGGTTCACACGCTCTGTGAAAGATACAGCTTAGTTCTACCAGGGAACACCTGAGCCAGCCAAACCCTGAAAGAAATGGAAGAGTTACAGTAGGAGAGGACCTACAAAGCCCACCAAGTCCAACCATCCCACCACTCCAGGGCTGACACAAAGTTAAAACTGGTCATTTCGAGCATTATCCAAACGCCTCTTAAAAATGCCAGTTCAATTCCCGGGGAAAAAAAAAAAGATGAAAGAATCAAGGACAAACCATTTTGTAACCTCGTGGAATCCAACCACACTTTCGATGCAGTTTTCAAACCTCGCTTTTGAAGCCTCCCTATCTTCAGGCTCTGTTTTTCTCACCCCCCCCCAAAAAAAAGTAAAAGTAGCAAACCTAGCACAGCCCTGCAAAGGAATAACGTCGGACTGGTGCTGAAAAGACAAGTTACAGAGAACATCAGGTCAAACAGAGTTTAATAAATACATAAGTAAATAAATAAAAAGGTTCTTTCCTGGAAGTAAATATTCAAGGCCTCACTGATGTTTTCCTGTCAATGGACTAAAGGCATCTTACTTGCTGCTCAGAGACTTAACAAGTTTTTAAGCTGCCAGCCTTCATCAGATCTCTTCCTTGCTGTCAAAAACTTTGTGCACATAGAGTTCAAAGCAAATATTTCCTAGCATTCTCCCATCTTCCCTTGTTCCTCTACAATACTCACTTGTTAGCAGGTTTAAGCTGTAAAGAGTTCTTTCCAAAAATCGATCTGACTAATGAGATATAAAATAACATTTACCTCTCTCTACTGTCTACCAAAGCTAGGGGAGAGGCAGAGACAGAAAGTCCAAGGGGCTAAGTAAATCCTTTGGTACGGTGATGTTCATGTGCTCTCTCACATTCTTGCACTTCTCTCCAGCTATCCAGCCTCGGCGCACATCAGACATTTGCTCTTTCCCCTGTCTGTTCTCCAGGTCCAGGTGCCTGAATGAGCAGCGGGATTTTATCAAGCAACACTTCCCTCCTGGCAGCAGCACGCAGCTCCAGCAGATCAGGTGTAACATTCACTGGTGCCTGTGACAAACTGCTCAGCAGCCACAAATGCTGGAAACCACGCCGACAACAAGTTATACGCTCTGAACACATCAGGCAGCAATAATAGCGGTGTGCTTCCTCGCCAGGTTTGGGGCAAAATCACACACTTCTCCATAAGAACGTCGCTGGGCTGTGTGGTGGCTGCCCTGTGCAAATACAGGCAGCGAGTCACGTACAGCTGAACCACTGCGGCCAGCAAATTCTGTCCCTTTGAAATATCCCACAAATCAGTAGGTCCAGGGCTGAGACAAAGAAGCCTGCAACGCCTGCCCAGAGCTCAAAATACAAAATTCAGGGCCAGTTTTCACTACAGAAGACTTACGATGCACATAAACACGTCACCTACTGCACAGCACAACACTCCGGTTTTTGGCAGAAAATTCATTTACTTTTTCCTGTATCAAGACCTGATGTGTGCAGACGGAGAAGAAGCTGACAGCAGCAAAATCATTTCCCCAAGGCTACGAAGAAAGCTTGGGCTGTGACCAGGATCAGATCAGTCCCTGAAGCAAAATCTTGGCCAAATCCCTGTGAACCTGGCAGGATCGGAGTTAGTGGTAATTCACCTTTCTTCCTCAGCCTTTAAAAATGCTTGTGAAGGTTTAAACAGGCTGTCTTAAGCAAATATTCTCTCACCAAAAAAAAAGGATGAAAAGCAAGCCTGAGTATTAAAAGAACAAGAAAATGCCAGAGGGATAAATAAGTTTGAAAACACCTCACCTAATATAAGCTCATCCTATCGTTTGCCATACGTTTAAGTGTTGGGTGCTTATCTCTTTCAGACTGACATAAAGCCATGCAAGTCAAATCTAGACGTATTTTCTCCAGCTGAAGATCTGCCCCTGTAAATTATAAGCATATTTAGGAGATTTTAAGCCCAAAGATCCCATAAGCCATTAAAATTTACTTGCCACATCATTCCTTAAATCCAAGCCTTGTTTTCATCTGCCAGATGCTTCTCAGCAGGGGAATGTACACACGCTAACCCAACGAGCAGCCCTTGGTGGGAGAATGGCAGGGAAACTCCCTTTGAGCACTGTTCGCCCGAGCATTCACCAGGAATCAAAAATCACCAAACGGGATCATTTTGCTGCACAATAGCAGGTTGCCACAGCTCAATAGCAGGTTTTTTATTTGTAAAACCACACGCACCAGCAGTAACAAAGGTCTTCACGCAATCCGAGCTCACACAGTGAAAGGGCCATCATGAATTTTACCTCTTTAACCAACAATCTCTAAAAATTAATTTGCTGTCCTGTTTTTTTCTGGCGAGAGGACTGTTAAATAATCCCTCCTGTTGCAGTTAATTGCTCACAGAAATACGGAGTCATGCTAAATAAAAAGGATACGCGGTTTATTATCAGTTTCTAACGTGCCACGAAGAAGAACAAGCGAACGGGCCCTTTTGGGTACGATTAGTTCCATGCAGTTAGGCATTATAGCCTGCTATATGTTAACAGCGGGGTCTAGCAAGCGGGGAGGCAGACAGCGGTCCTGCAGGCTACCTCAGGCCTCATTCACGCACTTACAGAACAAGCCGAGACCGATGCCTTTCGTCTGCCTTCCTGTACCAGCAGCACGCAGTTACGCACATATAAATGGATCAACATCAAACTCTGCCAGTTCGGGCTGCCCGTGCTGCTTCGCAGTTTGCTCGTGACTCCTCAGCCGAGCAGTTAGGAAGCAATCTTCTGCCCCTGCAATCATTAGCCACGGAGTTAGCAGCCACCACTTTTACCACCAAAATCATCGGCTGTTTTGCCACTGGCTTCTGTAGCGCCACTCAGGCCTGATGCTGGTTCCTCGGCTCTGCCTGATGCTTTCCATGGATCCGTTAGGAACACTTTCCTGGGATTAATTCACACTAAATGTGAATTTTACTGTGCCAAGCACCAACCTGCTATTAAATATCTGAAGCCATTCACTGCTTTGAGAGTGTATCCTTACCATGGCAGGATCACACTTCCTTCATTCTTTCAATCACAATAAAATAGGCAGTTTCCACAAAATACTGCTTCTGAATAACTCCTTTCTAATTTGGACTTCAGTATTTCCATTCCGTCTCAACCAAGGCTGTCTATCAGGCCCACCAGAACGGGAACTCAAGGAACTCCTTTTATTTCGCCCAGCCACAGATCCTAGCTGACACTGCAGGCTGCATTTGCATGCTATTAACTCTCCCACTGAATGACAATAGATCTCCTCTCTAAAATGTGAGAGTATCTTTTCAGAGCCTGGGGAAACACTGTTATCTTTTGGTCACTGCTACATTTCTTTAAAAAATGGGATCTGAGGACAATGCGTTTAAAGGTACTTTTCCTTCACCTTGACATATCGAAAAGATGCATTATACGGAACCGTTCCCTGATGCATAATCGTTAACGGCAGAAGATACAGAGACTTCAGAGCTGATGAGAAAACTTCATTTAGGATTCAGCTGAGGATCCAGTTCTGCAGTAGGTCTTATTCACGTTGTCAGCATTGCACCTAGCTTGAAAATGGCCCAGAGATCTCTCCAGAAAGGCAGGGTTTGTGGTGCAGGTACCAAAAGCCCCTTATTTTGCAGCCGTTCCTGAAAGGCACTGTGCCTCTTGACTAACTATTTTTATGTTACTTGTCAGACTGTCCCCCTTCCTCTGCAGTTTTTATGTCTAGCAAAATACCAGCTGGTTATTTCTGGTCACTCTTCTTTGACTTAGCACTGACTAATCAGCTTCTTCTCACTCTGAAGTTGAGCCTTTCTTTCCCTTTCTCTGCACGTGCAGAGGAAACAAGACAGTAACAGGTCATACAGGAAAGTCAGAAGAGATACACAGGAGCTCTTTCTGCTTTTTTTTTCCCCCAGAGAAGGCTAATTTGCAAATGAAGGTTAATGTTTTAATAAAAGTTAACTTGCCTTATCTACAGACATCAGGCTTCAGTCTTTACCAAAGATTTAAGATAATCCTTATTTGAACAAAACTAATTTGACCCAGTAGTACTGCCCTTTTAATGCGAAGCATCAAAGTCTTCCCAGCTTTGAACCTGAGCTATGTGACCAACTGACACTGCAGTTGCTTCACAGGCTATCAAAAATCTGTGAATGTAAAACAGAGGTCAGAACTGCAGACCCCTACCTTCAAAGTACCATCACCTCAATGGAAGAAAAAACAAACAAACAAAAAACAGTATTTTTGCCTATTTTTATTTTAGACTAATGTTTGTGTAATATTTTCTACCAGGTAAGATAATAGTTGTACCAAAGGACACACTGATTATTTGCAACGTGTCAGAAATGCACCCACCACTACACTGAAATAGCCCTGAAGTTTAACGGAGCATAGTGGGGCTCAATTAGAGTTTATGACCTACAGTGTTACATAATATTTTTTTAATAAATACTAGATTAATTTATGTAACTGTATTTCTCACAAGATCAGTATTGCTTTTCCTTAAGAAGTGTCACAGCAGGTAACAAACAGGAGTACCTAGGACATTAGTTTTACGCTCTTGCTGGTATTTTCAGAAACAAAAGTGTCCTGAAGGTAATTAACCCCAGAAGGGGCACACCACCCTTTGCTATAAGCAAGTTTCTCCACCACCACCACCACCCAGCCCACCCAAAGCACCCATTTCCCCCGGTGCTGGCACCGGACACACGTTTGTCAGCGAGCCCACAGGGTTTCTGCTAGGATGTGGTAAATAGAGTTGCTGGGAGCGATGCTGCTTCGTAAAGAAGCAGACATTATTTATGTGATTATTTCACTGGTGTTAAGCTCCTCCTACAGTGCAGGCATACCAAAATGAGATGAGTCATCTGGAAATGAAAATCTGTCCTGAAAAGTATTAAACTCTAACGGGCTCCAGACCTTCAGCAAAAGGACCTCAAACACTCTTAGTGAAAAATCCCTGCGAGTGGGTGCCAAGAAGTAAACACCTAGTGCTACCAACCTCCCAATAAAGCAAATCGGTTGTTATTTAACAGTTCAAATCAGGTAAAAGTTTAAATTGTGTTGTTAAAAGTTAAAACATCTCTTTTTAAAAAATTTCTGGCAGAAGTAAGAAGACCTAAAGAAAAGAAAGCCATGTTACTCATCCCTTTCGCTGCTGCCCAAGCAGTCTGTCATACCTCAGTAGTAACTTACGACCTCACAAACCTCAAACAATGAAGTGATAATGCACAATGAATATTAAACCCCCTTTTTCTTTCATTACTCTTGATTTGCAGCTCCAGATACAAAGAGTTACAAGTTCATCATTGTCAAGAAGCAAAGAAGCAGGTTTTTAATTGAGGGGAGCAGAGAAGAATCCTCGTGATTTATGAAAAGCAACTTTTGCTGGTACATCAGGCGTTCATAAAGCAGTCTGCTAACACATTTGTGCCCCTGCACAATGGCTAAGTGTGTGATAACCGAGTTACTACTGTGGGGAACCGATACTATGTCGACTGATTGAAAATACGTTTGACTTTTAAGACTGCAGTCATGTTTCTTCAAGGGCAGGTATATAACCACTTGTCTACGTGATGTGCCAAAAAAAGCCAGAGCGGCAATTCAGACTTGTACTAGAGGATCATTGAAACTACATTTTATACCAAAAAAAAAAGTCAAAGAGGTTTTTATGTACAATGGTTAATACTGATCACATGCAATAAATGTAATACCCGTTATTTTTCTGAATATTTTTGTCTGCTTTCAGGCAAAACACACATCTTCCTTCTGCTGCAGGCTAGGGATGGCTGTAGGGCACATCATTCCCACACCGGACAGCCTTTACCACCTGGTGGGCCTAAAACCCACCCTACGAAGCATTCAGTTCATCTCTTCCCATTCACAAAAGTCTCCATTTACACCTATTTCTAATGGCACAGAGTAATTCTCTGAGGGCTACGAGCAGGATGCCCGACACCAGCCCAATTACTTACCACTGCCTTGTTGTTTACCTTACTCATCTGTACACGGTACCTTGCCACCCAGCTGCATTCTCCTAATTGGAAACTCTGAATCATCAAACACAGGGCTGTCTGTAATGGAAACCCAGCAGAACGCCGACAGCAGAACTCAGGGCTGAATTTCAACTGCCTAAAATCTCACAATATAAAAACCTATTCACAATATTATATAAAAATATAGAATCACAGAATGGATTGGGTTGGAAGGGGCTTTAAAGCTCATCTCATTCCAACCCCCTGCCATGGGCAGGGACACCTCGCACCAGCCCAGGCTGCCCAAATCCCCATCCAGCCTGGCCTCGAACACCTCCAAGGATGGGGCAGACAAAGTTTCTCTGGGCAACCTTTGCCAGGCCCTCACCACCATCACAGTGAAGAATCTCTTCTGAATATCTAACCTAAATCTACCCTTTTTCAGTTTAAAACCATTATTCCTTGTCCTACCACTACACTCCCTGACAAAGAGCCCCTCTCCTGCTTTCCCAAAGGCCCCCTTTAGGGAATATTATACAGGGAATATAAGGGAATAATTTATATTAGAATATGTATATTATACATAAAGGTATTTTGTACGGTATAAGCTTTATATTATATAATAGATGTTAAATACCATTACAGTACTTTTAAATTTTCTTTCCTGTTTAAGTATATAGATACAGATCACCTACTGCTTCTATGCTACTCTGGATTTCACAGACTTCTGTCATCATTTTGCCCGTCAGCTCAGTAAAAGATTTCATGATGTGTGAAGCAGTGCAGATTTTAGACCCATACTTCTGTTCAGCAGTCATCAGTCTTGAACTTGACATCCATATGCTATTTTCTCCTACCGAGAAAGTCACTTAGAGTTTTGTACGCCTAAAAAAAAGACAGGCCCTTACTGGCTTCTCATTTCATTTTCAGTGAATGAAAATTGTATTTTGCCGTTACTAAGTACAGACTGACCTGCACAAGACTCTCTTCTGCCAGTGCTGCACAGGCAATTTGGTTTTTGTCCTTTAGATTTTAGGTATAATATGATATAAGGCCAAGCTCTGTTTTCAAGTGTAGTGATACAGCCATAAGGAGGACAATAGGGCTGCACAAATGTCACCAATATCAGAACTCTACCTTGGGAATTTTAATTCTATATTTCATTAATGCTTCTGTGAGACGACAACCCCAGAGCAGCTGTCTTTTTGTAAATGATGTAATTAAATGCCCTGAGAAGTATGCAAAATGAGGGATCTGCATACTAGCACACAGCAGTTCTATTTTGTACTTAGCCTTTACTTCATTTTAAGTTTCTGCAAACATTCGGATTTTTAGGACTGAGAAATGCAATGCTTTATAGTTCCCAGAAGAGAAAACACAAAGACCAAGACTTCCCATGCGGTCAGTGATCCTGGAGAATTCTCTTTAGGTGCCCAGCTGAGACACTCTTAAACCAACCTGAGTTCTGAATGCCCGGCATTTTTCTGAAATTCAATGACCTTTAAAGACTGTTGAATTGATATCCAAAGTAAAGAAGCTCAGAATCATGAGCCTTCAGCTCCATTCATTATTAGTATTATTATTCACAGCTGCGCCCAGGGTATACTAAGTATTGTGCAAACAAGGCAAAGTCTGCATATATTTAATTTTTCAAGCAACAATAGGAATGGATCACTGGGAAAATTATATATTCATTAATAAATTAATACAGTCATTCCCCAACTCAGTTGTATGCGTAGTATCCCTGAGATGAGGAGTGACAGATGACGTCAATATATCCACATCCAAGCAGCCAGAGGACATCTTCACTTGCTCAGTGTTTGTCCCACGTAACTCCATTTGAACTGCACTGGAGCAGTGTAATAGGGGAGCAGAATCAGCAGCCATGTCCCACAGATAGCCAAAATGAGGGTTTCTGGCTCAGTTTAGTCATTTGAATGAGGAAAGTGAACCTGCATCGAGACTTTCTAAGGTCTCTTGGCATTTCAATGTCTGTAGAGTCTAAGCTAGCATGAACCTCCTGTCTGAAAGCAAGCTCTATCCTCAAACTTCATTTTCCCTGCACTTCAAACAAAATGCCTCTCTAATCCCAGTATGTGAAAGTTTGCTTTCATAAACAATTTTTCAGGAATTCATGTTTAAACAGGAACGATTTTGCATACAAAATCAGAACAGCAGTTTCTCTGCATTTTCTTGCAGTGTCATATCCATGGACCAATAGCTAATCCTATAAAATACTTCTACTTACAGAATTCTAGCTACCAAGTTTGCAACCGAAACACTGACCAGATCAATAGAATTCACCTTCCCAAAATAACAGTACATATTTATTACACCAGGCTAAACAGTTACCAGGGTACAACTTCAAATTATAAACATATCACTTGCACTAAATTTTTTCGTTATTTCTACAAAGCTCAGTCCTCAAATATATCTACAGTGGTCTAAAACAAGGGGTCCATCAAGCAACTGGGATGGATTCCACAACCTGCCAGCTATTTCCCCAGCATTTTGCATATAGCCCAGCGTCAACTTTTCCCGTGGTGCATTAACATGCAGAGCCTATTCAGGCACGTTCTGACCACACCAGGACTCAAGTCTCACCTTAACCACTGCCCTTTACAAAGCTGACATGTAATCTGAATTAATCTCTGGCTACAAAGAGAGCTTGCAGTGCAGAATTTGATCTATGCATTCTTTTGACGTATAGCTATGACCACTCCATTCATTACGAAACAATTTTAGCTAATCAAAGCAAAGAGATGAATGAACAGAGCGGGTTCTGCGAATCACAAGTCTAAACGGGACAAGAAACACCAGGCAGAATGAGTTTGTTTTCTGCTTTGGTAATATGATCAGAGATTAGCTCGTCGGGTAGAAAATAAACCATAACAGCAAAAGATGTATTTGTATTTTTTTCAAAATTAGGTTTTAGTAACATAAATGTCAAGAAACTAAGAGCGATGGGTTGCAAAACACAAAAGTTCCATTCCACCTGTAATAATCCCTCATCCTCTATTATGACACTGAAACGAGGCTCGCGATGAACCTACAACGCTGCAGCTGCAGGAAGGAGAAGTTATAGTTGTTATTACAAAATGATTTAGATCACACCATTACACTACACATACATACATTACAAAAATGTTTTACTACGCTATGATTCTTTTCTTGTATTATTGTGAAGCAGAAAGAAATAATTATGTTAACGTGATTCTTCCAGTACTTACTTGGGGTGCTGAGCAGCAACCTAATGCTGATTTTAGTAACTTTCATCACGCTCAGTCTCAGTTTATGACTATGTTTTTATAAAAACTAAAATGCACTCTTGATGAGAACTCTACCAGCATGCAGATTTCAGGCAATATAGAAAGGAAAAGGGAAATGAACTTATCTGTCAGGCACTGCTTAGTGTCTGAACATAAACGTGTTGCACAAAACCCACAAATGTCAGAACACACAGAGCTGGTCCTAAGCAAGCCTAACTTACAGCCACTGAAGCCAGCACCATTGGGCTCTGCTAACATCAAGGATTTGACAAAGCGAAGTCTATAAGGACTTTATAGAAGCCTTGTGCAACCATGTGCTAACAAGCAGTGCCTTCAGCAGCACCCAGAGCTAGGGAGACCACGACGATTACCGCACGGTGCTTCTGCAGACAGGAAGTGGTATTTACAGACAGCAGCTCAAGCTGCCAAAAGGTCTTTTAAGAGCACGGCGTTTCTGCAGTAAAATTAAGTGTATTAAACACCTGACAGTAAGAAAGAATGGACCTTTCCAGAGATTTTGACCAGATGTCCTTTTTAACAGTAAGTCTAACACACAGGGTTCAGCACAGCTCTAGCCTCAAGTGCCACGGATCATTGCCTAAATAAGGAACTTCTTTATGTATTCAGATCAACCTGAGATTTATCGGTCTCTTTCAGTATTACCAAGCAAAAGATCAGGGTTCAGCTGGGGCACTTTAATCCCACTGGAAGGAAACGTCTCATACTAGTGAGGAGCAACCATTCCAACATACTCTAATGCTGCAAAAACAGCTTGGGAAGCAACTTTGGTCTTTGTAAGGATGGACATCATCAAGCTGCAGCACACACGTGACAGGACAGGCCACAAAAAAGGGAAGGAAGTCTAGTTACAAACCCTTGGTTGGACAAGGAGGCTTGGGAACCATCTCCCCACTCTGCACACAGTCCGTGCAACAAGTATCACTCCCTTAGTACTTTTCCTGTCCTCCAGGTGCCCCGTTTCTTCAGCTGCAGTTACCAAGCAATGCCATATTCCCTAGCCCAGCATTTTTACCTTATCCAGCACAGCTGCGAAGCAGCGTTGTAAGATACAGTCAGAATTTTGAGGCCTAGAAGAGTATAGGCCAGAAATTTGCATAAAGACCTTATGAGGAAATCAGAAAGAGTAGTGAGAGTACGTCAGCGTCGCCTGACAATTACCACAGCAGGTTCCCATTTCTCACTGAACATCGCGGCTGTGTTGCTAACACCTTACCATTACAGACAAGAGGTAAAAAGGAAACAGGATACTTTAAATAGCAGGTGTTTGCAAAGAATTGGCAGTGTCAGACACCCCAGGGTGACAACCAGTCATTTATATAGAACAGGCAGCAAACTCTGGGAACCTGACGTGTCTCCCGGATCACGGATTGGCTAGGAAAACCTGCTAAAAGGACAGCAAAAGGGATGAGAGCAGCCCAAGTGAGACAATAAACTGAGCACAACTGCAAAATTGCATGGGGGAGTGAAATGATTCTAGAACCACTGCATTTTCCTCACAGATTAAAAAGTTTTAATGTTAAACATATCAAAGGCCCTGACAATTCTTCAGTGGCACTTCACTGTGTGCTGCTTCCTCTTTTGTTCTTCATAAATTTCACGCCTTCAGGCCATGAGGAAAGGTCCCATAAACAGAGCTGACTGCAGCCGTTCAATGACCATCCATTCCACCTGAGTCACAATATATATGCACACAGGGACCACTCTATCTGCCTTTTCTGGGTTGTTGTTAGGATTTCTAAACACCACCAGAATGCCACAAATAAGGAAAATAGAGAGGGAAAAAAAAAACTAGCAGACAACCTAACTAAATTCCAAAATTTTAAAAGAAATAGAGTGGTTTAATTGCTGGTTTTGTACTTATATCTTGTGAATCTGACATAAGCTTAAATAAAACAAAGCTATTTCTCAATATTTCCTAAAACTGTTAATATGAAATGAATTGAATTTATTCTAAAACACTTCTATGTTGCTGCAGTACAAAAGCCAAGACTATTGCATTTTCATGAAGCAGAACAAAATGGAAACTGTGATGCCCTGCTTTCTTGTTAATGCTCAGATTCTGTAGTGTTAGTCTCTGCTTTTAAGTGTTCCTGCTCTTTTCTCTGCTTTTTGAATCAAGCTGTTCTACCTATGTTTCCACAAAAACTGCTCCAAGTAACGTATTTTGGGTTTCAGAGACCATTTGGTCAGATTCTAATAATCTCTCCTGAGAGCTGACACCAACTTCCAGCAGCAGGTCGAACGCTGCAAATTAGAATAATAAAACACACGCTGCTGCAGCTTCCAAAAAAAAATGCAAGTGTCTTTTTCAAGCTGAAGAATGATGGTTTGAGACATCTTAGATGCCTTGTCTCCTAACCAGAGCTTTCCTTTTGCTTATACAAACATATACATGTAATAATTCTTGCTTTTTTCCTCTTTTAAACAAAGAATGTGTCGTTGCAAAGATTTTGATCCAGACTCCACATTTCTTTTTGTCCGTATGGGAATGTAGCGTTCCTCAGCTGACGAAGTTAAGAATGCTGGTGGCTTAAGATTTTGCATTGAGCTGAAATAGATTTTATTTACACAAAGCGGCATTTTTTCCTGTTTTGAAATAAAAGAAATATATTTCACTCTTCCAAATAGAGGAAATTGTTTGTTTTTCGAATTCTTTGTGCAGAGGTAAAATAGACAAATGTCTTGAAACTTACAGAAAAACGCTGGTCTAAAAACAAGCTGGTATTTCTCTTTCACTTTAACATGGTGTTAGGTTATCTGCTAGTGTAAGAAAAATGATCTATTCCCCCCTTATAATTCACTACTGTTTATTACAGTGTTCCAGCCATGAATCCCAGGTGGATTAAGACTTGTCATATTTGACCCCTTTGGTTAAAGGCAATCCACTCCTTAATGATTTTTTTTACGCTATTCTGTAAAATGAACAGTTCCACATGCATAAATGCTAACAGGAATCAACATCTCCTGTTTCTTTCCCCGACCTTCAACAACCCTATTCTCTGCAGAAAAAAAAACAACAGTTTTACTAATTTATAAGCACCATGCAGACACAGGCAGTCTAGAGAGAAACCTTTTTAGCAGTTGCAAAGAAAAAAAAAACATGAGAAAGCTTCCACAAAGATTCTGAGAAATTCTGAGAATCCAACAGAATAAAGGAGGGAGGAAAAAAAAGGAAGGAAAAAAAAAAAAGAAAGAAAAGAAAGAAGTGTGAAGATTTAAAATATTCCCAATACTCACTGAAAGCAGCCACTGCAAGAGCCAGTGTGACAATAATGGAGACCCAGGAAACCCACAATGCCTTCTTTCTGTAGCTTTGAGCTTCATGAGGTTTTAGCCTTGTACTGCTTTCTAGTAAACCTGACAAGCAATAAGCAAAGAGGGTATGAACAATACATTGCTCTTTTTAAAAACACAGCTGCGTTAGTTCAGACCTAGATCGCATATTTACATTCTACATTACATATCGAATCAATACAGAATCAAATCCTCCTCACATTAGCACGGTTATCGCGGTTAGGTGAATAAAGCCGTCAGAAATGTATGAGTAAGCAAGCACAACACACACAAGCTGCTTTGATTCCACATGGAAGGTAAGGCCCACACCTCAGCCACTTACAAGACCACTGCAGTTGTGCGGCGGTTGACAGAAATTCACATCACTTGTGTTTCCCACCTATACATCTACACAAGAAAGAGCCCCGTCCTACACTCACTGAGATCAAAAATCAGTTCTGCAGTTCAGGATCCTGAACGTAATTAACAAAGGAGAAAAACTTGTGTCCGCCAGTCTCTGAGACATAACCTGCCGATGCAATGCACATGTTGAGCATCAAAGTAGAAGCAGGCACACTTTAGAATCAAAGCTAGCACAGCTGAAAAGAACTCTTGAAGCATAATGTCCTCCCCCAAAGGTAAGAATACATCCCCGTCTAGAAGCTGTACCAGGAACTGGCTGAAGAACAATTCTGGCCTTTCTCTAATCAGCGCAGAAGTCTGCTCACAAAAGGGAACAGGACTGCTTTCTCTCTTCTTTGATGCTTTCAATTTGTGGAAATCTTTTGTCCACTCATCTTAAATTGCAGAAAAGAACCCAAGTTAAAAATAAAGAAAAGTACATTCTCTGGTTTTCGTTCTCTGTCTGAGTCTTAAGCCACTTTTCGGATGAGTTCATAATTAAATATATTTGCCATTTGTTTATCCCATCCAGATTCTTTTCTGCATATGATATTCATTTAATTTGAAACACACAGATACATTTTTTTCACCAGCAAGTTCCAACTCAAATCTGCTTAGCTGGTGACAGAAGGCCTGCTGACTTTTCACTTTCTTAATGAATTACTCCAGAAATTGTGGGTGGTCCCCGTCAGGTGACGATCCCATTTCAGAGGGACTTGCCTGCCCACAGCGTGCAGAACTAGGGCGCTGTGTGTTGTCAAAATGTGTGTAGAAATAGCACAATCTTTCAGTAGCTGGTCCAATGTCTTAGGGAAAGGGTAGGGAAGAGGAGTGCTGGCAGACAAAGCAAAACCTAACAGCTGAAGCTGTCACCGTCCTCGCCTCCCCCAGTTTTATCTCCAACCTTTCTGATGGCTACGGCAACCCTGGAGGTAGGGACACCTGGTCTGGTTATGAGCGTGCTCCTGAACCTCCACACCACGCTTAGCCCGGTTTATTAATGCTAGCAGATATTAATTTCAACTGGCTGTAATGCGCTGGCTCAACACTGCAGTGGTTTTGGAACCAACGCAGAAGTGAATCAGACATCTCTGCCTCAGGGGCAGCAATGTGTCAGCAGCAGGGTAGGCAGCCGGGGTGGCAGCAATTTGAGCCACCAGATTTTATTCTGCCACTTCAAGCCTGTCAGAATTCTAATCCCAGAATAGTCGGTGGAATTCGCCCTGTCTTGGAAAAATGCCTTACGTTTTTTCACGTCAATTACTCTGCCTGGAAAGCAAGAGAGAGTTTCTCTATTAGAGAGTTCAGAAAGACACTGGGAGAATTTAAATTAATGCTGTGTTTTCAGACAGCTTCAAATATTTCCTCCCTTCTGTGCTACACTCTGCCCTCTTCGTGAATGAAAAAGAATTCGCAAACTTGCGCACAAGAGAATTACTAGGCCCAACAGAAAGCAATGTCTGTGTCTTAATATGCAAATTCTTTGTCTGACACCTGAAAATTACCAGATGACAACCCTGAAAGGTCCAAGTCCTTTACCTACAGTGCTGCACAGCCATTTCTCACACAGGCTGCCTTCATTTGTGTGAAGAAATACATATTTTTTGCAAGGTTTCACCTATCTACTGACAGTACACATAATGATCCACAGTTTAATTGCTGTCTGATAGGAGGTCAATAACAACAGATTTTGAAATAAAGAATTAACTTCTACTCATAAAACCACATAGAAAAAATCTCATATTTTTGTGTTTCCCCCTCCTTTCCTCCTCCCCACCACAGGCATTTTAAATTAAGGCCCAAATCTTGTTGGAATATAAAGCAAAGTAGGTTTCCTTAGCCAATTTTGATTCTCAAGACTTCAAACATGAAATAAACACAAAACAGAATAAGAAACATCCTTCACCTGGTTCTTTCTTTAAAGACATCCTATAGTTCATGGCTACCACTTACTGTTACCTGGGAAGACCAACATATACAGTTGATAACTGCAAATCAAATAATATCCTAATTAAGTTGAGAAGTGAATAATAAGCCCCAGAGCTAGCAAAGCACTGCTAATTAGTATTCACATGTCAAGCACGTGTCCAGTATGACAGAGGCTGCAATCCTTATAAAACTGAACCACTTCTGCCGTGCGTGTGTGTATGCGTGTATCTTTCTTTCTCTGTCTCTCTCTCTCAAAATGGCTGGCATATTCTAGCTATCAGATATGATCCCTTCCTTCCTAAAGTAATATTTTCTGTAATTAAAATTCTCTTCCCTGAAAAGATCGTATTTTTCTCAGGAGTGTCCCAAGGGACAGCACACAAAAACACAAACTCATTCACGTGACTACCAAACCCATAGCATGGAAATTATTGAGAATCAACACCTGCTCGTTAATTTACACACAACAATACGATTCACAAGGTGAACCTCCACGTTTTTCCTCTGACCATAAGAAAACAAAATTTAAGCATCCATTGGAGGCAGGCTGAATGATACTTTCACTATAACCTGCATTGCAACAAAAATGAAAAGCTAGTATCTACTGATAAGATTCCTCCACCCTGATATTAACATACTGAATAATTTTACTGCCAATTATTTCTTTAACACAGATAACCCTGCATTGAAGAAGAGATGATGAGCTGGTTAAATCCACTAGATTTTTACTTTATCTTTTAGTACCTTCCTATATTAGCTGATTTTCTTCCAAAAAAAAAAAATAAATCTGAAGAAAAAAAACCTGCCTAACAGTTGCAGAAGCACAAGCTTGGCATATTTGTGAAGTGATTCTAGGATATTCTTTACCATATGCTGACTTACCAGAAGTACTTTTCTATTTGGCTAAAGGATCATTTTAAAATGTCAAGTTAGAATTTGTGAAAGAGATAAGGCAAATAGAAAAACTGTTCACGTAAGATGTCAATTTAAGGACCCCATCAAAAAATAAAAATTAAAAAAAAAAAAAAAATTACCACTGAATTTGGGTCTAGATCTTAAAGAGCAAATATCTTGTTCTAAAATTTGAGGCTATTTTTTATTTTTAGCAAACATGGAAGTATCATCTCTATAACTGGATCAGCTATGAATCATAGGAAAAGAGCATAAGAAAAAGTACAATCTGAAAGGACAGACGGTAACAATTCCAATGGGGACAACCTGCAAAAAGCAGACCAGAAAATCCTCTGTGATGACTGGGAATTAAGCTGGGAGATGGAATTGGTGACTTTCCTATGAAAGACTACGAGAAAAAGCTACCACGAGGGCCATTGAAAGAGTGTGAATGCAAAGAAAGAAATAATCAGCAGCTTTAGTCTCTTCTCCCTCCTAGAAAGAAAGGTTAGGTACATCGCGCTCTCTCTCTTTTTGGAACTACCCTTAGTACCAAAAGGCCAAGCTTTCATCTTTAGCTCTGTCATACTGGGCTCAAATGGAAAATTTCTGCACTCAACCTTCCACGTTCGAACCTAACCAAAATTTCTGATTCCTGCTGTATAAAACAGAACTGAAGCCTCAAGCTGCCCTCAGTCGAGATGCCTGCCACCTGCCATTGGCCGTGACAGTAAGGGCACCCCTGGGAAAAGGGTCGTCCCCAGTCCCAACGTGACCGAAAGCAAGCAGGGAAGATGGTGATTGCTCTTCCTCAGTATATCTCTATTTCATGGCTAAGATAAGCGAGCAAGCACGGGAGTTTGGAAAGCCAGAGAGAGACCGGGGGATTCAGGGGTTACGTGTAGGATGGGGTGAAGACTGGGAACACAAAAGGGACTTTGGGATGCACAGAGGAAAAAAAGAGAAATGGGACAAAATGGAACAGAGATGCTAAGGAAAACCTAGTATGTGAACTAAAAAATGGAGACAAATTGTGTGGAACAGGAGCCTGGAGGCGTTATGGAGGCCGGGGCAAGGCGGAGGGTTAAAATGGCAGCTGCCTGTATTCCCAGACGGGCGGCAGGTAAGCCAAGTGCCTCACACACCGCCAACAGACGTCCAAAAATTAACGTGTTTGAGGCTAGCACGGCTGGGAAGCAGGCAGCCTTCCATCCCTGGTCAGGTACTTCGGTAAAGAATAAAATACCAGTCAGGGAATGGGGACCAAGGGAGGGCCCTGACTGACCTGGCCGCCCGGGGCCCCGCTGACAGGAGCCCGGCGGCGCCATGTGCTCCCGCTGCCCCGGCAGGCAGGCAAGTTTTCGGTGGGAGCAGCCCCGACTGGAGTTTGTGAGGAGATTTTAAAGCTGGGAAACGAAAAGGGAAAGGTTCGGGGAGCGGGGTGTTGTGAGGGAGTGCCCGCGGGGTCCGGGCAGAGCCGGTGTGGGGCTGACAGGGGTGTGGGAAGGGCTGCTGTGGAGGCGTGAGGAGGTAGCGCTGCGGCCGTCAGGGGGCTGCAGGGGAAGACGAAGGGGAAAAAATTATAAATAAAAAACTGCCGGGGGTGGGCGTCGGGCGGCCGGGGCCGGAGGGAGGCTGCCCCGGGGGAAGGCGGGTGCGGGGTGAGGGACGCCGGGCGCTCACCTCGGTCCTCCAGCCCCTCGCTGAACTGCCCGCTCTCCCCGATCCGCAGCTGCTCCTGCTGCTGCTGCTGCTGCTGCTGCTGCTGCTGCTGCTGCTCCCGGGGGGGCAGCGACGGGCTGCTCCCGGGGGGCTGCACGATGGCGGGGTCCGGGGTGCTGTCCAGGGCGGCTGCGGACGGCTCCATGGCTGGCGAGGAGGCGGCTGGCGAGCGGAGCGGCGAGGCGAGGAGCGGCCGGGAGCATCCAGCCCGGGTGCGAGCCCGGGGAGAGGAGGAGACAGACTCCGGCTCAGAGCATCAGGGAGCCGGGGCCAGGCGGCGAACAAACTCCTCCGGCTGCTCCCCGCGGCCGCCTCATCGCGAACCTCGGCGCCGCCGCCGCCGCCGCCGGGGGGCAGGTGGGAGAGCGGTGCCGCCTCCCGGCGCTGCCCTTCCCCTCCCCGCCCCGGGGAGCGCCTTCGGCGGCGGCGGCAGCGCCCGGCTCCGGGGACGGGACCGGGGACGGGACCGGGGCAGCTCTGCCCCGTGCGGAGCGGCCTGTGAGGGGCCGCCGTCCCGCCGGGGTGCTGGGGAGGGGAGAGGTGGCGGCGCTCCCTCCCCTCAGGGCCGGCTGAGGCTGAGGGAAGGGCTGTGGGGAGCCCGCCCTGAGGGGCTGCCCGCCCTCCAGAGCCCGCGGGGACCTCGGGCTTGAGGTGCTCGGCGGAGGAAGCGGGAGTCCTGTCAGGCGCCCCTCGCCATGGCGGGCTCTGCCTTCCCCCTGCGGGGTTTGGGGTCTCTTCAGAGGGGGGAGCCCCCCGTGGCCCCCTCAGGGTGAGGGGCAAACGCTGCCCCCCGCTCCCGAGGTGCCGGTCCAGCAGGGGAGCAAGGCCTCATCCACCCCTCCTGCCAAATTCTCTGGTGAATTTGCTCTCTTTCCATCCGCTATCGCCATTTTTCAGGACCGCACACACCACTCTCAGCCCCCGCAGGGGTGAAATTTGGTCATGTTGACAGCTGTTTGTTAATATTAGGCTAAAATCTGTGCCAAAACGTACAGTGGTGTCATGGGGGTGCATGGGATTAGAGATGGAGACTTGTTGGTGTCCATGGACATTCACAGTTCACTTGCTTGGCCTTTCTAGGGCCACAGAAAAACACAGGGAAAAAATAAAAACCTTAGGAGAAGAGAAGTGGGGAAAAAAATAGAAAATTTTACTGATAGATCTGTGCCAGAGCTGTTAGCTTCTTCCTCTCTGCTGGTTTCTAATGACTAAATAGAGAAGTGCAAATAAGCAAAAGCGTTTTCCGTGCTAGCACAGGCTCCCAGTTGCGTGCTCACTGGCATGCAGATAAATGTTGAAACTGCATTGTGCTCTGACTTGCGCCTAGGAAAACACTAGAAGACAATTAGACCTTGCAGCCCAGGTCCTCAGTTGGTATGTAAGTGTATGATCTCCAGTTATGTTACATAAAGTTCAGGTTGCCTTTCTCTTTTGACAGGTTAGCAAATCTGGGGAGTACGGAAAGGCCAGTGGGAAACCAATATTTCTGCAAACCGAGGAACATGATTTTGTATGCTGTCAATCTTGCCTTAAAAAAGTTTTGTGACGCTTTAGGAATACCTATTCGGAATGGTTAGTGAACTACTGAAATGACTTAGTTTTAAACAAGTGCCTCTTAATGCTGTATGATAATCTCTTCAGCTGTGTTTTAAATTGACATTCAGGCCTTATAGAATGGAGATGGAATTCAACCTTATGGAATTGAGTTGGTTATCATGGCGAGAGGGACTGGCGTTTGCTTTTTACCTAATCTCATGATTCCTTCATGCATAGTCTGCTGTACATACTAAATGAAATATTTTTGAAGTCTTCTGCCTCTCACTTAAATTTGATCTTCACCCTTATCTATCTTACTGTGCTTGGTGATCTCAGGGCTCTCGCTCTTCTATTGGATTGACATAAACATGAATATAAACAATGCCTAAAGTATTTTTATTTTCTTTCATGTAATGCATGCAATATTGCAAAGTGTCTATTTGATGTTAATGTCAAAAGACATTCTCACTTGCATAAGCTAACACAAGTGAGTTATTCTGAGGGAAATGTGTTTTGGGGTTTGGGCTTAGCTGGGAGAGATTGGAAACTAGTAACTCCTTCAAATATATTTTTCTTCTTTATGGGCTGTTCATAGATATGAGATATACGAATGAAAAGTAGAAAACACCTTTTGTTGTTTGCTCAAAGTATTAGATTGCCACATCTCTGTAGCACTTATAAGGTGTTTGTAAAGAAATGAGAATCCTTACCTTTGAGTAGAACCAATTTTGTAACCTGATGAGAGACAACGGATTGGGGCCAAATCACTTTTCAGCACCTGGCAGGGATACAAAACCTCTGAGTCAGATTTGGGAGTCATGCTCCCATGCGGAGTTTATCCAGTGCAAGCCATGAAGAGTCCCTTGAAATTGCTGCAACGGATTTAATGCTCCCTAATGCAACTACGACAAGATTCTTTCTCTTCTAGGGAGATATGTCCATACCGGATTGATTCCAGCAGGATTCCTTGCATAAATGGAAAATAGACCAGTGACTTGCATCAAACACTACCTCCTTTCTGTAAGTCTAAGTTACTTTACTAAGTTACTTTTCCAGAAATCATCCCAAGAAGAAAGTTCCTGGAGATTCCTAATTCTGTTTTTTTTTGAAAGGAGGTAAAAGAGGTAGGTTTCCAAATGACTTGGAAATAATAACAATAATAAATAAATTAAAAAAAAAAAAAAAAAGCTAGGAAGACCTAACCACAAATTTTCAACTTTAATATGTTCCTTTTTCTTTTTTTAGATGTTCTCAATTGCTGTTCTTACATGAAACTGTCTGGTAGGGGCTGCAGCTGTCTCTATTTGTGTAAATGCTATAGTGTTCAGGCTATAGAAAAGAATATGAGGCTTGCAAAGAATATTAGTGTTTCTTATAAATTACTCTTTTCATTGCTCTCAAACACAGCCTCATGTGAGAAGGGACGTACTCTGCCTTTAAGTAAATACGAATTCAAAACATTCAGCTGCACAATGCAGAGTCTTTCAGATCAGACCATTATTTATATAAACTAGCTACTGAGAAGCAGAAAGACTGCAACATCATAGAAGCTAGAAGCTGCTTTCTTTTCCAGCCTTGTGTTTTATTTCTCATTACACCTCTTTCACCCAAAGTGTATTACATTGGATAAAGGAGGTAGGGTTCAGGGTTTAAAGACCTGGGTCCTGTTTTCCAGCCCTGCTGGACTTTTTGTGTAGAAATTCTATACACAAAGTCAACAAAAAGACCTGGCAATAATCATTGTGTTATTATATGATAGTATTTCTTGGCTTCTCAAACCCCCCTTTGTTGGATAGGAACCAAGAGAACCCCAAATCAATTAAAAACAAACAAAAAAAATCAATGACAAACTGCTTCCCTGGGTTCAGTCTAAATAGGCTGATGCCATCCCATGTTCTGTAGCTGCTGCAAGATTTATATGCACTTGCAGAACTTTCTTCCCTGCTGGAACTGCCCGTAATTTCCATAACATTTTGGCTTCCATAGAAAAGGTGGTTCCAAACTGGATGGAGGTCTCTTGCACCCAAGCAAGCAATGATAACGAAGAGAACCTTGTTTTTCTTCATCTGGATTGTCTGTGTTCTGTTTTTGCTGAGCTTATTTGTGGTGGTGGTTGTTCATTTGTTCCTTTCTGCCCCTCCTTCTTCCTTCTACAGACTAAATGAAAAATACCTATCAGATTTTTGATACTTCCTCCGGGCCCCCTCTAACTCTCAGCAGTGACAGAAAAAACTTCAATTATATCTGAGAAACTTTGGATGAGGTCCATCATCTTACTCATTTCCAAGGTAGACACACTCCTGAGGAAATAGCATTCTCTTGACAGAGTAAGCTGTTGTGCTGTTACAGTCCCCTTGTTTCACTTAAAAATTATTGTCATGTTACCGTCAGCACCCACTATGGCATGGTAAGAGTACCACAGTGCAAAAAGGCAGAAAGAACGTGGTACTATTGCATTCTGCAGAGTGGAACCAACAGGTGGCAACAGGAAAACAGGTCTCAGTCCTTCTGTCAGATAGTGGTCACATTTATTATTCCTCGTCAGTCTGTGTGGAGTTGAAATAAATCCATTTTCATTATAAGCACAGTTGGATGTGTTAGTATTACATGTTCATTTGTCATGCTGAAAATGAGAGGTACATCTATTTTAAACCTCTATATTTCCTTTTCTTTTTAGCACCACTGACAGGAACATTTTCACCTGAATTATCAGAACACTGTGGTGCATTCAGAGGCTCCTGAGAAGGAAGTTTGCTGGTTTTGATTGACATTGACTAGTCAATACTCCATATTGACCAGCGTCTTGAGTGCAGCACTTAAACTGAGAGCACTCTTGCATATTTGGAAAGAGTTTGTCAGCTGGCCCAGTGATTATGTTTTAGTATGTTTAAAGGCATAAGAGCAATACAATACTGTCACCATTAGCCAACTTGTTTGCAGGGTTGTGTTTCATACACATCTTAAATGGAAAAAGTGCCTTTTTCTGGCAGCAAAATACTCTATTTGCCACTGACATTTTATTGCGGTATCAGGAGTGCTAGTGTAGCCCAGGATGGTTTATTAGTTTGGTCAGAGGCCTTATGACATTCAAAAGAAAACGTTCAGTTCTTACTTTCACCAGCTGGTATTTCATGGAACTCCAGCAGGAGGTAATAGCATCCCCATTCAGTTCCACAGGAGACACATCTGAAACAAAAACTACGTACCAATGCAATTCCAAGTGGATAGGCAGACAACCCTCCTGTAAAGGTCATCGCTATAGATAATCTTCAGTGTTACTCCTCTAAGGCCAAGCTCTGAGACTGATTTACCCAAATACTTCTAAAGGCAAAGCCTTCAAGTAAGTGTTTTTATTTTTTAAGCACTCAGTGTCTGCAATACAACTACCATTTTGTGCCCATTGTGTGGGTGAGATGATACGATTCTTTGCCATTTAGGCATTTTCTCTAGCAAAACTAATACATGAAATACATCTCTAAAGTGATGAAATCCTCTAGATTGTGTATTTCACTGCCTTCTTATAACAAACCTAATCTTTTATTTTTATATTCTCTTGACCATCTTGTGCAGTATTGGCTTCCATAGCTTTCTTTTATGAGCAAATACAAATTAGGCTAAATTTTGTGGGATGTTTTTAACTTTTTTGTTTGCTTGCTTATTTTTTTTGCACATAGACAGAGGAGGATACATATTTTGCTATTGTTTTTCAGATCACTTGTAATCCCACAGCGTGTTCCGTGGTCTACAGGATGAGAAATCCTACACTAGGTTCTCTTAACTCTGTATATATACCTCTGAGCCTAGTATTAGTCACCCTATTTTTTAATTTAAAATAAAGCAATAATAATGATATTAGTACAACAATGCTACATTAATTTTGTAAACTGTACAGCAGACTTAAATTATTACCTAATGTATGTAGGTCACTTAGTGTTTTTCTCTTACAATGGGTTAAATAGAGTTTAAATTGAACTAATCTCTCTTCTAGGCACTTTTAGACTGAATATTAACTTGGGTCAAAAATAATCAGATTGTTATTTTGAGAAAAGAATATGATAATTTGGTATCTTTTCCTCCAGGCTATGAAAGAGTGCATATAATACAATTCCCAGGGAATGCAGCTTGCAATGACCTTGGTAAGTAATTGATGACACCTCACATAAACACCTACTCTTCCTCTGTATGATGTTGCAGGATCATATTTTCAAAAATTGCCCAAGTGAGCTGGAGCCATGAGCATTAATAAATGCTATTGTGGCTTCAAAGGAGGAGTGAAACATTGTGCCAAATATGTCATCCTTAAGTGAGCAGAAGATCTTGAAAAAGATCCTGCACAATGGGCATTTCTCATCTTAAAACTTTTTAAAAGCTGGTTTTGAGTTAAAATTTAAATATAAGTATGGGAAAACAAAGGTTTATCCACAAAAACCAAACTTACTGTTTTGTTCGGAGAAACATACCACCATGCAAGATTGCATGCCTTTATTCTAAACAAATGTATTTAACCTTATGCATTAAAAATATATTTTAACAAGAGTCTTAATGACTACTTAATGACTAAGGATTTCATGAGAAAAAGGGACTAGTTGCATTTGTTTATGGGATTTGCCTATGTCAGAAGGAAGATGTGATGGGATTTATGCATAATGTTGTCCAACCCGTATCTATTTGCTTTTCCAATCTTTTAAACTCTCTAAACTGTGACTTGGATTAAAATCTTATTCCTTGGCAAGTAACAACATCAACCAAAGAGTGACGTTGTTTCGTCTTGCTGTATATTTATTTTTTATCAGCAGATGATGTATAAGTGTTTGAGGAAATACATTTTTGTTAACCTTTTGTAAGCTAACTGTATTTATATTCCTTCCACTCTACTGGTAAATCAAGACTCCACACTTCACTTATGCTGTGGATTGTCTGATAAACTGTATATGACAATATTTTTGTATTGTTTTGAATAGCTAATCCACATTGTTGAGAGAGTTGGAAAAGAATATCTTATCCTTTTCTTATGCCAAGTGAATTGTAACTAGGGTTCTGTGCATTTCCGCTTGAGTATTTAGCCAGGATGATTATAGGAAGTGTTTGAAAATAGAATGTTAGCCACAGCCAACATGAATGTTTTGTAAAAACATGTTCTTCTTCATAACCAGGAAACTACATTCATTCTATTTTGTGCCAGTTTTTTGTGGTTGTTGTTTTGTTGTTGTTGTTATTGTTTTTAATCTTTTCAGAGAGGCTTGACTGTTTAAATCATCTCACTCTTCTAGGTTTTGATGGAGATCAAATTCCCAGGTACTTAGTCAACCTGTTGCCAGCTTACATTTTTTTGTTTGGTTTTGTTTCTGCTTTTTCTTTTTCTTTTTCTTTTTCTTTTTCTTTTTCTTTTTCTTTTCCTTTTCCTTTTCCTTTTCCTTTTCCTTTTCCTTTTCCTTTTCCTTTTTTTCTTGAGAGGCAGAAGAATTACTTCCCTGACTCCTGGCATGCAATTTGAGTTTGAATATTTCATTTCTGTAAGACACTGTAGGTAAAATCATGAAATTCTTCAGATACTAGTTTTAGGAATATTGCTGGGTTAAGCAAAAATAACGTTGGCAGCATGTAGAGCAATTTTAATAGGTCTCTACATCCTTGATTTTCTGGATATATTAATTATTTCTCATCCTCTTAGGTAAAAAGTTCCATGGCCAATGGGAAAAATAGGAGACAGTGATTAAAATCCCCTTTGTGATTTGAAGAACACGAATCACATAATTCACTGTATTCTTCTAGTGAGAAGAAGCAGGAGCTAGTGTTTTGTGGAGTTCAAGACCAACATTTTCTATGATATTGCAGCTAAGCCATTTTTCATGTGCAGCTGTAGCAAAAGTGATGGATCTGTTTGATCCAGAATGATGAAATGTGCTGTGAATATTGACATTTATCCATCCATACTGCATATCATCTGAATTTGTATAAGGTGACAGGGTAATTGGTTAATAAGCATACTAAAACATTTATATTACATTTAGCAGTGACATGGAGTTATGCATGGCTACCAGCGTTTGCTAATTTTACAGGGAAGAGTAGCAGCTTTAATAAGCTGAGTTCTAGTCACATTTTTCATTTTCTGCAAAGCTGTCAATGGTGCCCTAAAAATAATCGAGAGATGGTCGATCGTACAGTAACACAGAGGAGAGCTTCCTCTCCACCATCACTACATGTAACTTCAATATCAGGGTTCAGCAACACTTCAACAGCCACGGATGTTTCACTTAATTTTCACATTGTTGTGTTAGAATGTAAGTATTTTAGAGTGTTTACATTACTTATAATGTTTATGTACTTGGTTTCATTTTAATTTATCTGTTGACTATCACAGGTGAATGTGGGCTATACAAATTAGGTATGTTTTGCTTATAATTTTAGTCAATTTGAGGCAATATATGTAAAAAAAAAAATAATAGATTTTCCTAAACCAGTTGGTATATTCATTCCCAAGTAATATAATCAGAAAGTGTAGCGAGGCAGACAGTCCTCATGGCTTCAAGAAGGGTTTGCATGTGCAACAGTGCCTGCTTTTTTCACACGTTGGTTTAATTAAAAAAAAAAAAAAAAAAAGTGATTTCTTTGTATCAGGGTGTCTTTATTTCTTATTATCTGGTTTTTTTATTGTTTGTTTGTTTGTTTTTTGGTGGTGGTTTTAAAAATGTTTAGGATCTAAGTGTATAATTTGTTCCCAGGAGGCGCTAAGGTACAGCCCTTTTTGTAGAGTAACTTCTCAGGTTACATCAACTTTGAACCTTACTTGGGTCAGAAAGGATGACTTGTGTCACGTGGAAAACAATTTCTTTGCCAAAAGTTTGACGTTCTGAAAAGATCTGCTTGCAGAAGGAAAAAAATAGCAAGAGCATTTGATTTTGTTTTTTATTTTGGTGCTCAAAAGAACCTCAGTTTCTCTTTAAGTTCTATAAATGTAATTCTTCATTTGAGACTCAACTCATTGCTTACAAAAAAAATATGCAATTGCTGTCTTGTGTCTGTCAGCACTGTATCTTGTCCCACTGGCAGGTGAATCACAGATTGGGCTGATGAGCTGAATTTGGCAGGTACAACTCCTAAAGAGGCAGTTATCAATGGCAGGATGGTTGCAAGTTCAGGAAATGCAGCCTTGGCTGTAGGGCAGCATTGGTAAGGGGGCACTTGTCTGAGGTTCACACCCAGTGTATGAAGCTTGACAGTGCTGCCTGGCACTGTAGGCAGATGTACAGTTGTCTACATCACTCGTGGTTGTTGGGGCTCCAAAATGTGTTTTGCTTCTTTGATAGAACTGCTTCTTTGTCATCCTTTCCTTAAAAAAAACCTTTATCTTGGTATTCTATTCAAAATTAAAGGGGAAAAATAAGCAGAATCATCAGAATAAATAGCCTGGGACATTGGTCACAAGCTGTGGCTTGAGAGGTTCAGATGGGACATTAAAAAATATTCTTCACCCTGATGTTAGAGCAGCACTAGAACAGCTTACCGAGAGAAGTCGTGGAGTCTTCCTCACTGGAGAATTTCTAAATTCAGCTAGGAAAAAAGCCACAGGTAACCACATCTGACTTGGAATAGGCATGCTAATAGTCCTCAAAGATGTAAGTTGAAGTGAATGATCCCATTGGGTTCCTCACGTCCAAATTTGTAGGATTCTGCCAATGTAAACATCAGGGGCTACGTAACTGGAAGGTTTTAGTAAATGATAAATTAAGCAATATCAAAATAGGTTGACACAACATGTGCAGAGGTTTAGGACAGTGTTAATTCAGGCCTCCGAGCAGGTTAATTCACCGTTAAATGGCAGGTGCTGTGTTTTTATGAAGGAAAATAGTCTAATGGCTTTCTTCCCTTGGATTGTTCCTTTCCTGTTGGCTTTAGAAAGGCTACTAATGGAGCATATTACTTATCTGGTACAAATAGCCTCTCTTGACCACTTAGTCTACTCTGATCGTTTTATGACAAGCCTATTTCCTTTAGATTGTATAAATTTGATTTTTAGGCTCTTTTTTCACTGTCCTCTTTCTGACTTGCATCTGTTTATGGGCACCAAAAACTGACCTCATAGTTCTCAAGATGAAGATCTTCATTCTAAATCTCTCAACAATTGCAGGTTGTTTTGGCTGATGTATCAGTAAACTCCTTTGAATTGCCTCCTTTACCAGCCTGAATTGGGTGTCATTCTGTTGATCAAAAAAAGTCGATCCCTAAGTAAAATTAAAATGGAAAAGAAAATCAAGAGACTTCCAAGGTCTATTTCATATCCTACAGTCATTGTAAATGCAAGTTCACTGGGATTAAGATTTGTGTATCTTGCCCTCAGGGATAAAATGTCTTTGGAATACATTTAAATTTGGTGAAGATCTTTTATCATGGAGGTTTTGAAAATTAAGTTATAGTTCTTCTGCTGTAAGTTTAATTCAGTATTAAAACTGTCACAACTCGAATTCGGCTTACATTTCTTGGGATATCTAGACAGACTTGTTGCCTCTATACTTGTTGATTTTTCCACTAGATGGCATTATGCATTAACTGCAAGTTAATTTATAAATTTCCCTATAATTGAACGTGTTAAAGACTTTAAAAACAAGAAATGATCTATAGTGCTTACTCCTATCCTATGTAAGAGGGCAAGAACTGTGCCTTAAAAATCACTTGACCTACTTCTACCTAAGAGTAAGCCAATCCATCCTTAATGCATCAAATATGGATTTGCTCAAAGCAATAAAGGAAGTGAGCCATGGCAACAGTATCTGATCCTGTGTGCTATGCACTTTTTAGAATAAAACTCTTCCAACCTTTTCTGCATTTAACATTTGAAGAGTGACTTCTGTGCTGCAAATTGCTTCCCTTCTGGCTACATGGCTTCAGCTGAAGTAATAGGAAGAGTCCTAAGTAAAGGCAGAAGATTGCTTTTAAATAGAGAGCCTTCTACGAGACTTTGTTTTCTATTTTGTAGGTAATTCAGGCAAGCTTATCAGAATAATTTATCATGCAAGTGTAAATATAAGTAAGCTGTTGTTGCCTCCACCTAGGTAAAATGAACTACTAGTGACCCCTTACACTGCATAATCGTTTGGTGCTCAAGAGCAAGGTTTCTAAAACAGAGGTCCTAACTAGTGAAGCACCATCTGCTGTGGAGCAAAGGTCTAACACCTTCAGAAGAAGACTTCTGCTTTAATCCTACAATTTGTGGTGATTAGGCAAGGAGCAGGCAGCATTCCCAGCAGCAAGAAGAAGGCAAGGGCAAGGATTTGGTACGTGAGAAGCAAGGAAGTCTATGAAATCTTAAATAACATATAAAAAGGGGTCTGGAATACTAGCTGAAATGAACCAGTTTAGTTGGCCTGGGCCAAGAATGGAAAAGCATCCAAGGCCAAGAAAACCCTAAATATTAGCTTAGTATTAAACAGGTCTCTTAATATTTCTTGGTAGTCCAGCACAGAGTAGGAAATACTTTTTTAACTTATTTTTTTTAACAACTTTTGCTTAAGGTTGTCTCTGAATTGGGCTTCTGTGAGGAGGACCTACCAATGCCTGTTGTAAAAATTATCAGAATAATTGCCCTAAATTGTGACTGTTAAGCTATTTCTGTTTTCTACTCAAAGCTTTATTTTACTTGTGGTAGCCCCTGAGCTTTAATAAAGTACAGTTTTAATTGCTCTATGCAGTGCATGGTATAGATAACACAGTTTATGATTCTTTGCCTTAGCAGTGTTTATAGTTTGTACTTGCCCGTGATGGTCAATGTGATTCAACGCTTCTGTGACACTGATGTAAAACATATGTCATGGTAGCTGCTTTCTATCACGCCGTTACTAAGCCTTTGGAAGCTCAGGTCGGCAGGCTGGGCATCAGGAGGTTTTGTATAGGCATCCGTCTTTTTCCCAACACTAACCTTTTCTTTCTTCATCCTCCAGCTCGTGTTGCAGAGGCCGGGATCTGCTGACAGGTACATTGCTGGATGATGGAGACCGTAGCACAAGTGAATGCTGGTGGTAGTGTCTGTCATCTGCTGTCGTACCAAGGTAGGGGGCCATTTATTTTATTTCAGCTGGTTCAGGCTCACTCTCTGCTCTTCTGAGATACATTTACATGGGGACTTGGCTTTTCTACAGTTCTTTGCTATGAAAAGAGGAGTGCAACCCAGCTCAAGCCCTCCAATTCCCCGCTGTTGGAGCAGAGATGTTAAAGGACTGAAAATGAAATGAGAATGAAAATAAATAAATAAATGATTTTTGAGTGAACCACAGAAAAGCAGATTAACTTGAATAATCTAACTGTATTTCAGCTATATTGTTGAAGCACCTAAAAACTGCAACTATGGATTAGAACATAGTTCCACTGAATTGGTGTAACTGCTTTCCTTTTGTCTCTTGAAGTTAAGAGTTTGTAGGTTTTTGTTTGTTAGGAGCGTCAGAAATTAATTATTTTTAAATGTTTTAAATGTTTTTTAAATGTTAAATTATTGGTTATTTTTTATAAGCACACCTATTTTGTTACTAGGATCTGAAACTTGAGAGCTTCACAAATAGCATCAGATCTTATTACTAATAAGCAGATTTTCATATGAAAAACATTAGTGCAAGGCCTTCCTTTACTGTGTGGTAAGTGGCGAGCATTTATTGAAAATCAACATATAAAACCTTGTATTTAAAATGTATATTCTGCAATGTGATCCAAATGGTAGTGCTCCAAGCCCCTTGGGGATTTTAATGCATCCACTTGTTTAAGAACATATCGCAGAGTTGAGTAAATGTGTTAGAAGAATGAATATTTGGAAGCATGTTCTTTTCTGTTCCTGAAAATGCTGTTTTACTAGAAACGAAGGGAATTTAAAACAACCATTCACCAAACAATAAATTGTATGAATGTGTATTCATTACAATTTCCCAGTGCTTAGCAGCAGGAGTTCAACCCAGTTGTGCTTTGACATTGAAGCCTCGGCCACAAAATTTGACGGCAGCAACTTGCGTCACTTACCACAGGCAAAATCCATTTCAATCAATATTAAATAAGTGTTCTATGTATATATGGCAATCACTAGTTGGTGCTCCGCTTAATGCACTACAAATTGCGACCAGTAGTATTTGGAGTGAGCTGCACAAGTATTGTTCAAACGTATGCTTCATAATGCAATAATATTATAATGCAATTTTCTGCTCTGAGGCGCCGTACTGACATGGGCAATCAGACATAATGCAAAAACTCCGAACTGCTTTTGCATTTAACTCCTGAACTCTGGGAAAAGTTTAGGTCTAATTCCTCATTTAAATTGGTCCATCTTTGCAGTGGCCCAAAACTACTTTTTGATCTGAAACCGTCTCTCACTAGATCTCTTCTGAAAAGACTGGTAATAGTTATATTGTGTTGAACAATTACTAGAATTCTATTAGGAGTTCACTGCATTGCGGTAACATTAAGAACTGCTAATAGGATGTTCTGTAAAGCTTCACTGAATCACAGCCTGTGGAGCAGCATTATGGCCCCTTCTGTGTTACAGAAACGTCGTCTGACCTGTAGCTTCACCTTCTGATTCAACTGTAAAATTGCTCGTCACCAGATAACACAGAAATACTTCCATCCGTATTAGTATTATATTTGATGGAAGTAATGCTAACCATCGGATAACCCTCCAAGGAGCTAGGATTCACTCAGGGTCAACACCAGTGGGAGAGTATGAGTGTCATGACTATATTCTTACAGTCATCTATTAACAACTGGTTGTTTTTTCCAACTGGCAGCATTTTCTGTGACACATAGACATGAAGGTGGTAATCATTGGGCCAAATTTTTGCTTTCATTGCTGATGCGACTTCTGTAGGAGAACTGGAATGAGTAAAACTGAGTGAAAGCTTCAATATTTGGAGTTTTCTTAATCCTTATGATAACCTGAACTGTATTCTCATTCTGGTAAATAATTGGAATATCTTGTGGATTTCAGAAGAACTAATTTTGAAGCATAAATCCTGTTTTGGAATTGTTGTATAGGGAAAAATAAATCCTGAAACTTAAAAAGAAAAAAAAACTCATATTTGAACTCAGCAAGTGAAAGTAGGCTCCAGAAATCCTCTATGGAGGCATTCCTCTGCTGAACATCTTCCAGATGAATGAATAAGTGCACCTGCAGTACGAAACCCTGAACATTTACATTGTTAATGCCTGCATAGTTGAACAGATCTTTGCTCCGGCACTCATTGCTGTACGTCTACAGATATCAATATTCCTGTCTCTCAGAAACTTAGTGAATGCGTCGTTTAAAATCACTGAAGCTGGGACCAAAGATTTGCACAACACTTTCTGGAAGCCAGACTTTCGTCTTAGTGCCTTGCAGAAGATCTCCTTGGTGAGTGGGATTCCCAGCCACTGAGAAATAATGGAACATACAGCTTCATGTTTGAGCAGACCTTGAAGACACAGGAAGAATCTTGTTTCTTCAGCCCAAGCCTAGTAGCACAGAGGAGATGTAAGCATGCTTCTGCAGTGTTCTAGAGGCAGGTGTGGGATTTTTTTAAGCAGTAGTACAAATTCAGATACTATTTTGAATAGTTGGTTACTTGTCTGTTTCTCTGAAGCAGCAAAAACTCTGAGAAGACCGTTCTTATCCCCAAAATTCAGACATCCCCAAACAATGGTGCAGAGAGACCTGTGGAAAGAGAGAAAGGTGGGGATGTGAGTGTCTAGCACGCGGGAAGAAAAGTTGTAAGACAACATTTGGCACCGTATAATTATTTATTTATTTTTGACACCGACCTTCTAAATGATTGCAACAATCTCAGATGTTACCGTGGGGTATTAACTTGAAAATTGTGTTTTTAATATCAGTAGCTGTAAGCTTCAATCCGTCTGTTCTTTCTGGCCCACGCTACCGGTATCTGTCTGGTTGCTCTCACTGCACAAGAGTGACACTTGGCCTGATACATTCTTAAGTAGAATCTCTTATTTTTTTGTGTCTAAAAATGAAAAAAAAAAAAAAAAAGATAATTCTATTTTACTTGTGCAGAAATTCCGGAAAATATCTTTATTATATTTAATTGTATTTGGTAGAACAGTTCTGTGCAAGATAAATGCAAGTGGTAAGCATAAATTGCAGAACTGCAGTTGTGGTGTATTAAGAAAATTGTATTATTTGAAGGCCGGTAATATGTTCTTATTTTGATTCAGAATGCCATTTGAGTTTCAAAAAATTATCCATTTTTAGAAACCTGAAAAGAAATGAGAATTTATTAAGGCTTAGCTTACATGGCAGAGCGTACAGTAGGGGCCAGGAATTTGGCACAGGACACATTGTTTGCTTTCACCACTGTGTGATTCATGTGCTGCCAAAAGCATCAGCAACCTTGGCCACCTCTACACTACAAATCTTAGTGACATCCTGTGCAGCTCTAATAGTCAGACCACCTGGTGAGCATCATCCCGAGCTTGTGCGACCATGAAGCTTCACGAGGCAAGTTTGATAGCTTAGATCGTGGAAGCGTCAGAGGTGCATCAGTACCGTGTCACATCTGAGTTAAAAGCTCAATTTCTCTGCAAGACTAAACTGACTCAGACACAGAGCAGCATCAGCTCTGAGGTTTGTCCAAACAGAAGCTCTTTCAGTTGTTCATTTCTGCCGAGGGTTTTGAGTAACAAAATGAAAAGCCTAGTTTACTTGTCCTCAGATTTTGGGAGGTAATGTGTTTTATGATCAGCACACCGGTACTGCTGTCATCTTGAGCTGATGCTGTGGCATCCAGACTGGAGATGTGTGTACCTCTGCGCTTGCATTCTGCAGACACGTCTAAAAGAACTGCAGACATCACAGCCCAGCAAGCTAGACAAGCCCTCGTGCGTTCAGCCAGTCCGGTCAGAGTGTTTGGTAGATGGTGTTTAAGAAGGGGGAATCGTAATGCCACCCACTCTCTGGGATACAGCTTCGTAAAGGGTTTTATGGGTGTAACTGTAGCTGGACGTGTCCTCCTGGTGTAGCTGTGCTACGTACACTGATGTTTTCCTAACAAAAATCACATCCATTGTACAGTATTTTGAGATCTACGCATGGCAACTGCTGCATAGGAACTGCATGTCATTATTCCTCGTGAGAACTGAAACCACAACCATTGCTGTTGTTCCCCACAGAAGGGAAGCCTTACCACTTCCACTAAATTCTGCGTTCTCTGAAGTCCCAGAAGATAGTTAAGTTCTGCAAGTGATCTAAAAGACACTATTGCCATAGATAAATGTACTGAGGCAGGTGAGGCATGACATCTTTACATATGTTCCCTCTTAATGTACGTAGGAGGCTCCTTTTGGCTAGGAAGATGTCTGTGTGCACTTTAGTACTCCTCTCCAGCAGGTTTTGTGAGTACATTCATTGATTTATGTTCATATTTTTTCCCCTCTTTGTGTCCTGGGCCTGGCTGGGCTGGAACTAACTTTCCACCGTGTTTTTTCCACTGCTGGCACAGCATCAAGGCTGCCTCTCCAAAGGCCAGTTGGCTGGGGGTGGGCAAGAGGTGGGCAAAAGCTTCCTAACTTTTTTGTTATGAAGGCGTTGGTCTTCCTAACCCACTCTTACATGTACCAAGGCCCTGCTTCCCAAGATGTGCCTGAGCATCACTTGCTGGTGGGAAGTAGAGTTTTTTTTCTCTTTTGGCTTCCACACAGCCTTTGCTTTTTTTTTTTCATTTTCTCCCCGTTCCCTATCCTGCTGAGGGAGGGAGCAGCTGTGTGGGACTTCGCTGCCTATCAGTGTTAAACCACAGCACTTTGCCATCTCATCCAAATGCTCTAGGATGTAAATTCTCTGTGGGTGGCCCAAGAGTGGGTACAGGTCAGAGTCTGATACCTAACAGGTCTTAAATGTGTCCACAAATGGTAGGATATATCCTTCTGTTGCCCCAGTTGTTCTGCATGTGAAAGCTTCCATCTGGTCAGAACCTCCTGCCTGACAGCACTGAGTTTCAGCTCCTCTCCCTCTCTCTAGGTCAGCCTGATAAAGTTGCTTGTCTTCCTGGCTACCATCACCAGCTCCTGCACCTGTGTCACACTCCAGAAATTCACAACCAGATGGAGACAGATAGCAAGGGCCACGCTAAAAGCCGTCACGTTGCATTAGAGCACAAACTCAGCATAGAGAGGCACGTAAGTCACTCAGCTGGTAAAAGGCAGATTGTCCAAAACATTAGTCAAGGTGTCCTGTTTTTCAAATCTACGTACTCAAAGCAGGGTGCAAGGATAACCGGAGATGTTCTTGCATGTAGCCACTGCCAGTCTTTATGCTGCTGATCCAACAGACCGTGATGGATACAGACAGACGTCTTACCGTCACTAAGATCACATTGAAATGGATACAAATTTTGCCTTTAACTGGTATGGTTTCCAAGCGATGTTTGCTGTTAAATGAAATGCAGTGTGGGAGTACGCACTGTTTGCAAGCTAAGCTGTGCCTTGGGAGCAGCAACTAACAGCTCCATCTTTTTTTAGAGCTGAGAAAAGTAAAGCACAGTTTTGAAGAAATGCCAATCTCTGCAGCCACGGTGACTTAAGAGGAGAAACTTTTGGACTACTGTTGTGTACCTTGGACTATCCAGACACACAAACCTCTCATGGTCCTCTCCTTCACTAGTACTTCTTCTTTCTATGCTTAATGGGGACTTGTCTTCCAGAGATCTCTTCACTGAAGACAATGAATCAATACTTCTTCCTTATCTCTGCTCTTGTATATACAAGGATGCTTCTTGCCAGCTGGCTAACACTCTAGTACTGGATTGTTTAACATACCTGTCACATTTGGGAGCAAGAGAGCAAATTTGCTGCTGGACCTGTCAGCCTGGTCAAGAACAGGCTGGTTTGGAGTTTGAGATGGAAATAATTGCTATTTTCAATCCCATTTTTCTGATGGACAAAAGTGAATTATTTGCTGTCCTGCTTAATGTAGGGAATACTCTCCCAAAGCTGCCGCTTCCTTTTTGACATTCAGTCTTCGTTGATCTCAGGTTGCAGAGAAGCACACTATCAAGCGAACAAACCAAGCAGTTACAAGCAGTTGACTTCAAGAATAGGCAGGTTAAAAAGCAGACTTGCCGAATGAGTGAAAAAGCAGGGAAACACAACAAAGTCATTAAAAAAAAAAAAAAATCAAGTCAAAAAAAAATAGAAAACTCAGAAAAAGGTTGAAACAAAATGGACCACTTGTTTTTCAAGTCCCTTGATTTCAGGGTGAAAGATTCGTGGCAAAATTTAGTTTAAAAAAAAATCTGCATTTTTCATTAGAAACAGTTTAATCAAGGAATTGTTAACCAGCTTTGGCAAGAAGACACCATGAGAGTAGCTCATGTTAAAATAAAACTATACCAGAAACAAACTATAGAAAGAATAATACAACACAAATAAAAGACAAGGGTATTTGGAGGAAAGAAGTGTGATACTAAATTGAGTACAAGGTGAGCCATGAGATGTAGTTACACAGAAAATCTGAGGTAGCTCCAGTTAAGCTTCACTTAGGATGCAGAAGTCATTTGCCATATTAACTAGTGCACTCCACTGGCTTTAATTAGTAAGGTAATCTCAGCCATTCTCCTCCCTGATCTTGAGCCAACTCGAGAGGCTCTGGGCACCGATATGCAGTAGCATGTGTAAATATCCTCAGAAAACCAATAATCAGAGGGAGGAAATGAAGTGCAGAGCATAGATTTGGCTACGACTCAATATTTCTGTGAATTTTTTTAAGTGTCTTTTAAGAAAATGCATAGGAATGAAAGGAGAGTAGATGAGGAGGTATGACTGTTTACCAAGAGTATATTATACACTTGCTACAAATCATTTCAGAATCTAAGAGGGAGAAAGGAGGAAATTCAAATCAACCTGTTTAATACATTTATTCTGATTCAATTTCATCGAGTGGTTTTCAGTTTGTAACGCTGAGCTTGTAAGTGAGCTTGCATTTTAGATTCTAGATAACATAAACCCCTTTATACTGCCAATATAAACATGCATGCCTCCCTTTGCCCTCAGCCAGCTGTAGTTTATGCATTAACAGGGACTTGCTGCTAGAAGCCTTTGTTCTTTCACAGAGCCACTCCTCTGGGATCTGGGCTCCCTGGTTGGTTACTGTATTTAGTTCTCATGACCCACAGCAGGTGGATCTGAACCGCAGCCGAAGTCAATAACTGCTGAACCAGGGACAGGAAGGATAGTAGCAATTACACAGAAAACATTTTCTGAGAAAGAGTATTTCTCCTTTGATACTTCAAAAATGAAAATTGATATTCATAGCCACATTCTACCTAAGGAATGGCCTGACCTAAAAAAGGTAATAAGAGTTTAGATATTCAGTGCCTTGTGTTATCAGCAACCATTGGTACCAGTGTAATTCTTGACAAATCAGTGAATGAAAGGTTCTCTTAGAAATTCCTCTTTTCACTAGGTTTTTGTCTGATTGGATTTTTTTTGCAGATGTAAGATATTTGTATTACATTGCTGTGCAAAACAAGTGTCCTAGTAAGAAAACTGGGCTCTGTTTCCCACTCTCTATTTAGACTCATGTCATTTTCTGTTGTTTTTTGTCAAATGATGAGGCATAAATTCCATTTTCTTGATGCAAGTAGAGCTGTCAAGCTCCCATGTGGAACTCACTTTTGTTTTAAATAGGAGAAATAAGCAAATGTTTGACAAGATTAATGTTACCTAAGACAAAAGTCATTCATTCACATCTTACACCCACAGGCATGAAAGTCATTCATTTCAGTAGGTATGGGGTAACTCTAAGTATGGTTAACTGATGATTATGATTGTTTTACTAATAAAATGTTATTTTTTTCAGTTACTGGGAAGGAGTTGCATATTGTATTACAAATACAAGTTTGCAGTTGTCACAACACTGAAGCTATAAGTCAACTTGTCTTAATTTGCATTTCTGCATGGTAATATTATTCGTGTTTAACAACGTAAATTAATTCTTGTCAGCAGTAATTTTATGACTCTGTGAAAACTATTTGAGAATGGAAAGTGTCATTTAGGTTTCTATTTAATAATTCTATCCCTTGTCTTACTTCAGATTATCAAAAGCAATGTAGTCATCTGGTTCTGAAGTAGGCTTTAGAGTTGTTGCCTGAATAATTATAATCACAACTGAATACAGAGATGGCTGATCTAAGATTCATAAGGGATGGCATCTTCAGTGCTACAAAGGGTGCTGAAAAAGATCACACGGTAGAACTGTATTTATATATTGGTTATTCGCACAAACAAAATTGTTTGCAACTTACAGAATTCCAGGATAGCTATTTTTTATAACTCATGGTAGAAAAATCAGTCTAGAAAAACTGCATTGTTCCTTCTTCTCTTATTGTAATTCTGTGTTGGTAGCAGTTTGAATGAGCATTGCCTGTGTCTGCCAGTGGTATGGAACCACTTGATTTCATTGTGCCTGCCTTTGACAACAAAAGAACGCCGTTGTTTCAGCCATGCTCTTAGGCCTCGGGCACACTAACTGACACTGTTTGACACTGTACATCTCTTTCACTTTACTCTTTTGAGGTTGATGATGGCAAACTCTCAGGTAAGCATTTTGTATGCATTAGTTCCATGTTTCTGGGGCTTTAAACATGACAGTCCAGTATCAGTTAGATGCAAAATGTAAGCAGCATATTAGAAAAAAAAGTTGGGAGAAAACCTGTTGCTAAAAACATATATGGGATTATTTCTTCATTAGTAGTAAAGAGTAACATTACTATGCATAAAACCTCCTGGAAGGGAATGTTTGTTTCCTCTTTTACCTAGGAAGGGCTTTTTAAACATCTATTTAAACATCCTCTTTGTAATTAGAAGACACATACACACAGGATAATTAAGTGAGATGATAGGTATTTTTGAGAACAATTATTTTTGTATTAAGTGGATAGGAGTTTGAATATCTAGTCTAAAAAAAGACTACTCTTGTATGTTTCAGATTTTGTAGTCCTTGTCTGTGCAAAATCCCTATAAAAATCCCTATAAAAATTCTTTATTCTGATTTTGAATTATTTACATATTTTTGTCTATCTATAATTTAAAAGGATAATTTAAATAAAATCACCTCAAGAGTCCCTTGATGTTCATGGAGGTATGTCAAAGATGTATTCATTGCTGTTAGTCCCTGAGGTCAGCTGTAGGCCAGTGTTGCATTTATTTAAATACTGATTAAAGAGGCTAATACAATTTTTTTAAGTTAATTTCTACCTGCTAGTTTTTCTTTCCTCTTTTCTAAAGTTTGAGCATGTCAAAGGTTTTTTAATAGACGCAGAATAGAAAAACAACCCTAACAATTCCCTAGAGCCCTCTGAAAATTCAAGCCATTAGCGTGGCCTTCTACATCTCATGCACGGAAGACCAATTAGGCAATCTTAGCATGCACACGTAGTGTTAAGTTCCTTTTTTTCCATCTTATAAATACTGAATCTTGAATCTATGACTAGAACATATTATTATCAAGATAATTATTAAGAGCTTAGGAACCCATAATAAGTATAAAATGCATATAAATTAATGAAATTCTTCAGCAAGGACTATCAATGCATCCAATTAATAACTAATAGGTAAAAAGAAGATAAGCAGTTCAAAAACAGAGCAGTGAGTTTCTCTATTACCTACGCTCCTGAGCACCTTTAAGATACTCATTTTTGCACAGCTTCTAACTGTAATTAGCATGGAGCTAGAAAAAAATAAAGTTCTCATTAGATGTCATAAATTTTTCCTTAAATGTAAATGTTTTGTGTGTAAATAAATAAATAGATATATATATATAAAATAAAAGTTTGAATTTAAATAAAATGTACCTAGCTAAATAGCTAAAAGTAAATAGTTGACTAAAATATTCTTAGCCAGGGAAATTACCGTCTCTGATTGACTGAAGTCGGGAGGCTTGGCTCTACACGCCTACCGAGGGAAAGCTGACAGCGGCATTTCGTCATGATGTGTTATCACAGGAAATTCAGGATTGTATTCAAATTGTTTACACTTCAGTGACAGAAATCCCTGCTTTTACTCAGTCTCCTTTTACACATTTCGTAATAGAAAGAAGGGAATTTTGAACATTGTTTTCAGTCTACTATGATATTTTGAGATTTCTAAAGTAATAAGTTATGAAAATGCAATCAGCTTTTGTGTTATGTTTTGGTGTGTTGTTTGTTTCTTTTTTTTGTATAAATCTCTCTGAAAGAATCAATGAGCATCTAAGCTTCTCCTTTAAGCTTCTCTTGGCTGTTTAAATATTAATAGAGAGAGACTGACCTTCAGTACTGCTGATGAATCATGAAAGCTGAAAAGTGGAATCGATACATCTTTGTGCTAATGATTAACTGATTACAATTTGTTAGGATTGGAAGATTTTCAGCTCAATTTTCATATTGCCAAGTGCTTGATTCAATTTTTGCAGTGTTAAAATACTATTCCAATTAGATCCTCAATATATATCATGCAACTTTAAGCACTTTGAAACCAGTTTTCAGGCTTATTGTAAAATGTCGTTGAACTTGGAGTTAAAAGTTCAGATTTACAACCAGCATTAGTACAGTCTGGTTAAACTTTGGTACTTTTGTTGAAGTTTGGGGCTACTTGTGGACTCAATGCTGAGTCTATGCTTCAGTATTTCTCCTGAATAAGGTACTACTGGGTTGTAAGAATGAAATTTTGATTGTTATTGCAGAGTGCTAACTAGTTGCTGGCTTTTTCTTCTTTCTTTCACAGAGATACGGATATGGTGGATGGGTGCAGCTGGATCATCACTGCAAGGTGTGGGCTGTTCGGTTGGTGTTGTGTTGTGATTAGGAATAAAAAATCCTAGGAAATCCATTAAGAAGCAAGGTGGCAATAAGATTAGATAAATACATATCAAAGACTCAGCCAGAGGTTTATCATTTCTGAAGTAATATCACTCGAATTCCAAATATACCTCAGCAGAACTTTTTGCTGAAGATGTGAAACTCAGTATAGTCATTTCACCTACTCTTGTATGAGCCATTTTCCATTATCCTTTTTTTGTCATAATATCATCTGAACACTTGGAATGGATAGCTCTTAGGAATTGTTTTCAATAAGACAAGTCAGCCTAAAGCACGTAACATATTGACTGCTTTTAACTCAAATAATTCTTCTGTATGAGAAGCAAAACCAAAAGGAATGGTATTTTAATAAAAGTTAACTCAGTCATGAAAATATCTTCAAAGGGAAGGAGTAACTTCTGTTATGTTATGACAAGGAGAACAAACAGCAGTTTCGATATCCAAGAACAGGAGGACAAATACATAGATTTGGGGATCGTTATACACAACAGTAGGAGCCTGAGGTTTCTTGGCAAGTAGAAGGCAGACAGTCTAATTATACTTCATCCTTCACCCACTCCATTAACTTCACAAAGGCACTTCTAAGCTACATAAACATGACAGGAACATGTTTCCACATGCTATGAGTCTATGCTAACAGTCTATCTGCATTCAGAATCCATTCTTCTTGTAGTGAATTTAGCAAAATACGTGTATTTACTTTGATGGAGACTGTGTTTTTAAAGGCTTGATTCTGATCTCACTCACAGTAGAGCAAATCAGAAGGAATTTCAGTGACATTCCATTAGACATTCCACTGGTCGCTTTGTAAAATCATACTTCTTTGTGATATGCACACAGTAACTTTTTTTTTTTAAAAAAAAAAAAAAAAAAAAAAAAAAGCTGGTAAGATGGATGTGATGGTGTCTGTTTGTCTATTTACTGCAACCTAATGATACATGCAGTTGTCATGCTATAATATGCAAGGCTATGCTGTCAAGTGCCTAACAATTATTTTTGAAAGAGGGCCACAGAATATGAAGGCTGGGACTTAGAATGAGGAGGAAACAGATACTATGCTGAAATTTCAGATATAAGTCTAAGCAGGCATGGGAGGAGAGAAGCCACCTGCTGAACCAAAGTGTGGATGGCACAGCTTCTGAGATTCTGGTAGGTGCAGGAAGGGGAGACTTGGAGACATTTTTAGCAGCTTAACTGTTTTTATAGGCCTGATGCTAACACTCCTTGCTAAAAATAGTTTGCAAAGGAACTTTGTGGCAAGTTAGTAATAGCCTGATACACTCTGCAGAGAATTCTGTCTAGCCTACTTCTGTCTGAAAATGTTGCAAGAAAAAAAATTGTGGCAGAAGAAAATCCTGTTCAGATCTGTTTGGCTGGGGAAGTTAAGATAAAATTTCAGATACCATTCTATGAAGAAGCATCAGGGTCAAACTGGAAGAAAATAATTACATGCATTTTTAAAGAGGTGCATCTGTGGTGTTAGATAATATAGATAATATTAAGAATAGAATAGGTGATAGAATTCTCCATCTGAAAATTGTGTTAACATGCCAAATAAAGATCAAATGTCTTTTCTGAAGTTTTCATAAAAGCATCCATTGCTTTGGAACCTGAAAAATTTCTGTCATCCATGTTTCATTCTCATTGCTGTAAAAAATTCTCACCAGTTGAGGTGTCGGAGTAATTTCTTATTTAAAAAATATCAGGTGCAGATTAGTGACAGCGTCTGGAGACAATAGCAGCATGACTGAATTTCCAGTTAGAGCGTTGCTGGGGTAGATCTTTCAATTCTGACAGACATGAGCATGAATCTATTCAGATGATGATGTTTTGCTTTCCTGCGTAATGAAGTCTGTTGTTCCTCGCACACAATGCCTTGAGTTTAGCCTTGACCTGGAGCATGTTTTCGTTCACAAAGGATCAGTTAATGCAAATGAAAATAGGAAGCTGTTCAATGAAGTCTTCCATGAGAACAACGCATGGCTTATTAGAAACCTTTCTTATTTTGCAAACCCTGCTGCAGCATGCAGAAAAACACTGTTCATCTCAGCTTTTATGTATAAGCACTGTCAAGGTTGCAGGTGAAATTACAATTCTCACTGTTTTCAGTGTTAGCAGAAGGAAATACATATATATATATATATATATATATGAGCAGTTCAGCTGCTGTGCCTTAGCTGTGTCTGAGTAAAGAATTAAAATTCGCCTGTGTTCACAGAAATACTCCCAGCAGTAAACCAATAAAGCCACACAATCTATTTGTATGTGGTACAATGCTCAGTTCTACTCTGTTTTCTCTGCTCACACCCTGAATATTTTTCCATTTATTAGGCAACCTGCAGCAATGGGCTGATCTTTTTTTAATGTATGGGAGTATATGGCTAGAGTAAAACTTCTTGTCAGGTTGGAAAATCAATTTTACAAGAACCTGAAGTATTTTACCAGAGGATCAGGACTATGTGGTTGTTATTACTGACTGTAATATTTCAAGTAATTTTCACAAACTGTGTTACAGCTATCAAGTGCCTTGACAGTTTGCCAAGGCAGCACAGTTAGATTTGTTGAAGAGAGCTGTAAAATATTCATTAGGGCAGTGTATTTGTGAATGATGCTTGAAGTTAATAACAAATTCAAGGTTAAGAAGTCTGACTTCCCTGAAGGGGGTGATAGAAACCCAGCTCTTCTCTGAATAGTGTAATTTGGTAGGTTATTTCTGTTTTAACGTAATAGCAGGGAATATTCTGATTTATCAGATTTTTATTTAGCAATATAGACAGGTGTCTTGAGGATCCTAAATAAAATGATTTTGTGCGGAAAAATAAAGTGGCATTTAGAGAGAAAGAATTCCCTTTCCAGAAGCGTCAGAAGACTGCCCTATACTTAGCTTGTGTTTATTGCGAAGGTGAAAGAATAACTGCTGTGCTTTCTCACAATTTATCTGGTTTTCAATTTTCAACTGCAAATTCAGTGTCCCTTCTGTCCAGTACATTTCCTGCATGACCATGCTCACCTATTCCATATCCTCAGATCTGAGATGGGGATCTTCTGACTTCAGCTATTTACACTTACACCCAAAGCAGCTACAGGCAATCAAATAACACTCAGGCCTTGCAACTATTGGTAAATTCTAGCTAATCAGTTACTGCTAAGCCACCAGAAATAGTCTGGTCTGTCCTTACAAGTTCATAGAAGCATGGTTATGTACAACTCTGACAAAAGTATTCCTTTGCTTAATGTGACATCACTGGCCTGATCATCTTTGGGCAGTTGATATATCAAGCAAAAAATAAGTTTGAAAAGGAAGTTTCCATGTTCACAGTTAAAGGAACAGTATTAAATTTCCTGACCTTGATAATATTTTGAACTTTGTAAGTTTGGGAATTGATGGTGTATGGGGAAGGTATCACAGCAATTCAGGTCATGGTTTATACTGTGTTCAGCTTTGTGCTTTGGTTGGTTTTTTGTTTGTTTGCTTGTTTTTTTCCAAATACAGTTTTTCAGTAATTCTGTCCCTAAGAGAAAATGTAATCTGAAGACAACATAATTGGTCTGCTTTGGTCTCAGTACGACTGGTGATCTGAAACCACTGGATGGAATTTAAGAGAGTTGCACAATTATTTCTGTAGTTATTGGAACCATTTTATGGTGTTGATTTTAAAAGAACACATGCATACCCATGGGGAAAATTTAGCACAGATTTAATTAGTGTTATCTGGAGGTCAGCATTTGATTTGGAGATAAACTTTGGTTAAGACAGCTTGTATCTTTTCCAAACATATGGAGTGCTATGCAATGCAATATAAAAGAATATATATATTTTTTTCATTTTGAAGAATTAATTCATGTCATCTCAACTATAAGTGACTATTTTAATAGTCTTCTATTAATTACTATTTTAAAATAGTATTTGATTTAAAAATACCTGCTGAATAAAAATAAAAGAACAAAAATCTGTCTCTGAATTTCTGTAAAGCACAATATACTCAAGTCACTAGATAAATTATCATGTACTACTTTGTCACATTTATAATATATGAAAATGTCATTTTACAGGGACAGGCAAGGATGATGAAGGATGGAAAGGTTTTTAGAGTTATTCAAGAGAACTGCTGGGATCCAGAAGTACGGATTAAGGAGATGGACCTCTCAGGTACCTCTGTTAAGGAACTGAAATGATTGTGTCTCATTCAGAATAACAACCTCTCTGTTAGTGCTTTTGAAATTGCTTAATAACCATATCAAAATCAAAAGGTTTAGCAAACTACTTCCTTAATTTAAATCCACTAAAAGTCAGTGAAAACTGTTACATTTTATATTCAGACTCAAATGGGACATGTTCCAATATTTTTTCTCATTTTCAGTAGCAATTCATTCCCCAGAGACTCACTGATTTCACCGGGATTGCAGTAAGGAACTAGTTGAAATAAGTAAGGATGGCAGAATCTGGACTTGCAAACCTGGAATGTCTTTTCAAGTGATTTACAAAAAATAGGGGCCCCCCCCCCCCCCTTTTTTTTTCCCCCCAAATGTTAAGGGTCTGCTTTTCTTGTACGATTTTTTTAATATAATTTTTTCCTTTTGTAATATTTATTCTGTTTAGGTGATGCAATTTCATTCTGTATTTTTGCTAGAGGATTCTGAGCTTAGAGAACTGCTACCATTAGTCTTTCAGGAAAGAGTTTTCCTGATTTAGAAATAAACTACATGCCAAATTTTCAAATTTATTTTCCACCAGGTTCCTTCATGCCACTAAATAAGATCTGCAAGATGTGAGACTGAGAATGAGCAAAGAAATTTTTAGTCTGATCAGTGATTTTTCTTTTTGTAATGGCATAAAAGAAAATATGTCATAAAGCCAGCACCACAGTATTTCTTCAGAAACTAAACAGTGCTCACTTGTGGGTTTTTTTTGTTTGTTTGTTTGTTTGTTTTAAAAAAAAACAGTTTTAGAGTGCCTTTTTTTTTCTTAAAAAAAAAAAGGCACTCTAAAACTGTGTGTTACAGCACCATCTGGTG